>OZ014496.1:36782082-38019882 GCA_963966045.1 Xestobium rufovillosum
CTTCTGAAGAAGACACCGAGATGAGTGTCGAAACGTCAAGTATGCCTTTTAGTGTATCTATTAGACGACGTGGCAGCCAGCCCGGAACATGTAATAATATGTCTGTTTCAGACATCGTCCACGGAAGCCTACAAACCAAAATAATAGTATCGTTAATATGTATTTAGGTATATCATTAATGCCATTTAAAGTATACTTACCTTTTTTGTTATAACGTTAGGTAGTAGCCACTTAACTAAATCACACAAAATTTGTGTTTCTTATTTTAAATTCTTGAGTGTGCAATTAGTACACCTCTAATGGTGCTTCAAGGGTCAGGGAGGTAATAAAAATCAATAAAATTATGTAATAAATGCTTTATTCAAACTTTAATTGAAACATAAAAATATATCCTCACATAATTTGAAAATGGAACAAAACAGGGTGTGTTAAAAATATAACTGAAAAACTTTAGATGATTCGTTGTTGAAAGATAAGGGGTCTTTCATATAAACATATGCGCCTAAATCCAGCTCCGCCAAAGGGGGAGGTGAAGAGTAGGTCATCATGGGACACCCTACATATCAGACTATAAAATAAAATGTGCCTAATAATAACTAAGTATATGATATTGATATTATTATTTTACAGTTATTATGACAAGAGAAATTAAACACTGGCCCCAAAAGCCGCGCTACGCCACTGTTTCTGATACAGCTGTCCCGCATTTTTTTCTTGATACAGTCATAAAGATTGGGACTAAATTAAATGTAGATATTGCTGAAGTGGGTAATAGGAATGATAAAACAACCTTTGCTCATGTCTATGTATCGCAATAGAAAAGTACCTATGGTCTACTAACTGATAGTTTCTTATCCCTAATACCCATTTCGTTCCTTTGTATGCATGTTAGTAAAAAAATAGAAGCGATTTCATTAGATGGTTAAATAACAAATGCGTGTTAATATAGGTATAGGAAGCAACACAGAAGAAGAGAAAAATATGGAAATTCTGTAAAACTCACCATTTGTGGTGTTTCTTCCTTGATAAACTTATAACGTTATAACTTCGCACAACCGCTATGCACCCGCCATCGACGATCATCGAAGAATAAGATGTTTCCGGCTTCCCGATTTGCACACGGCCCAATAAAATGAAAACGAGAGAAAACTTTGGGGGAGAATTGACCACTATATCGAATATTTTTGTAAATCTTACAAAGATTCTCAGTTAACTTTGAAGCAGTTGTCAAATTGATATACAATATTGTAATACATGCTTTCATTGCCGTTAGTATTACTCAAAAATTTAATTAATTTTATAGATTAACATGTCATATATTGCCATGTATTTCAGTAAAAAATACAATTACGTATACTTAATTTTTCTGAATTTACAGAAAGATTTAGTGACGTAATACAAATAAATGTTGTTAAAATAAGTTATTTGGCGGTTGAATTAACAACGAAGTTTATTGATATGTACAGTGGTAAAGTTTACAAAAAATATTCTAAATATGACAAAAGTTTATTTTAACAATTTCAGGTAAAATCTAATTAAGTTAAAGTAACTAAGAATCCCTGTTAATAATAACAAAAAACTATTAACATTTAGTGAGTTAGTAAATTTTGACAAAATATTTTTTACTGTGTAGTGTCCCTATTAGTTTTTAATGAACGCTGCAGAGTGTAAAACAAACGTCACCGAAAGAGAAACAACTGAATTCCCTTTTATATATATATATATATATATATATATATATATATATATAGTCTTTATCCCCTTGTACCTTTCAGTGTCGGGGTATTGTCTTTTACACACTAGCACTATTTACAAATTTCTTCCACTGCTTTCTGTCTTGTGCTAAAAGCTTCGCTTCTTGTAGTGTTTTGTTTTTCTTCTTTATCGCTGCTATTGCTACATTATCCCATTCCTCTTGTGGTCTTCCTCTTCCTCTCCTTGTTCGCATCCTAGCTTCCCATATTCTTTTGACTATCCTCTCGCCCACCATTCTTTGCATATGCCCCCACCATCCCAGTTGTTTCCTTTCTATGTATTCCAATATAGACTCTATTCCCAGATCCGCTCTTACTTCATCATTCCTTACTCTATCAATTCTAGTTATTCCTTTCACTCCTCTCAAAAATTTCATTTCGGTCGCCTGTACTTTACTTTTCATTGTTCTGTCAATTACCCATGTCTCACACCCGAATGTTAATACTGGCCTGTAGATAGTCTTAAAAATTGCCATTTTCGTCTCACTGGATATCTCCTTCTTCCTTATAAAACTTTTATTCATCGCATGGTATACTTTAACTGTCTTTTCTACTCTTTCATTTATGTCACCATTCTGTTTTCCATTGTTTTGGATTAGCACCCCTAGGTATTTAAAATCTGTTACTTGCTCAATATTTTCTTCTTCTATTCTGATGTTCATTGTCTCTGGCTCCCTAGCTACTACCATCACTTTTGTTTTCTTTTTATTTATCTTCATACCGTGTCTGTCAAGTATTTCATTCCAGACATTTACATTATTTTGTAAGCTTTTGTTACTTCCGGCCATTATCACTATATCATCAGCAAAAACACATTCTGTAATATCTATCCTTTCTAAATTTCTATACCCTACATTTAATTTCTGTAATCTTGGACGACACTCTTTCATTATTTCGTCGAGGAATATCGTGAATAATACCGGGCTCATGACTCCGCCTTGTCTTAAACCTTCCTTTATTTTAAATGTTTTGGATTTCATATTCTGAGACACTACGTATGCTACATTTCCACTATAAAGACTCTTGATGGCTTGTATAAGTTTGCAGTTTATTCCTCTATTTTCTAAAATATTCCATATCTCTTGTCTCTGAACTCGGTCAAATGCCTTTTCCATATCCACGAATGCAAAGAATGCCTTATTATTGCTCGTGAGTGTTTTTCTTATTATTTGTTTTATGGTGAAAATATGGTCCTGAACACTTCTTCCTTTTCTAAATCCACTCTGTGCTTCCTCCATCGTAGTTTCTATAGTTGTTCTTAACCTTTTCTCCAGTACTCTCTCATATATCTTGACAGCTGCACTTAGTAGTGTGATTCCTCTGTAGTTGTTGCAATCTTTTTCTTATCTCCTGTTTTGTGTATTGGTACAATTATTCCTGTGAGCCAATCTTCAGGAACTTTTCCGTTACGCCACGCTCTATTACAGATTTCCCAAAATAGCTCTGTGCCTTCTAATCCCACTCTTTTAATCATTTCAGTACTAATCTTATCATGCCCTGGTGCTTTTCCATTTTTGGCTAGTTTTATTGCTTCCATTATTTCTTCCATCGTGATTTCGTCTTCCTCACTATCTTCTAATTCTCTGCCCTTTAGGGTAGGTTTATCCATTTCTCTTACTTTTTCCATTTGGCACTGTGGTTCACTTAAAAGTTCTTGGAAATATTCCCTCCATCTCTCCATTACTTGTTCTTCTTCCGTGATTATTTCGTTATTCTTATCTTTTATGGTTTTGTTCTACATATGCTTGCCCTTCCTAATGGTCTTTAGTGTCTTATAGAAAAGTTTTTGATTTTCTTTCTTATTGGCTTCCGTTTTTTCACCGAATTCCTTCCAGCATTTCTCCTTTTCCTTTCTTACCAATACTTTTACCTTTTTTCTCTGTTCTCTATATGCTATATAATTGTTATCGGTTTCATTCTGCAAATACGTCTTCCACATCTCCTTTTTCAATTTGATCTGTTGTTTTACATCTTCATTCCACCATGCCGTTAGTTTCCTTTCATTTTTAACTTTTATCACCCCACATACTTCTTTAGCTGCTTCCATGATAATTTGTTTATAGTTTTGCCACAATTGTTCCACGTCCTTTGCCCCTGTTTTTGCTTGTTTCTCTTCAGTTTTTCTTTTAACCGCCTCTTCATATAGTCTGGCTGTTTCTTCGTCCTTTAATCGATACGTTTTTATAGATTCATAGTCCCCTACATTGTTACACTGTTGCCCTTCATCTATTATCTGGTAATTTTCTTTTCGTATTTTAGCCACCAACATATAGCGATCACTGCCTATTTCAGGTCCCCTTCTAACTCTCACATCCTTTAGTTCTCTTCGATTATTTCTTTCAACCAATATATAATCGATTATTGACCCTCCGTTTCTCTCCTTACCTTGTCTTGTAATTTTGTGTATATCTTTGTGCTCGTAGAAGGTATTAGGAATCATTAAATCATTTAACATACAATATTCTAACAGCCTTTTTCCATTATCAGTTATTTTTTCTTCTCCATGCCTGCCTAATACGCCTGTACCTGTCTCATTTTTTCCCACTCTTGCATTAAAATCTCCACATATATATAGTTTTCCCCTACTATTTTCAGTCACTAAATTAAGTTTTTCCCAGAATTCGTCTTTATTCTTGACAGCTGCATCTTCACTTGGCCCGTACACAGCCATAATTGTTACCGTTTTTCCTCTTCCTTCTGCCATTTCAACCGTTAATATTCTATCAGAATGTGATTCCCATTTGTTTATATCTTTCACTAAATTTTTATTGATGATACATCCTACCCCTGCTGCCGCTCGTTTCTCTAGTGCTACTCCTCCGTATATTAGTAGATGTCCATTTTTCAGTACCTCCTCACCTTGTCCCTTCTTCTTAGTTTCCGTCACAGTTAGTATGTCTATGTTACACTCTTCCAATTCATGCACCAGTTCCTCTGTCTTTTCTTTTATGCCTCGTACGTTCCATGTTGCCAATTTCCAGATTGTTGTTTTCGTAACTATTCCCATCTCTTTTCCTTTCACTTGCCGGTTCGTCTTGCATTTTGTCTGTCCTTCATTATCAATTAGTTTTTTGTTGCCGATGGTTGTAACCTTTTTTCCTGCAGCTCCTGTCCTTCTTCATTCCACATGTACACCCTTCCATCAACCGTCATCTTCTTATATCCAATCTTCACATTTTTTCCTCTGCTCTTTTCCTCTTTAGCTATGTTTCTTATCTCTGCTTGTATCTTTCTTTCTAGTCTTGTGAGATCATCATTTATATATATTCTCTTTCCAATTAACTTTGTCTTATTTTTTTATAACGTCCATTTTGTTTTCTCGGTCTTCCAACTCTGCAACACACATGTTTTCTCCTATCTTGTAAGCACTCTTAATTTTAGGCTCCACTTCCAGTTCCTTTGCAATATATTTGCTAATACTTTCCTTAATTTCACTGCTACTTTTCCCATTTATTTCTATTCCTGAAACTACTATATTGTTTCTCCTCTTGTCCCTCTCAATATGTTCCATTCTAGATTCCGTCTCAGTAATCCTCGTTTCCAAACCCTTTCGAATTCTTTCCCATTCCTCTCGTTCTCTTTGGAATTCTTCTCTTTGTTTTTGGAACTGTTCGTTATTATGTTTCAGTTCTTCTTTAATTGCCATGATCTCATTTGTAAATTCCTCCTTCCAGGTTTTTAGCATAGCAGCATTGCTTATGTTAATTTCGTTCTTTATTTTTTTAGTCATTTGCTGCATCATTGCTTTTATTTCATCCATTTTATGTATTTTCACTATTTGCTTATCACCAATTTCTTTCTCTGTTGGTGATCTGGCCACCAATTTACTTTTTCTGAAAATATTTTCTTGGCTGTAGGAGAGTCTTCTTCTCTATCTCTTTTCCTGTTTGTCGTTTCTTCACTTTCGTTAATATTTGTATCACTCATTTGCTAACAAATGTCCGTTTTGTATTTAGTTAATTTAGTCCGACCCGTTATTATCTACGCCACTGCCCTTCTACCGTCAAAAACTGTTCCGAAACAGCGATCGCGCGCGCGCGCGTCTGGCTCAGCTGTCTGGCCGATATCGTTTTTCTCGCGACTATTTACTTCGCCTAACTTGGTTAAATATCTGACGATTTCCAATCACATTCACTTATTATTATCAAAACACTCTTTTACTCTTAACTGCCCAGTTCAACTATTTTTCACAAATTTATTCAACAACCGAATACCGAATTTTCACTCGTAAACACCGCCGTGTGGTGAAGCCGTGTATCGCGGAAATCCACGCACACTTTGTTACTTTGTTTGTTGTAGTGTCCCTATTAGTTTTTAATGAACCCTGCAGAGTGTAAAACAAACGTCACCGAAAGAGAAACAACTGAATGTCCTTTTATTCAACTCAAAAATGCAAAATGCAGTGCGCATTATCGTCGTTTCTCACCCACGCAGAATTTAATAATACACAAGTTTTCCCCGAGGTGCACCTTGCAATGCTGAAAAGGATGATCATTTACCATCATTACCGACCATCCTCACTCTATACCTCCCTACACACACACATAAGCCATTTATAAACTGAGAGTCTATGCTTTTAGCCCTAGTTAGCAGTTCCCTTGTTTCGCCTAAGTGACATAATTCTCCTCTTAAATGTATTAAGTGAGGAAAGTGCGCGAATGGGAAAGCACCGCTTCCCGCTTGTATACTTGAAGTCAGATGACATTTAAAGTGATACAATAAAGTTATTTGTTTAATATTTAACTTGCTTAGATCGTCCCAGCGGCAGGGATTTCCTACCACGCATCTCAAGCGTGAGAAAGAATATTATGCGAGAATTATGGTTAGTTAAAAGTTTGTCAGCCAAAGAAATAACATTAAAAAACAATATCAGTTATTAAAAAGGATTACTGGAATACAGCAGCACCTATTCGCACGCAGTCGAACAGACGTGCATTGTTTAGGGATTGTTTAGCGACCATTGGCTACTTGCATAGGATATACTAGGTCCCGGGCAGTTGTCGCGCAGTCGAGCTTCTTCCACCATACACCTGGAGTCTCTGGAGTTGACCAGAAACTGACAAGACACTTTGAGTAGCTCAGCGCTAAAGTAATAGAGTTTACACAATCTAATAAACAATGTATTTATGAAACACCATATATAAAGTCTTATGTCAATACTAATTATTGATTTTACGTATTGTTTAGCTTTATATTTTGTTAAAACACGTATTTTATTACGTTCAAAAATATTATTTCATCGCTACCAATACACCCTAAAACAATATCCCTTGTTTATTGCAAAACCAGGTTCATTAAAAAGTATTATCATACAAATTCCGCTGAAATTTTAGTCGGTATTTCAGCGTATTTGTTTTTATCAGCTTGCAGGTATACGTGTGACAATTTCCAAAGAAGATGTCGACTACAAACGAAGGTATTGTTGATTGAAACCCCCTTTCATGAACAATGCCCCATTTCAACCTAAAATTACGCTCCAGGGCTGATTTATTCCACGCACAACTTGATACAGAAACGTACATTATAATTCTATCAAAATTTGTTACAAATTATAAGTAGGTCAAGACATGACTTGTAACCAAAGTTGAAAACAGCGGGGAAAGTTTGCGCATTTTTCATACCGTCGAATAATAAACTGATATAAAATAATATAACATATAATTGAATAGTCTAAACCATTTCTTATATGCCATTCATTAACATCAACGCATTTTCTTTTTATAATATATTGTTTCAGTAGTTAAGCTGCCGCCGTTCTGGACCAAAATCCTATGTATTTTCATATGGGCGTTTAAAATCATTCATGTGGCGTTATCAGCTAACTTCTTGTATCTCATGTTCGAATATTATATGGTCGGTAAAGTAGATTCATATAGGGTTGTAGTCGACAACATACGTCATGCCTAGTAAAGTGGAAGCAGATTTTCAAATAAAAAGTAGATTTTGTTATAGTGACCTCTACAGTTCGTCGTCGAGGTCAGTGCTGACCGTTAGTTGCTCTGGCATGAGATGAAAAGTCGCAGAGACGGTGCACTGTGTATAGTAAAACACAAAGTCAATTTAATCATACAACATGTCCATTAATAAGTTAGCAGGCAGTTTGTTGAAGCGTTTAATGGAAATCTTCGATGGCGCCGCTCTCGTGTCAATTGTTGTCGTCCGCCGTGCGCACAAGCAAATGGGTATTAAAGGTAAAATGTTTACAGAGAGCAAGTAGGGTTTGCTGGTATAGAGAAAATTTAATTATAACCCCCGCTTCGAAGTTGGAAACGTACAGCCCTGAAATTGAATGCGGTCTCCCATACTATGCCCGGCACTGTTCTGAAACTGCTCAGCAAGTGTTCGCCTCGCAATCTCACTAGGTATAGTAATTGCTTCATTAAGTTTTACCACAATCACGTCACAGAAACAGAATGAAACATGTGCACCAGACTCTCTCGAGGGGATGCAATATTGTTCGGAAAGGGAAAGCGTCATCCGCAGGCTCTGGCACTCTCCTGTGTTTCGCCGAAACCACTCCGGTCGAACTCCTGTCCGCCCCTATGCTCTCGCACTTTTCACGATGTCAATTCTGGCCGCTATTATTAACCTCTTTGAAAGGAAAGCCGGGAATTTCACTCCTTTTAATGGAAAGTAAACACAAATACGCGGCGACAAATGATGTGTAAGCAGGGACCTCGGGAGGTCCTTAATAAAATTGGAAACGTGACAGGTACGACAGGTTATTCTACTCCCACAATTTACCCAACAAAATCCCATTCGTTTCGAATACACAACTTTTAGGTCACGGGAAGTTAGCAAATGATTTAGCAATCTCAACTTGGAAAACTGTTATATTAGAAGAAAAACTTTCCTGGGGTGCTGCAAGATTGTATGAAACTCGGATATCGAAGTTGAAACTTATTTACAATGGTGAAACTTATTAAGCAAGAAATGAATGTTGCAGGGTTGACTTTCAATTTTATGAGTATACAGTACGCTCTATTCTCCAAGATTAATTGGACATTGGAGACTTTCCAAAGGGGGCATTGGTGCCGTCTGCATCCATCGCGTCATAATCGGGTCGTGTGCAATCATTTTCTGTCGCTTGTCTTCCTTCTCAAACGACGTGCGCCTGCTTCTCCCATTCACATACGTATACGGTCGACGTCAGACTAGCCTTCCTCGTTTCTGAGAGCCTGATACCTTTACCGGTTTAGCAGAACAAATTATGAATGTTAACCAACGTTCGTTAGGTAACATAGGCATTGTAACTGCGCTTTGTTACAACCAGAGAAGATCTTAAATAGGCAAGAAGTACCCCGAAACACTATGCACAATAATAATGATCCAAATTACAATTACATTTGCAAGACTCAATCCAAAATAAAAGAAATAACACTGATAAGAAATAAAAAAAGGAAAATGAATGTTAGTCTACGAGAAATGAATTGAAATGAAAATGTCTAATTATGTTGGAATTATATATTAAATGTGATACTAATTTTGTAATAACTAATTTTTTGATAACTTATCAATGAAAGGAGATCCTGGTTTGTAAACAAATTTGACTGATCTATTTGATCTACGGAACAAGAAAAATAAAGTTGACTATCGTCCGCATAGGAATGACTTTTACAGTGTTAAACAATTTGGGGATAAGGGAATGCACGTGGAAAATAGCAGGAGATACACCACTCACTGAAGTAGCCGGATATCAATATTTTTGTTTATATCTTACTATTTGTTGTCTATACTTTAAATAACTTTCCATCAACTCAACAGCGTCATCAGCAAAACCTTGGGCCATCCACTTCGCGAACGAGGCCAGAGAATCAATAAACCCAAAGAAAAACTGGTAACAGTAAAGAAGAGAACGTTAAGCTGCTTTGGTCAAATCATGGGAAGTGATAGATAGTGTATTCTACAATTGATAATCCAAGGGAAGTTTGAGGGTATGAGAGGTCGTGGAAGACGCAAAAACTCATGATTGCGAAATTTGCGACAATGAACAGGAAGAATTAATTCTTTAGAGCTACAGCAGACATAAATATTTTTGCTGGAATGATCACCGGAGTCCAAGGATTATGAGTTGCATTCACTATCCTACTTTTCAGCATACAACGTGTCATACTCTGTTACTTTGTCTACCAAGGTCGGCATTGAGCCAGGTCTACACAAGGTCCTTTATCTCTTGATCATTTCCCTCATTTCAACCGGTCAAAAATTTCCTTAGATGGTTAAACAAGTAAGAATCGTTAGAGATAAATCGGGATTGTATCCGACAGGAACTATTCGAGTAATGGGCGCGCATTGTCGTGAAAGAAACAACTTCTATTACCCAGAATTGTCCGTCGCGTTCCCTCAGCGCTTGACTCAGAATTTACGGTTCTCCCTTGTGCCATCAAATCCAGAGAAAGATGCCTTTACGATCCTCAAGAATCTTAGCAATGATTTCGTGAACTGACAAAGTCTTAGTCTTTGGAGACTTAACGTGTTACGAGTATAAAGACTGCTGCTTGTCTTCTGGTGTGATATGGGCAACCCAAGGATCATCATGTAATGATGTATGGAAATCTGGTATCAAAAAATTGGAATTCTACTGTAACTGAGGTGTCTTACCGAAAAGACAGACGCGGTTGGAACTTTTTACTTATAATCTAATAAGAGCCCGAGAGCTGCTCGACGGTTCTTTGCCTGTAAGTTAAAATTTCCCGAAAAGAAATGTTCAAAATTCACATTTTGTTTGCAAAGCGTCAGTCTTTTGCTGTATGACTCAGAAGTTAGAGGTGTATTATTTTATTGGACAATATACTGAATTAGTCAATTGTACACACAAAATCCTAAGTAGTGGGGTAGATATGGGGATTCGAGCTCACAATTAACATTGAAACTCCCATAAGTGATGAAAAACTTGGTTACTTCTGGTCTAGTAGAATTTTAGTCGTGAGTTTTTGTGAATCGCGCTGTATAATGAAATATATTACATAATTAAAAAATTCGCCTTGCAGCCACAATTTTCAACAAAAAAACTAATGAAGGTATTTTCTCTGCATCCTGCGGTAGCAATACAAACAGATTTTCAATCTCGTTCTATTTGCCCACAACGCGAGTGATTAGCACACCTATATCGCATGTAATTGGAACCGCCGAAGTGTAGAAAATACTCTCAGTACATGTTCACTCTGCGTAATGTGTATGCCCGAAGGGTTTGGGTATACGGGGGTTTATGGAAGGGGTGTAGAATTGACGCCAAACAGAAATCCGTTGAAGCGCACCGTTCTCCTACTCATTATTGCAGGATTTCAGTTCATTAGTTGACCGGATCAGGACTGTTACGCGCCGATATGCGCTCGAAAATCTATTCGGACACATTGGAAAATATTTAAGCTGGATTACGCGCCTATTTTTGTTAATTAGCCTGCTCTGCAGCGGCTTGAACAGCTTCATATCAAGGGACTGAAATATCACTAAATATATGTAGTATAATATAATATAATATAATATAATATAATATAATATAATATAATATAATATAATAAAATATAATATCACTATCAATATCACTAGCTATGTATATGGAAATCGAACATGTGTTATTTATACCAAAAAGAGTCTCTTCCACTGAAGAATACAGGGAGAAATGGAAGGAGGGACCCATGAATGAATTTGTGTCTACATAATGCATAACACGTATCAGAAGAAGAAGAAGCCCATTTTAATAATATTAATAATGCCCAGTATTAAGTAGGTACATATTTCACGAGTCTTTTTATCTCTCATTTGATCTAAAGATTGACAATTGGTTAAAGGAGGCACTTCTTGCTTCCTGCGTGTGTTCGTGGAGTTCATTTGTCATATAATAAATAGTGATGCGGAGAAGTGAGGGTGAGGGGAGGGTGGCCCCTGCTGACTAGCCATATTCATTACATTCTTCGGCGAATAATCGTCGATCACCGGCATGAATATATTATTTGTCGGAGATGTTGTATCCGCAGAACGAGCTCTATTCATCCGGTAGCAAATGGAACGTAATTATGTTATCATCCTCCACGTCTCTCAAAATAAAATCAAATTTTCATCCCCAATTGCAAACGTTCGAATTTAGTCGAATCTGCGAGCAGTTAGATTACTTTTTATATCCTCTCCGCCTCAAAACTGACAGCTTGATAAAGTAGTTGCCATATTTCATAACACAAGAAAAAGTTTTTGTTTATCTCTAATTTCCCGCCAAAACTCCGCGGCGCCCTCACGAAGGCATGTATAATAAACATAATTATGAACTTCCACCCTATACATACAGTTTATCCATCATAATTTAAGAATTAATTTTGCTGCGCCGCGCCAACAAGAAAAACTTTTGCCCCGCATGGAGTGTTTTCTATTTGTTTCACTTTTCACCTGAAGAACAACAAAGTTTCAGAAACGAGCTTTCTGAGGAACAACGAAAAGCAATTCGGCCAGAATTAATATTCTCCAACGGATTATTTTATACACTCTGCCCCGTCCAACATTATCTGCCTCAATTCATTTATTATAGAACTTTTTCCATCGATGGGGATAGCGGATTTCCACTCAGCGTTCGCCTGTAATGCAATTTTTATTTTTACACTTTAAGCTCAAAAACGCGAGAGCAAGTCTCCTCAGACTCTCTTATTATGTTTTTAAGCACTCCGAGATTATGAAGTATGAAAGTCTTCATTACCTTTTCTTAAAACTAGAAAGGTGGTAACATAGGGACCGAAATTTAACACCACGTTATGATACAAGTAATCAAAAATATGGTATCGTAGCAACTGGCCTGGTCAACGTCCGCCACTTCTTACCAGGGATTCTGCAAGTGGCATATAAACGGCTCTTTCTAGTTGTCAGTTGTCTCATTTTCAAAAATAACTTAAAATGCAGTTTAACTTTAGAATTATTTTAAAATAGAGCACAGTACCTATTAGAAAAGAACGTATGTCTTGATTAGATCAGACCATTAATATTGGAGATTATTTGACGTTTGCTGCACAGGGTTTGAGGTTAAGTTGTGTTTATTTCTCCGGTTTATATATTGTTTAATCTTTATTTAATAGGTGGTTTAAGAATTAATTTTTATTTAAAAAGTGTAAAAAAGAAAATAAACGTTAAAGTTTTAAGTTTTAAGGACGATTTAAACTATACTAGGTAGTATTTAAAATTTACAATAATCGTACATAGACTAAAATTCTATCTCTGCTTTTCCTTTGAGCCAGAAAACAGTCGCAGATGTAGTGTACGAGTATAGTGTCATGTTCCAAATGAATATCAGGTAGCAGAAAGCCGACAATTGACATTTAGGAGGACGAGAAACTTGAGCCACCCGAGATTCAGCGAATACCTTAGAACAACAGTGTAAAATGGCGTCTTCACAAGACTCCCCTTAAATATGGTTCAACGTGGGAAAGTAGGTTAATTGAAGTTTTTCACTTTAGCACACCACACATTATCTTAAAAACGCAGACTGCATTTGAATTCTTATTGAATGATCAACAGCGTGTGCTTTTATTGTTCTAGCACAGAAAGCTTGTTAAAAGAGTCGCTTAGCCGATACGATAAACCATCTCGCCATGGCGTGTCCCGTGAGTTGTTGCTTAAAACACAAAGGAACGTTGAACGAAGTATGTACGGCAGGGTTAAAGATTTACAGACAAAGCTGGCTGAATATTCGCCGAATAAAAATTTGATATTTAATGGTAAAATATTCGATTACCATTGGAACAAGTGCGCGCCTCAAGGTCATCCTTCGCGAGAGACAAGAAATTTCGTAATAATTATTAGACGACGCAGCTGGCGGTTTTTTCACGGGGTAATCAGAGGGAACAGGGAAAAGCGCTCTACCGAGGTGGAGATTGGGCCGAGAACAAACAAAACGCTCAAGTGCTCGTAATGACTGAGTACACATCATCTGCATACTTTGGTATGCTCCCGTAGCCATCCCGGGCATATGCCCGTCGCTCTTGCGCCTCTATTGCCTCATTTGCAACATGCAGGTCGAATCATTTACATAGAATAACACTCCCTGGCGGTTTGTTTGAGAATAGAGCCAACGTTTTGCCACGTTGCCCTATTAATAATGCATGCAAACCGAGAAAAATTCGCTAGTTCATTATTTTTGCGAAAAGTACAACTTTGTCCAATAAATTCCTCGAGACATACACTGCTCTGAACGTTATTTTCAGGATTATAATGGTGGCGGAACCATCTTTCGCCAAATTAAAAACTATTTGTTTATTTTTTTGACAATAAAATAACTGAATATGAAAGAGTATTTCTGGTGGTAAAATAAGTCTGGTAGTCAGTTGGAGTACACAATACACTCAAGCAGAACTCTCCG
Organism: Xestobium rufovillosum; assembly: GCA_963966045.1. NCBI lineage: Eukaryota > Metazoa > Arthropoda > Insecta > Coleoptera > Ptinidae > Xestobium > Xestobium rufovillosum. Next base: position 36,796,174 of record OZ014496.1, read on the forward strand.
AGACCGCAGAAAAAACGGTAGGAAATTTTAGTCCAAGTTTATTACATAATACCTACTTAAGTATAAAATCAAATAGGCACTGAATTTTCCAATATTCACCGCAATGTTTCATCGACTTTGCAGGCGACACGATTGCATTCCTACGTTTGTATCGATAACAAAGCGAACGGGAATACAATTCGACCTTTGCAGTTTCTGCTCCGGGCCAGTATAGAGCAGTTGAAAAGGGAAGTAGTAATAATAAGCGATATCATGATCTTCTTTCCTGTTCAACTTTCCACGAGCACTGCAAGCGTAATTTAAACGCAATTTAGTCTTCTCTCTGCTCCACTCTAGAAGTACAAAATTGACGACGACGGTGCCTCTGTTTCCAAATATGATTTATTTCTGCTGGAGTCTTTTAAAAGCTATTGCTGATCCAGGCGTACAGTAATATGTCGGGTGCCAATATTACTTTTCAGGGAGTAAAGGGAAAAACAAAATTCGATCAATACATTTTTCAAACAACTACTGTTTGGAAAAATACCCCGCGAGGCACTGAATTACGAATGCTGCGTTTAAATATTCATATAGGAGCCTAAGTGCAGACAGAAACTGGTTTCGCCCTACTGGGACTCATCAGTACTTGACTTATTCTCACTATCGCATTCAGGGAAAGAAGAACCGGAGTTTGCTGCAGGAGTAGAAAAAGTAGATGAAACTAGTAGGTTACTAACGTTTCCTTTGCGTTCAGTCGAAAGAAAACGCGCACTTTTATTCTTCTTTCTGCGTGAGCAAGAGTGAAAAGCACTAAAGTAAAGATATTACTAATTAATTTCCGGCCCCTGTGCTGACAACTCAAGGCAAGTTACAAAAAAGCCCCCCTCTAATTAGCACTGTTAAAATGAATGCCCACCAGCCAACTTTGTTCTTAACTCTACACAAAATTCCACCGGCTGCCGTTTACGTTCGGAATGCTAAACAAAGATGACAAACTGTGTCGGGTATATAAATTTGTACAAGGTACATTGTAAGAACCCTCTCTCCTAGGAGAGGTGAATATATAATTATTAAAGGCGTTTCAGGGATGTTCTGAAAGCAATTTATCGTGTACACGAAAGACCTTTTATTGAAAACTGTATACTTTTGTGTTGTGTGTCAGGTTTGTGCATGGTTCAGTTTTAGAAATACCCTTTAACTGAAGAAATTATTGTGAATAGGAATATTATTGCATATACCTTTCTAATCATAGTGTAAAACAGTTAAATTGATGGCTTTTGTTCAGTTTGTTTCCGTTTGTTATTTGCCATGTTTGCTACAGATCTAGAACCCGCCCTTCTCTTTCTTCGAGCTAAGTGCATATCGATGAAAACGCATACCGCCAAATGATTAGTTCGCGATTCGTAGGAATTAGTTCGAAATAAAGAACAAATATTATTTTTCATTTATTCGTCGCCCTTACTTGAAACCTGGAGAATTAATTAAACCAATATTGAATTCAAATTTAATTAAGGGGAGAAAACTTAACAGATAAGGTTTCAGTATTGAATTACACTAGTAAATTTGATGTTTATGACTCGAAACTTGGAGGTCTGCGAGTACCTCATTTCATCTCCGAGAGTTTAAATTTAAATATGCATTTACGCAAGACTGACAATCGTTTCAAACTTAAAAAAAAACAACCGCACTAATTTGATTCTAATTCAACGTTCATATCTTGTAGTTTCCTCTATAAAACTTGAGCATCATCCGCATTTTGTAGACAAGATAATGAACAAGAAGCGCAATTTCCTATTTCAAAATTTAATAAGTCTAAAAGTATTAACAGCCGTAAACCACCCTTTATAAAAGAGGAGGCAAAATAATTAAACTTACCGGCATAGTTTGGCTCCCGTGTAAGCTATTAATGGCCGCCTGTGCTTCCTGATGTGAGCTGAATTTCACAAAAGCACAACCTATAAAAAAGAAAATGACATCGTAAATAATCTATGCATGAACAGCGGTATTGGTACAGGCGCGCATGTAAATTTCACGAAATCTGTTAATAAGTAACACAGCGACCTAATTAAGTAAATTTCATACAAAGACTGTATAAATCAGTAATGCAATCGTGTATTTAGATGTGAAAAGTTCACGGTCAGGGACTGAACCCAGATCGATCATACTAGGACTGTGCCTACCCGGAATTTTTGGAACCGAGCATCCGGTTCACTCGCAAGTGTCTGAGAATTACTGGGGCTCACGCCAACACCCATCTCTATTGAAGTAGAGCTCCAAGTCAAGGAAACAGTACCTCGTGGAGCACTGTGGGTATTGGCCTGGTTCAAATGCGGGCACTGGATGTCAGGGATAATGACGCTGCCCGTGCAAGTTCTTCACTGTGGTTCAAACTGAAGTGTATAAGGTCTAAGTGCTGCGAACGTTAGTCTGTCAGCTTAAGTAACAATAATATGAACAGAAACTCGCTGGACCCTATCCTCAGGGTGAAACCAGATACTTTATAGGTGCGTGAAGTTGGATTGACCCATCTCTCAAAGCTAAGTTTTCTCATTTGCAGCATTTAGTGCTCAATTTGTGCTAATTTGTGCTGCGGTTCCCGTAATTTGTGCTCGTCAATTTTCCGAGGTATTAATAAAACTCTAAGGGCTAATCCAACTTCACGCTGATTAACCAATCTCTAATATTCCATTTTGGTTAGCGCAGTCATTTAGTGCTCAATTTGTGCTAATTTGTGCTGCAGTTCCCGTAATTTGTGCTCGTCAATTTTCCGAGTTATTAATATAAATCTGTGGCGCAATCCAACTTCACGCTGATTAACCCATCTCTAATATTTCAGTTTGGTTGGTGATGTCATTTAGTGTAGAGCTGGACTAAACCGTTCCTTCTTAGGAGTCGATTCATCGGAATCAATCCTTTTTTCGGAATCGATTCCTTCGATTCGTTCACGAATCACGATTCTCGTTCCTTTTATCGTTGTAAAATACAATACCCTGCCCCGCAAATTCTGACTCCGAAAATATCGAATTTTGTGAAATTATGATATTTGGAGAGCTCTCACGTCATCCTTCTCAGTTAACACTCTTTTGCTGTTTCGGGTTCGTCGCCATTTGAATCCCATTTTACCCAAAATTGCCCCGAGCGAATCATTGCATACCTTCCAACCTAATTCTTCTTTTAATTTCTGGTTTAACCGTATTAATGTCACACGACACCCTTCCGTTTTGTGGAATTCGTAAATTATTTGTCGAATATTGCACATTTCGTACTCTGGCAGATCTGTAATTGGTCTTTTTCTTGGACGATTCTTCCTTGGAGTTGAAAACTTTGCTTCACCATTGTTTCGTGCACTACCCCCCCTTCTTTCGATGCTCCTTACCGAAATACCCATCACTTCCCATATCTCAATTTTAATATCTGCCAATGTGTCCGTCTCACTTTTTAAATTCTTAAAGTAATTGAACACACGATAAACAAATATTCTCGTGCTTGACTGTGAATAACACAGTTAATAGTGAATGACATTTTACAAGCTTCCGTAAATACGAGCAGAACCGTAAACTAGACGCTACGCCACTGACATGGGTACCTTATTATAATTCTAAACGAAGGCGGTGATGCAGAGTGCAACTACGTCTAGTGCGCACCCCCACCGCTCGCCATCACTCGATCAGTTTACTGTGACTTCTTACTGATTGCAAATGTCAAATTTTCAAAGATTACATCATCTGTTCAGACATTTCGTGAAATGTCCGATTACACCATGCGGCTACGACATATATAACTCCGGCGTAGGTTAGGTAGTTATAAACAAGCAGTAAGTTGTTTGTGGTTTACATTAGGTTTAAGCTAATATGCATATTATTTGAATGCCAAATGTGAGAGAACCTTTAATTACTTATCTGGAAATAATACTTTAAAATTGTCTTAAGGGTTCGTTTATAGCATTCAAATTAAATCATTATTTATAGGGAGTGACTACTGTTCCGGCCGACGGTCCCCCGAAATTCTGTTCGAAGACGTTCGGGCATGCGCATTACAAAATGTCAACACAATTTGCATTTTGGAGGCGTAAAAAAAACTAAAGCTGAGAGAACGGATTTTTGAAACAGACCATTTAGTTGTCCTCGCACCAGACACACGCATTTTTTGGAAAAAAGATTATGTAAAAACAAGCAAAATATATCAAACCCGTACGGGAGCAGAACTCGTCTAGCCGTAGGAGAACAAAATGGCAGTTCTGTACGATACCCGCACACCCACAGAAACCGTTGGCGTCACTAGCCGATAACGATGTACTTAAACGTCATTTTACCGATATTAAGTAATGCGCACATCCGGCCGTATTGGAACAAAATTTCAGAGGACTTGCAGCACAAATTAGCACAAATTGAGCACTAAATGACTGCATCAATCAAACTGGAATATTAGAGGAGGGTTAAGGGTGCGGAATTTGAGAAGTAAAAATGGGACATGTAGACACATTTTTATTCCAACACCATTCTGAAATTAAAGTAGATATGGCGTTAAATAAAAAGAAATTATCAACAAAAAAGCAACTTAGAGACTCGCAGTACTTTTATAGTCCCTAATATTTTTCGTTCGCCTTAAATAAATCTCCCTCAAATTATTGAAAACTCCTTCATAAATCCGTCATAAACTCGACGCCTTTTTACTATTTGTACACATATTTATCGTAATTAGAAAGTAGGGTTGTTTAAGTTAATTATTCCTTATTAATTTCGACCAAGAACGTTTTGATACGTTACTTCGTTAAACGTGCATTTTCGAATAAAAATTATATTGCAATCTCTTCATTTTGTGCATATTTGGCCGATATGCACAGCAAACTGGACGTTTGACAGTAGTAGTAGTGTGGCCACTGCAATACAGATAGAACCGCCGACTGATCCTCCCAGATTTATTCGGTTGCCGCTAAAGCAAAAAACCTTGAAAATTCCAAGCTGAAGAGGTTCCGCCTGAAGAGTTTGCAGCTGTGATAAAAATCAATCATTATAGATTGTGACTGTATTTTGCATAATCCTAATCACACTTTTGGGCGATAGACTAACAGCTGATATATCCCAGCCATAATCAGCGTGAAGTTGAATTAACCCATAGATTTTTATTAATAACTTGGAAAATTGACGAGCACAAATTACGAGAAGTGCAGCACAAATTAGCACAAATTGAGCACTAAATGACTGCACCAACCAAACTGGAATATTAAAGTTGGGTTAAACAGCGTGAAGTTGGATTAACCCATAGATTTTTATTAATAACTCGGAAAATTGGCGAGCACAAATTACGGGAACTGCAGCACAAATTAGCACAAATTGAGCACTAAATGACTGCACTAACCAAAATGGAATATTAGAGATGGGTTAATCAGCGTGAAGTTGGATTAACCCATAGAGTTTTATTAATAAGTCGGAAAATTGGCGAGCACAAATTACGGGAACTGCAGCACAAATTAGCACAAATTGAGCACTAAATGACTGCACTAACCAAAATGGAATATTAGAGATTGGTTAATCAGCGTGAAGTTGGATTAACCCTTAGAGTTTTATTAATACCTCGGAAAATTGACGAGCACAAATTACGGGAACCGCAGCACAAATTAGCACAAATTGAGCACTAAATGCTGCAAATGAGAAAACTTAGCTTTGAGAGATGGGTCAATCCAACTTCACGCACCTATACTTTATGGATCAAGGAAACCTCCATAAGAGCAGGCTTCACATGAGTGACATTTGGTAAACTGAACGTATGTCCTGCCAATATATCAGTTAAGAACCAGTGCATATTCCTTGTAAGAAACATTTAATTTGACCAAGAAATCTGCCAATAAAATTCGAGTGATGGATGGTACGACATATTTTTTGCTAGATTGAGATCAGAATGAAGTTGTCGCAGAAGAAAAGGTGTGATATAGATGCGCTTGAGCGCACGACTTGCTCCAAGAATCTAAATTTAACTGCCATATTCTAAAGACACACTTAAATACGTCCACTTTGTTTTCGCGGCCCTTTAATCGCGCTACTGAAATAGGTTTTTAATGCGCTCTAAATGCGACCATTTTTCTGTGTCACATAATTTCATAACACCATAATTTATGTTGAAAAACTGCTAATCTGTTATAGGTTGCAACAAAAGGGTGGCATCATAACAGTGCGTGAAAGATGTGAATGCAGTAGCGCATTGCAAAGAAAGGCTGTTTTAAAGTTGTTTTTAATCAGTTTTTCTATTCTGAGCTAGGAGATCTAGTTACACTTGTAAATATAGATTTCATGATTTAGATCTGTTTGCCGAATCTGAAATACTAGTAGGGCAATCGAATCGCTTGTCCTTCGAGTCGTTTTATTTTAGTCTAAAATTTGTTTGTCCTTGAATTGATGTGCCCTCGAATGAGTACTACTGTCGGTCGTAGAGAACTGAGTACGTCAGTGTCAACAGGACGACCGAAATCGAAGATGTAAATAATTTATCAAGGGCTGGTCGATAAAATGGCCGGTCGCTTTGCCCGTAATGGAAGAAAATGAAAGCGAAATGAGTATTGTAGAGACAGGGATTTCATAAATAAATGAGTGGATCGTTATTTATTAATGATCGCATCTGCTTATAAATAAATGAGGCTCATCAAAGACAAAAGGCAGGACGCCTCTCTAAATATATTTATGACGCATTCTCACTTAAAGGCTCGTTTCCCTGGCCCCGAGTTCTAAAAATAAAAATTTGTGTCGAATTTATAAAGAATATCGCACGGGTTACTAATCAATGCTTGATAGGCATAACAAGAAATGTCGGGCGAGAAGCACACATAGAAGATTCTAATTTCAGAACAATTCAATTGTGCAGTAGAGCGATGTTCACGTTCTGAACTTTAGAAAAGTGGTAGATTCTAAGCAGTCATAATATGGGGGCTTAGAAATTTTATGACTAACAACAAATTGGCATTTATATTTTTATTAAACTGACAAGCAACCGTTTTTTTACAATAAAATAATTGAATAATGAAAGAGTATTTCTGGTGGTAAAATGTGTCTGGTAGTCAGTTTGAGTACACAATACACTCAAGCAGAACTCCCCGAGACCGCAGAAAAACGGTAGGAAATTTTGGGGGCCACTGGTATGGGACATACTGACGTCAGTATGTGGAACTCTGGGGTGTTTTGTCGCGAACTACTGAATTTTTCTAAAATCGCCGGTTACCGTCAGCCGTCAACGACACTACGAGCATTATTTGCTCGTAGCAACGGCATAGTAGGAATTTGCTGGCAAACTTTGTAGAAGATCAAAATTTTTAGTTGAATTTGAATGTTGTTTTGCTCCAATCATAGCCTTCTTATACAGAAATGACAAAAATTATGATTTTTGTAAATATCTCAAAAGCCGTCGAGTTTGGGTATAGAAATACCTAATATGGTTAATTAGGAAACTTTCTCCGCTATTCACGAGTGTGATTAAGAACCTAGGGTTCTATTTAAGAAAACAGACTTTTAAGCGTTTGAAGTTTGTGTCCATTCAGAAGACTTTTTTAGACTTCCTAATTGTAAAGAGGCCAATTTAAACGATTCCTCGGAGAGCAGCATTCATTAGCAAAGAATTGATTCTAATTTTAAGCTAGTGAGTGTTTTGGATCAAAAGTTATTAGCGATTTTTCAATCGGAGGAAATGTGTCAAAATTTCGAAAAATTATTTTTATCTCAAAATTGTATAATTATTTGTGCCATTTTTTTAAATAATTTTAGTAATATTTGTGAATTTATGGCAAATGAAACACTATGTAAAAATATTATCGACGTTTCGCCTCTGGTTAGAGGCTTTATCAAGATTATATATTTAAAAGTTTACAAAATGTATAAATGTGACAAAATTTTTTCTTAATAAAAATGTAAATAACAGTAACTAAGAACTTATATTAAAAATAGAAATTATACGTAGCACACATGATTTTGTAAAAAATATGAAGGAGGAAAGAAATGTACATAAATTAGAATCAAGTGGTAGAGAACAGATTTACGTTATTATGTCACTGTAAATTTGACTTAAATTTTGAATGTCAGATCTGTCATTCAAGGAATTTTTATCTTTTTGGATGTGTATCATTTCTAAAACCAGTCTAGCTTTTAAGTTTTTTTCTTGTTCTAAAATAGTAGTATTGTGAAAATCGAAATTGTGTTTAGTATCTTTTATGTGTTTACTGATAGCTGAATTACTATTTTGGTAAGTATGTTGTTTTAACCTAGTTTCAAGGTGATTCTTGGTTTGCCCAATGTATGTTTTATTACAGTTATTACAATTAATTTTGTATACAATATGAGTTTTCATTAATTTTGGAATTGGAGTTTTTAAACGAGAATATAAAAATTGTAAGTTGTTATGCTTTTTATGAGCAATTACAAAACTATGTTTTATTAATAATTTATTGATGTTATGTGATATGTGTTTTATATATGGTAAAGAAATGTAATTTTTAGGTTCTTTTTGGTTTTGATTGTCGTTATTGTTATTATAAACATGATGTAGTCTATTTTTTATAATTTTGTCAATAAAATTTCTTGGGTAGTTATTTTTCATTAAACAATTTATGGTTTTGTTTAATGCATATTGTCTGAATTGTGGACTGGAGAGTTTGATTGCTCTGTCAGTCAAGAAAATAACGATACTTTTTTTATGACAAGTGGGTTGTTTGGAATTAAAATGAATATAACGGCCAGACCAAGTGGGTTTTGTGTACCATTCTGTTTCTATTGAATTATTAATTTTGTATAGTGTTAAGTCTAAGAAGTTAATTTGGTTATTTTTTGAAATTTCTATAGTAAATTGTAATTTGGGATGATAATTATTGAAGTGATGAAGAATTTCATTTTCTTTGTCGGGAGGAATAGCAGTAAGACAATCATCTACATAAAGTACAAAAAAAGGTAGATTAAATGATAATTTAGGAATAACAGTGGTTTCTAAATCTTCTAAAACTAATTGGGCAATAGTGCTTGAAATTGGAGAACCCATAGCACAGCCATCAGTTTGTTTATAAATTTTATCTTTAAATTTGAAATATGTTGTGGTTAAGGTAAGTTCAATTGCTGTAATAAAATTGTTTAAAGTAAGTGATGTGAAAGGTTCAATTTTATTCCAGTTTTTTTTGATTATTGTAATTGCTAGATTTATTGGAATGTTGGTATAGAGAGATACAGCATCAAGTGAAATAAATATATAATTTTCAGGGAAATAAAAATTTTTGCTTTTTTCTTTAAATGACCAAGAATCTTTGATGTAAAATTCATTTTGACCTGTGATGTTAGATAATATATTAGATAAATATTTTGATAATTTATAAAATGGACTTTGTATACATGATACTATTGGTCTAAGTGGGATATTAATTTTGTGTAATTTTGGGAGGCCATATATATACGTGGGGGTAGGGAATTTTGTATTTTAAGTTTAGTGCTAAGTGTATAAGAAATATTATTTTCATTTAATAATTTAGATATAAAATTATTATTTTTAGTTTATAAACTAATAGTGGGATCTTTAGGAAGAGATATATAAATTAATTTGTCGTTTAATAGATTAAACATTTTATTTTCGTAATCAGTGGAATTCATTATTACTGTTTTGTTACTTTTATCAGGTTTTAGGATGATAATTTGTGGGTTGTTTTTAAGGAAAGTTTTTGTAATTTTAATGTTAGTCAATAGTTCTTTTTCATTTTTGTTAATTTTTGTATAAGAATTGTTAAATTTTTTAATAATTTGGCAAATTTTATTTCTAATATAATTTTTTTCTTCAGATGGAAGTAAAGTTATACCACTTTCAATAGTGGCAATGATATTATTAATTGGAATTTCAGTATTACGGGTATTTATAGTAAAATTTTTGGTTTTGTGATTGTTTAAAAAAGTTGTTATATGTTTGTGGTAATATTCTATTAATTTGAATTTCGAGGTATTGAAGGGTTTTAGTAATTTTTTGTATGCTGGTGTAATGATCGGAAATAAGAATGTTTAAACAAGATTTTTGACATTCTAAAATAGTATCATGTATTTTACAAGAATATTTTGAATTTTCAATATGAATATTTTTGGGAGTGAGGTAATTTAAAAAATTTGGGATTAAATCGTGTTCTCTACACTTTAACAAAAATATTCTATTATTTTTAAGTTGTGCAATTTTAATGTTTAAGTTAGAATATTGTTTAAGAATATTTGTGGTGTAATTACCAAATTTGCATGTTACTTCTTCATAAAAATTTTGTTTGTTCATTTTCGAGGTATTATGGAAATTTTCAGTGTGTGGATATCTTCTTAAATCAAGGGTTTCTTACGAAACTTCTTTGAGAAATTAATTTTCTTCGAATTTTCTTGTTTATATATTCTTCTAAATTTTGCTTCTTAGATTGTTTAATTTTCTTAGAATTTTCTTGTTTTTATATTCTTCTCAATTTATGCTTCTTGAAAATAAAATAATTCACTTATTTCTTCAAGTTGTTTATAAATTGTATAATTATTTGTGCCATTTTTTTAAATAATTTTAGTAATATTTGTGAATTTATGGCAAATGAAACACTATGTAAAAATATTATCGACGTTTCGCCTCTGATTAGAGGCTTGACTGACAGAGCAATCAAACTCTCCAGTCCACAATTCAGACAATATGCATTAAACAAAACTATAAATTGTTTAATGAAAAATAACTACCCAAGAAATTTTATGGACAAAATTATAAAAAATAGACTACATCATTTTTATAATAACAATAACGACAATCAAAACCAAAAAGAACCTAAAAATTACATTTCTTTACCATATATAAAACACATATCACATAACATCAATAAATCTATATATATAAAAGAAAGTCGTGTTAGTTACTTCACTTATAACTCAAGAACGGCTGAACCGATTTAGCTGAAAATTGGCAGGGAGGTAGTTTAGAGCCAGGAGAAGGACATAGGATACTTTTTATCCCGTTTCAAGTTTGGTAGCGATCGGATCAACAGAATTTTTTTTCTTGGTTTTGTGCGAGGCGGGGGCTTGAAATGACACATATCAACTGTCAGATTTGACAAATAAAATTCAGACCGTCAGAAAGTATTAAATAAATTTTATTTGTCAAATCTGACAGTTTATAAGTGTCATATCAAGCCCCCGCCTCGCACAAAACAAACTTTACAGGAACACTCGCTGGGCTAATCTGAAGATTAACTTACAGTAGGTGCCGCGCATGTCGTACCGGGACCGGGCAGCAAATAATTTATAAAGTGAAAATGCAAATGCCATTCGCAGTTTATCAAGTTTCAAACGATTTTACCACAATTATTTCTTCAGAGGCAGCAACGCGCCGGGTACCAGCTATGTATCTATATAAATAAAAATCAATTGCCACATGTATGTAAGCTCATCACTTGAGAACGGCTCGACCGATTTGGCTGATTTCTTTTTTGTTGTGTTCGTAATTTTCAGGTCTATATATATAAAAGAAAGTCGTGTTAGTTACTTCACTTATAACTCAAGAACGGCTGAACCGATTTAGCTGAAAATTGGCAGGGAGGTAGTTTAGAGCCAGGAGAAGGACATAGGATACTTTTTATCCCGTTTCAAGTTTGGTAGCGATCGGATCAACAGAATTTTTTTTCTTGGTTTTGTGCGAGGCGGGGGCTTGAAATGACACATATCAACTGTCAGATTTGACAAATAAAATTCAGACCGTCAGAAAGTATTAAATAAATTTTATTTGTCAAATCTGACAGTTTATAAGTGTCATATCAAGCCCCCGCCTCGCACAAAACAAACTTTACAGGAACACTCGCTGGGCTAATCTGAAGATTAACTTACAGTAGGTGCCGCGCATGTCGTACCGGGACCGGGCAGCAAATAATTTATAAAGTGAAAATGCAAATGCCATTCGCAGTTTATCAAGTTTCAAACGATTTTACCACAATTATTTCTTCAGAGGCAGCAACGCGCCGGGTACCAGCTATGTATCTATATAAATAAAAATCAATTGCCACATGTATGTAAGCTCATCACTTGAGAACGGCTCGACCGATTTGGCTGATTTCTTTTTTGTTGTGTTCGTAATTTTCAGGACAAGGTTTGTATGAAAGAAAATTTTGGAAAATCCACCGGGAAAGTAGAAAATTTGGAAGGTAAAAGTTTGTATGAAAATCTGTTTGACAAACAAAAATGTGACGTTCAGTTTGACAGTTCTAAAAATTGAATTGTCAGTGTGTTATCGGTGGTGATCATGTATTTGGTGGTTCTTTGGAAAAAATGCCACCAGTGAGGCGTCGAAATATCGGTCGGCGTACGCGAAGAGCGTAGACAGCGTTTGGAGCCAAGTCGAATAAGAATTTCTCAAGCCTCAAGCGCGATCCATTATAACTCCGGAACAACGGATACAGTCGAGTTCGACGCGCTCAGTTGGAGCTTACGCACAAAATAATTTGGAACGTCGACAAAACAGAGGCCGAACGTGGCATTAGGGAACGAGAAATTGGAAAAGTTGCCCGGAAAATTGGAAAATTCGGAAAAACTGAAAGTACTTTTTTCTATGGGATTTTTGTATGATATGGATATGCGTAAGTCGGGAAATTCGAACAAACTGTAAAAATCATAATTTTGGAAAATCGAACGGAAAATTTGAAAATTCGGGAAAAACTAAAAGTGCTTAACGGCTGGACCGATTTGGTTGATTTTTTTTGTTGTGATCGTAATTGTCAGGATAAGGTTTGTATGAAAGAAATTTTTTGGAGAATCCACCGGAAAATGTGAAAATTCGGGAAAAACTGAAAGTGCTTAACTGTTGAACGGATTTGGCTAATTCTTTTCAAAAATAAGGTTTTTAAGCATCGAAAAATTGGAAAAGTTGCCCGGAAAATTGGAAAATTAGGAAAAACTGAAAGTGCTTTTTTCTATTGGATTTTTGTATGATATGGATAGGCGTAAATCGGGAAATTCGGACAAACTGTTACAATCATAATTTTTTGTATGCGCTCGCGATCATAACTGACGATAGGAACGACATATTTGGTTGAACATAAACGTAATCAGAAAAATGTTTCACATTGAATAAACGATTTGGTTAATGAATCAAAAATTCAATACGAAAAGTAATTTTAGGCAGGACAACGTCTGCCGGGCCGCTAGTAATTTATAAAGTGAAAATGCAAATGCCATTCGCAGTTTATCAAGTTTCAAACGATTTTACCACAATTATTTCTTCAGAGGCAGCAACGCGCCGGGTACCAGCTATGTATCTATATAAATAAAAATCAATTGCCACATGTATGTAAGCTCATCACTTGAGAACGGCTCGACCGATTTGGCTGATTTCTTTTTTGTTGTGTTCGTAATTTTCAGGACAAGGTTTGTATGAAAGAAAATTTTGGAAAATCCACCGGGAAAGTAGAAAATTTGGAAGGTAAAAGTTTGTATGAAAATCTGTTTGACAAACAAAAATGTGACGTTCAGTTTGACAGTTCTAAAAATTGAATTGTCAGTGTGTTATCGGTGGTGATCATGTATTTGGTGGTTCTTTGGAAAAAATGCCACCAGTGAGGCGTCGAAATATCGGTCGGCGTACGCGAAGAGCGTAGACAGCGTTTGGAGCCAAGTCGAATAAGAATTTCTCAAGCCTCAAGCGCGATCCATTATAACTCCGGAACAACGGATACAGTCGAGTTCGACGCGCTCAGTTGGAGCTTACGCACAAAATAATTTGGAACGTCGACAAAACAGAGGCCGAACGTGGCATTAGGGAACGAGAAATTGGAAAAGTTGCCCGGAAAATTGGAAAATTCGGAAAAACTGAAAGTACTTTTTTCTATGGGATTTTTGTATGATATGGATATGCGTAAGTCGGGAAATTCGAACAAACTGTAAAAATCATAATTTTGGAAAATCGAACGGAAAATTTGAAAATTCGGGAAAAACTAAAAGTGCTTAACGGCTGGACCGATTTGGTTGATTTTTTTTGTTGTGATCGTAATTGTCAGGATAAGGTTTGTATGAAAGAAATTTTTTGGAGAATCCACCGGAAAATGTGAAAATTCGGGAAAAACTGAAAGTGCTTAACTGTTGAACGGATTTGGCTAATTCTTTTCAAAAATAAGGTTTTTAAGCATCGAAAAATTGGAAAAGTTGCCCGGAAAATTGGAAAATTAGGAAAAACTGAAAGTGCTTTTTTCTATTGGATTTTTGTATGATATGGATAGGCGTAAATCGGGAAATTCGGACAAACTGTTACAATCATAATTTTTTGTATGCGCTCGCGATCATAACTGACGATAGGAACGACATATTTGGTTGAACATAAACGTAATCAGAAAAATGTTTCACATTGAATAAACGATTTGGTTAATGAATCAAAAATTCAATACGAAAAGTAATTTTAGGCAGGACAACGTCTGCCGGGCCGCTAGTTATTAATAAAACATAGTTTTGTAATTGCTCATAAAAAGCATAACAACTTACAATTTTTATATTCTCGTTTAAAAACTCCAATTCCAAAATTAATGAAAACTCATATTGTATACAAAATTAATTGTAATAACTGTAATAAAACATACATTGGGCAAACCAAGAATCACCTTGAAACTAGGTTAAAACAACATACTTACCAAAATAGTAATTCAGCTATCAATAAACACATAAAAGATACTAAATACAATTTCGATTTTCACAATACTACTATTTTAGAACAAGAAAAAACTTAAAAGCTAGACTGGTTTTAGAAATGATACACATCCAAAAAGATAAAAATTCCTTGAATGACAGATCTGACATTCAAAATTTAAGTCAAATTTACAGTGACATAATACCGTAAATCTGTTCTCTACCACTTGATTCTAATTTATGTACATTTCTTTCCTCCTTCATATTTTTTACAAAATCATGTGTGCTACGTATAATTTCTATTTTTAATATAAGTTCTTAGTTACTGTTATTTACATTTTTATTAAGAACAAATTTTGTCACATTTATACATTTTGTAAACTTTTAAATATATAATCTTGATAAAGCCTCTAACCAGAGGCGAAACGTCGATAATATTTTTACATAGTGTTTCATTTGCCATAAATTCACAAATATTACTAAAATTTATCTCAAAAAAAAAGAAGAGACAACAAAAAACTTTCGGAGTAAAAATAATTCAAACTCATGTGATAAAACCAAATATTGGTATATTTGGGGGTTGTCCTATTTAAAAAACTTCCAGTATAATCGGAAGTAGAAAAGTAGATCACTACAAATTATAATTCCATGCAAAGTTTAAAATTTATCCCATTTTTCGTTCTCCATAAACTTCTAACAGGCCGCCACCGTGGGACACCCTGTATTATATTGACCTTTGTATTAGAAGACTATCCAGGGAGCCTTTTCGACCTCGCACATCTCTAACAATAATTCAATTTATCACGAAGAAGCACCATTTGCGTTGTGGCTACCTTTATAATCATACCAATCCTTCCGATTGTTAATGGGAACAATCGGAGTTATGAAAAATAAGTCCGACCGAAAGCTGTCGAAATATGCAAAGCGAGAATAATGAAAATGGTACCGTTGAAATATTTCATTTTTCCCAAAGTCTCTGCGCTCCAGCTTTTGTCTATTTCTCGAACGTGTCAAATAAGAAATGACTTATTTCCAGCAAACTTTTCAACGAGACGCTTTTATCGGGAATACTGACATGCAAGCAAGTCAACGTGATTTATTACAAATGCTGTACAAAATTTAGAAACAGACGGATACTCCATTCTTTTGCTGAATACGTATTGTTGGGAACCAAAAATAATATTGAGTGCTCCTGCAAAGAACTAGGTTAAGAATATTACTAATACAGGGCGATTTAGAATTATTCTGTCAAATGTCACTTTTGTCTGACGTCGACAATGTCATTGTCAAATTCATTTCCATGTTCATTTATCAATATCTTTTTAAATCCCGTTTTCAATTATTTGGCTTTGTTTGGTATGACGAAAAGCAATTTGTTAATAGTGTAATACTGAAAGCATTTATTCGTAAAAATTGGTGTGTTGTAATAAATGGGGACTGAACACGGAAATTTGACAATCGATTATATTTACCCCCCCGAGTGCTCTAGTGTAATTGAGGAATATTACATGTCGAACATGGTATGTGACTAATTACATGTAACGTTGCGGGGAAGAATGAAATGGGAGAGAAAGAGAGGGAGAAACATAGATTTAATATGTTATGGAATAACAGCTGCGTTTAATGGTTCAAGTGTTCAATTAGGCGAACCCTTTCTACGACAGATCACTAGCGTGCTTACTTCATAAGTGGTTCTTATCAGTTTACATATTCATCATTACTAACCCGCCAATATTATTAATATAACTCATTTTTTAAAACAATGTGCACAGTTAATAACACTATTTTGCTCTGTAATAATTGTCAGTAATTCTACGAAATTGTTGCTTACTAAGGAAGAGGAACAATTCGATAGTTAAAACATTGCGAGCACATATACAGATTTCATGCGCATGACGTCATGTAAGGTGCAAAATGAAAACGGCGTAAGTGCGTAACACTGCGAAAACTGCAGCACTGTAATTTATTTCATGATTCGTTCATATTACAGCTTCTATTACGCATTTGTTTTAGTTTTGCTCACTAATGGAAATGATAAATGATAAATTTTGTTAATAATCTGACCTACAATCACAGAAGTGGAAACCTCGCCTTGAAAACGAAGAATTTACGTAACCTACCTGAGCAGCTCAAAGAATATGAAAGTTTCCGCATACCGCCCTATCTAAAATTAATATATCTCTAAACGTTTGCCCTTGAGAGACGCCCCTTCTTTATACTTGTGCCTCAATTCCGAGACTACATTTGTCGTTTCAGATTTAATTCGTTTATGTCAGTTCTGGATGCCGATAAGGTCTCCTCTTTGTTAGCCAGCGACACATCATTACCAAGTGTCATTGTCACGTTGAGTTCTGTTTGACGAAAATCGCTCTAAACTAATAAAAAAATGCGCCTCGTTCGCGTCAAAATTTAATTCGTCGCGGATGGGTGGGTGGAAAATCGAATTGCCTACGAGGTTTAAATACATCGGCATTTGCATTTTTAATGCGATAGCACTATGTTTGGCAATAATTGAAACTGACAGACTCGGGGTTTCGCTGAAGTTAACTTTTTCGCTTATATGGACCGAAGAAAAGTCGTTATCCATTATAATCGCTACACAATATTACTTTTCGACATAATCTCTTTGATCTTGAAGACACTTGATCCATATAATATGTTCAAGCATGAATAAAGTTGAAGTTTCGATCATAGACGAATTTTGTTCATGTTTAGTTCAATTCATGTCCTGTATGCTACTACTAATATTCAAACAAAGTGCTGTTATGCATAAGGTATTTTTCAAGTCGGTCAGTTTGGTTCAAAAAAAAAATACAAATCAAATTGCTGGGTTAAATTATTTCAAACGTCAGTTGGACACCCCTTTACGAATATCTCTTATTGTTTTAATACTGTTTGATGATTGTACGCTTAATGGTAAGTCATACAAAATTAGTTTAAAATTTTGCTTGGAATTTAACCTGTTTGATTACAATTATCTTGAATAATTACAGGAAACCTTGATAATGAACAATTCCTTATTGAAAAATTCTGAATAACAACTGAGTTACGGATAGTCCGGTATAGTTATTGCATCAAATAGGTGAGCATTAAAAGCTTAAGATAAAAATTCCGAACAATTAGTTGCACACGTACCGAAAACAGAGCACACTTTCGTTTGCGGAGCCCGGGGTTTACGAATGAAATTTCGCGACGTGAAATATCGCGCCTACTTATCATCATCAAACTAACCATAGCCGAAACTATTCCTTTTATTATCGCCTAACTAATGGCGGGCATTTTTAATGCTGAAAAGGACTTTCAAAATTTTAATAAATTTTAATAACACTGCGATTCTCCGTGCCCCTCACGTTCCAGAGAGATTGCATTCTAAAAGAGAATACTTAAATGTATATAGCGGATGATTAAAAGGAAATAAATTCAAGATTTTTATCAGATTACTGTCATTTTGCTTGTAATTTAACCTGTTTGATTACAATTATCTTGAATAATTACAGGAAACCTTGATAATGAACAATCCCTTATTGAAAAATTCTGAGTAACAACTGAGTTACAGATAGTCCGGTATAGTTATTGCATCAAATAGGTGAGCAGCAAAAGCTTAAGATAAAAATTCCGAACAATTAGTTGCACACGTACCGAAAACAGAGCACTTTCGTTTGCGGAGCTCGGGGTTTAAGAATGAAATTTCGCAACGTGAAATAATATCGCGCCTACTTATCATCATCAAACTAACCATAGCCGAAACTACGCTTTTTATTATCGCCTAACTAATGGCGGGCATTTTTAATGCTGAAAAGGACTTTAAAAATTTTAATAAACTTTAATAACACTGCGATTCTCCGTGCCCCTCACGTTCCAGAGAGATTGCATTCTAAAAGAGAATACTTAAATGTATATAGCGGATGATTAAAAGGAAATAAATTCAAGATTTTTATCAGATTACTGTCATTTTGCTTGTAATTTAACCTGTTTGATTACAATTATCTTGAATAATTACAGGAGACCTTGATAATGAACAATCCTTTATTGAAAAATTCTGAGTAACAACTGAGTTACAGATAGTCCGGTATAGTTATTGCATCAAATAGGTGAGCAGCAAAAGCTTAAGATAAAAATTCCGAACAATTAGTTGCACACGTACCGAAAACAGAGCACACTTTCGTTTGCGGAGCCCGGGGTTTACGAATGAAATTTCGCGACGTGAAATATCGCGCCTACTTATCATCATCAAACTAACCATAGCCGAAACTATTCCTTTTATTATCGCCTAACTAATGGCGGGCATTTTTAATGCTGAAAAGGACTTTCAAAATTTTAATAAATTTTAATAACACTGCGATTCTCCGTGTCCCTCACGTTCCAGAGAGATTGCATTCTAAAAGAGAATACTTAAATGTATATAGCGGATGATTAAAAGGAAATAAATTCAAGATTTTTATCAGATTACTGTCATTTTGCTTGTAATTTAACCTGTTTGATTACAATTATCTTGAATAATTACAGGAAACCTTGATAATGAACAATCCCTTATTGAAAAATTCTGAGTAACAACTGAGTTACAGATAGTCCGGTATAGTTATTGCATCAAATAGGTGAGCAGCAAAAGCTTAAGATAAAAATTCCGAACAATTAGTTGCACACGTACCGAAAACAGAGCACTTTCGTTTGCGGAGCTCGGGGTTTAAGAATGAAATTTCGCAACGTGAAATAATATCGCGCCTACTTATCATCATCAAACTAACCATAGCCGAAACTACTCTTTTTATTATCGCCTAACTAATGGCGGGCATTTTTAATGCTGAAAAGGACTTTAAAAATTTTAATAAACTTTAATAACACTGCGATTCTCCGTGCCCCTCACGTTCCAGAGAGATTGCATTCTAAAAGAGAATACTTAAATGTATATAGCGGATGATTAAAAGGAAATAAATTCAAGATTTTTATCAGATTACTGTCATTTTGCTTGTAATTTAACCTGTTTGATTACAATTATCTTGAATAATTACAGGAAACCTTGATAATGAACAATTCCTTATTGAAAAATTCTGAATAACAACTGAGTTACGGATAGTCCGGTATAGTTATTGCATCAAATAGGTGAGCAGCAAAAGCTTAAAATAAAAATTCCGAACAATTATTTGCACACGTACCGAAAACAGAGCACACTTTCGTTTGCGGAGCCCGGGGTTTGTGAATGAAATTTCGCGACGTGAAATATCGCGCCTACTTATCATCATCAAACTAACCATAGCCGAAACTATTCCTTTTATTATCGCCTAACTAATGGCGGGCATTTTTAATGCTGAAAAGGACTTTCAAAATTTTAATAAATTTTAATAACACTGCGATTCTCCGTGCCCCTCACGTTCCAGAGAGATTGCATTCTAAAAGAGAATACTTAAATGTATATAGCGGATGAGTAAAAGGAAATAAATTCAAGATTTTTATCAGATTACTGTCATTTTGCTTGTAATTTAACCTGTTTGATTACAATTATCTTGAATAATTACAGGAAACCTTGATAATGAACAATCCCTTATTGAAAAATTCTGAGTAACAACTGAGTTACAGATAGTCCGGTATAGTTATTGCATCAAATAGGTGAGCAGCAAAAGCTTAAGATAAAAATTCCGAACAATTAGTTGCACACGTACCGAAAACAGAGCACACTTTCGTTTGCGGAGCCCGGGGTTTACGAATGAAATTTCGCGACGTGAAATATCGCGCCTACTTATCATCATCAAACTAACCATAGCCGAAACTATTCCTTTTATTATCGCCTAACTAATGGCGGGCATTTTTAATGCTGAAAAGGACTTTCAAAATTTTAATAAATTTTAATAACACTGCGATTCTCCGTGCCCCTCACGTTCCAGAGAGATTGCATTCTAAAAGAGAATACTTAAATGTATACAGCGGATGATTAAAAGGAAATAAATTCAAGATTTTTATCAGATTACTTTCATTTTGCTTGGAATTTAACCTGTTTGATTACAATTATCTTGAATAATTACAGGAAACCTTGATAATGAACAATCCCTTATTGAAAAATTCTGAATAACAACTGAGTTACGGATAGTCCGGTACAGTTATTGCATCATAGGTGAGCAGCAAAAGTTTCATATTATAAAAATTCCAAACAATTAGTTGCACACGTACCGAAAACAGAGCACTTTCGTTTGCGGAGCCCGGGGTTTATGAATGAAATTTCGCGACGTGAAATATCGCGCCTACTTATCATCATCAAACTAACCATAGCCGAAACTACTCCTTTTAATATCGCGTGACTAATGGCGGGCATTTTTAATGCTGAAAAGGACTTTAAAAATTTGAATAAATTTTAATAACACTGCGATTCTCCGTGTCCCTCACGTTCCAAAGAGATTGCATTCTAAAAGAGAATACTTAAATGTATATAGCGGATGATTAAAAGGAAATAAATTCAAGATTTTTATAAGATTACTTTCATATTACCATGGAAATTAAGAATGTTATTCATTCAAAAAATGCTAATTTTAATAACGGTCTATTTTTTAAGCGGAGCAGGGACCTTTTAGATTTAAAGACCTTCCTCTATCGAGCTGCATATTTTATAAGGAAAGAGGATTCGAAAATGGAGGTTACATTACACTGGGATACAATCCAATTTCCAAAGCAATTAAATTTTCTGCCTGCGTATTTATTATTTCGCGGCCTCACGATTTTACGTGGTGACGCTCTCGAAATCAAATTTAGCCAAAGAAACTAACTTACATAATCCATCTACAAGGGCCTGCGTCGTCCCACAAGCATAATCACTTTCCCAAAATAATACACAACAAGCACCCTTAATAATCTTTTAGTTAACAAAGGATCTCACGAGAATATTTCAATTTTCAACCACATTTCTAGAAATTTCCGAATACAACATTATTAGTTGCAAGGGGCAACATATGGATGTATTTATTGCGACAAAATTTTTATTTTGTATCTGTTGTACAATAAAAAGTACTAAATATGTTCTGCGTGAAACATTTTTCTGGGTTAAAGCTGTGACTGTTAAAAATTGTGGATGCTGTTATTCAATTAAATGATTATAGCCCGTGACGCAAATATCCGAGATGTGTGGCAGCATTAATGGGTAAACAGTATGGTTCATTTTATTACAGGGACACACTCGTATTTTTCATGAAATGCATTGAGGCTGCGCAGAAAGGAGGGGTAGAGGTACAAGCGTTCGGGATACTTTATGAGCCCGGCGATATCCTCTCACTATATTGAATTCCGTAGAGTATATTTACACGGCTGATCCCTAGAGCTGCAATTAATTGGCGATTTTCACGAAACAAAGACTTGATCTCATTTTAGAAATTAATGAGTACCTACTGAAACTCGACTAAAACCAAATAACGAACGACCCATTTAAACGTACCAATTTCGAGCGCTCCTTTTAATTAAAAACATGTTTAATTACAAACAGTTTTTAATAACGCACTCCGCTTCACAAAGTATTTTTTCTGTTCCCAAACGATTTCAAGCGAGACCTTCGCAATCTCAACAGCCCCGAAAGACTCTCACTTAACGTTGAAAAATTAATTAGAATTTCGTTTAAAACTTCAAACTGTCAATTTTGATTATTCCCAAGGTCGGAGAAATCATTTTAAAATTCAGACACTAATTGAATACTTATTAATTTTTAATGCTCGGTCGCGCGGATTAAATAACCAGCTAAGAGCAATTCTGAACGCGAGGCCGGTCAAATTATTTATTATTGCGAGGCTCATTGGGGAACCACTCTAAAGATCCATCTAAATGTACGCGGAATTTACTAATATTCAAAGGCACCCATTTAAACTAAAGTGTGGGTTGCCAAAAATTCGGGTATCAAAGTTTTACAAAGCTTCCCAGATAATGAAGAGTTTTTGGATTTTGAAAATGGCGATAAATAATGCAGTTCCATAGTCGAACATTTTCTGTCTCATCCCGAAGCTGTTTAAATCTTCTTTTATTGAACCAAACCCTCTAGGTCTACAACTGTTTGTTTCACAACTATTCCTCTCCATGACGTTCCATCCTGAACTTTCTGTAGTTAATTCCTTACTCCCATGCTTCCTAAATTGTTTAATATCTCATTCAGCAATCTGAGCTAACCCCTTAAGCTGTTTTTGACTCCTCATCACTTTCCCGAACCATCTTTAATCCTTTTGCGGTTTTCTAAATTTTTTAATACATTCACCTTTTACAGCTTCTCATGATTCATTCTTTATTTGTACTCCTTGTACATTCTTCTCAAGAATTCTGAGTTGTCTTTCCATATTTCACCCTTTTCTTCCTGTTTAGTGATAAACGAGCCTAAGACAAGTTCCTGAAATAGGGCATCAGCTCTTTCAGTACTACAGGGTGGCAGAGACCGTGGGATGTGGAATGCTACGGGAAACCACCACATTATTTGATGTATGGTGACCAGAAGTTGGGACTTTTGAATAAAAATTTTTAGGATAATACACACAAGATCAGTAGGAGGAAATTTGAGGAAGGAATTGTTAAGCAGAAAAAAGTACGACATAGTTTTGGGGGGTCAGGTCAGGACCAATAGAAAGGACTTCACCCTCTATTAAGGGCGGTTGCTTGCCAGACAGGGGAAGCGACACCAGACAAGTGTTCAGTGGTGTGAACCCTCCAACAGATTTAAGTTGGCGAGGGGTGGGGTTGCGCATTAGCATACTTTACGGATGCAATAAAATGTCTAAAATGTGTAAAATTTTCATCGCCGCAAATTTCAGGTGGAGCAAAGAAAGGGACAATTAAAAATTTTGTTGTTTTCCAGGCACAATTACGCGACTAATTATAACGAATATCGCTGACTTGAGAACGTCTAAATGGTAAAGCCCAGCAGTAGTACACGAGACCTAACTAGCGTGTTACAACTTTCACCCTCCAGTAATTAGGATTTGAGAACAAAGTGCAAGCTTAGGGCAGCTCCGCAACCACCCCTAGCGCCACAAAGAGAACTCCGTGTTCTGGCTATGACCCGCGGCAAACGGGGTTGTTAGCATACGCGAAAATGCAAATTATATATTTTCGTTATTCCGGAGGGGTGCCTATATTAAATTTTTAGTTCGTTCTCGCACCCGTGATACTGATTTCAATTCCGAATTATTATGTCGCGCCCGTATTTTTATCGAATGCGCGGATGTGCCTCCCAGATAAAACAGAAATAAATATTAATTTCGGAATACATCTATTGTCTGGATGATAATACTGCGATCGAAACATAACTTTATTTTTTAAATAGAACATCGTGTTTTTGATTGAATTTTTGGATTCGTTTTTGAGTTTACTAGGTGTTGTAATACATATTTTTTTGCCTAAAGTGAATATTTTTGATGTTACTGGCAGTTTTATAAAGATTTTCACAATTGCAGAGGAATTTAAAAAATTAATTAACTTTGAATTGAACAAAACTGTGAGGGAGACATTTTGGTGAGCTAATGAAAGTAATGGAAAGTAATGGAAGTAATGAAAGGTCAAAAATATTATAGAGGGTATGAGCAGTTACATAACAAAACTAAAATATTTTTGAACCAGATAACTTTTATTTTTTAAATTGAACCGTATCATTTTTATATTAAAGTTGTTTTTCTATTATAGACTATCTCTCTATTTTGTATCAACTTATTTAGGGACCTGTAA
This sequence comes from Xestobium rufovillosum, assembly GCA_963966045.1. Taxonomy (NCBI): domain Eukaryota; kingdom Metazoa; phylum Arthropoda; class Insecta; order Coleoptera; family Ptinidae; genus Xestobium; species Xestobium rufovillosum. The sequence continues at coordinate 36,820,449 of OZ014496.1, forward strand.
AGTCTACACTTCATAATTTTTGGGATCATCAACCTGTATATAAAAAGTTAGACAAATTTAGATTTGTTATATGGGTGTAACTATTATTCTTAAAAAATATAATTTCAAAAAAACGCATCATTTATTATTTTTATTTATTTTTTTATTCATGTCACTGTTTTGGCCTCTGGGTTAAACTTATAATATTGTATTATAATATTAAAACATTATTCTATGCCCTGTGATGTCGATATTTGTAGTTCTATGAAAAGAATTATATGAGCAAAGTTGGAAGTTTTTACAGTGTTGACATATCACAGACATTTTTGCACAAATTCGCTTAACTTGACGTAATTCCAACGTTGCACCGAACTGTAAGCTTTCTTTGTATTAAAATAGTAATTGTGCAATATCAACGTTGTAAAATTTCGGACTTTATTCGTAACATACACAAAATGAAATTCGACCAATCCGTTTCATTTGATAAGATCAAAGAGTTACATTCATTTTTTGGTGTTTCATTAATATTCCACATCAAATTTTTAATAATATTAACATTATAAACACAGGGCAATTAGTTGTTTTCATACGAACATAAATATTACCTTTATACTAAATTTGCAATCAAAATCTAATAAATACTGTCGTCGGCAGCCTCATTCCGGACAAAAACAAATTTTAATTAAATTGTATTTCGTGGAACACTGCAGGTAAATAAGCGTTTTAATTTAATTTAGTACATATCAATTTTCAAACGACACGTGGTTGAATTTTATTGCTTTCGATCGCTGTTGCATCCATTTGAGTTTTACAAACAATGACAATAAAAAAGTGTGATTGCGGCATTAGCGCGTTTTAGAGTGTTTCGGTCGGTATTATCGAAAAACTATTACGAGCTTCATTTTAAAATCGTGAAGTATAGCGCACTCGAGCAACCACAACATTCAGTGCGCCCCAATTTTATCGCTTAAAAAAGGGGTATTTCATTTTCTTCTAGCGACAATGCGTGCATTTAATCTGACCAATAAAACTGCACGTACTGCAACTAAATATGTAGACACTGTTTCCCCTAATTCGTTTAATTAAAGAGAACATCGCCGTCTGTCTGTAGAACATACGACAAGAACAGAAAATTAACACATCTCAAGTCGCTGCACTTACACACAATATTACAGCACTCCAATTATAAGGTGCAGCAGCCTTCGAACTGACTTTACAAGATGAGGAGAAGTGGAAAAAGTTTTATAGTTGTTTGTTATCGGATAAGCCATTTCAAAAACTAGGTTACAGGGATATCGTGTAATTTGAGTTCATTTAAAATTATGAAGAAATTTTCCAATTAAACTTTTATTAAAGTCTTCGGAGCCACTTTATGATGCAACTCGCGATGGGATCGGATATGAAAACTACGATAATCTTAAACTATTCTCCGTAATAAATAGTGTAGGAGAGCAGCCTTCAGGTTTCAGAGATTACGATTTCGTTTATCTAAAATGTGACATGGTTGACCTCCTTTGCCGACGCAGGGCTAGAACCCGCATGTAGAAGGGTTACTGGCATGTAGGGTTACTAGTTTTGACAAGCTATCACAGCACGTTTGTGTTACCTGGGATATTAAACCACATGCAGTGACGCACAGAATCCGCATTTTCTAAATTAAAAATTGATTTTGTAGTAACTACCTCCTACTTTTAGTCCGTTCAGTTTGTTAATAATATAAAGAGGTGATCCCTAGAATATTATTAAATTTGATTTGATAGTTCCAGAGGAATAAATTAAAATCCAGAAAAAACATTTTTTCGTCATGTTTTAAAAAATTATAAAAAATAGAAGAAACATCTTCAAACCAAAACTAAGCGGCAGGTTGCTTATAATGAAAGGACAGTTTATGCTACTATCAGTGGCGGTTTCTCCTTAAGGTCAATTGGTCAATGACCCTCCTAAAATATTCTAATCAAAACCATAATTTTAATAAAAATATTTTTTGTCTAACAGTCTCAAATTTAAAATCTTCAGAGGTCTGCATTCGCAGCAATACTAGAAATAGCCAAGCGTCAAGCCGCGCTGCGCGCTCGCTAGCAAGCCGGGACATTATTCAAATTGACTCTGCACAGCTCTTATGGCTTATGGAGAAATGCATGTAAAGAAGAACAGTGACAGCAGATGGCGAATTCTTGAGTGGAAGTGAGAGTCACCTTTTACTCCTATATCTCCAACGTGGTCAATGTCCCGATTACAACTGCGCAGAATCGAGTTTAGTTCTACAGTATTCAGTTATATTTTCTCTGGACCTGAATCTCAGTTCTTCTTAGATAGCAGGCGGGAAACCTTTCTTTATTGTTGCGGATGTGAACTGTGATCGTTGTGAAGTTCTGATCGTTGAGAAATTTTGTGTGTTTAGCAAAACAAGATGAGTGTTGTTGAGGATATATTTGCCTTAAAGTCAGCTGGAACATTAAATTATGAATGCCGGCTTGGAAAGAGGGAAAGTGGACGGCCGAAACCAAAACTGAATTTGAAGCAGACAACAAAGGATAAAGGTAAAAATGTCCAAAGATATTTTAAAGAATCGATGTACAATTTGTGCGACTGGATTTGTGGATGCAGTGTTAAAAATACGTTCTTTTGCTATCCGTGCTTATTATTTTCAAATGATGCTATATGGGCTAAAAATGGAGTAACCGATATTAAACATTTAAAAGACAAAATTAAAAAGCATGCTTCTTCTGCTTCTCATATAAATTGTTCAATGAGTTACGCCAGTTTAGGACGTGTAGACATTAGGCCTGCGCGATATTGAAAATTTGATATCGAATATCGATATCAAAAAGATATCGATATATATCGATATATCGAAATATCGATATATGTCGATATATCGAAATATCGATATATCGATATATCGAAATATCGATATATCGAAATATCGATATATCGAAATATCGATATATCGAAATATCGATATATCGAAATATACAGTGTGTCCAAAAAAGTGTGTAACAGGAGGAAAACTCATATTGATTTCTTAGAAAACTTTGTCCTACGTAAAAGTTGGTGCTTGTTACTAAACGTAAGACGAATAATATCAAAAATTAGGCAGAGTTGCTAGGTTCCCACACGACCGCATGCATTATGGAAGAAGCTATTCATTTCTGTTTTAGAATATGTATTTACCTCTACCCAGTAGGGAGACCAATATGTCCGCCACTGCCTCTATCAATCAGAAAGAAATATTCCGTGCTCATTATGAAACGTCTTACTCCTGCCTGTAATTGTCACACTTTCCATTTTGATGTAAGTAGTCCATTAATTCTTCTCCAAAATAAGACAAATTTTAGGGTGGGAGTAATTTATTGTCACCTGAATGCTTGGCTGCATGTTGAAGGATAATAAGGCAAAGCTAAAACTCCAGGTCACAAACAATATTGAATTCAGTGGCGTGATTAGAATTTGGGGCCTCCCCACTCCGCCAGCAATACTTGAAAGGAGGCCCCTTAGTTTGAAAAATGGCTACGATTTTTTATTGTAGTCATATAACCAAAAATAAGACCAAACATTGTTTCGTTCTGAATGACCAGGGTAACCAAAGACAACTGGTTTCGTCCTTTTTAGGACTCGTCAGTGCGGTACAGCTCTATATATTAAGAACGAAACATACTTATATACCGACTTCATTAATTATTTATGAGATTCTAATGATATTGGATAGTTCCAACAATGTTCGGGCAAGTTCGAGTACCATACCAGGTGGCTGTCCTGTACATTTACAGCAAAATAATGTGATCTGATCTATTTATTCTAAGCAAACCTTGTTCGCTATTCGTATGTACTAATATCACTTATAATAGCCCAAGGGTCTTGATAATTAGAAATAACTTGATATATTTTCGAAAGCGGGTTGCTCGGCAACATCCCGACGCTGAAGGCGGAGGTATGTTGCCACAGAGAAACCCGCTTGAGGAAATTTATCAAGTTATTTCGAATTATCAAGACTCGAGGGCTATTCGGTAAGAAAATTTTTTGCCCAAAAAGAACAATTTGTTAAAAAGAAATTAAAATTGAAAAGAACAATCTTGGAAATGACATTTTGTGCAAAATATTCGACAGCAGTGCAAAATAGACATTTTTCCGTTGCTACAGTAATCCAGATGACATAAGTGAAAATAGCCCATAAGCACTCTTCAGTTAAATGTTCTTCTGATTGGCTGTCTTTGAACACGTGACTGTAGATACACAAATTCTATTGGATTATTGTATAGGTAAAAAATTTTCAGCAAAAGTGGTGTTAGTTCCAGTTTGCGATGTGAATCGTTTGTGCCGGACGTTGTTATGTTTTCGTCAGCCCCGCTCCCCATAGACGATGTGATTTTTCGTTATCCGATCTCGATACTTTGATGAATGCCCTTTGTTTACTAGTGCAAGGCTAACACATTTGTTGTCATTCAAATAAAATTGTTTAGATCCGCCTTCAAAACTTTAATTGGCGGACAGTTGCTAAGGTTTTTTTACCTCAGAACGTAATTGGTTATGGCATTTTAAGCGGAATTGAACCGTAAAGTGGAAGACCACTTTTGCTGTTAATAGTACATAGACACAATGAACTGATACTGATACTGGAGGTTATACGTCTTGAATTTAGTTTCAAAACAACGCTTCTAATCTAAAGAATTATTCAGCTATTCTTCAAGTATGCTTCAAGTTAGGGCATAGTTAAAGGATTGAAATAATTGTATCCTACATGCGGCATAAAATTAATGTAATTTCAGTTACTTTCACATTGCAACTATGTTTTAGGTTTTACTGTTGCAAACTTTACTTGGAAAAACTCGACGTAGGCTCAACGGTTTCCGGTACCAGAAGTTATTAAAATCATTGTAAAACGTCGACACCGCGCTAAATCGATATATCGATATATCGAAATATCGACATATCGAAATATCGATATATCGAAATATCGATATATCTAAATATCGATATATCGAAATATCGATATATCGAAATATCGAAATATCGATATATCGACATAAAAATATCGATATATCGAAATATCGATATTTCGATATATCGACATTCCGGTATCGTTATTCGATATATCGATATATCGATATCAATATCGATATATCGAAAAAAGTCGCAGGCCTAGTAGACATAAGACAGCAACTTGATAGTGCGTATCGCAAATCAGTGCACGACTTTAATGAATCGGTTTCTAAAAATAGGTATATTTTAAACAAAATAATTGATTGTGTAAAATTTTGGGGAGTCTTTGAAATTGCATTGCGCGGTCATGACGAAAGTGACATGTCCAATAATCCTGGGATTTTTCGAGGCCTTATAGATTTTGTCTCTGAACTAGACTTAATATTTAAAGAGCACCTTGAAAAAAATACAGTATTCAAAGGAATATCAAAAACAATTCAAAACGCAATTTTAGATTCAATGTTGGCCGTTGTACACACACATATAATAAAGGAAATTGACCAGACAAATTTTGTGGCAATTCAAGTTGATGAGAGCACAGATAGCTCCAATAAAACGCAAATGATTTTTATCTTTCGATATGTATTAGATGGTATTGTGCATGAAAGATTTTGGAAATTTGTCAACCCTCCAGGTACCACAGCACAACATTTATCCGATGCAATAATGGAAGAACTCTAATTTAAATTTAAGTTAATTTAAAATAATTTTAGTTCTTTATTAGATATTGACACGTTTGTAATTTAGAAAAATAAATTTGATCATAGGTGGCTGTTATTTCATTATAGTCCATAACTTTTTATACTGAACAACTTTCCCGAATAACATTTTTCATTATTTTCAAAAATAAGGGTACTTTACTCTTTAGTCAAATTATTATTTTTTGATCTCTCCTGTATATTATCCGATATTTTTGGAATGTTGAGAGTGCATTTTGATTTTTGAGCAATTCAGAGCTTTTTATGAAGAATATTATTTTTTCACAAACGGATAATAAAAAAGTTTCCCATATGTAGAGAACTTTATAGGACACGTTGTATATGTATATATTTTTAGTATTAATTATAAGTTGCAAAACCAAAATGACCCCCCTGGTTATTAACCCACGAGCCGCCACTGGCTACTATGAATATCGCAAAAATAACTTATACAGGATGTTCACAATTCAACGCCAAAGTTTTCAAAATGTAATGCTATTTTTCTCCATTTTTTCAAATGGGACACCCTGTATATTTTTATCCCGTCGGACGCAGAATTAAAAAATTAACATGTTTTCTAATTACAATTATTTCGACATTCTCAAAGGTTTCACAGATACTCGTAAAATCCTAAAATTATTATCTAATAAATAATAATTTTACTTGGCAGTTTTCAAATCAATAATGACTAGAACTTTGTTCACTACTATTCCGACCACAATCCATTTATTTTTAGGCAGGTGGGGGGGGGGATTATTGGGTAACATGAGCTATTAGGAAGAGCAGCAAGGTCATTTCATTGAACGTATGTTCTAGTCAATGATTTGAAAACTGCCTAGTAAAATTTACTATTTATTAGATAATAATTTTACGATTTTACGAGTATCTGTGAAACCTTTGAGAATGTCGAAATAATTGTAATTAGAAAACATGCTTATTTTTTAATTCTGCATCCGACGGGATAAAAATATACAGGGTGTCCCGTTTGAAAAAATGGAGAAAAATAGCATTACATTTTGAAAAGTTTGGCATTGAATTTTGAACATTCTGTACAAGTTATCTTTACGACCTTTTATTAAAAGCAGCCTACTGCTTAGTTTTGGTTTCAAGATGTTTCTTTTATTTTTTATAATTCTTTTAAAACATGACTACTTGAGACACGCCGCGGCGTGTATAGCGTGTTATAATCTATTCGGTTTTGAGTATCGGGTTTTGGTCAATCGGAGACCTGATTAGGGACCAGAGCGAGTTCCAGCCGTTTCGTATCGGTATTTTGAGGATAAAATAATGTTGGGCGAGGCGAGTAAGAAGTCACGGCCTATAATAATTTAATTTCATGTTAGACTAAAAACAGGATAAAAGTGGACATACCTTTGCTGGCACCGTCGGGTCCTCTTAAAATAGTGCACTCTTCTATTGTTCCAAAAGGCGCGAATAATTGTCTGACATCTTCTTCTGTTTGTTGCTTGCTGAGCATACCCACGAACAGCTTTCTGTCTGTGGTTATAAAACAAACGTAATATTAGTATACCTTGAACCACACCTTCAACACACATATAAACATAACTAACTCAGGTGCAATTCCATATAATCGTTGACTAATATTGACACTCAAGGTATACGAGCTTAGGAGCTAGCGATCGATCTGATGGAGGCTATTAATTGAGTGGTTAACACCAGGGTTGAGGATTCAGAGACGGGAAAATTGTGTTCAGGTTTTCTATGGTTACCAAGCTTTTTTGTTTGGCTTCGTCAGCAGTTTTTATTGACCGGCTTGAAAGCCGTAATTTTTATAATGGAGGTTCCACCCTGTCAAATAAAATTATTTGGGGTGCACACTAGTTATGATAATACCAACAAAGGGATTTAAAATTCATGATTATATCATTAATCAGTTGGTTACTTGAAGAGATATTGATCTATTCGCTATGACTGGCTACCCAATTTCTGTATGAATAATTCCAACGACTGGTAGGGTTGGACTATGTGCATATTCTCAATGACAGTGTCATGAATATTAGGATGTGTTCATTAAACGGTCCAACAGTTCAACAGGTTGGTGATCGTTGTTTAGTGCGGTTGCTCGACTAGTGTTTGGTCCGTGGTTCAATTCCGGGCCTTACAAATTCTTTTTGCATTAAGTATTTTTTATTAAAAAATTAATTTCCGTTAAAGACATGCTTTCCATTTTGACAGGTCAGGTCTGAAAATTTAAAAATATGCCAAGGAAGGTCAATTTAGGTTAGGGTAGTTTAATATTTTGTTAAATCTGAAAGAAAATACTTCTGTCTCTTCAAATAACCACGTTACCAATTTGATATCACACCACACGAATTTTATTTTCTGTCAAAAGTGTTATACATAATATACCTCAGTAAACAAGTTCCACCCAAGTTCCTCAGTTAATGCCAGACACCGGGCATTATGTAATAATTTAGCTCCTTCCCTTTAAAAACCGAAGGGTGGGAGCTGGGAACTCTAAACGTGGTCTCAGTGCGCGACCGGAGCAGAATGAAAGAGTATTGTTGGGCAAATGGATCAAAATCTCTTCCTAAAACCAAGGCTTTGGCTTAATTAAAGGGAGAGTTTTCTACAATTCCCAGTGCAAACCGAAATCCTCCAAAGGGACAACGGAAATAACGAATCATGTGGAAAAGATTTGCGTGTCTTTACACTCCTGTTAACTTACCCTTTCTGAAAGGGTAGGTATATAATTAATACCGTGCCAATGCGTTTGGATATTATTGGTGATCAATCAAACCTTTTCCCGTAAATGAAAGCAAAGAAGTTATTTATGGATTTTTTTAATCATGGTCATTTTAATTACGGATATTGCTTCCGAGCTTTTAAAGAACGTAAAATATTCGTATTGAATTAGATTTTGATTATACATGTTCTTTTGCTCAAATAAAAATCATTTCGAATACATGAAGTTTTAATGGTTTTTGGGCCCCACGAGGAAATACCCAATGTAATTAGCTCTGGGCTAACTTTGCCTCACCGTGTGTGATTAAACGCCAATATTCGAATTTCTGAAAGACTTTTAAGGATTCGAATACCCAAAACTTTGCAATAAGACCTGTTTTTACTGAATTGAAACTCGCAAATCTGCCAAAAGTTACAAAAGAGTTTGAAAAAGTTTGTCGAATACTGGATTTTGATGAAGGGGCTGGTAAAATCTAGTTTTAAAAATCCCAATATCTTTTCTCTTTAACAATAAACCTTCTTCGCTGCGAGAGACTATTAGACATATCTGAAAATTTGGTTACCGTCCTAAACGAAGACTGGTTGGACGCGTACCTCCATTCTTTTCTATCCTGAGCTAACCTACGATGTTGCGAACGTGCTTTTGCCTATGTCAATTTAGAGGCACCAGAGCTTCAAGGTTAACAACACGCTCTATCTTGAACATCAAAGGTTCCGATGAAAGTGACGTGTGTCTGGCAGTTCTCCGTTTTCTTGTGATACTTTGTCCACGGCTTACTAGACAGAAACACATTTTAATTCATGCAGGAGAAGAATTAAATGTGCCGGTAAGACAACAACTGACAGAGTTACAGATATGGGCATCCTACAACGATCGATTGTAAATTTTCTTAACTCCATATCAAAGAATTTATTTTTATATACCTATGTATTTCTCCACAAAACTAATAAATATGAATATTTTTCACGAAACTGAGTTTTCTCACTCATACAAGACCAATTACAAATTTCATATCTTGTTTCATTGTGTAGATATAAAAAACAAACCAGAATCATTTTTGGCGGAGGCGCCGGTAGAAATTATTTCTTGGAAATGACAAATTTCTGTTGAATCCTAGGGTGGAACTTGCAGCATTAATACAAGTAATTTTTGTTACAACTTTGCTATTGTTCAGTAAGCTGACTATCTGTCCAGATAACACGAGATGCTGGTTCACACGAAGCAGTAGGCTGGGAGGAACAGAGAGCGGGTGGCGGAGGGATTGCAGCGTGGAAGGAAAAGGGTACATGACAGTGCTCTAGTAGTTGCGTTGTAACATAATACGCGACGGCAACATTGACAAGATACTTACCGGCCCAGCGCACCTAATGTGCTGACGGCCAGTACAGGTACTTCCAAACCCCCTCGAGGTGAACAGCAAGCACACACTAACCTGGCGGGGTTCTAGAAATAACTGTACGCATATAAGTTACAGAAGACATTAAAACGCACTAGAATACATCCAAGGTATAACACAACGTCTAGACATACATCGAACGAACGAGCTGACCATGGCGGCACAGGAACAACGCACTACAACAGTTCTAATACGCACGACACTGTCACATCGCCACAACAAGGACAGGACGTGGTCTTACTTGACCGGGTCCGGGCTTGGGGCTGGGTCGGGAGCTAGCTATCTCCTCGCTACCTTGCCCCTACTTCCAGCAGACACCGCCGTACTTGCAGACCGCCATCACGAGCTCTGCAATGAGAACAGAACTAGGAGGCGGCGTCTCGGCGGAGAGCTCCCCTCGCCTATCCTACATACCAGAAGTTCTACTGTCATTCTCGTCAAAATCCACGGCTTACTGCGGACGCTACAAGCTCCTTCGGCACGCTTCGGCACCAACAAACTAAGCAAATCAATTTGGGCGCACTCCAATTCCCGGCAAACGGAAACCGCCTCGTTTCCGAATTTCGATATCGGTGAGTAACTCGGAACAAAGGATATCTTAGCTGTGTTGTGACGATCCGTGCCGAATTCACTTTCATTTCTTATTACAACTCCCCCTAAACTCTACCATAAACTCTTTGGTTTAATTAAAAATGTCTCGCAGCTCAAATCAATCGTTAACCGAACTTTTCTATAAATTTTCCGAGGGCTCAAACTTTGGACCCAAAAGCGACGAAGGGGAGAATACTTAATTGGAAAGGCCGAAAACGAGGGCAGATTAAGATAATAATAGTCCTTAAAGGGGTCCGGAGATACAGATAACACCAGACTTCTGATATCGAAGATAAACGGAACAAACGCCGACTTCAAATATTCAATTTTAGAAATTAAACACTGTAATCAAGAGCCGGACAATTAGTAAAATAGCAGCGGCGGTTCGTGAGGATGGGGTTTCCAGTAAAACACCATTTATCTTTACCACTTTTGTCGTTGTATTTATATCTATTCAAGAAGGCTTCGATGGCCATGGTTCTCAAGAAAAACGTTATTGACAAGAGATTACGATCAATTTTGACAAGTGTGTCTGCAGCCGAACAGGCGGGAGCCATTTCTGGATAAAATTTTCTTGACCTTCTATATTACATAATATATGATTTAGTAGATGCTTATTTATTTGAGGGGGTTTTACGAAGTTTCAACTGTCTCGCTCGCGCATGCTGATAAACCCTGAGAAGTATGTGTTTGTTTTTCAAAGATTACGCACACAACATTCGGAGTTTCTACCTAAAATGCTGGACAAATGCAAATATATCGAAGAATCCCGCACTATTGTTCACCCTGTATTACAGACATGGTTCCTAATTTTAGGACATCGATTTACCTACCCACAATATTTAAACAAAAAAAATCTGAAGTGATAGAAAATGATATCTTCTCAAAAGGGGAGACTTTAAGTAAGCAAGAATTCCGAAGTTTGTTATTAAGCGCGCTTACATGAATCGGCATCATCTGGAGCAGAGAAGCTCCGGTGAAGCTAAGTTGGCGTACTGAAAACTCGCATTAAAGGGAATTTACTGGAAAAATTGTCCCTGAGAAGCAAAGTGCATAACCAAACATTCCGCTCGGAAAGAGATAAGGAAGGTTAAAGACGCCGACACGATTCTCTTGCGAACTTCTTTTAGGCGACATCGGCCATCAATATTCTTTTACGTGAAAAACACAAAGAGTTCATAAACCAACGAACGGTGGGAGGCAGAAGAAGAGATCCATCAGTCAGCGGCACTCGCAGAAATACGTAAAGTTTAAAGTAAATGCGGCAATTTACTGTAAGGAATGAACTCGATCCGGGACATTCAATTCCCCCCGAGCAGTTACTGCACAAGAGACTCTTGGCAAATGGCCGCCCAACTCTGCCATATCTGATTCTACAACTTAACAAACTGTAATAATGGGATTTCTGAAAAATTAATGAAAAATAAAGACTGCCGTAGCTCCGGATGACGGCTAAAGTTGCTTACGCTAAATTCGTCTTCTTCATACCAGGAAACCTGAACAAACTCTGAACAAAATGGAAGCAGTTGTGAAAGAGGGCTATGGCATGAAGATCAATAAAAATAGAAAAAAATTGACATGTAGAAGGCGTGAAAATAGGACTAAAACTAAAATACAAATCGGAAACGAGGAGATAGAGGAAGTCTGATTTATCGACTTCTTAGTCTTCTAGCACTGCAAGCTAATTTTTTTCACAAGTCAGTCACAAGTCAATCACACAGTAAATTATGAATTACGAATAGTCATAATGGATTTCCATGTTCAGCTTTTAAATCCTGAAAGATTTCATGAAAGCACATAGCACCCCTCGAAACTCAAAGAAATCCATGAATATCCTGTTTAGCCGTTGAATTGATCTCTAATAACTCGTAATAAGTTTTCGTCTAAAATCGCTCGCTCGGAGAAGAGATCTAAAATTGAATAAAAAAGCCCGCTCCACGTATGAATGAGGCCGTGATGATCTGGAGTAGGCACTGTGCACTGTGCACACAATTCAAGATGAAAGGAATGCAAACGACAATTGCTGAATGCAGGTATTTACATTAATCAGGGTGCTCTTGCTAAGAGGGCCTCTACGAGCACGCCGCTCCTGCATGTCACTATGTATGTGTCTATGACATCCGCGCAAGAACGTTTGGAAGCATAACTTGTTGATAGCGGAGAGAGCTTTATTCCGGGCTAATTAGCCCTGATGTGTATCGTCTCTGTTCCATTATTCGGAACAATGCGACACATTCTCGCGGAGATGGAGGACGTTGAAAAACTGGGGATGGTTACATTGTTCTGCGTATATGAAGTACTGCGGTGTACTTGATACTGAAATGAAGCTTGCAGTCCAGCACGATTATTCTATTAAGTGTTCTTACACAAGTCACAAGCGTTATAAGTTGCACAGTTTTGGCAGTTGTCAAATACAAAATATTATTAAATGAAACCAAAGGTTTTCTGTTCAAGTTCAAAGACTGGTTAAAGAGACATCGTCAACTTTTCCTAACCTAAGTTAACTTCTGCATTTTCCGCAAGTAGAACATCCTACATCTGAAGTAATCAAAACTGTACAGTCTGCAGTATGCAGTATGTTGCGAATAAATCTTTCTCGTCTCCGAAGATGTTCTGCAATCCAACGTCTCCTATTCTTGATTGTTTTCCTAGTCTTTTGCTTTATTATTATTATTAATTTTCATATCGCAGTCTTGCTTCCTTTATCTGGCCGATCTTTCATCCTCTTTTATCCAGGAATTTCTACTTCTGCAAAGTAGTGCAGTTTTACTTAGCCAGAAATATACCGTTTACCAAACTGGAATATTCTGGCACCTTTTGGGCCTCTAAAACCTTATGAACTTACGAATTTGCAAAAAAAATCGACTTTTCTTATACCGTGTGACAAACTTCCATGTGTACATGGGGAAATAACATGGGCAATTACATTTTTGGGGATTCCTGCTCCCCATGTGTAGTTACAGTGGTGGTAAAGGTAGCAATCGACAGACTATTTTTTTCTGCGTATGAGGATATCAAAAACTCTGCAATTTTCCAATTTATTAAAGCATTAAAAGCAAAAATTACACTAATAATTTTCAAATTAAAACACGGATATTCATCAGATTACCTATGACAATTTAATTTATTCTAATCAAAGACTCCCTTGATTCTAATTTCTAATTCTTCTGAACTGTCAACATTATATGTCGACAATTTAAAAGTTTCAAAATGAACAAAAATATTTATTCGGTTGAAGAAAAGGTTTTCATTGTTGTTACCATCGGTAACAACAATAAAAAATTTAGTTAAGAAATTTGAAGATACTGAGAATCTTTCATTGAAAGAAGGTAATTTTTACTAATAAATTTACTTGGTTTTTATTTAGATAATTCTGATTCGCTTATTATTATTACCTAGTTGCTAATTCCTTATTGTTCGCTAACTTAAATTTTACTGGGATTACGAGAAATTTAACAAGTGATAACGTGGAGTGAAACAAAACTAAAATTAATCTTATCATTTATTTTTTTAGTCGTCCCAAGAAATCTAAATGTTGAGGTAGAGGAAATGGTAAAAGGCCTGATAACTGCTAGTCCAACATCTAGTTTAAGGTCTATTGCCCTAGAATGTAATGTTTCAAGAGAAACTGTCCGTAACATATTAAAAAAAAACAAATATCATCCCTTTAAATTCCAATGTCACCAAGAGTTACTTCCTTTTGACGAAGAATCAAGGCAAACTTTCTGTGAAGAAATGCAAGAACGGGCTAATCGGGATCGCAGCTTCCTCTCATCAATTTGTTTTACCGATGAGTGTACCTTCACTTTAAATCAAGAGCCAAATTCACAAAACGTTAGGCATTGGGCCCAGGAAAATCCCAGAATAAATCTAGCCACTACAACGCAATACCCTAAAAAAATCAATATTTGGGCAGGCATTTTTAATAATCGCATTATAGGACAATTTGAAATATAGGGAAATTTAAAGTCAGAAGCTTATTTAGATCTTTTAATTAACCATATTGGCCCTGCATTAGAAGAAGTTGCACATGCGAATCGGGAGGTCTGGTTTCAACATGACGGATGCCCAGCACAAGTGAGGGAATTATTAAATGAAATATTTCCAGAGAGCTGGATTGGTCGAGGTGGTGCTATAAACTGGCCAGCTAGATCTCCCCATTTGGCACCGTGTGACTTTTTCTTGTGGGGTCATTTAAAAAATAAGATTTATAAAACTCGTCACCCAAATATTGATTCTTTAAGGAATGCTATTTTTGCGGAATGCAACTCAATAAACGATCGGCAACTTGCGAATGTGAGAAATTCTTTCTATAATAGGCTGGGATACTGTCTGATACAGAAGGGGGGTTTATTTGAATATTTGCTACAGTTATTTTTCTTTTTTTATGTTACTTTAATTTCATTGTATATTAGTAAGTTTTGTCCTTACCTAGATATGAAATAAATAAGTATTGAATTTCCAGATTACAAAATTCATTAGAGCAAAATAAACAAATGTTGCCGCTTGTTAAATTTTTAATAATTGTAGTAAAATTAAAGTAATTTAATTTTTATTATTTCATTTTACCGCTTTAACATTTTCCCAAAAACTTTTTAATAGGTTAGACGACACCTACAATTTACCCTAAACTATGGACCAGCATTCATCAACGAAACATCCACACCAGTAATCAATTAATTGTCTGTCAACTATAGGTAATGACAATAATAATGTAAATGAGAATTATCTAAATAAAAAAACAAGTTTATGTATTAGTAAAAATTAACTTCTTTCGATGAAAGATTCCCAGCCTTCAAATTTCTTACTAAATTATTTGTTGTTATACCGAAGGAATAGGACCGTTATTGAATTTTACAGAAAATAAGGCACGGACTACGCGCAAACTATTGCAGCCGTAAAATATTTTCACAATGAAAACCTTTTCTTGAACTGAATAAATATTTTTGTTCATTTTTAAATGTTGACAGTTCAGAAAATTCATAAAAATCAAAGACGTCCGTGATTAGAATAAATTAAGTTGTCATGGATAATCTGATAAATTTCTGTGTTTTAGTTAGAAAATTATTAATGTAATTTTTGCTTTTAATGCTTTAATAAATTGGAAAGCTGTAGAGTTTTTGATATCCTCATACGCAGAAAAAAATAATCTTTCGATTGCTACCTTTACCACCACTGTAACTACACATGGGGAGCAGGAATCCCCAAAAATGTAATTGCCCATGTTATTTCCCCATGTACACATGGAAGTTTGTCATACGGTATACGCCATATGGGAGTTTTTCATATTTGGATCCTACAAATTCTTCTTGATAGTTTGATACGTGCCTAGACCCTTTTATTCCAAAAATTACCACTGACAGAAGAAGAAAACTTTAAGTTAGGGATATTAGCATTAGGAGGCCATGAAAATTTAAACAAATGCTAATCTGTATTTTTATTGTCTACAACCCATGAATAATGAAGCTTACTATACGTTCAGAAATGCAGAAGTAATGAACGTAGGGGAAAGTGGGGCAAGATGGGGTATCCCGTCTTGCCCCAAATATGATCCACACGACACTGCACAGCATCAAAAAAACTTATGGAACCAACACCTTCAAAAGTGCCCATTGGAGGGCGTCTGAGTGATGGCAAAAGTAATTAAATGTTTTAGTTCTAATTTTGGAAAAATAATATTTTCTCCAGTGATCTGGAAATTTCACGTTTTTAAAGGAAGCACATCGAAAAAACTGTTTAAAGTGGCGAATTGCCTACCACTGCCTGGTCACGAGATTAATTAAGGTAAATCGAGAGCATTTTTTACAGATCTTTATGAATAGTGAAGTTAATTCGATTATTTTATTTGCTGTATACTCTATCTCTATGAAGTACCTATACATCCTGTAAAATACTCAGATACATATTCAAAGAAAGTTTCGGAACATTATGGCGGCGATACGTATGACCCATTAAATCCAACAATATATCAACACCATCCTTCTGAGAATAGGGTTTAAATGACTCCCAGTTTCTACAATCCAGCGAAGGACTATACAATAATATCAAATAACTCGCTAGAACTTAATTTGAATTTCATCATGCCTTCATTTGCCCCATCTGGCACTTCATTGGAAAGAACGAGAATAAAGGGACGAGTAAAAAAAACATATTGATTATTGTAGAGCAGAGTCGGCGAACCCCTTTATCAGCGAAAATAACATTTTAATAGAAAAACGCAGATCGGCGATTTACTGCCTTAAAAGAAAGGAAACGAAACATTTACGAAGACGATAAAATCTTCAGTACACGAGATTTTCCCAATAGAAATTAATACTTCCTTCTTAGAACTCATTGATCTATAGCCTAAGAATATTAAATATTGTTTAATTAGAAGCTTTACGAAAAATGCGACGGCACGGAACTGGGACTAGAACCCTGGTTTCCCACTTTCCGGGCACTAAACCTGACATAAACCTAATAATTATCGGAAAACTCTGAAACTGAAATTCCGAAATCTACCCCCACATTTGCACACGTCCTGGGATGAAGACACCGGGTGGCGGCGATCTGCATATCGAAATATAATCTCGAAAGGGTATGTATACTTTAACAAAAGAGAACGTGAGTCGGGGCGGCCTCTGAGGGTCACCCCGAGCATACAAATATTGACAGTTGGGGTTTTTTATCATTAGAAGATTTCGGGATCGACGGGAATTTTCTTGACCGTTTTCAGACGCAAATTCCTACTCTTAAACGATGACTAATCCAAGTTTCGTGTAGAAATTTGATACCTTATTTATAGCAGGGCGTATCCACAAAAGTTGAAATTTATGATTTTGGCGCTAAAGTGGTAGTCGCAAGCTGACTCGGATTATCTGATGCGTACCGAATGAGTAAAAAATATGTTCAAAAGCTCGGGAATTGAAAGCGTCTGTCGGTAAAGGTTAGATCGATTTGACATTCCAGTGTGACTCCGGTCTGTAATTTGATGTTTTACGGCAAAAGACACACGTCTTGACCAAAGAGCACGAGAAAATGGACAATTGATGCCATTGGCAGGGGCAGACAGAGGCCGTCCACGAAACGCAAGGACTCCAAACGCAATTGAAGAAATTCTACCACAATCATAAGTGTCGCCCAACAACTGGGATTTTCTAAAAGCTCAGCACACAGAGTTGTTGTAAATGAAGGATATCACCCATATCACTACACAAAAGCACAAACGTTGTTATCGAACGATTTTGAGTTAAGATCGAATTTTTGTAAATGGTTGTGGGAAGCATTCATTACTAGATCATTTCCAGAAAAAACGTGGGTAGCGTTGTTATTCTGCAAGAACACAAAAACGCAATGCTCGAAGTTATAGCATTTTCAGCACGTTGTTAAGAACATGAAACCGCAAATTTTTTTCAAGATTTTTAATGTCATTGCATCCAATATCCTTGGGCAGCCAATAAACACGATTTGGTAACAAAAGAGGTTCCAAAATGAATTTATCCCCGAGCTCGGAGCAGAATTTACTAATTCTGCTTGAAACCCCATCATTTGTGGAACACCCTTTGTGTACTCTTATTGCGGTAACGTAAAGCGCGGGTTGACAAACGTCCGAGACGAACAAATGCAGAGGATAAAAGAGAGCGTTTTCTCCCCAAAATAATAAACGCAATCAGCAAATTGCACGTGCTAAAATTTCGTTCAGAAATTCTAATTGAAGTAATGAATAATGTATTTATTCCAAAGAAAAGAAACTTACCTCCGCGGTTTTCACTGTCCGCTGGCTTCACTTGGATGGGGCGGTTCATCTGGAAAAGTATTATTGTTAGTCTGGGTTTTAAGAAAACATTTTAGGAAAGCTTTACAAACTTCCCTGGATTTATGTATGGTGCCCGTATAGAAGTTTTATGCAAGACAATTTTGTTGATTTATGCAATACAGAATTTACTGCAGACGCTAAATGGAGTTTTATAAGGTAATGTTGATTTATATTACAGGGGTTCTTTAAGTATAAACAAGCCTTCCCATTGTATTTCATGCAATTCAATTTAACGCGTTGTAATTTACAAGTAAAGTCACATTTACGGCAAACGATTTCATTCCATCGAATTGTTTCAGATAATGAAAATAGACATTCTTGCTCAAAAATGATTTTTAACAGACTTTTTGGACGCATTTAATGACGTATAAAACGTACATAAAAGACAAATTTTTATGGGGGATTTATCAGCTACATATTAAATAGTAATTCTGGACAAACGTCTATAAAGTGCTGCCACCTATCGCCCAAAAGTGTGATTAGAATTATGCAAAATATAGTTAAAATATATTATGACTGGTTTATATCTCAGCTGCAACCTCCTTAGACGGGACACCTACAGCTTGGAATTTTCAAGGTTTTTTGCCTTGGCGGCAACCGTATAAATATGAGAGGATTAGTCGGCCATGTTAAGCCACAAAAACAGTTTGAATATCTCTAAGCATGTAAAGGCTATTGAATTCCTACTAAGTGGAAATACAACAAGTAGCATAGGTACGTCTGCAGCACAGGCATATCGAATTTAAAGTGCGACAATAGGGAGGTTCGGAGAAAAATAAGATATTTATTTTTGGCATGAAAATGACAAAAAATCGTTATTGTAATTGATTTAAGGCGACATTTTTTTTCTAAAATTTTTTTTGCGGCGTAATAAGCGAAAGAAATTATTTTATCACGCCCACATGCTAGTTCGCTTTGTTATTGGTTTGACGTCAGAGATTCGTAAGGCGCTCCTCCCACTTCTCTTGAAGTGCCCGTGAAGCAGTACCTATCTCATAACATACTTATTGGGACTATTTCGAGCGTGAATTTTTAAAGTAAGGTGTCAAGGAAACATAAAACAAAGACAACATAATCGATATAATGATGCAACAAGGGTATCAAAAGTCCGATTCAAATAATTTGCCATATTTATGTAGTAGGTAGGTAAATGTCCCGGTAAATGTGGAAATGGTGTGTGATTCTTGCATCTAACCTCAAAACAGTAGTGTAAAAGCAGACCGGTATAAGTAAAACAAAGTCAACAATTTATTAACTGTACATGCCTTTTATAATTCAGTATAAGTAGGATATCTGCTTACTTCTGTTTGTAAAATAGGTACCTACCTATATTCTCTAATACAATACAATACATATCTACTCATTTATGCAGGTATGTATACCTAAGTGATTGACAAGTTATCAAGTTAACAGTTTTATAACGGATTGGAATTTTTTTAAAAAAACGGAAACAAATACAACTCACGTGAATCAAAAAACTACGCTACGTAGGTACTAGGTACTTGTTTAACAAAAAGAAACAAATGCTATATTCTGGAACGGTTAATGTAGAAACTCGGAAGAGACTCTTAAAGACGCATGTATGGAATACGAAATTATACCTATGGGTGCGAAACTTGGACAATGGGAGAAGCGGATTGAAAAAGAGTAGAAGCGTTTGAAATGTGGTGCTACAGACGGGTGTTGAAGATACCGTGGATAAACACGTTAGCAATATGGAGGAATTAGAAAGAGTTGGGGAAAAGGGAAAAGTATGGAAGACAATAAAGAATAGGGGATAGGATCGTAGGATGGTAGGACACCTTCTGAGACACAAAGGAATAGTTCGCGACATACTAGAGTCAGAGATAGGAATAAAGAGGTAGAGGTTGGAGCAGATTAGTTGGGGATGTAGAATGTTCTACTTTTACGGAAATGCGCAGGCTAGCTCAGGGAAAGGATGGAGGTACGCGTCCTACCAGTCTTCAAAAGAGAACTTTATGATGACGTATTATTTAATTATTATTGCAAAATAGTTAATAAAATTTCCTTTTTTAGTTCAGGGAGGGAACGCTACGGCGATTCAGTATTTGGCTCCGTCATGCTCCTAGCATCCTGTTTCAAATTATGCTAATGGGGCAGCCGATAATTTTATAAACTTTTGCAATGATAAACTAACTCGCGAAAATATCGATAATGCCGACCGATTTTCCTTCTGGCTCCAACGAACCACTTTTTCCGTTTTATTGGTGTGCTGTACGATGTATTAGTCTGGGTACAAATCAGAAAACACCAGTTAGAACCAGTGAATAATATTTAACAATTTAACTACAGGTGCATATGCATAATACTTATGGGACTGCTGCGCGCTGAAGCTGGGACTTGTACGTTATACTAAGTTCTGACGTCACGCGGCCTACTCTCGCTGCGAGGTACGATTTCTAGCCTCGCACCGACGGAAAACTTTGCAACGGCTTCACAGGCGAAGGAATTTTTTTTAACAAAAATTAACAACATAACTGCCTTCAGTATAATAAACTCTATCAATTTTAATGAAATTTGGAAATTACCGAACCTGCCTATTATCTAAACAATAATAGACAATTCAGTTTCAATTTTGTTAGGGATTTTAAGAAGTATCGAATTACACATTGTTTAGTTTTGAACAAAGTAAGTTGAATCTAATACATCTTTCGACATCCTCTTGACGTCGGAACTTTTAAAAATTGAGCGCAACTTGAACGTTCTCGGTATCGTTTCAGTTGATATCAGTTTTGCAAGAGTGTTGCCGAGATCCCCAAGTTCGATGTTCTACTCTCTCGGAGTACAGAACATTTTTCCAACTTTATTTTCTAAAAAGACTTTTCCGATCACGCGGCGGATAAGAATGAAAATTAATGTAACGGTCCCAAGTTCCGGAGTTTACGCGACCAGTTTTAAGGATAGTATTGTTTTCCGAACTGTTAAATTGTGTAAGTAAGAAATAAATTCAATTTCCCCTGCAGTAACGGCAGGTAAATACTACTTGGAGTTCGGAATTCCGATGTTTTCAAAACTTATCGCAATCCCATTACATTAAAACTCGATTTGAACCGCTCCGCACTGTTGTTCTTCATTGGATAAAAAAACTGAAGTCCTGATCCAGCGAATTTAAAAACTGTTTATTTGATTGTTGAAAGGGAGTAACCGCAATGTATGAATAAACAAAAGCCAGAAAACAGGAATACAGAACACAAGAAGTGTAAAAGAATTATATTTATTAGGTGTTGTCAGAATCTCGAAGCCAACTACAAGCTCTATTGTATTGATAATCAATGAGCATTGATTTTGGACGTTTATAACCCGTAATTATTCTTAATATTGGAAGAATTTCAGAACGTCCCTTGGCTTTATTCAGAGTAAAAACTTTTCTTACACACTACCTTTGTTCGAAAACAAGCACCTGATATATTAATAAACTCGAGGAGAATTAAAGTTCATGACTCATGAGTTTAGAACAGGCATATCCTCTTTAATTACCAACGGATTTGATTTTCAGTTCTTAGAAAAATTATAAATTATTAAGCACAAAGGAAAGTTCGCTTACTTATTAAAAATTAACTCCCGCTCCCTTTTCACTTTAACGACTTTTCACTAACGGAGAGGACAAACATTTATCAAAAATTCATCGCCTTCATGTTCTCTTCGTAAAAGGGAAATGTTTCTCTTTTTGGCGCAATTGGAGAATTTAAGAGCGATGACTGGTTGTTCAATATTTACTTATTCGATACAGAATAATTAATATTTAATTAAGTAGACATGCAAGAAATGGTTAAATAGGCAAAAATGCCACTTTCCTTATAAATCATGCGGTCCTTGATACCGTAGGAACTATGAGATGGACATTCAACATCAATTCTTTTGGAAAAATTGCTTTTGTGAATCAAAGAAAGTTTGCATTATATTTACACCTCTTGCTTCCATTCTTCTTGCATTATTCTAAGTTTCATTTTTATGTCGACGAAATAATTGAAAGGAGTGATACAATTGAGTAATTGAGCACATATGATAATTCGAGAACGAACTAATCCTATCTAATAAAAGTGATGTTAGTCGTGGAGAATGCGCAATAGACACGTACCGTTTCGATCTAGCGAGGTGAGATTTTTCGTTTCCGTCTCATTTTAATACGTACTGGAGCCGATCGCCAAAAATGCGTACGTCTGAACTATCACAGGTAGGTATCATGTTTGTTGTCGTTGTAAAAGTATACGCCGTCAGAAACAATTCAGTTATTGGACGCATGTACTCCGTAAGCCCTAGCCAAATCGAACTATTTCATTTTCGATTATTATTACTTCATATTAAAGGAGCAAACAGATTTGAAGATCTGAAAACAGTAAACGGAGAAATACAGGAATCTTATGTAATATCGTGTTTAAAATTAGGTCTTATTTAAGATCATAACGAGTGGAAAAGAGCCATGAATGAAGCTGAAATCTGGATGATGCCCAGACAGCTGAGATATTTATTCATTCGTATTTTAATGCATTGCCGACCAATTTATCAGGAAGTATTGTGGGAAGAATTTAAAGAAGCAATGTCACAAGATTATGAAAGACGTTACAGCAATACTGAAGGACAAAAAAGCCTATATTCAAATTAGTTCCATGCTTTCTGCGGAAGGTTACAATCTTTCAATGTTTCCTACCATGCCACAACATTGAATATGCAAATGAAGAACAAGCAATAGAAATAGGATCACGACAATATAAACACCTAAATGAAAAATAGAAAGAAATTGTAGATATTATTTTGGGTAAATTTGATGCTAACATAAATGAATCAATTTCTGAATTTTCATGTTTTTATATAGACGGTCCAGGAGGCTCCTGTAAGGCTTATGTTTAAACAACCCTTTACAGCTAATTGAAGAGTAAGAATAAAATTGTTTTTACCATGGCCTTCACGGGCATAGCAGCAACACTACTTCCTCATGGCAGAACAGTTCATAAAACGTTTGGGTTACCTGTTCCTCTGTTTTTAGATTCATTTTCCAATTTTAAGAAAAATTCAAAAGAAGCAGATTATTTAAGGAGTGTACATGTTTTTATTTGGGATGAAGCTCCTGTGGCGCCTAAGTATGCTTTAGCCATTATAGACAGAACCTTACGAGACTTTATGAATTGTGATGTTCCGTTTGGTGGAAAAATTATGGTGTTGCGAGGAAATTTTTGACACCAGTTAAAATAAATGCTACCCGCTGTGAAATAGTGAATTTAAGTATCAAATTTAGTTCTCTTTGGAGTTATTTCCGTAAATTTTCTGAAACACAAAATATGCGGGCTCTACCACAGGAACAAGAATTCACCAAGTTTTTATTGGATGTTGGAGATGGAGTTTTGAACGATATGAATAGTAATTTATTTAGAATTGCCACAGAGATATAATTCGGATATCGTTGAACGTATATATGGAGGATTCAATTAGAGAAAAGCGATTCATAGGGCAGTGAGCGCGCGTAGCGCGCGAGATGACCTAGTAGAAATAAACTAGTAATCCCTAGTGCCTAGGTTAAGGGATGAATTTGCCTAACACTTTTTTGTTTCCGTTTATTTATTCAATCGCAATAAAAAGAGTTGAAACCATCACACTCAAATATTGACCTTCCGCATGTGTTTATTTTCAATTTTATCATTATTCCATGGTTTAATCATGCCAGACTGATTGCATTGAGCTTTAGCAAACTAATCCATCAATATAATAATTATTGTTTATACTATTGTATTTAATCTAAAACGAAACAGTCGCGTGCGCGTAGAAATTGATCATTAGCAAAATGTACATGAGTGGATCAGGGGATGGATTAAAAATTTTCGTTCTCCCACGTATTATTTAACGGGCGACTTGTGCAGTAATAATTGGAATCGTTTCATGGATTGGTGTAATCGCTGTAATGAAAGCCGTGCACCACGCCCTCGGAGTTAATTAGATTAGCCCGATTGCTTTATTAACGCTAATCATTAGGGCAAATCTTATTGCAGGATGTATAGTATCAAATTTCACGTACGATTGCAATTAAGCCCTATAATTTTCCACAAATTTGTTTCTATCTTAAATAATAAGCGCTTATACTGTTTTAGATAGCCATTATACGTCATATTCTCAGTTCGAAGACTGGTTGGACGCGTACCTTCATCTCTTCCCAAGTCTCTTCCTGTTCTTCCTATCCTCTCATTTCCTATTTGTATTATTTGCGTAACGCTTGAGTCGAAATTTTCCGTGTTCAAACACTGGAGTGTCAAAATTTTAGCAAAATTGCGCATTTTCTTATGCTCAGGGTGTGTTCCAGAGACCGGCCCGACGAGCGTTCTTTTAATAAAGTTTGTCAAAGAACACTACAATTCGGTACTATTTGCTTTGTCTCCCAATTTTACAAGTAATATAGCTGGCAGCAAATAATTACTCTATCACTGACAGTTGTGAGTCTAATAGAGGAAAGGCGAAAATATAAAAATAGGTTAGATGAAACAGGGAAACAAAGATATAAGGCGATCAAGTGGGAAATTATTCGGGAATGTAGGAAAGCGAAAGAGCAATGGATCGATAATAAATGCAAAGAAGTGGAAGATAAATTCGAAGTAGGAAAGACTGATGAAGCATATAAAATAATTAGGAGAAATTTTAGAGAAATTGGATCTAGTACCAAAAACATTAGAAATGAGGCAGGAGATATCCTAATCGGAAGTGGGGAGAAGGCAGATAGGTGGAAAGAATATTTAGGAAACTTATATGCGGGACAGGAAGTGCAAGATATATTAGAAAGCGAAAGCAGTGTAGAGGGGGATAACCTAGGGAGTCCTATAATGAGAGAAGAGTTTGAGATAGCACTAAAAAGTTTAAGGAATAATAAAGCACCAGGTATAGATGGCTTGCAGGCAGAAATCTTAAAGTGCGCAGGTCAAGAGGTAATAGATCGTTTATTTAAACTAGTTAGTCGCATATACCTGACAGGCGAGATTCCAGAAGATTACAAACGGAACATCATAGTAGCTTTGCCAAAAAGAAAAGGCGCGGATAGATGCGAAAATTTTAGAACTATCAGTTTAACTTCCCATGCGTCAAAAATTTTAACTAGAATTGTGCAAAGAAGGATGGAGAAAAAGGCGGAAGAAATATTAGGAGAAGATCAGTTCGGATTTAGACGAAATAGAGGAACGCGCGAGGCCATTCTAGCTTTACGAGTAATTATAGAAAAAACGATAGAAAAGAGAAAGAGCGTCTATATAGGATTTGTAGATTTAGAAAAAGCCTTCGACAACGTAAAATGGGGGAAGATGTTCGAAGTGCTGAGAAAGGTAGGGATGAAATACAGGGACAGAAGAATAATACATAATCTCTACAAAGAGCAAAAGGCAGTTATAGAATGTGAGCAGGAACAAAGGGAAGTAGATATCCGGAAGGGAGTGAGACAGGGATGTGCATTGTCACCTCTAGTTTTCAACTTATATATCGAAGATGCGATTAATATTGTTAAGGAAAGAACAGCCTCAGGGATCAATGTACAGGGCCAAACTATTAACATGCTCAGATTTGCGGATGATATAGCAGTGTTAGCATCTAGCAAAGAAGAATTAGGAGCGGCTTTGAATGAAATGGAAGCAGTTTTGACACAGGGCTTCGGCATGAAAATCAATAAAAAGAAAACTAAAATTTTGGTATGTAGGGGATGTGAAAATAGAACTAAAATGGAAATACAAATTGGAAATGAGAAGATAGAGGAGGTCGCGGATTTCTGCTACTTAGGAAGTAAAATAACTCAAGACGGTAGGAGCACTAAAGATATAAAACAAAGAATGGCGCAGGGCCGAGTTGCGTTTAACAAAAAGAAACAACTGTTATGCTCGAGAACGGTTAATATAGAGACTAGGAAGAGACTCTTAACGTCGTATGTATGGAGTACGGCATTATACGGGTGCGAAACTTGGACAATAGGAGAAGCGGATAGAAAAAGAGTAGAAGCGTTTGAAATGTGGTGCTACAGACGCATGATGAAGATACCGTGGATAGATAAGGTTAGCAATAGGGAAGTATTAGAAAGAGTTGGGGAAAAGCGAAAGGTATGGAAAACAATAAAGAGTAGGAGAGATAGGATGGTAGGACACCTTCTAAGACACGAAGGAATAGTTCGTGACATACTAGAGTCAGAGATAGGAATAAAAAGAGGTAGGGGTAGGCCTAGATTAGACTACTGCTCTCAAATAGTTAGGGATGTAGGATGTTCTACTTTTAGGGAAATGCGTAGGTTAGCTCAGGATAGAAAAGAATGGAGGTACGCGTCCAACCAGTCTTCGGACTGAGAACCTTATGATGATGATGATGACACTGACAGTATCGATTTCAGAGAAATAGTTTGGTAACATGCCATTCACAGGAGAACGGAAAGGATGTAAGAAGCTGTTGGAGAACAAAGACGCAACCGCCCATTTTCCACGCGCTTCAGTGTATGGCGCCCCACGATGCCGCAGATTACTTCAGCTCAGTTTTGATGACGAAATTTTCCGTTCTTCTGTGAAACGGGTTCTACCAAGCATCGCAACGTTACATCAAGTAATTCCCCAATTCAATTAATCCAATTTGTACCATAACCAGTTACAAAAATATAGTATTACCATCAGTTTATCAATAATTCCTCACGAATTGTCTTCCACATTACTGTGACATTAAGCATCAATCTCTCAATTTCCAACTATAGGCAGACTAATAATCAAAGTCCACAGTCTACATCAAAACGAAATAACCACTTTAACATTTTACTATTTACCATTCCTACATGGAGGAAAATGTTTTATAATTCAGTCTGATGACAGGAAATTAAAATCGTGATCCTGTCCATTATGACACAGGAGCATGATGATGAATATCTCCATAGTAACAGCATCTGCTGG
Source organism: Xestobium rufovillosum (assembly GCA_963966045.1). Lineage (NCBI taxonomy): Eukaryota > Metazoa > Arthropoda > Insecta > Coleoptera > Ptinidae > Xestobium > Xestobium rufovillosum. Next base: position 36,847,501 of record OZ014496.1, read on the forward strand.
TCCGTGTGTTCTTTACTAATCTCTGACAGTACATAGCAGCGCAACATGGCGCCGAAAGTAATTATTTTGAAATGCTACCGCAGTCTCTCTCGCGACTGAAAAGTATCGGAACTTGCTACAAATGACCACGGAGGGTTCGGGGGTGCGCTTGTCTCCATTTGTCATTAAAATGGAGACGAAGAGATTGCAACTGTTCGCTCCTGATTTAAGGATGTCCATTAAGAGTATTAGCTCATAAAATCTGGAAGAATTGCTGCTACAACCGTTACTTTATTTGTCATTGCAAGAGGAAAGAAAGGTACTTGGGATTGCTTTATCAATCAAAATTTTCAGTCAACATTACATTAACTTTCTTGGCTCGTGGACATTACTTGAGTTTACTCAGATAAAAATGACAATTTAGACATAAATTAACGAGAGCAATAGTACTCTGCTTTAAGTATTCAGACCTATAGACGTCAAGGCAACAAAGTCGCCAGTTTAAAGTTCTCGTTGGTGATCTTTGTATAGAATAACACGAGAACAGTTTCGAGAATATGCAGGCCGAGATTTTAAGATTTTTTAACAAATTTGACATTTGTGGTGTACTATACCAGCTGTTCCTGTCAAAGGATTTTAAGAAGCTATTGTATTTCCGATTACTTGAAGAGTAGTAGTCAGGCTGCACTGTCCTTGATCCTTTACACCACAGAAAAGTATTTGGTACCCTTGACAACAAGATTCGCTTTTTCATTTTGTTGGTTGCTAGGAGGGTGCACTTTCTGACCAGCTGTCTAATGATGCTCGGGTTCGGCAAGGTTCTATTCTGGGCCCTCTCCTTTTATAAAGGAATTTTCAGAGTGAATGTAAGTGTAAAGGCCAATCACAACAGTTTTCAAATGGATGGTAGGGTGCCAAAATTACGTATCAAAAAATTATCGATGCTGCCAGATGAGGAAACACCGAATTTACCCGATCAGACCCGGACTGGTTTCAAGCAAACCAGGATTGCATTTATCTACACCTAACCCAGAAATGCTTATAGTAACACCAAACTCGAATTAATTTGGGAAAATCAAATTATTGTTTTTGAACAATTCTTTCGTGGCTTAACTTGATTAAACAGCAGAATAAAAAATGCGCCAGAGAGACGGCCAAGCGAAATCTTTTGTTGGCAAAAATTTGGCAGGCAGGAGAAAATCAAAGATGGAGACTATATTAAAAGGAGGGAAATTTAAATAATTTAAATAATTTAAATAAATTTAAATAATAAAAATAACCGGCCATGTATATGGCTGCACAAGTTTCTATTTGCTTCTACGCAGTTCTTTGCTTGGTACTCTTGCGGCGTAAAAGTCAATACAAAGGGAATTATTATGTGATCAGTGGTTTTTAGCAATAATTCCTATTGGCAATTCAAATTAATGCTGAAATTAAATCTTTCAGAAAAAAAACTATTTAATTTCGAAGCATTATGTATCGTCAGTTTGTACCCAAAAAACACCACCACATGTCAAATAAATTCACATGATGAAATCAAGCCGCTTAAATTAACGCGTAACTCGGCAGCTGTTGGCGCCCTAACCTCAAACTCACGCAAGCAGACAACAACAGAAGCTCATAAAAGATAACGCGCATCGAAAATACTTACAACATAATTCAAGTCGAAGGCATGAGCCTTGACGGTATCGAGTGCTTGCACCATATGGAACTTGAGAACTTTAAAGCGCGATAAAACTGGAGACGCGTGAGCAGACTGTTCTTCGCAACAACAAACACTGAGAACATCGAGGAGAAGACTCGTTAGCAGGGGTCGCGAAAGAAGGGTGCTTGCTCATACGCATCCCTTCAGTTACCGTAGTGATCTGCGCGGTGTGCGGAGCGTGCCAGAGGTATCGATAGAGTGCAGCCAATGGAATGGAGGCCTCGCACGCACTCCTTATGGCCACTACGCTTTACCATCGATCGACCATCGCTACGTGCTCCTCTGAGATGTGCACTTTAGATGGAGTGTCAGGATATTGTCACATTACGCCGCGCCGGAATGGCATACGAGGAGCGCCCGTGGTGTTACAAGACGTCGAGAAACCTCCGAAGAGGACGCGGAATAAAATAAAGTAATCTGTTCGCGGAAGATTGACAAAGAATGGAACGTGTGTACAAAAAATTGATTTGAAGAATTTTTATTTTTTTTGAAACTTGCCGCTCACCTCGCTATACATATAATTAAAGAGCAATACATACACTGGTGCAAGACGGTGGACAGCATTTTGCTAATCTCAGTCACGGTTCAGAATTTAGAGTCATCGTCTACACGGTCCACTGAAGCACCATTCATACTTCGTCGATTATGACTTAGTATAAAAGGGGTACTCATAAGATCATTCTATCCTCTGCCACTGTACGATAAAAGATAGTTCAGGATGTACCAGTTCGTTTTGATTCCTTCCACAGTCTGGTTTTGGGAAGCTACCAGTTGAGATGACAGCTCACATACTGAGGTAAGTCAATTTTAAATAATATTTTTTTGTCTTTTACTAACGGTTACTTTTATTTGCGATTCTTGGATGGACCATCCCTCTTAGAAGCCGCCAGGGTTTGTAGGAGGTGGATGAAGATTTGTCGAGGAGATCCAATTTTGAGAAGAGATATTCGTCGAAAGTTAAGGCACCAACGTTGTCAACGGAGAAGAGTTCTACTAGATCCTGCAATGTCTACAGAAGTGACAAGAGAACAGCCATCAAGGATTTTCAACATCAACGCGACGAAAAAGGTCAGGAGGAAGCAGCAAGTGCTACCAGACATCCAGGAGAACATGGAACTGATTGCCAGGCCGTTTACTATAGAAGATGTGGACAAGAGGAAGCCAGGAGGAACCAGTATGATGTCTATTGTAGTGGTAATCATTATATGGGCGCTCTGGGCTTTCCCACCATCCCGGCTACTGTACAGTTTATCTGGCTAAGGTACCCAGTGGACTTATTCTCGAATACCACTTACTAAATACGACACGTGATTCTTATTCAATATTATAGAATAATTAATTAGCTAACTTAATTACTAATGACGATTCAGCATTTGCCAATAAGATCTTGGTTTAGTTTTATGTACAACATGTATTTCATCATTAATTAGTGTAAGTATTTACGTATTACTCGTGTATTATTCTCGTGACATAATTTTAAAAATTTTGCAAGATTCAGTCATTTTAAGGGCACTCTTGCCCCATATTGAACTGCTGATTCTTAACGAAATCTGTGTAGTGCATATATTTAGCTGCGTTATGCACTTGGGGAGATTTGAACGCTAAGCCAGCACACATATTCAATTTCTCAAGCACCCGATGCAGAGCATAAAAATCGTTGGCGAAAGTAAATTAATTAACTAGAGGGGTAATAATTCGTTTACGGAAAGGGGTGCGTTCAAATTTAATTGAATTTAGAGTTAACTCGATTACCCTTGTTCATGTGTGTGTTCCTGTTTATGATGAATCTAAAACTTTGCGCGTATATGTTTAAAATTAATAAATGCAATTACGCATTATAAAATAGGAAATAATTTTATTCACTACCAACTATATGTACAGCCTGTGCGCATACGCGAAAAATAGCCGCTTGAAATTTTACGAATAGCGAATTTTCAATTATTAATAAACCTACAGGACAGTTCCAATTCACCTCACAAAACTACGACTAATTATTTATTAAACCTGTTCTCCTTTTTTTCCGATTTGATTTGACAGTCACGCAATTCCAGCGGAAAAATCAACCCAAGTGTAGCGACCGAACGTCTTTCAGAAATGTTCCAGGTGACTATTAAATTTGTGTGTGTATCCGAGTTGATGCGTTAGACACTGGGGAATTCGACAGAGTAATGCTGAGGGAATGGGATTGGCTTATCGCTGGTGCCCAGCTCTTGAGGATCACTGCCACCTACTAAGTAGAGACATGAAAAATAACGACCCTTATAATGCCAGAAAACCCTTGCAACGGAAAAGAACCCAAAAATTTAAGAAATAAAATCTCGCTATAAATCCTACACTCAATTTATTAATAGTGATTAGTTTTAAGAATTATGAATACAAAATTTGTCATTACTTGCAAGTCTTGTTCGGCATCCCAAAAATGTAACAATCAAAATCACAATCACATCGGCTGAAAGAGGTCAGAGCTATGCTTTTCTGCCAGTGGGGCCTACATGCCCCCATGTTAATTTCTCCTAGAAAATGAAAACAGAAAGCGTTTGAATTGGGTTTTCCAGATGGAGGATGGGCAGAAGTCACTGAGTTATGGTGGGTTACCTTAGAAATTCATATCTGGACTCCCACTTTTACGAGATGGCAAGAATTCGCCTAAATTTGCACCCGCCACAGCTGACGTAGAAGAATCCGACGTCAAACCGCCGCCGAAGCCTCCACTCACCGCTTATAAAAGTGGGTGCTCCGCAGAAGAAAATTCAGTATTTGGCCGTCCGGCCCTCAGCTGGAACAAATACTCCCAGTATCAGAGATGATGCTGGCCGCTGACATCCGACCTAGTAGTACTTGATCGACCGTTCCGACTTTGCCGTGTGATCGACTGATAGCAACCATCCTTTAACTTTTGAGTAAGTACCCTAGCTTGTTGGTAACATATAAGTAAATACGTTCATACTTGGGAATTGAAAGTGCTGTCTGTGAAGATTAGATCGTTTTGGCAATCCTGTGTGGCACTTGTGTCTGTAATGGGACGAGATACCGGCGGAATTCGATCGCATCTTTGTAATGGTCGGCTTTTGGTGAAATCTTAAGGCAGGACGTTTACTTATTTGCAATGGACAAGCTAGCGGCGTTCCCCCAGGTGATTGCACTCGCGTGCTGCGACGAGAATTGCCAACCGAAACCCGGCTCGTATTTTTGTATATAAATTCTGTTTTTATCCGTTCAATTTTGTTTATCGATTCAATTCTTTCAAATGTACATAGTTAAATTAATAGAGTACCGTTTCATTTTCTTTCCGTTTTGTTATTCGACATTTAGCAATAGTAATAGAACCCAACCCTTCTGCAACTAAGAGCTTAAGGGTAAATACAACTCCAGTAATCGTTCATAAGAGAACGACCCGACCCGTCGAAATATACAGCGTATCCCAATAAGTGATACCGAGGGATACAGCTGTATATTTAGGGACCGAATCCAGAAGTACCGTTAAGGACTAAGATACGCCATTGTAAAATTTCGTCCCGAAAAAGACAAGTAATCGTTGTAACGTAAACGCGTAATTTTTTGCAAGCATATAAGGAAAAGTCTTCTTGCAATAACTTTCACCAGGAACTTTTGCCTAACTGAAACTATTTTAGCAACTGTCACAAACTTCCTGCAGCAGGCCGCGATTGCTTACCGTCTTTCTAATACACAATGAAGATTTCCTATTGCGGTGCTGAAAAATTTTGTTAAAGTACATATATGAAAAAATCATGCACACTCGTGTAACGTACAAAAATAAGAGTCGGATTTTGAAGGTCCACACAAGTGATGTGAATCAATGACGTCATATTCTGAAACCATTAATTTTCTACTTTTCATTTTATTTTTAATATTAATTTATGGCGTTATTTCATATCCCATTGTATTAGGTTCCAGCGCTGCACAGTCCGATTGACAAAGAGTTCCCTGCCCCTCTCGCACAAAGGGGTTAAAAGTTTACCGTGTCGAAGCATTTTAAAGTTAGGGTCGCGCCGAATTCGACAATGGCAATTATACAAAATAGGTACACAATTATCTCAAACTTCCACATAAACGTATAAATCGTAGTTTAAAACGCGTTAAAAGTTTAACTCCGAGCTATTGACGAATGTACGATGAAACTTTTCGAACTGGTAAACACATTTCGACGAACCCCCGTTTCCACTCCGCCTTTATGTATATTTATTGAGGCGTATATATAACATCGCAGTGCTTTGCAATGAGATAAGTTTTGATCCTACACAATTTACAAATTTATTGTTCAAACAAAATTTTAATTCTCCGATTTTTTTCTTCGAGTTCCCAGGCAGAAGCGTATCAACCGCCTTAAGCTGTTGTAAGTACTTTTGCTATTGCAAATTTAATGGCAGAGTATAATATTGAACGATTTTATTCCAGTCACGTCGCAAGATACAGGGTGCAAATCTGTCTCCTGTGAATACGGCATCCCTCTGCAGGCGAAATTTTTAACCTTACGCATGCTTATTATATAGCGAGAAATCCAGCGTTTGCCAAAATTGACAGAAAAATAATTATGAAGAACAATGAAAAATGAAAAATGCAAAATAGTCAGAGTAGCCGAAAAGAGTGCAAGATATTATGGAGACAGAGGAAAAGTAAGGCATCTTCTAGCAGATTTGGAAAATAAGATAGAAATAAGAACCCACAAACAGACAATAAATGACAAACTCGAAACTGCTCCCTACCTTACCGACTCTAGAAGCACGCAACTCTACCAGTCTCGGCATCAGAGCAACAGTTCAGACGACCAATCGTAAGCGCTTTTAAGCTGTAGACGGCAAGCCCGCCTTTATGTTTAATGCCCTAAATATTTTTGGTTTGCTATATTGCAGAATTTTATTTCATGAAAAGATTAATATAAATCACAGAGAACCCATTGGGAGCTAAGATTCTAGAATCGAAAAGTGCTAAGAGCCGGCGACACAGTCGAATAAAATAAAGGTAAATGATAAATTGGAAACGAACATTAGTCTTAGAAGACCTAAAATATAGATCTAAATACTCATCCATCACTTTATTTTTTTCGACAACGCGCTCCGCTAACTTCAAAATTTTTAACGCCATGCCGCCCCTCGCAGTAATTATTCCCACGAGTGAAAGTTTGAAGTAAAGGATAAATAATTTTGCCGAAAATGAAGTTCGCTAAGTGAATTTCGTCAATTTGAATATTTAAAATTTTCCAAAGTCACAAAATCAAGAGCACAGAAAAACAATTCTCTATCGCCCGCTACTGAGCGCGGGTGTCAAGGAAGGGACCTGTCAGAGAAGTTCCAACCAGCAAGCGAAGTGGTATTTCCCCGGGGGCGCCATTTTTTCCTTTAGACGAGTTTTTATCCCAGTAAGTTGGAGTCACGAAACTATTATAAACTAGAGGGCTGAAATATTTAACTACTCCCTGTGTCCGGCGCTTCTTAAAGATTTAAAGGTCCGCGATTATTTAGTTATATCTGGAGGATTTTTGCCCTCGTCATAGGACATGTATTCACGTATGTTGCTGTGCCTATCAGCCCGCAAGAATTTTATTACCAATATTTCGCAAAAGCTCCAGTATCATTCATAATTAGATTTTTAAATGTCTTCTGCTACCAAATTCATCCTCTTTAGAGTCAAAGGAGACCCCACAAAAGAGATTTTAATCTCTTTTAAAGTAATTTTCCTAAGGTACCTTTCTTTCATGTAACCCGCATTCGATCATCAGATTACCTAGCATATAAAACGCGGTTCATTAGTTTTTCCCCTATATACACCGACGGCGCATCCCGCGTTCACATTTCGCCGATACGAAAAGAATTTTACTGAATTAACAGCATGTGAAGAGAGCGAACGTGATGTAAAGGGATTTTTCTAACTTAGAATCAAGTAGATGAATAATGCGGATTGGGAAACAAGACAAATGAAACATGACCTTGAAATTCGGTAAAATGTTAACTGGGCTTCTCACGTAACACTGCCCCCCTTCTTAAATATGTCGGCTATCTGTCTTAGCTGACATATTAGGAGGGATAAACAATTTAAATAAACAATTTTCATTTTCACTGCTTAACAGAATTCGACTTCCTTTGCTGGAGTGTTTTCTAACAGAAATTGCGAAGTTACCGGATCATCTACGCGTGTAAAAGCATTTATTACTGAAGTCCGTAAGCAAAGTGGAAAGAATTTCTCCCTGCGGACAACTCCGGTTGAAAACTATTTCAACAGATGTTTCTCGTGTCTCGTCGTCAGTTCTGTGTTCGGAGTCTTTTAAAATCTTCGGCATGTGAGGGTTATCGTTAAAGATTCCCTAGAATCACTAGGTACTCTTAGAAGTGGTAGATAAGTTCTAAGTAATAAAAATTGACGAAGTACCTACCTACACAAAATAATTAGGAGAAAATTCGTAGAAATTGGATCTAGCAGCAAGAACATTAGAAATGACAGAATAGCCTCAGGGGTTAATATACAGGGCCAAACTATTAATATGCTCAGATTCGGGGATGATACAGCAGTGTTAGCATCAGGTAAACAAGGAAATGGAAGCAGTTTTGACACGGGGCTGCGGCATGAAGATCAATAAAAAGAAAACACAAATTTTGGTATGTGGGGGGGGGGGGATAATTGGTATAATTCAGAAAACCTTATGAACCAACATCAAAAGCACCTTCTAAGACACGAAGGAATAGTTCGCGACATACTAGAGTCAGAGATAGGAATAAAAAGAGGTAGGCCTAGATTAGACTTCTGCTCTCAAATTGTTAGGGATGTAGGATGTTCTAATTTTAGGGAAATCCGCAGGTTAGCTCAGGATAGGAAAGAGGTACGCGACCAACTAGTCTTCGGACTGAGAACCTTATGATGATGATACTGAACTAAGTTTTGGTTTGGTCTCTGGAATTGAAAGTTGATCGTCAGTTTGTTTGTTCTGAGCAACTCTGTAGTTGTTTTGTGTAGTTACAACATCGCGTTTAAATGAGTATAGGATATAGGAGAGCCACTCTTCAATTATTACCTTTCTAATTTCTGCCGGATTTCCGTTTGCAGTGGTTCCGAACTCGGATGCCAATACTGTTTCTTGCAATTCATGCATAAAACATGTCCAAAATCTAAGCATATGGAAAGAATCTGTTCGATTTCGCTTATTCAAACAAACACATATTTACTTAGTTCCGCGAACAACTCTGAAAATGCATAAAACGGGGGAATCTATATTTGAAAGGAGCGCGGATATACATTGTTTGTTATTTGAGCCGAAGATGCGCTCAATTCCCACGGCTCGACTTCGGGCACGTTTCTCATTATTACGACTGCTGCCCTCCGACGAACAGTCGTCAACCATAATTAAACCAAAACCCCAAACATTATTTCGTTTCGAACACTACCATCCACCTGGGCAATGCGCTGCACTACGTGATGCTCGCTTAATACAGAATAATGTAACACAGAACATGGAATCAAAATAATAGTAAGTTAAAGTAAATATTTATTTACATTTAACTTTCACTTCTATTATGCAATTTACTTTATTTTTAAAACATTTATTAAACTCTTTGGTTACAACTTCCCCATTGTGTTTTTACTAGCGGTCTTTAGAAGCTGGTGATGTTGCAAAATATCGTTGTACTACCCTTTCAGTCATCTACAAAATCTATGGTAAAAGTTCAGTTTTTGAGGTAATAGTACCGACCTATGTAACGACGCTGCTAAGCATGTGTTAGAGCAGTTAAAGTTTAAAAAACATCGAGGTTATCTGTAGGTCAGTAAATTTGTGTCGCGTCGTAATAACATCGGAACGGATGCAGACATAAAATTGAGGAGAAAAAGGGATAATCATTTTTCTGTTTTGTGTCACGTTATAATCTCTATGAAGAATGTAGAAAACAGATGACCCCGTCAACCAGATTCCGGGCGCTCGAGGTGTTTATCGAATTAAGATCCAATTTAACTTGTATGTGAATCGCCCCGTGGACAAATCCCAAGACCAATTGGGAGAGATTGTCCACTTGGAGTAGTCTTTCAACCTGCCGCGCGGAAGACGGATTGCCGCTATTAAGCACTGACTATTGACTCTTGGTTTGTTTCATTTCCTGAACAGCGTGTACGGCAATACATCTAAAGTTTGAGCAAAACACACATTCGTGTGGTGTTGATCTCATGATGGATGATTTGAGAAAGAATTACTAAACTTTACAACAAAAGTGTATAGTTTTATCGGGGGAAATCTCGAAGCAATCCCTCGAGATGGAAGATCGGTCACGTTCCATAGGGGTGTATAAAGTATATATATAAAGTGTGTGAGGTGCAAAAGTTATACGAACTTTCGATGTAGCATACATACAGGGCGGTGGTGAGCTACGCTACGATTCAGGTTCAGTTAGGGCAGATATCTAGCACACTCCAACACCTCGTAACTCTTGCATATCACTAGGCGGAGGCGAGAAAACTGACACTAAGTTTTTTATTCAGTCGTTGCTGTCAGTCTACAACCCTTCATCCTGATAAAGACGTACCTATACCCATATTTTTTCCTCAATAAGATGCCGGATTTTCCCTTTATTACTTTGCATTTTTTTCTAATGGAAATTTATATTTTTTGTCTTTTCAATCTTTTTATGTTAGGTAAGTGTACCAGTTGTAGACGTGGTTCCAGTTATTGACTACTTTGTAATATCTTCTTATTACCTCTACCTTTCATACTTTCCCGCCATTCCAATCGTAACGTAATTGGTACGCGGTGGTGCAGAGTGCAAATACGTCTAGTGCGCATCCCCACCGCTCGCCATCACTCACCCAAATGAACTAGCAGTGAACTCGCCACGCAACAAATAACGAATGTGCCTATAATAGTATTGGCAAAAGTATGTAACTGATTGCTCGTAGAAATAAACAAAACAAAAAAACAAATATAAGTAGAAGAAAAGTATTTTATTTCAAAAAAATCTTACGTCGAGGAGGTTCATCACCCCTACGCATTTTAAGATCCCTTAATTGTCTATTCTTCTTTGTTTTATTTTTCATGTGCTTCTCCCCTGCGAGCAGACCATTAGTAACTACCTACTCGTAAAAAATGCAAATATTTTTAACACTACCCTCAGTTATATAATGCTCACTGAAATTCCGATCAATGCAGCAGAGCTCTTCACCAGTTGGCACGCTGTATATGCGAAACAAATCTGCGTCGAATACAATGGTAAACAAGGCAATAATAAGAAAGCTGGAGTTTTGCTGAATATGACATAACTCGTTTGAGTTATGTAAGTTTCTTTGGAAGGAAAGACGTTATGCGTTTTAGTATACTTTAAGCAAGCCGATTTCCGAGTCCTTCGAGTTGGACAAGGGGATGAATAAACAGAGGATAAATAAACAAAGGATATATTACGTCTCGAACGCATAAATACACAGAGAGAGTATTAAAGTTGGGAGTCTGCATACGGTACTCTTTTATGAGCTTATATGTTTGAAAATAGAAGAGGATTTTCCAATTTTTATTTGAAGTTCAAGTTGGTTTTGTAAAATATTCATGAAAATAGTATTAGAGGAGGAATCGCATGTAGTTGCTTGTTATTCGATAGTTCTCAATCAAATGTATTAGAGAGCATATTTCAGCGGTAGTAGTGGAGAGTGGACAGTTCTGGATAATCTCCCACCACCTAATCTTAACCTTGGCCTTGAGACAGTTAATCTTCTCAGGCCACAAAAATCATCAAGAAACGTCTTTTGAACGGGAAAAGACATATATTTATAAATGTTATTTTGTTAAATTAATAATAAAAGCATATATAAGATTTTTTGAAATATGCAGTTGGAAATGTATTATCTGTAGATGCATGCTGCCGCCTTTTAGCGATGCCCTTACGCAAAAATAATATTAGTAGTCGAAAACGAAATCGATGCAACTGCCTGCGCGCCCTCTGCAGCCGCTTTCGAATCTGTTTATATTCAATTAAATAGTAATAAATTTTATAACGCTCGAAGCGATCCCCATGATCTAATAAAAATATAAATTGGCTCTATTTCGAAGAGAGACTCTCATGTTTATAGTTTCTTTCATGAGTATATTTTTCTCCTGGGTCCACCGTTCCAATCGCTAGCTGCTCATAATACAAGTTAGATCTGACGACTCCTGACAACCGTTACCCAGGGAAACCACTTAATGAGGCCGTCTTGAGCCGAGGGAGGAGAAGTGCTTTTCTTACGATTGCACCGGAAAGTCAATGATGAAAAGAGGTTTTTTAAAAGGGGTATTTTATAAAATACGCCCTTTATGTATAATAATACTTTAGATAGGGAATTTCTATATATGGTTTTTGTCCCTTTGGTCATTTAAAGGGTCGCGGTTTTTCAGAGTTATTTTTGGATCGTAAAAAACTCAAGTACTTTGCTTTCGATTGAATCATATAAAAGGAAAATCAACGTGAATTGCGTCAATTCAGGAAAAATTTCTGAGGCCATATTTAAATAATACAAAGTTCAGCTGGCATTAGCCATATTAAAATATTGAAATTTAATGCAAAACTATGTTGCGCAATGTACCCCCTTATACCCACTACAGTTTTTCACAACAATTCAAAAGATTAAGCTCATGAAGGCATTGACACATCTCTATATAAGTTGAAAGTTGTCAACAGAGGTCGGTATCGTCGCTAGATTTAATAATAGGCAAATAGTTTTGATAACCGATTCCACAAGAGGAAAATGCAGCACTGTGTAGGCGATACGGAGAGAATGACCATAAATTCGAGTCCGCAACAGAGATTAGAGTAAACATCGATGGTGTACGCGCAATAAAACTCGGGATATTTACTCAAATTGGGCAAGGAGGACGGCGAAGACAAAGGCGGAAAGCTTTGCTAGTCGAATGGTATCACGTTCGGCGCAATCGCAGTGGCACGTGTGGTCGTTCGAACGCCGGTACACAGACCGTGCTGTGGTCAGCAGACACGTTCCACTTTAATTCAGGCAGCAAACCGTGTATTTATCTCACTTACGTACGCCTCCCAGTACACCTCAAACTGAAAAATAAAATTTCCAGCAGCAATAATACCAACTGTGGATCATTTGTACAACGCGACGACGGGACAATTTGGTATTCAAGCGACGTGTGTTTGAGTTTTCAGTAAACAACGGAGGGAGTGTGTACGTTTTGGGAGACGAATTGTCACCCCAATTTCAACATCTTAGCAACCTGTTTAGAGCGCAATGAAACCAATTACACGGAAGCCGAAGGCGGTGACTGGTTTTGTAAACCTTCGGATATTACTGGAACTTAATGAATGTTGTTCTTAGCTAGAAACGCGCCTCATGTACAAACAGGCGGTCCCTCATAACCTAGAGATATTTCACACCAACATGTCATTAGAGTTGGATTAGTTTCACCCGTTTAAATAACCTACTGCAAAGCAAAGATTTATTCTCCGATTGATTCACCGACCCAGTTACCAGAAGGTAACAAAACTTATACAAAATCTATGCATGCGCAGCTCCAGATCCTTTCAACATCTCTCTTCGGTTGTGAAATTGAAGACCTTCTTAACCACATTGTTATTGGGGAAGAATATCGGGTGCGTTACTGCCATGGCTTCTGACAGACATTTCTTTCCGTTTTTGGTAACTGTTGTATTTATATATTGCTTTGAAAAGTCGATGAGACAACAATAGTAACACTTACTGCAGTAAATCACTACCCAATCCATAGTCTCATGAATGATGGCCAATCAAATCTGTATTCTTTACTTTGTTACCAAAACCTGCAGGAGTGATGCCTTCCAGATATCTTAGGATTCTAACTGGACGGATATCCTGAGATTCAATTCAAAGTGATGGAGGAAAAGTTACACGGGGAAAAACTTGTTCATCACGTTGATGCAGCACCAATGTAATAACTCTTACCAAGCTACCCAGTGTGAATAATTTGAAAACAATAAACATTATGCGCCTATGCGTAAGAGCCGAAATGGAGCAGATAATTATTGAAAGGAGGGGATGGGAAGGTTGAGAATGCAAGGCGAAAAAGTAATATCGATCGATGCTGGATGACTGGATTTTCTTGAAAATGTGTTCCGGGCAAAACGACGGTGTAATTCGTTGATGGTTCAAGTGAGGAAATATTTAGAGAATTCAACATATTTCTTTAACAATAGCAATGTAGCGGTATTTTGAAAATAAACGTAATTTCAGAAAAAATGCAATAAACCAATATGTTAGTTTATAAAGCTAGTTACAAATAAGTTTGTCATTTTTATTTATAGGTAGTTTACATTAATAAATCCTGGCAAAAGCCCTAAACGGGGCCCAAATGTTGATTTTTTACAAAAATTCACCAAATTATAAAAATAGTAAAAAACAGCAACAAAACAGTCCAGATATTGTGTCTGTCTAGATCAGTAACCAATACCTTGTCTTAGAAAAAGTGCTATATCCTAACCAGAACTGGACGACTTTAAGAGTGTCTTCCGAGTTTCCACATTAACCATTCCCGAGCATAACAGTTGTTTCTTTTTGTTAAACGCAACTCGACCCTGCACTATTCTTTGCTTTATTCCTATAGTGCTGGTACCATTTGACTATTTGACTTCCTAAATAGCAGAAATCCGCGACTTCCTCTATCTTCTCATTTCCCATTTGTATTTTAGTTTTAGTCCTATTTTCATGCCCCCTACATACCAAAATTTGGTATTATTTTTAGTGATTTTCATGCCGTAGTCATCCATCAAAACTGCTTCCATTCCGTTCGATGCATTTTTGACATCGCTTCTTGACACTTCTTGTTACCTTTCCCAGTGTTCTTCTATAGATGCTGTTAATCGTATCCAAGACGCTCTCTCTAATTCTCCCACATTTTGGTAGTTAACTATGCCATAAATTAATTTTTAACGTAAGGCCAGAAGAAGAAATCCAGAGGCGTGAGGTCCGGTGATCTTGGTGGCCAACTAACATCACTGTGAGTCGTAATCACTCGATCGCTGAACCGTTAACTCAAATAATTTCGCACGGCGGCAGAATTCTAAATTTGTTAAGTTGCTTTCATCCGACCACAAAATGTTGTTGTAGAAATTGTCGTTATCTTCGGTTTGCCGCACGTACCACTTGCAGAACTGCAACCGGCATTCCTGGTCGTTAGGAAGAAGCGTCTGACTGACACTGTAAGAATATGGATGGTACTTGTGTTTCTTCAAAATTCTTGATACCGTTGATTTTCCAATTGCTAATAAGCACAAAATTCTGCACTACTTTCCTCATTTATCCGATTCTATATCTCCATTATTAACATAGATAGGCATGTTAACCTACGTCCGATGGGATATCCGGTATAAGTTGAAAACTAGAGGTGATAACGCACATCCCTTCGTTCCTGCTCAAATTCTGTAATTGTCGTTTGCTCTTTGTAGAGATTATGTATTATTCTTCTGTCCCAATATTTCACCCCTATCTTTCTGAGCACTTCGAGCATCTTCTCTCATTTTACGTTGTCGAAGGCTTTTTCTACATCTACAAATCCTACATAGGCGCTTTTCATTATATTTTATACACGCCAGCAACTCACCAAATTAGAAAAATTCACAGATTTCGCAATCCTTGCAACCATCGGGACATTGGAAATGATGACACCATACATAAAACATAATTAACTTTTTATCGTGGGAAAAATAGTGTACATAACTCGATGGAAAGTGTATTTCCTTTAAACTCGCGTGATTTCTTTTCTAAAATTTCACGCTCTTATGAAATTTGTCACTTTCTACGACTGCATATAAACAAACTTGTAGAGAACAAAATTTACAAAAAGAAAGTCCACGGGAGGATGTAAGTACCTCCAATAGCATAGGAGATCCGGGTGTCCAAAGTTGTGCGAATAAATCGTACAAACATTTGGGCGCCTGTAACTCCTGAACTATTGGAGGTACTTACACCCTCTCTTGGACTTTCTTTTAGTAAATTTTGCGCTCTACAAAAATGTTTATGTGCAATTTTCTTTTATCTTGCACCGTTTTAGCAGCGTTCGTGGTGAAACCGGCAGCGGATCTGATTCTGGAACTAAAATAATTATTTTTCAGCTCAACTCAGCGAAATTGAGATACCTTATATTTTCAGAATATAAAACGAATCATAAGAAACATTTTTAGTATTGAAACGTTTTTTCTAACTCTACAAATAAAAGCGTTACAGGCGAAAAACCCAATAAATTGCTTTACGTGACGTATCGACACCGCTGTCTTTTGGCCTTGAACGAAAACTCGTAACTGGGCCCCCATATACGAACATAAACATTTGCAATGTTAAAATTATCTAACAGACAGGCAAACATGTCGAACTTAATAAAAACTTGTAAACTCGATGAATAATATTTCGTGGGAATGTCATTGCCGCGTGGCACTTATTGCAAGATGACCATTGGCGACGTGTACACACTTACGTTTCACGTTAGTTAACCACTGTGTTGTTTGCTGCAGTCGGTGGACATTCATTCTGTTATATCGCACTTTTTCCTTGGTCCCCAGAAGGTACGTTATAACCGGAGTCTACGGTAGGTACATGATAATAGACAACAGTAGCCTCTGCCGACAGCCCGACAGGCAGTGATTCAACGAAACGACTACGATTTGCCTTTAAAAAGGAGTGTATTTGTGTTGACATCAAGAAAGAGATTCAATAAATGTGTGCAATATAAAAACTGTATGGTAATAAGTGACATTATGCATAATGAAATTTGACATACAGGATGCGCCGCTACAAAATCATGTGATCCCAGGGAAACAGAAGAAAATAACCAAACATTGATCGCAGTCTGAAGCCTATAATTATATTGAAATCCCGTCTGTCGAACAAAAAGCCAGGAAGTAAGTACGTGACTGCACCTAATACCGAGTTAGTTTTCGCATCCCTCACCCGAGGAAATAGTTGAGACGAGAGAGTTCGCAGCAAACTCCAAGATATACACGCGATTCATTTTAGATATCCTCCCTCAAATTTACTTACATATTTAAAATCTGAATTCCGCGGCAGGTAATCGAAAAGACGGAAGGTGGAGAGCGCGCGCCGGTGGAGTTTCTTTGATCACAAACTGATGTGTACTCGGCGCGCAGATGATGGGATTGGGTTGATAATTTGGTGTCGGACCGACCCGAAACCACCGCCTTGCCGTGTTTACAGTGTTCGAGATCAATGGTTCAAGAGAAATTCACGTTAAATTTAACATACCCATGAGGAGTGGGCGAGAGGGACGCTGGTGGATTTTACGCAAACATTGGGCGAAGGCGCTCCAGACTTTATTTATTTTTAGAGCCTCTCTTTCTCCCTGGTATCTATGATCTAAATGTTTGCGCTTTAGATAGTGAGCGTACACACAATAAATGAATTGTCAGCAGTAATTTGAGCAGAGACGTTATGAAGACAAAGGTTAAGGTTGCAAATGAAATAAAGTTCGGGATAATGGAAATATTTTCCTTCCCGCTAAGCTGGCCGCGGCGGACTCGGGCACATATTTTCGTACCTCCGCCCACTCGCCGTTTCGCGCAATGACGTAGGTAATTTTTTTAAATCTCACCCTTTAAAAAACTTATTTCAACAAAAACAAGACTTGTAAAGAAATCACTTTCACCTATTTGGGAACATATCTACATAATCCCGTTCAATTAGGCCATAATGAGGTGGAGTTTCATTCTGCTGGCACCACAAGATGCCATCTGGAATATCGGCGTCTGGATGATTTTGAGCCCATCAAAGACATATTAATGACAGGTGAATTGTTACATCATTTGGTCCTTCGAGTTGATCTTAATCAAATTTAGCAATTCTATATTTTAACAATACTGCTGGTTGTAAATACCATTTAATGTAATATTTTTTTCAAATATATTGCGTTATTAAAAAATATTTTACGTATTAGAGAGACGTTGCCATTGGTCGTCAATATAAGTCGCAGAATATAGCCGCATAAAAATCATTAATAAAATCTAACTTTACGATTGGTTATTAAAATTACAAGATTTTCATTTAGCCGCATATTGAACTAATAAACTGCTAAGTATGTCCAATAACGTGGAATACTCGTAAATGCTTATAAGGCGTGTAAATTATATGGAATTTTAATAATGTATCAAATTGGAATAGGGTATTACGTCGGAAACAGGCGGGGTGGACAATGCGATTAGGAGATGGTCTACTAAGGAGGGGGGATTATCACAGGTAGGTGGTCGAACTCACACAAACCGCAAGAAAGTACAGATGTTGTTTCACAACCGTATTTTCAGAGATAGTGCGCATTTTTCTAAGAACTGTGCAGCAATTTGTTATGCTGATATTCACTATTTGTTTAGATCTAAACTGCCCTACTCGAATTATAACTTCAAAGAAATGCAGTATTGCCTGATTACAGAATAATTTACATCTGATGTAATTCCTTGAAAACCTAATTTTGAACTATACGGCTGTTTCTTTGATTTCCTAAATAAATTATCAAACCTTCCCAAGAACGAACTCTTGAAAAAGCCACGCATAATTGTCCATGAGTAAATATTTCTTTTCGGAGATCAATTCCTATTAATTTGATCAAATGTTTGGCCTTGTGATTTGTTAATAGTCATTGCAAACGCTAGTTTAATGGGGAATTATTGTCGTCTTTTAAAAGTAAAAGGATAAACATTTTCACAGTACAACGCTATACGGTTAACGAAAACTATATCTCCATGTTTATCGCCTGTTAAAATTTTGCACTGTAGGATATTGTCTCCCAATTGTAAAATTAACAATCTCGTACCATTACATAAGCCTTCATTAATGCTGAGATTTCTAACCAACAGTTCTACCACTTTTTTGTTAATGTCTTCAACATCAGAATAGCTGATTAGGTCATATCTATGAATCGCTTTTCTCTAATTGATTCCTCCATATATACGTTCAACGATATCCGAATTATAAATGCATCTCTGTGGCAATTCTAAATTGCTATTCATATCGTTCAAAACTCTATCTCCAACATCCAATAAAAACTTGGTGAATTCTTGTTCCTGTGGTAGAGCCCGCATATTTTGTGTTTAAGAAAATTTACGGAAATAACTCCAAAGAGAACTAAATTTGATACTTAAATTCACTGTTTCACAGCGGGTAGCATTTATTTTAACTGGTAATAATTGTCAAAAATCTCCTCGCAACACCATAATTTTTCCACCAAATGGAACATCATAATCCATAAAGTCTCGTAAGGTTCTGTCTATAATGTCTAAAGCATACCTTGGCATACCTGGGCGTCATCCAAATTTCAGCTTCATTCATGGCTCTTTTCCACTCGTGATGATCTTAAATAAGACCTAATTTTAAACACGCTGCTACATAAGAATCCTGCATTTCTCCGTTTACTGTTTTCAGATCTTCAAATCTGTTTGCTCCTTTAATATGAAGTAATAACAATCGAAAATAAAATAGTTCAATTTGGCTGGGGTTTACGGAGTACATGCGTCCAATAACTTTTACAACGACAACAAACATGATACCTACCTGTGATAGTTCAGACTAGGGTTGCAATCAAGGAAAAGTTCGGTCGAAAAGTTGGAAAAGTTGATGGAAAAATTGGAAAAGTTCGCTACTACCTTTGAAAAGTTAGAAAAGTTGGAAAAGTTAGGCTAGCTGTTTGTTTGCCTATTAGTTTGCTCGGCGGGGTAGCCAATGAACAATAAGCAGACTTCTAAGTGCTGTCTGTTGATTGGCTCACTCGGCATGGCCTGGCATGGGGAACCAATGAACAGTTAACATTTTAAAACAAGAATAAGCTTGTCAGTTTGTGTTAATTTTATTTTATTCTTAAATGCAACAGTTTGCAGTGAATGTGAATGTGAATGTACTGATTTAAATAGTGAATTGTGTACTCTGTGCTATATACTTAATTTACAATAAATTTATGAACATGGTGAATGAGAAGAAATCAGTGTGGAAGTACTTTAAAGTAACAACCACTCCAAATAGTAAAAACAGAAAATGCAACACGAATGGTGCAACATATAGCAGATTGTATAAAATGCCCAGTGGAAGTCAAGAAAAATATTGGAATATACAGAGAAGGTAAAGGTAAAGAGCCATCTAAGGAAAGTAGTTTATCACTTTCTTGCTCTGTTTCTACAAATAATTTCGATGTGGATGAGGCAGAGGATCACGCGCAAATATCGGAATTGCATGATACAGTTGTGATCAATGATGGCGCAATGACCAGTACGTCAATACCAGGGTCCTCTCAATCGGAGGGTGCGGCTATTACAACTGGCGCTTGTACTAAAAGAAGAAAACGGCCAACGTTCAGCAGAATAGATAGATTTTGCGATTCAATTTCGCGGCAAGATCAGGTATGAAAGTTGATGCGTGATATAATATGTGATATTATCAAATATCACGCTGCTTATTATTCCCTTCTTTTAATTAGGTTGACGCATGCCGATTTATGATTTTTATGAACTGACCTAAATAGGCATAGTTTCATTTTTATTAGGCTTCTTTTTCATTTAATTTTTTAAATTTCCTTTCTCTTGATAGAGTAGAGCGGATGAACTTATTAGTAGAGCGATTTATGCAACTGGATCACCCCTAAGAATGCTGGAATCTCCATATTGGCAGGCAGTTTTTAAGCACCTACGTCCAACATTAAAACTTCCTTCCAGAGATCGGTTATCTAATGCTTTGCTTGATGAAGAATTTAATCGTGTGAAGGTTACTGTGGAAACTAAAGTTGCAGATGCACGATTCATTACATTGCAATGTGATGGATGGAGTAACATACGGTAAATATCAATATATTCAATACTCAGTCAGTTTCCAAATTTGAAACACAAAAATTCAGCTACTTCATTAATGTACCTAAGTAGGAATAATAATAAAAAATAATGTCTGTAAAAACTTTGGCTCAAGCATGACTATCAATACGAAGAATTTAGGATATACTTTTTTTGCATTCAAATGACTGGAGTTTCTGACCTGACGATCTGACATACTTTTCATAGGTTCATGGTTCACACTTCATGCAGCCACCACTTTAGTTTTTATTTTCTTACTTGCAGGAACGAGTCCATTGTGAACTTCATTCTAACCACACCAGATCCAGTTTTCTACAAAAGCCTTCCAACTGGAACTGAAAGCCACACAGGAGAGTATATGGCAAACATCATGTCCACAGTTATTGATGAAATTGGCCCTGGAAAGATTTTATCGTGTGTGACAGACAATGCAAGTAACATGAAAAGGGCTTGGCAACTACTTGCAGAAAAATATGCCCATATGACGTTCTATGGCTGTATCGCCCACTCTCTCAATCTCCTCATTGAAGATATTATTAAGTTGGACAGTATTCTCTCTTTGAAAAACCAAACAGCCAGAATTGTCACACAAATCAAAGGCAGTCAATTACTAACAGCTTTAAAGTTGCCGGTTAAAACTAGGTGGGCGTCACTCGTTCAACAGTTTGATCAGTAACAAGTATTGCCTCCAAGCTTTAGCGGTAAATGAATCAGTTATGACTTATCTTCAGAAAAATACCAAAATGTTGCTGTTGGATGAAGATGTTTTTTGGGTAAGGCTTGAAAGCACCAGAGATCTGCTAGAACCTGTTGGAAAATGGATAACAAAAATCGAAGGAGACAAACCAAATGCTTCATTAGTTCCAGAAATATTCGCAAACTTAAAGCCAATTTTTGAGGAAAAAGTACCTAAATGCCCAGCAAACAAGGCTGAAGAAAAGAAAATAATGAATATTCTTAACGAACGTCAGAACTTCTGTTTTCATAAATTTCATCTAGCAGCGAACATCCTAGATCCACGCTATCAAGGGCATAGTTTGTTAAATGAGGAGCATGTCGATGGAATCGAGTTCATAAGTCAGGTTTCGGAGCACATGAATGATGTGGATGACACAGAAGTAATGGCTGATTTTGCAAAATACAAGGCAAAGGATGGACTATGGGCTAAAGAATTTGTTTGGAAGTGTGCTCAAAAAGTGGATCCTATTGTTTGGTGGAATGGCATGTGTTCTTCTTCTTCTCTATCTAAAGTTGCTTCTGCAATTTTGTCAATGGCAACAACATCAGCAGCAACCGAGAGAAGCTTTAGTACTTACAGTCGGATTCATACTAAAAACCGAAATCGTTTGACAAACACAAGAGCTGGGAAAATTGTATACATAGGCCATAATTTAAAATTACTAACAAACGATGATACAACTCAAAAAAAGGAGACCAGGACTACTGATTGCATCAATCAAGAGCAAGAAAAATTCGAAGGATCAAAACAACACATGTAAACAAAGTATTGTTTACATGATTTACAACTTCATATTACTATAAAAATCAACTTTTCCAACGTTTCCATCTTTTCAAACTTTTCCGAACTATTCCAGAAAAGATGGCCGAACTTTTCCACAATGTCAACTTTTCAGGAAAAGTTGCAACCCTAGTTCAGACGTACGCACTTTTGGCGATCAGCTCCCGTACGTATTAAAAAGAGACGGAAACGAAAAATCTGACCTCGCTAGATCGAAACGGTACGTGTCTATTGCGCATTCTCCACGACTAACATCACTTTTATTAGATAGGAAATGATAGCAACTCCAGTCCAGAAGTTTCACTTGTACAAATAATAGTTATGAATTGCAACATTCCGTACTCAGGAATTCATTAATGTGGCACCAACGGCCACATAGACCGATGTGATGAAAAAAGTCGACATGCCTTTTGAAGTTAGAGCACATTACTGATATCTGGAGTTCTGTACAACTTTTACAATAACTTCTTTGACAATTTATGAAAATGTGAAACTGTGGTTTGCGTGACTTGCAAATTTTTATGCAAATTTGTCCCTTCAGATGCGACTAGCCATTATGTACTTCGTGTTCAAATTATGCAAGAATAGGTTTTTGTTTTATCGTTTTTAATGTGTACCTGAAGCTAATACGCGAGGGAGCTGTCTTGCAATATGTGTCCTACGACTTGATATCTTATTGTAAATTCAGCTCGTGTGCAAAAAGGGTAGTACATATTTGGCGTCGCCTAGGTGACAGATGCTGAGAGAGAGAAGCAAACAAGTGGTCGAAGTTATTTATGGTCCCCATTTTGACCGAATCCACCATAATTAAATGTAGATTTTTCTTTTTTATAGTTTTCTAATGCTCTAAAATACCGCCCAGACGTATCGCCCCAGTTTGATCGATTGCCTTTTATTTATTTCCACTACCCTCCCGTATAAACTTCCAGTATGCGAAAACGAAAAACCTGACAGTCCATGAATCACAACGGCAGTACAGCAGAACGGAGATGATATTTCATAATCTTGTCTCTCAAGAATTATCATTAGCATATCGAATTGTTCTCTGCTTTGCCGCTACCGAAATCGATTAGGGCTTCAATTGTGCTCCAAGACTTATTGGTCGGTTGTAAATCACAGCCGTCGAGAAATAGTTTTTGGACGCAACAGGCTTTAAAAGCGGCTGCAAAGAACCGAGCAACTGGTGGTCGCACTGGAAACTCGAGCCAGGAAAATATTAGTCATGCAATATTTTAATTGGCAGGTGTCCAAGTAACGGTGAAAAATGCTCATGCGATTCAATGTGCGGGGAGACCATATAACTCTCATGTGATAAAACAGAAATTAAAGAAAAAATATTGTGATACTTCGATTAGATAGATAATAGATTTATTGATTCCCATTTGGGATTACAATTCATACCAAACAAATAAATAAACATAAATGAATGGAACAAGCAAAAAATAAATAAATAAACTCCTTCTCACAATTCCCATTTAAGCCTATTTAACCCTCCCTCTCCTTTTTTCCTCTCTGTATCCATTCCATCCACTTCTCCCCTCTTCCGCCTTCCTCCAGTATCATCTCAACTCCGACCCGTTCCGCGTTCCCTCTCCACCAGCACCTCTCTAACACATGTTCCCATGTCTCCTCCTCCGCCCCACATACCCTGCACAATCTTCTGTCATCGCTCTCCCAATACCTCCCACCTCTCATCTCATTTCCCAATCTAAACCTTTCCACCCTTATTATCTTCTCTTCCCTTCCCCTACTTCGCAGATATCTCGGCAGTCCCGCTGTTCTTATTTCCTTATATTTGCTGTTATATCTCGATTGTCTTATCTTCTCTTCTTTATCCTGCACTTGTATTTGTCTGTCTCTCTCCTCTACCTCCCTCACCATGTTCCATCCTGCTGTTCTCAAGTTCTCCACTTCTTCTGCTGCATAGCCACGCTCCTGGTAAAATTTCTCTCGCCTCTCCTCCCATTTCGATTTTTCTCTTCCTTCCTTCCTTCCGTACCTCTTCCCAACACTGCCTGGATACTTCGATTTTATCGACATATTATTTTCTAATACCAAAAGGATTCAAAACCTCATTCAAAACCATACCATTTCCTGAAAAATCATATCCTCCATTTTGATGGGTTGCACCTGGTGTTCTTCTGGTGGATTGTTAAAGTAAATACGGTCCATTAATAAGAACAATTAAAAAGGTCAGACCAGGCAAAGAAAATTCTATCCATTTGCATGATAACGCGAAGCTCCATACAGACGCAAATCAGTAACACTTTAGAGAGTTTAGTTACGAAATTTTTTTTTACTTTATCCACCACATAGCCCAGATTTAGCGGCCTTCTCATTACCGTTTGTGTGGCGATTTGGAAAAGGACTTACGTGGGATTCACTTTGAAGCCGATGAAAGCATCCAAAAAATTTCAGGGGTAAAATGCCATCGACACAGCGGCTATGGGGAAAAATTGATAATTTCTTGTAAGAAAACGTAATTTAGGTGCCATTTACTTAATGTAGATTCAGTGGGCCAAAAGAAACTGACCATTTTTTAAGTAACATCTTGTTTTCTATTATAATGTAGTCTGTTGAGTTTCTTCATTTAGGAAAAGTGTGACCATGGCTCGTAGCTTAGACGATAAATTTGAAGGGGTTTTGATTTTTGGAGAAGCTGGAAGAAATTACCATCTTGGGTTTTCTTTTCTGTAATACTGCAACAGTTCCTTTTTTAAAATAAATAAATATTTTTTTCAACCAGCTATTTTCTTCTTTACAAAGTACATTCGTAAGCTTCGGGATTTCCCGGTAAGCGATAGTTTTTTCTTAATAAACTCCTTTCGCCTCTTATTGGTGGACTTCATTAAGAGATTTCACTACAAAATAGAACACAATTTAGTTAGAAAAATGTAAAATTTAAAAATTGAACAAATTATGTCGACGCCATTTCTTAGTATGATATTGCCCTCGATAAGACCTTTAAAACGAGGTGTCACATGACCCTCCTTCCCATTTAATTTCTTTTTTCAAAATAGCGCCCGACCGCCATCTTGAGACTGACAGCTGTCATTATTACGTCAACAAATATCTTGTGACCTGTGACTACCTTGTACCGAATTTCAAATGGTTCAAAAATTAGTAGAGGGGGAACCGACTTTAGACGGGCACTGTATGCATAGTTAGTTCAATAAGTAGGCTTTTTATTGATGTACAATGTTAGTAGAAGCATATAACAAAACTGCAAAATATACCATCGTTTGAACTTAACAATATTGTGGGTATTAATTCTTAATATTTTAACCCCACATGTCAAAAGACAGTGACACAGTAATTAAACTCGACACGTGTTTCGCTGACAACGTCAGCATCCTCATGACCGACTGAAATGGTTCGAATCTGCAGTTATGTACCGAACTGTACTGATTTCTTTCCTATAGATGTGAAATTCTAACACTGTCTTTCCTAATTACCAAAATGTCCAAAAATGGAAGCTGTCCTTTTCTTTATATTTCATGGGTAAATTTGATAGAATTGAATCTACTATTTAAGCAGCACTGACTTTGAAATAATTCTGCTGCATACACAGATTGGTTAAATTAATATATTCTTTGACAGTTTGCTCGCCAATGTTATTTTTACTAGGGAAAATCGTACTATTAATGGAATGGTTTCAATTACGATCAACCTGATCTGTAATGATACACGACAGTACATGTAATTAGTCAGTTGGATGAAAGATTCTGTGCCAGCTGTCCAGAAAAAGTTTTATGAATGTGTGTTGTAAGTCGAAAAGCAAGTTCCTGAATAGCGTCCTGAAGTTCTTTCTATTATGTACTGTTCGAGGGTGGTGAGATGGGGTTCGTCGGGTTTTTGCAATTACATCATAAACGAGAGCGGCATTTTTTCGGAATTATGTCGAACAAATAGGCTAGAACACAATTTCGCTCCCGGGGCGACAAGTCATTTGTCACTCTCCGTTCCAGAGGCACGTATCCATTCCGCGGCATATTTCTCATACATAAAAAATTCCCGGATAATAAAAATTTCATATAGTTACGTTACATTCCAGGAGGAAATTTTTATGTTTGGTGACACCTCGTATTATATGCCCCGGTGCTCAGATCGAGCGCGGGTACACATGTCGCCATTATTTGCAGTTCTCCGGAGCATGCATCTGACAGCTGTCGTATCAGCGAATGCTGAAAATGTTTTCGCCGCCACCTCGTTTTGCACCACCTCGGGTACAAGAATCAATATAGCCGCGTGTTGCTCGTGATAGGAACTGTTCGTTGTGATGACCACCACCAACTGCGAGCCGAAATGACTTGCCTTCGACTCCGGTTCGGATTTAAATTCGCTAGTTTCACATGTGCCAACACTTCAGGAACAAACATTTCCAGGAGCAAAAGCACCCTTTCAAACACACATTGCCGCGACGGCATCTGCACAATTTATAAAAAGAACTCGATTCCGAAGCAAAATTCAAGAAGATGATCGGTCACGGAATGGGAAAACTATTTCCGTTTATTTGTACCTTTGGCCGTGTTAATAACATGGATATTGGTGCAAATACCTACTGGGAAACATAATTCTACAATTTCTTTTGTACTTCCGGGTTGCACAGGCACAGGACTAATAGGAATAGGATCTTAGGACTTATTAATACTTGAAGAATGGTCAGTCACCGGAGAATGATTTGGATGAGCGGTTACCGCGTCCTTTAAAGGTAGAATTTCCAAATGCACATTTCAAACCGTCTGAGAGAGAGAGAGAGAGAGAGAGAGAGAACCTTACGAACTATTTAGGTCTTTTATGGAGTACCATTACATCAAAGCACTGACCATTTATCTTTATATTGAAAACAATGTAATAAAAGCTTTTTCAGCTTCTAAAAACGATCCGGTATAATCATTTTTCAAATATTAATAAATACCGATTCCCGTCCGAAATAACAAATAGTTTCCTTAAGCCCCGAGCGAGAGTCGGACATTCGATTTCTCCCAACATAAATTCCGTTTTTTTTCCGGAATAGACGAGGGAAAAGTAACCCCACTTGTTACACACTCTTTACGCCAAGCATCATGAATCATGAGACAATACAATTATGCTATCCAAGAGATTTTGTTTCCCTCGAAGTTCGTACTCCATTTATCTTGTCACCTCGCAGTGACCCATTTCCAGGGCGTGTAGGAGTGTTTCTGTTTTTATCTCGCTGTTCTTACTCTTAACTGCACACCGTTGACGCACCATTCAACTTGCAGCCACTTCAATCACTCCCAGAGTGGGGAAGGTTTTTCTTCGCTCTCCTACGTACGTGGAATTTTATCGATTTCAATTTATCTCTCGAATATTTCTCTGATAGCGCGCTGGAAGGGTCCTTTGTACGCCAGCGTTTTCTCATATTTTTCTAATATGAAATTGTGTCAACCCAATGGGATTACCCCAGGTATTATGTGGATTACAGTTCGTTTCTGTCAAATGGAACCCCTTTCGATTCGTGTTGCCGAGATGCTTATTTCGATTTCGTACGTTGCTAGCAGAAAATCTGGAGCGATGTGCAACTGAAGCGAATTTTCTCCTGGCGTTTTGTTCAGCCATCTGTTTATTATCTAGTAGTAGACAAAATACTGAGGCCATTACTTTCAATGCCAGCCTGAAAATAGTGTGCCTTGATAGATTTTCATGAAATTTAGTTTTGACAGCATGATAAAATCTTTTGCGGTTTTTCAGACAAATCAGGCAGTGGTATAACTTCAAAAAATTTCAAGCTATGAAAACCTAACAAAATTGTTTGTAGCGATGCTGAAAAAAATCCGCTTATGACGTCACGATTCTACTACAGTAGAATTCGCGAAAGAACCAACTTTCGTTATCAATTTGTTGTCGAGTTACGCTAAACGTTAAGACCCCAACACACACAGGAATTTTGGGAGCGCGGTAGACGTTCGCCTGTTTGTAAATATTTCAATAAGTATAAATAATATTAAGTTGTTTTTGTTTGTAAACAGTTCTTAACATACAACTCTACTATTGAAGTTTCTTAAAAAAGATGAAAACAATAAACGAAGGAGTATGTTATACATGTGTGCGAAAAACTGCTTTTTATAGAACCTAATAAAATTTTCCTGAAAAGAAAATCTCAGAATCTGGTTAATAGCAATAGTAGACTGAACCTCTGGCTTGTAAGAACACACAAAATTTTCAATTTCGACCGAAAAACAAAAAAGTTATTAGTAAACAGTGGCACCCTTGCATTCGAAGTTTTTCGTCGTAGCTCGTGCTCTCGCCTATCGTTCGGCTACTGATCAAAATCGCTCAGCTGTCAATCGATCCCGAAATAGGGAGTGCGTGCAACAAGTTCATTCTCAGTGTTAGTTTGGCCAACTAGTTCCCTGCTTATTCTAATACAAGGACGGCCATAATCAAGTACCCAATTCGAAGCTATCGTATTTTGTTTAACTGGCATCTTGCGTCAATTCGTGTTTGACACTTGTCTAGTGCAAATATTCAAGTTTTATTATGAATCGATATACGCCAGAAAAACGTGCAGAAATTGTGATTTTGTTTATTAAAAACAACGAATCGGTTATCTCGACGCAGCGAAATTTTCGCCGAAACTATCCTCGCCGCTCGGCCCCAAATGGAAAGACAATACGCCGTTTAGCTGAAAAATTTAGACTTAGCGGGACAACGGCTGATGCAAGGCATATTGGAAGACCGCGAACTGGACGATCAATCGAAAACATCCAGCGTGTAAGAGGAAGTATCGCAGAAGAACCAAGAACCTCGACATAAAGATGATCCACACAATTAGGCATTTCTCGAACGTCACTGAGACGAATTTTGAAGTTGGATTTGCATGCATTTCCATACAAGATTCAGGTGGCGCAGCAGCTCCTTCCCAGAGACCACCAACAACGTCTGCAATACTGTCACGCTCTCCTGAACTTAAACGACAATATTGAGAATTTTTCACGGAAACTCATTATGACGGACGAAGCCCATTTTCATTTAAGTGGATTAGTAAATAAGCAAAACTACCGCTTCTGGGGGACAGAAAATCCTCGTATTATTCAAGAAAGACCGCTACATCCTCTACGAGTCACTCTATAGCGAGCGCTATAGAGCGATGTTAGAGAACTTTTTGTTGCCCCAATTGGATGTCCTAGAACTGCAGAATATGTGGTTCCAACAGGACGGTGCGACTGCGCACACATCTAGAGAGACAATTACCAATTTGAGGAACATGTTTCCTGCACGGTTAATTTCTCGATTTGGCGACTTAGAGTGGCCTTCCAGATCACCGGATCTTTCAGCTGCTGATTTTTTTTATGGGGCTTTCTTAAAGGAAAGGTATACTCTAATAACCCTCAAACTCCGCATGTCAAACGCCAGATGTCTTAACTCGAGTTATGGAAAATACCATAAAAAGGGCTCAATCGTGCATCGCAGTTAGAGGTGGCCATTTAACTGATATCATCTTTAATTGATGTTAGGCTTAAAATGTAAACCCAAATAAATGTTCAAACATTTTTTTTTTGTTTTTTGTTTCATTACGTTATAAATAGCGGCCACTTAAAATCGGGTACTTCATTTTGGCCGTCCCTGTACTTGATATATTAAGTATATAAATTGTATCAAATATATGGATACCTATATTGAATTTATATGGTTGACATATCGATAAAGTCGATATGTTCGATATATTGATATATCTAATATGGATATATCGATTGTATGGATATTTTTTAAAATATTTATGCGAAAATAATTTGCAACGCATGCGGCCTGTACTTAGGCCGATGTGTAATCCACGCGTCCTGCTTTACCCGCACAAACAAGGTTCACGCATGTATGCCCAAGGCAGGGTAATTACCCTGGCCCAAGGAAAGGCAAACAGACTATCGTGATCATTGTAATATGCAACATATCTATTGCATTCATTAGAAGAGACAATCAAATTTATTTAAGATACTTCATCTGGTAGCCGGCTGCCTTTCCTTTCCTCAGATGTTCTGAGCTGTGGCTTAGCAAATTTTCTTTCCCAACGTCCATTTCTTTTCATTCACGCCATATTGCGTGCATCGTACCTGTTCTATATCCGTTATCCGCCTCTAAAAGTTAATACGACGTAATTATATAATTTTATTTATAGCCAACTTCTTTTTGCCCATTTCTTACCATTCATCGCAACGGCTTTTCGTTACCTACCCTTTACAGCCGCAGGAAAAGCTAAGTTTACGTTTCGCAAGTTAACAGGCCATATAAATATGCAAATAAACACTTATTTCCGCGCTTCATAGTCTGTAAGTGTAAAACCTACGCGCAGACACATCGGTGGGTGGCAGGAAAACTACCTCCTCCGACATATAAACGTATCGTTTTACTACTTACCTTAGGGTGATATTAAATGTTTTACAAAGAGTTTTAGAAGTTCGTGCGGAGCAGAATTGCCAAGGGATTGGCGAATGGTTTATACATGTACCTTCCTGAATTAAAGATACGTCGTTAAGAACCGTATTATTTTTATCGCGAAATTCTCTTAAAGAAATAGCGCCATCAATTCCATGCGAACTAGTTAAGGTTTTTACGTAATTTATTGCCGGGGCCCACTCCTTCTTTTGTGCATTTTTCATGTCAGAAGCCAACGGGCTGTTGCTTCGCACATGGCAGTGTCTCGTTCCAACACTTTACGGTGCGATGATAGAACTCTTCCGGGTCATGGAATTTATTCCACACAGGTTCATCAATGTACAAAGTGTGTCTATTAATAGTTAGACTTGAAGCACCGGTACTTTCAGCGGGTTTCTCATCCACCTGACCATCAGCATCCATGTGAAAGACACGAAATACATGCATACTGAAATTTAATTTGTGTATTATTTTATATACTGGGTGGCGCGGAGCCAACTGACCAGTTTTCTCTCTTCTTTTTCTTTATGGGTGTGTATAAAGCCTTACTACGCCACGCTGGCTTAATTCGTGTGGACTGCAATATCATTCACCGGGCACTTACTCAAATTTATTTATTGCATATCAGTTAACCACACGGCGAACTTAGGCAGGTTCAATCAGTTATTTCTGTTTCGGATCGGAGCGGCCAGCATCATCTCAGATGCTGGGAGTACTAGTCCTGACTGAGGGCCGGACGACCAGGTACTGAATTTCTTCTCGGGATCGTCTACTTTTATAAGCGGAGAGTGGGGTCTGGCTTCGGCGGTTGACTTCTAGATTTCTAGCAGGAGGAGTAGTGCCGATTGAAAATACATGAAGTCACATTGGTGACGGGCGCAACTACCATCCATCTCCCTTGACTGTTGTCTCGTATGGCGCACGCTTGCTTCTCCCACCTGTGTTGACGAACTCAGATGACATACCTATCTTCTATATCACGGCGTGACGTCAGAACGTCCAAAGTAAACACTAATCAATTTTGATTATCCACTGTGTTTACTTTTGCAACGTTACAACGTAGACCGCGATCAGCGCTGCTTAGCTTTCATAAAGGAAAAGCTACCGATGTACTGGCGCAGCTACGCTACTCCTTGAAGCTATTGAAGAGTTATAGATCGCCATATCGTAAAAATAGTTTTATCAGCTCCTGGCTTCTTCTTATGAACGGAAGAACACCTTAAGAAATTAAATTCATCTCCTAGATCAAGAATTATGAATTATAGTTTTCAACAATTTGTTATGACAATGTATTTCTAGTGAAGGAAGAAAACTGGTGCTGTATTTAACAAATAAAAATAGAAGTTTCATACTTTCTACTGATGCATATACATATTGTGTTTTACCTGCTAAGCCGATTGTCCGCCACCTTGTACGTATAAATAGTTATTTAAGTGTCAAGGTAGTAAAGAAGCTTTTACGGTTCGAGGTGTGATTGAAGTCCGAAGCGTAAAGCACTGAAGGATACAACACGCCGAGGGCCTTAGAAGCTTTTTAATGCCCGGTAGAACAATCTCAATTTCATAAAATAAAATAAAAATCAATTTAGAGTTAAGTTCAAAAATTATTGTTGCCAAAATGACAATTAAATAAAAACACAATATCTTTTGAAACAATGATGATTCGTTTTGCTTATTTTATTTTATAAAGAATATAAAGTGGGCAACTGTACTACAAATTTAATTTTCAGAATGTGCCTCTGTGGTGTAAAGACTGCGTATTAGTAAACTTTAGATTTGTTTTCAGCATGCAAAAGCAAATACTCAACTCCACCAATTTCGACAAAAAGAACACGTAAAATAATAAACTTGAGTTCATACCACTCATAGCTTGATACTTTGATGACAGATGCAGAATATTAGCCAAGACATACCTGAAACAAGAGAAAAATGTTCAGAATTTTCATTTTAAAATTTCAACATTCATAATACAATGTCACCTGACATCTTAAAAGCTTCAAAAGAAATATAATTGTACATTAACTTCTTTCCCTTCACTTGCAGAATTTGTAGGCAGCACCATTTTTATCGGGAAGAATTTATAAAAAAATATGCAATAAAGTTTTCCTGCCTTGATGTTTTCCAATATAAAATTTAATTTTGTTGGAACAAGCCATTTAGTTAAAAACTCAAGTAGTTCAAACGCTACAATCTGTCTGTAGTGTAAAGTGTAAACTGGTATTATTGACGTAAGAGATGAAGCAGCGTCTTAATCGTCAAGTATATTCGACCAATAAGAGACGAGAGAGTACCTCATTACTATTTAAAATGCTCGTTATTAGATCCCTCGCGAAGTCTTTGTGATTTCTTTCAGTACAAACAAAAACAGAATTTATAAATTATTTCTCTTTCGCGACAAATGTCACCCTTCAATGAGGCAATCAACTGAGAAACAAATTACAAGAAAAAAAAACAAGAGAACTTCGCGATCAGGCTTAGATTTATTGGTAAAAAAGCACTTTAATTAATTTGTAAAAATAAAGTATCTTAGGGATCGAGAGGGGATGTTTTTTAAATCCCTCAAAAGCAATGTTACGTATAATGAAATCCGACATTCTAATTTTCTGGGAGTCTTAAAAAAGGACGCAGGTAAGAAGGATGATACGTAAACGCGAGAGGTTTTCTTTTGTGAAAACTGACGAGAAAAGAGAAGTGACATCAATGCCAGCGCACAATTTAAACATAATTTATATGACTCTTCCCGGAAAATACGCAAGGCAACTCGTTCGTAAGGACTCGATGTATGTTTCAGTAACTTTGAACAAGAACCGCAAAGTACCATAATACAACATAAGTAACTAGGAAATAGTATATTGTTTTATAAGGAGGAAAAGTGTCACTTTTTAGAGCGAGACGAATCACAAAAAACACTTTTCCTTATACATAACAAGTTACATAAATTTTATACAATAGATTTTCTCAGTTATATACCTATCTGTTATAACAAGAAGCGCTACTACCGTTGCTTAGCAACGAAGCAATTATTATGACACTAGGATTTTTGAGAAATGTCATTCTCTATTATTTTCTTTGAGATTTTTCGGTATTTGAGTGCTGTGTTCTGGATCTGGACTTAGTTCTATAATTCAATGCCTGGCGGGGTATTTGCCCGAGGAGTAGTTGTTCGAACGGTCCAATACCTACCACTCATAACTAGCTCTTGCTAATACTTGAATAAACCGTAACTGAGTTATAAACAAAAGAAAACAATTGGGTATTTTAGTTTTTTCCTTTTATCTAGAAAGCATGCTATTTTTTTGGCAATTTGAAAGTAGGTTTAAGATGGTCACGATATAGCGGAACTTTTCTCCCATTTAACCGACTCTGTAGTTCTTCGAATAACCAATGTACCAATATATAGCAGGATTCGTGATTGGGCCTATATAAACTTAGGATATCTACTGTTAAGTTATTATTCAATACCTATCCAGTTATATATTAAAAATTTTCTATAATTTTTTCTTTGTGAATACATACAAAAACTCGCCACGTCTGTTTCTTGTATCTGGGAAGTTTATACATATCGCCGCTAGACACCGCCACATCTAGGAGCTTGAAAATCCGAATGCAGAGATAATGGAGCCAATTGATTATTTAATTATTATCAAAAATTGGTCTGATTTTTTTTCATACCGTCATAATTAAAAGTCGAATCTATGACTCTGCGATTGTAATTTCTAAAAAAAAAAACGAAAAATGTGATAAATATTCTAGCTACAATATGTCCGATTTTCATAGATTGTGAAGTAGATTTTAAAGTTGAATTTCCGGTTATTGATGAAAATTATCAGCGAACAGTCCTAGATCTATGTTTAATTGAAACGCGAAAAAAATAATCAAGCGAATATCTTAGACGATGTTGGAATAATCCATTGGCAGCGAGAACGTTACATCGCCGAAATATTACAAGCGTTCAGACAGCCTTAGGAAAATTAAAAATGTTACAAAAGCAAGTTAGGTACATAGGTACTTTAATTTTATATCAACCATACAAATATCTGCTGGTCATATAAATGGAACTGAAGTTTATAATAAAGATGTTTAACGTATGAAAACTACTGAACTTATATTTTTATTTTAAAGTTTCTTACAACTCTCTCAAAAACCGAACGTTCCAATTAAATGAAAAAAATAAGACGTACTTAGAACACCCCTTCTCGCCCCTTTTTCTTGCTGATTTCAAAATTGCGCGTGGATACTATTCATTGAGTCACCCTGTATATTGCAACGCACTCTCTAATACGAAATATTACAATGTAACGGTTTTAGGAGCAATCAATATAGTAGTAATACTAATTTCTTTGGAATGGGCTGTTCTTTATAAAAGAACCCGAGGTATAAATGAATAAAATGCGGGCAGAGCGGGCTTGCGAATCGAGCTCATAAGTAGTTATAATACGCAAACTCAACAATGCTTTTGAACGTCAGGAAATTGAACGTGACTGATGATAACTTTTCATGTCAGGATTACTTAAAATATCACGTTTAGAGTTCGTATGTGGCTTTGTTCCTCATTCAACAGGTGAAGCCGTTGGTGAGCCCTCGGGATAGCTTTACAGACGAGTCTGGTAATGCATAAGTGATGACACTCCGAAATACTCACAAACCTAGTTCAGTCATCCGTCTCAAACCCCTCGATGGTCTTTACGTTTATCAGTAAGTTTTAACCAAGAATTTGCTAGTATCGCTCATCAGTATGCACCAGCAATATGCCACTGGTTTACACTGACAGCTGTACAAATATTCCTAGCACAATATATTACGTTGCATGGTGTAGCTTATGAAAAATAAAGCGGAACACATTCAATCTTTCTAATGTACGTAGATGCTATCAAAACGGGCTTATACCCTGAAATGGGTGGGATGGCTTGTCAGCCGCTCTTTTAGTAATCAGAGTGGCAGAGACTGTGGGGGACGGTATAGCACTGCGATACACACTCTGCGATATGGAAGACAACGGGAAACCACTACATTATTTTGTCCCTAGAACATGACAATTTGATGAACCCCACAAGTTTCCGTTCTCGACCTGAAAAGGATTGCTAAGGTCAAGTGACAGTCGCTCCATGGGAGCCATATCAGAATTATAAACGAAGACTAGAAAAGGCGGGTCAATTTAACAATTCGCTGGAAAGACACATCCGGCCAACTTCTCATGGTATATGCAGGACATAAAACTTATTTCTCTTCGTTCTGCTTAAGCCGTCTTGACGTTAAACAAAGTCGAGGCGTAACGTAGGTCCGCAAAACTGGCAGTGACAATCCACGCTACTTAATTTTCAACTTCCCCATCCAATTAAATATTCTCGAAGTTAAGAATTTGGTTACGTGTGCGAGGGAAAACGTAAAAGTTTATTTGATATTTTCTCCGCCCTAGCAGGCGATTTCACTTTCTTTTGTGCGAGCGAATGGAAGTTATAGGCGAGTATGATTGCACGGAGAAACCAATCGATTTGCTAGCGTGCAAATTGTTTTTCAGGAAAACTTTAAATGTTTCCTTTGGGCAACCTACACGGTCTTTTGCACAAATAAAAGTATCAGACGACTCTTTTGATGGAGATCAAAGGTGGGAATACTTACAAGTGGTGAACGCTCACGGTAGACCTGCTAATTGAAATGAATACAGCACAATTTACTTTTTTTTCTAACTATGTACTGGACGAATTTATTTTTACTGGATTGCAGTTAGCTTAGTTGGGGAACCCGTTTTTAAGTAGTCTATATTTGGTACTACCAAAAGTGAGGCTGTCTATGAATAACAAACAATGGAGTAAACAACGTTAAGTGACAATCTACTCTCCGTAATTTATACTGAAGGGCAGAAAAAATGGAAGAGCAGTTACAAAATTTTTATGTATTTTTATCCAGAAGTTTTCCAAATTCCCGGTCGAGAAAGAACAAGAGTGATTGTGTATAGGAAATTAAATTTTGTGCTAAAGAACTCTGCATGGAATTTAACCCCAAGGGCGGCGGTTTCAC
Source organism: Xestobium rufovillosum (assembly GCA_963966045.1). NCBI lineage: Eukaryota > Metazoa > Arthropoda > Insecta > Coleoptera > Ptinidae > Xestobium > Xestobium rufovillosum. The sequence goes on from OZ014496.1 coordinate 36,883,906, forward strand.
ACAGTGTAATAAATTAGGCTCCTTTCCCACTAGCTCTAATCAATTGCCTGCTTTTACGTATTATTGGAAAATGTCTCTTCACGTAGGTTCGGGGCCACATATCAAGTATTTAACAATAATATCGGCGGTGCGACAGTCCCCGTTTAATCTCATAAACGCGATCGTCTTCGGAGTCACCACTAAATGTTCTGCTATGCTTGAGCAGTGCGAGAAAAGTGCTCTCAAATCCATGCGCGATGTGATGTTATCGAGAACCCAGTGGTAGGAGGTATGGAAGGGAGACTGCTGCGTGCCCCGTGAATATAGCTTCGTAGAAATCTTGCAGCTGGCATCCGCTTCATACGAACGGGGTGACGCTCATTTTTCAGGGTGTTTGTGACTTTTACGCGGGATTATCTTGTTTCATTTTATTGAGTCAGCCAAAGTTTTCAAATTTTCTAAAATGACACTAAGGCATTCTGAGCTTATATTCATGTAGCTTTCAGCATCCTAATTTTGAAAGTTGAGACACAAAAGTAAATTCTTTTTAGGTGCGCGCAGTTGCCAGCCAACTGGCCACTTCATAAGCCGTCGCGTCGTCCGAAACGCAATATTATTTGAAATTTATAATTGGTTAAACATGTATTTCATTATATTCTCGAATTTTAATTAAAATGGTTCGTTTGGACAGTGTCATCAGTATTTTATTGTTAAATGCGTATGCGGCCGCATTTTATGACGGACTCCGTTGTTATACCGAAGTACCAAATACAGCGTTTTCCGCGAAAATGCCATCATACTTGTTTTTATTACTAGGGCAGATATTTATAGAATCTACCCAACTTTGAAACAAAAGAACTGAAATGAGTGATACCTTTTGTGAAGTAGTCATCGTAGGCTGTTTTTTTTACAAATCTACAGCACAAAATGACTAGAGCAGTACTAGGGGCCTTGGAATTTATAGCAACGTAGTGTAAGTTTAGATCTAGATTAATCTTCATCTGCTGAGGATTTTGACTGTGTCACTGTGTTGCTGGTCTGCTGCAGAAAAGGGAAAGAATAACTCTTTGTCGATTGTTGGCGAGACGCGTAAATCCCTTGATAGGTGCTGTCAAATGTGGCCTTGAAGGTGATATGAAGCGGCTGTCACCAAGCTGCAGACTGCGGAATGCAAGTGGAGTCTCGTCAGACTCGATGTCGGACTTGCCCGGTAGGTGCCTGTTTCTGGTTTTTGTTTTCGAACCTACCAGTCCGATTTCTATTAGTAAGCGGTTCTATAGCGCTAAGTAGGCAGCTTATGTTACCCTAATATATTTTTCTTCTTGTTCAGGTTCCTTTTCCATATTTCGGCGATGTCCTAGTTCCAACTCCTCTTCGGTGGACCACACTTTCTTTTGTGCTTAGGTCTCCATTTGCGTAATATATTCGGTGGCTTTGATTCCATGCGTTAATATGAAAATGTTAAAATAGACACGTTTTTAATATTCTTTGATATGTACCTAATACGAAGACTAAAATTTCTGCCATAATTTGAATGCACTAAGTGATGCCGTCACTTAGTATATTAATTGTGTAGTTTCATACACCAAACGAATTAAAAGCTTAGAGGTAATGAACGTGTACACAAAGACAAGCTTTAATCTACGTCTGCCACCAAGGTCGCGTTAATTCGTGGTGGGGGACTTTCATTCGCAAATTCTAAACTGTAGTTTCTAATTCTATTAATTCAATTTTATGCTATACATCATGTCGGTAAATATACAGCGAGACATCGCAGCCTGAAGTGCGTTGAATTCGCTTTGTATGTGCGGCTTGTCGAATACTGAATGGAGTACCCTGCTTGCATGCATGCATTTGGAACTGAGAGCATCCCGACATAGAAATGGTGCATTAAATTTATTCCTTGGAAAGTTGGGATGCAAATGCGGAAACTGTTTCTTAGATGCATGTTTGCTTCATTAGGCAGCAATTAATAGAAGAACGATATTCTGCACTTCGTTGTGCTCGACTGGAATAAGAGCTATTTAGTTACTGGCTGAATTAAAATTGCATAATACATGAATGAATGGCTTAATTTTTATGGACAGCTTAATTTTTTAGTTTTTACTAATGCCTACTACACGAAGCTTCCACCGAGTCTATATTAAAATAACCGATATTTGATTGGTGCAGTCTCGGCGTTGGACCGATTAAATATAATTTAAGCACACGCGGTCGAAATGACGGACGTTGTGTGCTCGCCACGTATCTCGACTCGGTTAAGATCCGTTGCCTGCAATACGTCCTCGTAAACCCAACGCATTGAATAATTGCCGCGGAGCAAATCTGTCGAAATCTGTGTTTGTAGTCACTTGATTGTTTGCTGACCGCGCCAGGTGGAATTATACTAAAGAACTCCCTTCAATCGATTTCGCTCTACACACAATCTTGCCAGGAGTTTATTATGCGACCGAACTCAAGGATCGAGGCGCTATCCATCTTTTCCAGCGTAATTTTGTTTGACAACCTCGAGAATTTCATAGGGGATTTTTTCGTCAACGAAGTTGGGGCGGTAATTCATGGCCTCTTCGGACGATTTTTTATGCGCTCTGATACGCGAGGTGCAGCATACGCGAAACAAAACAGCGTTTGGGTGAAATTCCGTAGGATTTGTTATATTCAGTTTAAAATTGTAATTATTCCACGTTAAATCGGTTAAGACCAAAGACGATAGAAACAAATACGAATGCGTGAGAAAGGAATGTAATAAAGTTACCCAAGAAAAACGTAGGAAACGTAGATGAAACTTCAAATTGAGGTGATAGAAAGGCAACGAACGCAAACAGCGAAAAGTTTCATAAGAAAATTGACATCCAAGGGAAAATTCATAGTAAAGGTATGACCGGAGTGAAGGATAAGGATGGAAAAATGGTTGAAAACGAGGAGCAGACAAAATATATATGGAAGGAATACTTTAAAGAATTGTTTACTAACAGAAAGGAGGAGCAGGACAGACAGAGTGAGGAAGAACTAGAAGAACTGGATGAACTGGACGAACCAAATGTCGCCGTCGGAGAGTTAAGTGAGGTGCTGGGAAGTAAAAATGGGAAAGGTCGACAACAAATGGAGGACAAGTGACATGCATAAGAGCGAGAAGGATAGTGTGGTAGAGATCGGAACCTGATAGGAAGATTAGGAAAATATTTAATTGGCAGTTTACCAGCACATGACAGAGAGGAAGGTCAAAGATAGAGATGGGTGGAAGAAGTTAAAAGGGACTTGAAAAACATGGGGCTAAAGGAAGGAAAGAAAAAAGCTGGAGAAGAATAGTGGTTGGCATGAAGACACAAGCTCAAGTATGAGGAAAAACCCTGCGAAATGGAGAGCTCCACAGAGGAAAGGAGTGAAAGGAGGGAAGGAGTGTGGTGCCTTGTATCTATATGTTAGAGTTGAGATTAAAAAGCAAGGTTATTGGTATTTCCCTATGAAACTTTCTACCTTAAAATCAATAGTTACGGATAGAAACGAATTTCTGAAATTTCACACGACCGCTAAATCGGTTAAGTTCAAACATAGCTAAGCATCGCTAAATTCGCTAAATTTGCATAGATGGAGTGCTTCCAGGAACGTTATTTTCAATAAATTTTCTGTAACAATGTTTTTAAAAATTAAACCACATGATAATACAAACATCCTCAACGACGACAAGCGTTCGTCAATTTGACATTCGTTATGCGATATTTGTCGAACTGCATCTATTATCCCTGGCATTTGATACCAAACCTACTCTGAGATTTCCTTTCGTTTTAATTCTCGCGACTTAGGAATTTCATTATGTTTTCTTAGGCTGCGACCTTGAACCCCTTTTAAGGACACATCAGTTTCAATTAACCAAAAGGATTATTTCTAATATTTGAAAACCAGCGAACGAATTAATTTTCAAAGAGCCGTCGGTTTTGCCAGCGGCAACGGGCGCTAGTTTCAGATTCGCTAAAATTGAATTGAAAAACGAATTAGCGGATTCTAATTTCTCGCTTAAAAACGATGTTTGCTTTGTAAAGTAGAGCCGAGGAACTGTGCGGATTGTGTTTGCTGAAATGCGAAAAGGAAAGCGCCTGAAAATATGCTTTGCTCCCGCCGAAAGGAAGTAAAAGTGAGTGCCAATGTAATTTCGGGATTAATTTTCGAAGTGTGTTTGCCTGTGGAGCGACGGAAAGTTCGGTACAAAGAAGTAAGAGCGCCAGATATGGGATTTAGTCTATTACATATTCGCAGCGGCCGCTGAATAAGAATTAGGATGCGTAGAAACCCACCGGAGTCGAAGAAATTCCTGTCGGGATTTATTTAGTCGGCCAAGCGGGAAAAGTACTTTAAAGTATGAGTCGTTTGAATACAGGGCGATCTATTGTTGAGACGATTTGGAGCAGGTGAACTGGAAGGCTGTTTAACCGCGGTCGCGATCCCGAGGCCTGGCATGTGCGCGCTCTCACGGAAACAAGCGAAATCTGTTTTTTCCTCGGCTTAAATGGTCTTTCCAGGAGTATTACACTTGCGGCGGAGTAATAGAAACATATTTTCAATAAGCTACTTTAAAAGAATTACGCTTAGCTAGGCGATGGGAGAGTGCACAAAGAAAAGTTGGGTGCGCGACGGGAAAGAATAGTTGACGTAATGAACAGCGAGCGGAGTTCACTCAGGAGGGAATATAAAGAAAAGTTTAGTGCTGAAAGGGGAAATACGTGCGGGAGGTTTGGAGCGGACGGAACGGTATGAAGTAGACACTAAATTAAATTTTCTTCTTGGACAAAGTTGCTAGTGTGGTGTTCACATATCGCACATGCAGACCCTTTGCCACTCCACTTGCCTTATTATTAATGAGCAACAAAGTGCTGCAAATCTGAACGCATCACGTAATCTCATGTATACGCGGCGAGGTCAATACTTTTCCTTTATACAAATTACAGTATTTCTGCAGCCCTACTCCAAAATCAATAAGCAGCGTGTACTGTGTGTTTCACGATGGCTTTTAGGGTTAAGGGAAACATTCGAGACGCAGCCTCTATTTAAATAATTCTTTATTATTATTTTTGGTTTCTACATCACAAGCTGCCGCTACTAGTAAGACGGCAAAACGAAGCGGTTAAAGACAACGAGCGTAAAGATGACAACACGCACGCGCAGTATCCCTGGTCTTCGTCCGGAAGCTCAGATAGTCATTAACAGAGCGGTTGTGTACGCCTACAAATATTTTAATTTTGAAATCCTCGTTGTATCTATCAATTCGTCTATGCCTGTAGTCATGGGGGCCTGTTTTATAGTCCGCCACAATAGCACTTGCCGGTTTGATAAACCCTTGCAGTGGAGTTCATCAGCATCAAGAAAGTAACAATGAATTGGGAATTTTTTGCTTAGAGATGAAGAGGGGGTGCAAGTAGAGAAGCGCCCGTGATTTTTTGCTGATAATATCATTTAATATAAACCAATTTAGTGTAACACAGGGAGCGCGCGACGCAGTTAACAGGGCTCATTAATTTGCCCATTGTTGAGCTTTTTGTTTGGCTGTTATACACATTATGAAGCCTCTCTCAAAAGAGTATGCATTCAGCATCCCTATAAAAACCACCCCGTCGCATATATCCGGGAGCTATCGCGGAGCTAGGCTGACTAACTCAATGAAGCTCGCCAAATCCAAAGTAGATGAGACAGGCGAATGCAAATAAAAGTTGTGTGCCTTTACTCCTATTTGAATTTCAAAACAATCCCCGTCACTTCGCCGCTAATAATTTATTGCGACTAGAATTTTATATAACCACCGTTTAAAATAATTAAAATGTCGTTTGTATAAGAGCCGAGCTAGTAATAAAATATGACTCGGTAACGGCTAGACACTTGAGCAGATTTACGGAATGGGATGGGCTCAGGGAGATCTTCCAGAGGGAAAAGTAATACTCGCGAAAAAAGTGTTTACACAGAAGCTGCGTGCGGCAGCATTGTGAGTTATAGCTTTTGAATGTGACGTCGGCCCCTTTTTACTGCAGACGATGAAATCTAAGTCAAATATCGCGGGATATAAAGCCAGTGACCCACATGCCCGTTTTTATCAATAATTCAGTGTTGATGTCAGCTATCGCGAGTGGGTGTCTAATAATATGCACTACACTCTTCCATTTACGTTTTGTCGATAGAATTTAGATCAGTAGCAAACTAACTTCCATGTTTCGGAATTTAATCGTGGAAATATTTGTTCTACCTCGAAGTTTAAATGAATTATTTAAATCCGACCTTGCAGGTTTTGGCGCGCCCGCACTATCAAATCTTCCGACTCATTTTTTTCAAGAACCTAAATGCAAATGCCCACTCCGTTTTCGCGGCCCTTTAATCGCCCTACTGACCTGACAAAGCCTACTTCACATAATTAGGTTTTTAGTTTCTGCGTCCCACAATTTCACAGCGCCATAATTTCTGTTGAAAAACTACGAGTCGACACATTCCCGAAATGAAGTGAACTTGTAAAACTAAATTTGAAATCGAAATATTATTTAATTCTCCACTTAGCATTACTAGGAATGAACTTTTATATACTCTGCACATTAAGTATTGATTAGTTATGGAAAATAGAACGATATTCTGAAACGAAAACAAATTACAAAACATCAAAAACACATTAAATACTCGTATGTATAAAATATACTTCAGCACGGTGTTCTCTCAATTCATTTTTAAATTGATAGGTAGGTATCTATAAAAAGCATTATTTATGCATATTAGTTAGAAACTTCTTACTATTGACTGGGTTATAACATAATATTAAGTGTCATGGTCAACAATAATTTTCTGGTAAATACAGCTTTTATTCGAAAGCGTATATAAGACATTGGCCCAAGTGCCCCCACACCTACTCAGCTAGAAATAAACTTCAAAGCAAATAGTCGGAAGCACAGTAATTTAAATTGAACTTTATTGCTGCAATTGTATTTGAAGGCACAAAACATCAAAATTCATTTACAAGTTAATTCGATAGAGAATCCACTTTACATTTTCTCACCGTTCCATAATGTCTAGCCTTTCCAACGCAAATTATTTAAGTACTTATTTTAGCTTTAGCATTTATAGCTGCAAAATAGTCGTGTAATTAAATAAAAGGACGTAATTAAATAAACACTGGTAATTTTATACAGTTATAAAATTTTACGAAAGAGCGTAACTAACACACAAAACTACTTTCAATAATTACCGACTGAGCGCACCAATCCAATAGTCCTTCCAAATTTCGGATAATGAGATTTGTCTCCATGCATAAATTGAGTTTATAATACATAAAGGCCTCCTAAGTATATTTGCATGTTGATCTCATAAAAATTTGTGAAAAGTCGAAGAAAACGAAATTTTCTTCTTCGATGGCAAAAATTTCTTAGAGGTCACGTCCTTGTTTTACGTGTCGTCTCCCTATTACTTAAATGATATTCCTTTCTACTACTGATTTACATTTATGGCATGTAGATAATTCATAATTTGATGTATTATAGACAACATGAAATTCTCCTTAGAATTCAAGAATGCAATGAGCTTCCTCAAATTTGATTTTGGACGTCTGTAGGAATCTACTTTACTGTCAAAGTTGCTGTCAACATCTTATAGATGTACAACGACCTTTCCCGTTGCGTCACCTTTTGTGACCATACAGGGTGTTGCTTCAGTCGGTCGGTCGGTGGACTTTTGGTCGTCGATAAATATACCCTGAACTCTAGTCAGAGACAGGGTTCTCTGGAACTATTGCAAAAACAAAAATAATACTCACGATGAAACTTAAACACACTCTATTAAGTTAACTATATACAGAAAATTCAAATGTGCGGAGAAGAGAATTATTCCGTCTTTCGATTGGAACTATTCCCTTCAGTGTAAATGATGGCTGTGTTGCGTTATGTAACAGCAAGGTATATACTATGCCAAAGAACTCTGCACTGTATTTACCCCCTAAGAGCGGCTGGTATTTCACCGCCTGCAACTTAGGTCTGAAATAAATTAGGCAAGCCTTTCGACTAGCTCTAATCGATTACCTGCGTTTACGGTTTATTGGAAAATGTGCCTTCACGTTAGGTATTACGACGACACACTATCGACGGTTTCGGTTAGCAACTATCAAGTATTTAACAGTTCTATCGGCGGTACGACAATAAACATTTAATCTCATAAACGTTTACGTCCTCGGAGTGTACCTTGAACCATTTCTACTACGTGCCAACACTCGTAGAGAAGTGCTGTCGAGGCCTCGGCGCGGTCGGACTATATCGAGAGAGGCCAGCGGCCGGAGATTTTTGGAAGGAGGCTTCGGCGCGCGGCGCGACCATATTTTCCCAAAATCTAGAAGGGGGCATCCTCGCTTCATACGACCGGGGAAAATGATTACTCATTTGTTTGAATAATTGTTGCATTTGCTTTTGCATCGTTACAGATGTTCAAGCAGTGACCAACTGGTAAAACAACTGCATGGCTGCCATTGACTGTTTTGAATGGCATGACGATGACGGCGGCACACGAATGACCATGACCATCCCCACATCATAAGCTTCGAAGCCGTCTGTTTAATTTATATTTAAAAAGGTAGCTTAAATTTATATTTCTCGCGTTATATGCCATTTGTCTTGATTGTCTTGATACACCAACTGTATTTAGACTCAAATGATGTCTTTCAGTTCCAGAGTGTCAGAGCCCCTTAAACAGATTTAAAGAGAAGACAAATACTGTGGAATTATTACTGAACGTTCCAAAATTACACTCGATCAACCAACCCTTCACTTGCTTTTGTATAATGTACGCAACCGATTAACCAATCTGGCACCAGAATACGGGCGGAAGAAAACAACAATCCTCTTTGCGTTTAATTATTTCAGGAGTTCCGAACACTCCACGAACTGGTGTTGTAAATCCTGTAAAATGACGAAAGGATCGAGGGGCCTTATTAAAAATTCAATAAACTTAGTTACGTGCCAGTAATGCAGATTTAATGGGATGAAGTACTGTCAGGTGCGGTTGGTAATACTGTCGTTATAAATGTGTCAGATGCGATGATGGATGTACCCGATATTGATGACCGTTCGCTGCACCGTTCTCGACATCTGTGGCGGCTGTAACGACCATTAAATCCACTGTTTTATGTTAATAATTTTATACTCTAAAACACCATTAAAGCACGCGAACGACGGTTGTTAACATCCATGTCGCGTTTTTATATTAACTATAATATTATAATAAAATGGATCGGGAAATTCGTGCTTCCCTCACGTCTCGGGATCGTACGCATTAAAAGCGCAGATGCGTCGATTGTATTCGTAGGCAGGCTGTTATATAAAAGCTGCTCCGGGAACCTACGCGAATTATTGTTTGGACAGCCGACCCGCTTTATTATCTCCTAGTCGTAGTAAACTATTATAGAGTGCAACATTAATTTAACATCCATTTTATGGGGCTTTTAACAGGAGTTTACTTGAACGCACCAATTCGCTACACTTTCTACTGGCTGGTCAAGTGCCCGCATAAAAATACATTGTAATTTCAGTGACTCAGAATGGTATGAGTTATGGGACCTATAATACCAATGAGTCTTCCTACTCGGTTGGCATGTTCTCCATAAGATTGGCTGAATATGCGTAGATGCATAAACAAGGGTAGGTACTACTCCAACATTTCCATTGCCAAATAGGCTGATTGGAAGACATTTTAAAAATATTTAACCTTTAAAAATGCAGTTGGTATAGTGGATGAACAGCATGGTGGTCATTAATCTTTCCTGCGGTACAGACTCTGTAAACAACAAATGCAAAAAAGATCTGAATTATTAAGTGTCCATTTTCCCATTTATCTTGCAAATTGAGCCGCCGTCCCGCGGTAAAAATCACGTCAACATTTTACAGGAAGAGGCAGTTCTGATGAAAAATCATGCAAATTTTATGCAATAACCAATTAATGCACAGACGCAGTCTAATCCATCATGCAACATACACCTTTGATAGATAATTCAATATAGGGTGGTCTAGTAAACACAATAGTCAGAGGAGACACGGCAACGTTGTTGTGAAGCCTCGCAAACAGAGAGAGTGGTGCCGTCTCTACCCTCTCTACTTTCCAATTTGCGTCCATCAATCGAGACCAATCTCGGCGAGTGGATTACTGGGAAATGAAATTTACATAGGGCCGCGTGCAATGCGGGGACTGGCGGCGTACTCGGCTGCCCGGCGAAGTACGGTTGACTCCCAAGTTCTAATGAATATTATCTTTATGCATGGAGGTGCAGAACGGAGCTCACCGCCTACGCGCATCTTCAAAACGTTTTCTTCGTTTGTTTTCCATGCCACAATATAAGGTTGATGTAAAAATTCGGATTTACAAAAAATAAAAAGTCTCATAAAATAACAGAAACACAATTTTACCAGAGAAAAAGCAAGTGAAAATAAAAAATGACAGTTTGTCCTGTGGAACCCTTCCTTTCAAGATCAAAAACAATTAACCTGTTGACTTTATCGGGTAAGATTTCAGTTTTATCTACAAGTTTCCCTAAGTTAGTCCTTCACTCACTCTGCGGTTTTAGAGGTTACTTTCTTCCTGCTATCAGGATTTTAAATTTTAGTTTTTGATAACTGTCGAGGATTCATCGTGCGTGGCAATCCATTATTATAATTTTCTTGTTGAAATGATTTGTAGGATTTAAAGTGTTTTATTTTAAACAATTTTGGAATTCATATACTACATCCTTCGATCTCAAAATGACAGAACTAATGATGAGTCTCGAGGACAAGTGAGCTTTTGACCGTCCCGGATAATGCATTTCACAATTCATCATCTCCAAACAAAATACTTTTGCTGTACTGACCCGCACAAAGAACTAAAATACACTGAATGCCTAATTGCCCGAAACTGGTCAACGAACTTGTAAAACATTACTCTCGCCATAATAGCTGCACAGAGCAGAATCTTGTTCTCGTCGTTGTTTAAAATAGGTCAAGTCATCCCCCTACAATAACTCTTCAGACGTGATTAAGGATTAACACACTGAATTTAATGATAATGAAGACTAGGAAGGGTTGCCGCTATATCGACTGTATCTGCGTACGAGTGAAATTAAATTAACAACCCAGAGATTTGCTTCTTGAATTTCACAGCATTATCACGTGTAAGCACACTTTGAAGTACATAGCTAGATTCTGAAAGGTAAAATACGTTAGACGGTCAATTCGATATACTTTAAAAATCAACCATTATAACCATTATATAACTAGTACCTCTGGAAAGTGGCGCATACAAAATTGATAAGACATGAACCCACCATTTTTTTTGAAACGTTGTGTCTAAGGGCTGGTTTTTAAATATCGTCCGGCACGGCTTAACGTGACCACCACGTAGAGTGGATGCGATTGACCCGTCGGTACGCTGCGTGTGCGGAGCTCCAACCGTGTAGCGGATTTATCGTGTCACCAAGTACAACAGGGTACTGTTTTGAAATACTCGACCAACAGGTTTATTAAAACAATGGAAGGTAATTGGCGACCAATAAATTGCGTAAGAAACAGCAGATTGTTCGCCGATAACAGTAATGGAAACAGACACACTTAAAAAGTTTCTGCGTGTTTGTTGTATTTGTGAAGGGTGGCGAGTACGTGCGCTTCACTTTGAGCAGCGGCAGTCGCGGTACACGTTAATGAAAAAGGGGTAATTCGGAAGAAAAACGTACAGATGGAATAGCACGGTGGCTGAGTGTGTTTTTATGTTCCCTAAAATGAAATTGTCAGCCTTGTCTCATTTAAACGTGACATTACCAATGAATATCACATCTTTCGTTATTCTGCTAAAGCAGCTTTCTTTGCTTTTAGAAAGAGAGATTCTATCAAAGCGGATTCCTGAAAGAAATATGTTCGAGCGAGTCTTACAAAATCAACATTTAGCGCCCCATCTGATAAAGATGCGATAAGAATACAATCGTATCAGCCGGAATCCATCAGCGTTTGAAACTAACTCGCCTTCAGCTACACTCTCGTAACATCTTAATCTGTATGCAAATGAGTGTGTTTGCAGGGACCTTAATGACATCATGTTTATTCAGTGTTGGAACTGGACTTTCGCTGGCCCTGTACTCACTTTCCCAGAGCCTCCGGGAGCCATACGCTCCATTAGATTAAGTGCGTTATTCTCGGCTATACTAAATTATTTATGGATTGGAGCACGCAATTGAATCAATATAATTATGTTTACGCAGGGGACCTGAACCGACCGCATAGATAATACGAAAAGAGGTTGAAACAAAACGCTCGCTGCCATTGTCAATACCCGTCACCAGGAACCGTTCAAGACGCACGGCGTGACCTATTTCATTAAATATTAACACGCCACTTTCAAACTTTAAATAATAACACTGATCCGGGACTTCCCATTGTTTGAAATTGGCTGTAATTATTGAACTGTAGATCGTCCTTCATCACGGTAATCTTTCAATTATTCCATGCAATACAATATGCAGATATATCTCCGTAGATGATGCCAGCATAACCACTCTGCTTTGCAGACATCTGGCGAGATTGCCTATTGAATTTTTTATTTGACATGCACAACTCTTGATAATCCTAAAATGGGGTTCTTTCACCTGGTAGAGAGTATTAAAAGGGTTTCAGATTTCGGGTCGTGTTCTCTTGTGTGTAAACCATTAGCACGCCGCGGACGACTATAGTCTTAATTTCTCTTGTTTGCATACGATTTTGGACTACAAACACGAGTCAATAGTTTCTTCCTTCTGGGACTTACACATTGCAGATAAGTCAGTTATGTAACATACTAGGAATAATTTTGAGTGTAGTGTACGTGTACCCCAATGCAACAAGGTTACTGCATCCTGCTGATGTCGCCGCCTTCAAACCTTTAAAGACTCGCTAGTGAGGAGCAAGAAGTTGAAGTTGTTTATAATAATGCTGAGACTGTAACTTCAGTTGAATCTCCTTTGAGTAGCATTCTTCTCTGGCCACAAAGTCCCAAAAGGAAAAACGAGAGATTTAGAAAGATTACCTTATATAATCACGTCTCAAAAGTGGAAACGAATAGTTGAGGAGAAAGAAAACCACAAAAAATACAAGAAGAAAAAGAAAAAAACGAAAGGTTCGAGAAGAAAATAAAGAAATGAAACAAAATGAAGTGAATAAGAAAAAATCTAAAAGAACAAAAAATAAAATAAATATTCCCCAAAACATTAAAATTGATCCAATTCAAAATGAAAAGGAAAATAATTTGGCCACAAGAAATAAAAGAAAATGCACTGAATATGCTGAAGATGGAAGTAAAGATAAAGCAGACTAAAGACGTATTTAAAGAAAATGATGCACCAGAATCCCCCAGGAGGAAGAAGAAAAAGGTGTGCTTCCAGACCTACAAGTCAAAGAAGAAATGAGATTCTTGTCCACAGGGATTTGCTATTCGTGCGCAGAATGGGGCGAAAATGTTCGAAATGTACCCGAACTCTGCATTCTAAATACGCCAATAAAACATGAATGCGATGTGAAATAGGTAAAATGAAATGATGTTGGTGCGACGTGCCCTCACATTTTCAAAAGCGCACCGATTTATCTGTTTGTCAGAAGAAATCCGGCATTGATTAAAAATGCAAATCAGAACTGTTTACAATTCCGAAACGATTGCAGAGAATCCCGAAAAGAGGAATAACTAGGTTGTTATCTGTATGTCGAGGGATCATGACAGTGTGAACGCTGGATTTTATTAGCTTGTCGAAGATGTATTGAAACGAATTTCAAAACGAGGCGTATATTAAAATGTTTTCGAGCGGATTCTATTCAATACATTTTATTGCCGTTTCGCTTTTATCAATAAGGCGCGTTCGGACGGAAATTATTGCTGAAATTTTCGCCTACAATATTCGCGCGTTTACTGATATTCCGCTTCACGTCTCGCGAGCGGCCCGTAATTTTCCGATTACAATGACTCCTTTTAAGCGCTGCATTTTTATTTACATACCGCGAATTTCATTTTTTATAATGCGAGTTGAGCTTGTCTGGCGAGCGGACGTGTTTTGGTGGGTTCAGTGGTAAACACTAAAACCGGTGAACTTTTTTGTGAACATCGTTTCTTATCTGCATTTTTATTCGATTCCCAGATCGGGAAATAGTTTTAAAATGTCAACAACGTGTGCTATTTGCAGCAATAAATTGCTGAAACAAAGCAAAAAGTCAATTAAGTGTTCCGAAAAAGGTTGTCAGAATCTAGCCCATTTGGAGTGTTTAGATGATGCAGAGATTGATTCATGGCAGTGCAGTGATTGCAACGAACCAACTTCTTCCCAGATTATGAAAGAAATAAAATTATTGATTGTGTCGGTGAATGGATGTCATGAAAAGATTGATGACAATGGCATGATTATAAAGAGGTTGGAGAAGAAGGTAGATGATTGCTGTGCAGGCATTGACGCATTGACAGCAAGATGTACCGTGTTGGAGAAGGAGAATGAGCAAATGAAGGCTGAATTCAATAAACTTAGTCAATATTCTAGATTGAATTGCGTCGATATCTATGGAGTTCCAGAGCAGAAGAATGAGAATATAATGACCACTGTTGCGTTTATATGTAAGGCACTCAACGTTGATGTAGAGGCCAGGGATGTAGATTGTTGTCACCGATTGCAAAAGGGACGGGACGCTGCCGAGCCTCGTGGAATAGTGCTCAAGTTTGTTTCCAGGTGGAAAAAGCAACAATTTATGGCTGCTCGTAGAGTGAAAAGGAACCTTACCGCCCAGGATGTTGATACAGCTTGGACCAACACTCAAGATGCCAAGCGCCCCATTTATATTAATGAATCGTTGACCACCTATAACAGGATGGTTTATAATAAGTGCCGTGAATTTAAGAGGAGTGCCAATGTGAAGTATCTGTGGATAAGAGATGGTAAAATTTTAATGCGCAAAACGGAGAATTCGAAGGTGTTTGTGATAACTACTGAAAAGGATCTTAACGATGTTCACTAATTCTAAAGTTATTGAATTTCTATTTGTATTCGATGTCAGTATATTGGATACGACTTTAAGTTGTCATGGTCAAAGATGTTTTCTTTTTACGGCGTATTTTATAAATCTAGATGTACCTTATGTTTTTCTCGTATATGAATATTTTTTGTTTAATACTCAAAGTTTTGCTCTTTTTTGTTTACATTATTTGTATTACCGTTCATTGCGGCTATTTGTTTGTTTGGTACTTCAAAATTCAAAATTATTCCTATTAGACACTTTAAATTTACAATTCATTTGCGACATATTCGTAAACTTTTTTGTGTTTTCGTCAATTTTTGGTTTGTTAAGTTGTCGCGGAAACAGATTTTTTCTATTTGTGCCATATTTCGCAGAGTTTGATAGGTCTGGTTTTTCTTTGGAATGAAGTTATTTTTTGTTAGTCACTCAAAATTTGTTTTTTTTTATTTCAGTTTGTATTACTTATAATATTATCGTTTATTGTAACGTTCTGTTCGCTTGGTTTTACTGATTGGTTCTTATTAGCTTTTGTATATTCGCTTTGTATTTGCAATCTATTTATAAGCTTTTTTGTATTTTTGCCAACTTTCGCTTTGTTTTCATTTGAATTTTTTAATTGGTCGGGGTTATTATACAACATTAATTGTTTGGCGGGAAAATGCTTCTTAGACATTCTTTCTTTTCTCATTTATCTTGTAACTATCTATATGTTTTTCTTATCAGTTTCAGATGGGTGATGTGCATGTTGGGCATATCAATATACGATCTATTTTAAATGGTTTTCCTGAACTTAAAGACCATATACTGAGCAGTGACTATGATATAATTTGCATAACCAAATCATGGCTAATTTTTATTACGGCTTGATTGACATACAGGGATACATATTTGTGAGTATGAATAGGCAGGGGAGAGGCGGAGGAGTGGGCATTTACATTAAAAACTGTTTTAAATTTTCTAAAATTGACGTTATTCAAACACAATGTCTGGAACAACTTTGGTTGCAAATAATTTTAAATAATAAAACATATTGTTTTGGAGTAATTTACAGGCCACCTAACACTCCCCTACATAATTTCGTAGAAAATTTTGAGGAGACATTGTCTTCTGTGTTGCTGTCCAGTGACTACATTGTTTGTACTGGTGATATCAATATAGATCTTTTAGATTTTCATGGTAGGGGCACGGAGGACTTCTTTTCCCTTCTAAGCGATTTTGGTCTTAAACAATTAATTAATGAACCCACACGTTACTCCTTCAATACAATGTCACTTCTTGACGTAATAGTCTGTTCTAATGACGTACTTGTATCTGACAGTGGGGTAAAGCACATTGGGCAATTGACAACTGACCATGAATTAATTTTCTGTGCTCTCAGTATTTCTAATTCGAAAATAAAACCGAGAATCATAACTTTTAGAGATTTTAAGCATTTTAGTGAAACAGAATTCACGAGTGATTTGGTAAGCACTTCTTTTGAAGAAATATTTTCATCATCATAAGGTTCTCAGTCCGAAGACTGGTTGGACGCGTACCTCCATTCTTTGCTATCCTGAGCTAACCTACGCATTTCCCTAAAAGTAGAACATCCTACATCCCTAACTATTTGAGAGCAGTAGTCTAATCTAGGCCTACCCCTACCTCTTTTTATTCCTATCTCTGACTCTAGTATGTCGCGAACTATTCCTTCGTGTCTTAGAAGGTGTCCTACCATCCTATCTCTCCTACTCTTTATTGTTTTCCATACCTTTCGCTTTTCCCCAACTCTTTCTAATACTTCCCTATTGCTAACCTTATCTATCCACGGTATCTTCATCATGCGTCTGTAGCACCACATTTCAAACGCTTCTACTCTTTTTCTATCCGCTTCTCCTATTGTCCAAGTTTCGCACCCGTATAATGCCGTACTCCATACATAGGACGTTAAGAGTCTCTTCCTAGTCTCTATATTAACCGTTCTCGAGCATAACAGTTGTTTCTTTTTGTTAAACGCAACTCGGCCCTGCGCCATTCTTTGTTTTATATCTTTAGTGCTCCTACCGTCTTGAGTTATTTTACTTCCTAAGTAGCAGAAATCCGCGACCTCCTCTATCTTCTCATTTCCAATTTGTATTTCCATTTTAGTTCTATTTTCACATCCCCTACATACCAAAATTTTAGTTTTCTTTTTATTGATTTTCATGCCGAAGCCCTGTGTCAAAACTGCTTCCATTTCATTCAAAGCCGCTCCTAATTCTTCTTTGCTAGATGCTAACACTGCTATATCATCCGCAAATCTGAGCCTGTTAATAGTTTGGCCCTGTACATTGATCCCTGAGGCTGTTCTTTCCTTAACAATATTAATCGCATCTTCGATATATAAGTTGAAAACTAGAGGTGACAATGCACATCCCTGTCTCACTCCCTTCCGGATATCTACTTCCCTTTGTTCCTGCTCACATTCTATAACTGCCTTTTGCTCTTTGTAGAGATTATGTATTATTCTTCTGTCCCTGTATTTCATCCCTACCTTTCTCAGCACTTCGAACATCTTCCCCCATTTTACGTTGTCGAAGGCTTTTTCTAAATCTACAAATCCTATATAGACGCTCTTTCTCTTTTCTATCGTTTTTTCTATAATTACTCGTAAAGCTAGAATGGCCTGGCGCGTTCCTCTATTTCGTCTAAATCCGAACTGATCTTCTCCTAATATTTCTTCCGCCTTTTTCTCCATCCTTCTTTGCACAATTCTAGTTAAAATTTTTGACGCATGGGAAGTTAAACTGATAGTTCTAAAATTTTCGCATCTATCCGCGCCTTTTCTTTTTGGCAAAGCTACTATGATGTTCCGTTTGTAATCTTCTGGAATCTCGCCTGTCAGGTATATGCGACTAACTAATTTAAATAAACGATCTATTACCTCTTGACCTGCGCACTTTAAGATTTCTGCCTGCAAGCCATCTATACCTGGTGCTTTATTATTCCTTAAACTTTTTAGTGCTATCTCAAACTCTTCTCTCATTATAGGACTCCCTAGGTTATCCCCCTCTACACTGCTTTCGCTTTCTAATATATCTTGCACTTCCTGTCCCGCATATAAGTTTCCTAAATATTCTTTCCACCTATCTGCCTTCTCCCCACTTCCGATTAGGATATCTCCTGCCTCATTTCTAATGTTTTTGGTACTAGATCCAATTTCTCTAAAATTTCTCCTGATTATTTTATATGCTTCATCAGTCTTTCCTACTTCGAACTTATCTTCCACTTCTTTGCATTTATTATCGATCCATTGCTCTTTCGCTTTCCTACATTTCCGAATAATTTCCCACTTGATCGCCTTATATCTTTGTTTCCCTATTTCATCTAATCTATTTTTATATTTTCGCCTTTCCTCTATTAGACTCACAATATGTTTTGTTATCCAGGGTTTCCTACTTTCATTCTGTTTATGACCCAAAATATCCCTAGCTGAGGAAACTAAACTATTTTTAATGCAATTCCATTCTGCCTCTATGTCCCTAACAATATTTCCACCCGTGCCCTTTAGTGCTTCGTTTGTCTTTTTCTCGAACTTATTGCGCATATCATCATCTTTTAGTTTCTCTGGGTCAAGATACCTTCTTCCGCTTCTTTTTTTCAAAATCTTAAATTTAAGATTGGCTTTCATAACGACTATGTTGTGATCACTATCTATATCTGCTCCTGGATAACTTCTACAATCCCTAACTTGATTTCTAAATCTTTGCCTAACGAGAATGTAATCTATTTGATATCTCCCTAAGTCTCCTGGCATCTTCCACGTATAGCATCTCCTAACATGATGGTGAAATAGAGTGTTCGCGACCGTTAAGTTATGTTTATCGCAGAACTCTATCAGTCTAACTCCCCTATCGTTCCTATTGCCTAATCCAAAGGGGCCAACTATTCCGCCCTCTCGCCCTGTGCCTACGACTGCATTGAAATCTCCTGTAATTATTAAATTTTCGTGCCCTCTCACAAAATCTAGCACATATTCAATATCACTATAAACTGCCTCTACGGCCTCATCACTGTAGTTAGAAGTGGGCATATATACCTGTATTATTACTGTTTTTACAGGTTTCGAATCTAACCTAACCATAACTACCCTGTCACTTTGCTGTAAGAAATTTTCTACACTCTGTCCTACTTTTTTCCGCATAACAATTCCTACTCCCGAATTTCCTCCTACAGATCCTGTGTGTATTACTCTAAAATCTCCGCTCCAGAAGTCTCCAGCTTCTGGCCATCGCACTTCACTGATACCTACTACGTCTAATGCTAACCTATCCATCTCAATTTTCAAATTCTCTAACTTCCCTACTTGTTTCATGCTTCTAACATTCCACGCTCCAACTCGTGAGATGTTACACTTATCATTTCTGATGACTCCCCCCGAAGCAGTCCCCGCCCGGAGATCCGAATGTGGGACTATTTTACCTCCGGAATATTTTACTCCAGAAGGTGCCATCATCATAAATTAAAGTACGCTGTACTAGGGATAAAATAATGTGGTGGTTTCCCGTTGCCTTCCACATCGCAGTAGTGTGTATCACAGTGCCATACCGACCCTCACGATCTCTGCCACTATGATTACTGAAAGAGCTGCTGCCCCTTCCAGGGACTTGATTTAGTCTGGCTTCTCAAATAAAACCCCCTCCAATATGGTTAAACCTATGGTTCGGCTCTTTATATCATTGAAGCGCGCAAGCCATCCCACCCGTCCCAGTATTACTAGAACTGCGTCAAGGTACAAGTCCTTTGGGAAGGACTTAAATAATATAAATGACAAGGTAGCACGTTTTAATTCCCTAATATTAGATTTATTTAATAAACACGCGCCACTGAGAAAGTGTAAAGTTTCTAAACCACGATCTCCATGGTACACAGATAATGTAAGGCTACTGATCAATTTGAAAAATAGGGCGCTGCTTCGATTTAGAAGTACTAAGAATCCTGTCCATTATGAATATTATAAACAAATTAGAAATTTTGCAAATAAGGCTGTTTGTAGGGAAAAGAAGGCTTATTTAAATTATAAAATTCAAACTAATGCAACTAATGTAATATGGAAAGAACTTGCGAATTTAAATATATGTATATTCATCTAGAAACCATAATGAAATTCCTGATCATCTATTAAATCTTGATGCAATTAATGATTATTTTATAAATAGTGTAAAAGCCTACCCCAATGGTAATATAAATGATACCATTAATTTTTATCAAAATAATCATAATTGTGATTTTCAGGCAAAACTTTCATTTTCGTTGGTGACTTCCGAAAATATTTACGATATTTTACACTCTATTAAAAGTAATGCCGTTGGTTCCGATCATATATCAATAAGAATGTTGCTGTACTCTTGTCCGCATGTGTTACCGGTGTTAACTAATATTATTAATTCATGCATCTTAGAAAATGTTGTTCCAGTATTATGGAAAACGTCCTATGTGATGCCCATATCTAAAGTTGCCAAACCTCTTAATTATAAAGATCTTAGACCAATAAGCGTTTTGCCTGCACTGTCCAAGGTACTGGAAAGAATTATTTATATTCAAGTCAATAAACATTTGAGCAATTACAATATATTGCCTTCGTTTCAGTCTGGTTTCAGAAAAAATTTTAGTTGTACTACTGCATTAACTCAAGTTACTGATGATATTCTGAGGGCAGCTGACGAAGGTAAATCAACTGCGCTAATATTGCTAGATTATTCAAAAGCCTTTGACTGTCTTAATCATGATATTCTGCTGTCTATTCTGTCGTATTCTGGGTTTAGTAACAATTCAATTGAATTCTTCAAAAATTATTTGTTAGATAGAAAGCAGTATGTCAAAGTCAATGATAGATTTTCTCTCGAAGGTGCCTTGGACAGAGGTGTACCACAAGGTTCTATTCTGGGACCTATTTTGTTTTCCATTTATGTATCTAATCTATACAGCTGTGTCGGGGGTTGTGGAGTGCATTGCTATGCAGACGATACTCAACTATATTACTCCTTTAATCCTTCAGATATTGTGCTTGCAAATTCCATCATGAATGAGGACTTAAATCTATTATTACAGGCGTGTCTTGACCATAATCTCATAATTAATCCAACTAAATCAACTCTACTTTTCTTCTGCAAATCTTCCATTCGGGATGATCAGATTGGCAAACTCAATATTTCTATAAACAATGTAAAATTGAACTGTGTTCAAGAAGCGAGAAATTTAGGAGTAATTTTAGATACTGATCTGCGTTTTAAAACTCATATATCTAATTGTATTAAAAAGTCATTTGGTGCCTTAAAATTAATATATTCAAATAGACATATTCTTGATCAAAAAACTAAGCAATTACTCTGTGATACTTTAGTGCTATCAAATTTTTCATATTGTGATGTACTTTATAACTCCTGCATAGATGCTCACTCGAGGCGTAGAATACAGTTAGTTCAAAATGCTTGTACCGGATTAATATGTGGTGTGAGAAAGCGTGAGCATATTTCACATAAGATTAAAGAAATTGGTTGGTTAAATATGGCCAATCGACGTTTGCTGCATTCGTGTGTTTTCTATTTTACCGTGGTCACTGCTCAGTCACCTCCGTATTTATATGAAAAGATCAGGTACAGATGTGATGTTCACAATATAAACATAAGAAGGAAATCATTAATTACCCCACCCTTGCACAGGACCGCACTCTTTGAAAGATCATTTACCTATAACATTAGCAAAATTTATAATAGTATTCCTAAAGAACTAAAGATGTTAAACCATAGCGGGTTTAAATTCAGACTCTTTAGTCAATTATTATCCCTCCAGTGAATTTATCGTACAAATTTTTCTCTTACTTTATTATATTTCTCTTGCATTTAAAAATATTATTTTCTTGTGTGCATCACCCGTCTCGTTCTTCTTGGGGAGGCTCATTTTAGTAATAACATAAGTTTTTCATTTTTGGGTTAAGTGGTAGAACATCTTCACGAGCTTGCATGTGTAAGATGAACTTCGCCTTTTAGCATAGATCATTGTAGTAATGATGTTTGTGCAATACCTGAGTGTTACTCGTATATCTATGCTAATAAAGATCTATTATTATTATTATTATTATAACTCCACGTAAGACAGAGGACACACGAACAGGGTTCTGTACAATGAATTTAGCCATGAAAGAAATCCTGTACACGGGATGATTGAAACGGAACGTTCAGAATCGTTTAAGTTACAATTACGTAACAGCTACAGGTCGAATGAAGTCTATTTGGAGTGAAATGGAAGAAGTTTCGCAGGAATGCTTCAGATATACCATTCCATTCTTCTGATATTACAAACCGTAAGTCCACCAAGATGTTAGGAGCTGGCAGCAGATTTCGAACCCTTCTTTGTCGCAGGCTAGCCCGAAGGGGGTAAAAAGTGTGCCTGCCGCGAAGGGGAAATTGTAGATAAGCATGATTGATTGTTGTAATGCAGAAGTGGGATACTTACCTCCTTATTGCATATTTACGGACAAAAACAAAGAAGAATAATGGTTTGACGTAATGCCACCAGGATCGCGGATACAAATGTCAGGGAAATCTGCTTTCGTGACATTGGTTAGAAATACACTTCCTCCCCAGGTAACGTTCTGGAAAGGTTTTATTGATAACATTACATCTTACATCATTTTAGTCTCATTGTCTCCTCACTGCACCCATTATCTTATCCTAAGTACAGAGCATGTAGAAAAATGGTAGAAAAATGGTAGAAAAATGGTAGAAAAATGGTAGAAAATAATCCAAATAAGAAGCGGAATAGGATGCAGTTTGTCGAGCTTGGGGTCTATCAGCAGCAATACCAAAACAAGACAAAAAGGAAATTCCGGCGTGAGTCTTCTGCTTCAGACACAGGTGATGCAATTCTGAAGGGTTCATTCAGTGAAGGTGGCCGTATCAGTGATATGCCTACACACCTATTTTTCTTATTGCACCAGCTCTTTGGTTGTCTTTACCAAACTTAATACTGTGACTAGAAAGTACAGCTATTCTTCATCTTATTGGGGTAATCATTTTCAGGTCTAGCGTTTACGACCCTTCTTTTATGCTTTCAGGTTCGATAGCTCTTCTCATAAGCCCGCTTGTTTAAGAAATTTTGACTTTTTAGTTTTAGCCTGGTGCGCGGTTTCTGAGCGATTTGGTCCAGAAACGACCGTATATGTCTACTTTTAAATACAACTTTGTTATTCTGCTGATTAAACCTGTTGATTTTTTTCTCAAAACTGATGTCCCATAAGTTATCCTGTGCATTTTGTACTTCGCCGATTTACATCATTGCGGATATTTGTTTTGTTTTTTTTTATTTCGTGAATAATGGGAACTACAATACAACCAAATTCAAATTAAGGATTTAGGTTCTGATATATTAGTTAAAAAGTGCTTCATTATCGATTCTGAAAAAGAGATTCCAAGCGAAACTTAAATCTAAACATTTCCCCGGACTCATTTCGTAGTAGCCAATTTATGTAAGAACAAGAACTACGGCGAGGATGAAACAAGAAAATCCGTTAATTGTAAAGTTTGTTGTAGGTAAGTAAAAGTGTTTTAACTGGCTGAGAAATTTGGCCAAAGCGAATATGCAGAGGTAAAATGAGAAAAACAATTGGAGCAATTAATCCAAGAAAAACTAATCAAGCAAGATAAATTGTCTGGAGGGAAGTAGGGAGAAATTACTTTATAAAATATGCACCTATTTTAATTGGAAGTAAGATTTATAAAACTAGTGCATTTGGGAACTGTTAAAATCCGATTTTGTCGGATTTACTTTATAAATTCGAGCGTCCCTATCCCTATCAACAGTGCTTTAGTTTCGTTCTTGCTTAAGAAAGAAATATTACGGAATGACTAAGTGTGGATCCATTTTTAACACCAACAACTACAAGACTTGAAGGAAGAGTTCAACTTGATTGGTACTTGATATCCTTTTGGAAATATTCCGACGAAATCTCGCTGGGTTCTTATCACGTTTGAGTAAGAGGCATCCTTCTGAGCTCTGTATCCGTACGCAGTCGAAAAGGTTGCGTTGATACGTCTTTGCAATACGGTAGAAACGAGTGGAACTCGACTTTTCACTGACATTAAAATTTGCTTGTTCAAAGACAGCTAGTAAAATGAATTCGTGGAAGGTCTACTCTACGGCAGCGAGCGACTGTGTTAGTGAAATGACGGCGAAGGAAATTTTTGCCTGTCCTCCTAAAACAATTAGCGAACGAATTCATTCCACGGCGGCTTTTGGCGCCCCCTTTCTGGAGATATTAAAATGAAATTACGACAGAGCTCAGTGTTTCATGCTTCCGAAAGAATTTTAATCGTAGAATTTGACACAATAAAATCCATTACCGAACGAGGATGGTTGAAAGCAGCCTATTAACGGAAATGTACTGGCCCCTAATGCACTTACTCTACTATAGCAGCTAGAGCTTGGTTTTGTCGCTTTTTACAGCAAACTGAGTTACTGGATCTGTATGTTACCCACGGTCCGTAACTATAACGTTCTTTGAGACACAACCGTCCCGACAACGCCGCCGCTGAATTTAATTTGCGCCCTTCAGCCGGTTGGACTCCTCTCATTTTTGTTATTTCCACTTGCATTTTATTACATATTAGTTATGTGGACAATTTTGAGAAACGTTGCCGAATATCTGACACATTAATTGTGTGTAAAGTTTTCAGTCCGAGGATTGGTTGGACGCGTACCTCCATCCTTTCCTATCCCCAAAAGTTGAACATCCTACATCCCCAACTATTTGAGAGCAGTAGTCTAATCTGGGCCTACCTCTACTTCTTTTTATTCCTATCTCTAACTCTAGTACATCGCGAACTAATCCTTCGTGTTTCCTATGGCCACTTATCGCACTGGTTCTCCAGAATTCATTAATTCTTTGAAAAAACGTAATGGTAACGAATCTATGGCTATAAGTGAAAACTTCGTTACTTCATCGAAATTTAAAAAAATGCCGGTTATTTGCATTGTTCTTATAAAGTTCCAGTGGCGGCTCGTGGGTTAATAACCAGGGGGGTCATTTTGGTTTTGGAACTTATAATTAATACTAAAAATATATACATATACAACGTGTCCTATAAAGTTCTCTACATATGGGAAACTTTTTTATTATCCGTTTATTAAAAAAAATATTCTTCATAAAAAGCTCTGAATTGCTCAAAAATCAAAATGCACGCGCAACATTCCAAAAATATCGGATAATATACAGGAGAGATCAAAAAATAATAATTTGACTAAAGAGTAAAGTACCCTTATTTTTGAAAATAATGAAAAATGTTATTCGGGAAAGTTATTCAGTATAAAAAGTTATGGACTATTATAAAATAACAGCCACCTATGATCAAATTTATTTTTCTAAATTACAAAACGTGTTAATATCTAATAAAGAACTAAAATTATTTTAAATTAACTTAAATTTAAATTAGAGCACTTCCTAAACTATTGCCTCAAAATATCCACCTTTTCTCTCAATGCAAATTGCTGCTCTTGCTTTAAATTCACGAAACATAAATTTGATCATTTGGCTGTTATTTCATAATAGTCCATAACTTTTTACGCACAATACCATCTAATACATATCGAAAGATAAAAATCATTTGCGTTTTATTGGAGCTATCTGTGCTCTCATCAACTTGAATTGCCACAAAATTTGTCTGGTCAATTTCCTTTATTATATGTGTGTGTACAACGGCCAACATTGAATCTAAAATTTCGTTTTGAATTGTTTTTGATATTCCTTTGAATACTGTATTTTTTTCAATGTGCTCTTTAAATATTAAGTCTAGTTCAGAGACAAAATCTATAAGGCCACGAAAAATCCCAGGATTATTGGACATGTCACTTTCGTCATGACCGCGCAATGCAATTTCAAAGACTCCACAAAATTTTACACAATCAATTATTTTGTTTAAAATATACCTATTTTTAGAAACCGATTCATTAAAGTCGTGCACTGATTTGCGATACGCACTATCAAGTTGCTGTCTTATGTCTACACGTCCTAAACTGGCGTAACTCATTGAACAATTTATATGAGAAGCAGAAGAAGCATGCTTTTTAATTTTGTCTTTTAAATGTTTAATATCGGTTACTCCATTTTTAGCCCATATAGCATCATTTGAAAATAATAAGAACGGATAGCAAAAGAACGCATTTTTAACACCGCATCCACAAATCCAGTCGCACAAATTGTACATCGATTCTTTAAAATATCTTTGGACATTTTTACCTTTATCCTTTGTTGTCTGCTTCAAATTCAGTTTTGGTTTCGGCCGTCCACTTTCCCTCTTTTCAAGCCGGCGTTCATAATTTAATGTTCCAGCTGACTTTAAGGCAAATATATCCTCAACAACACTCATCTTGTTTTGCTAAACACACAAAATTTCTCAACGATCAGAACTTCACAACGATCTCACAGTTCACATCCGCAACAATAAAGAAAGGTTTCCCGCCTGCTATCTAAGAAGAACTGAGATCCAGAGTCCAAAGAAAATATAACTGAATACTGTAGAACTAAACTCGATTCTGCGCAGTTGTAATCGGGACATTGACCACGTTGGAGATATAGGAGGAAAAGGTGACTCTCACTTCCACCCAAGAATTCGCTATCTGCTGTCACTGTTCTTGTTTACATGCATTTCTCCATAAGCCATAAGAGCTGCGCAGGGTCAATTTGAATAATGGCCCGGCTTGCTAGCGAGCGCGCAGCGCGGCTTGACGCTTGGATCTTTCTAGTATTGCTGCGAATGCAGACCGCTGAAGATTTTAAATTTGAGACTGTTAGACAAAAAATATTTTTATTAAAATTATGGTTTTGATTAGAATATTTTAGGAGGGTCATTGACCAATTGACCTTAAGGAGAAACCGCCACTGTAAAGTTCCAATAATGAATGATTCAAGAATATCAAAACGTGTTGCTTGAAAGCTTTGAGCATCGACAGCTGCACGTATCGCACAGAGACACAAGCATTCTCGACTTGTACATCCAATAATTCTGGTCGAATGTAATCTCGCTTCTGGTGCCGGAAGGATGTAAAGCAGATATCGACCAACGACAATGCATTATGTGTTAATTATTGGGTTGCGACGCTTAGAAATGCCCGGAGCCAGAGAGTGTTAGTGACTGAGTTTCTTGTGCAAGTTTGTTAGATAACACTCGTTCCTACAGGAATTTAATTTAGCATAGACGAGTCTCCCCCCTATTAGGTTAACATTTTTGTAACGCTTGTCGAGCACGTCAACCTGTATATTTAACCTGACACAGCAGCGTGTTCCTATTAGAATTTTAATGAAGCGGAATTTGTGAATTTAGATTACGAGTTGCGGAAAATTCACAGTAGACATTAGCCTGTATTCAGAAACTTACGGTACGGACACGTTGAATGGCAGATGCAGTATGTTCACTCGATCAGTTTAGACCAGTCTGTCACAAAACTTAGATTCACCACTTTTAACATTGAAAATGTTATTAGTATCCTAGTATTGGAATATTTACCGAAAATATTGTGTTACATTTGCCACATACGTCAGGTGTGAGAGCCGAGCGATACCGGTTAAAGTCGAGCGCCTGGCCAGGTGCTAGACCGCTCAGACTGATAAGCTTCATTCCGAGGTGTACACAAACTGGTTGAAAGAGAAACTCGGCAATAAACCTTTCGATAATTGCTTTGAAGCTCATCTCTATCCTTCCCCATATTGAGCTACCTATGCATTTCTGTCATGACTAAACAGAAATTATTTACAACTGATCGGCACAAATTGGGCGAATGAACTGTAGTCTATTTCGCGTTATCTAACTTGTAC
The DNA here is from genome assembly GCA_963966045.1 of Xestobium rufovillosum. NCBI lineage: Eukaryota > Metazoa > Arthropoda > Insecta > Coleoptera > Ptinidae > Xestobium > Xestobium rufovillosum. Next base: position 36,911,701 of record OZ014496.1, read on the forward strand.
CTTGACGCAGTTCTAGTAATACTGGGACGGGTGGGATGGCTTGCGCGCTTCAATGATATAAAGAGCCGAACCATAGGTTTAACCATATTGGAGGGGTTTTTATTTGAGAAGCCAGACTAAATCAAGTCCCTGAAAGGGGGCAGCAGCTCTTTCAGTAATCATAGTGGCAGAGATCGTGAGGGTCGGTATGGCACTGTGATACACACTACTGCGATGTGGAAGGCAACGGGAAACCACCACATTATTATATCCCTGGTACAGCGTACTTCGAATTTATGATGATGGCACCTTCTGGAGTAAAATATTCCGGAGGTAAAATAGTCCCACATTCGGATCTCCGGGCGGGGACTGCTTCGGGGGGAGTCATCAGAAATGATAAGTGTAACATCTCACGAGTCGGAGCGTGGAATGTTAGAAGCATGAAACAAGTAGGGAAGTTAGAGAATTTGAAAATTGAGATGGATAGGTTAGCATTAGACGTAGTAGGTATCAGTGAAGTGCGATGGCCAGAAGCTGGAGACTTCTGGAGCGGAGATTTTAGAGTAATACACACAGGATCTGTAGGAGGAAATTCGGGAGTAGGAATTGTTATGCGGAAAAAAGTAGGACAGAGTGTAGAAAATTTCTTACAGCAAAGTGACAGGGTAGTTATGGTTAGGTTAGATTCGAAACCTGTAAAAACAGTAATAATACAGGTATATATGCCCACTTCTAACTACAGTGATGAGGCCGTAGAGGCAGTTTATAGTGATATTGAATATGTGCTAGATTTTGTGAGAGGGCACGAAAATTTAATAATTACAGGAGATTTCAATGCAGTCGTAGGCACAGGGCGAGAGGGCGGAATAGTTGGCCCCTTTGGATTAGGCAATAGGAACGATAGGGGAGTTAGACTGATAGAGTTCTGCGATAAACATAACTTAACGGTCGCGAACACTCTATTTCACCATCATGTTAGGAGATGCCATACGTGGAAGATGCCAGGAGACTTAGGGAGATATCAAATAGATTACATTCTCGTTAGGCAAAGATTTAGAAATCAAGTTAGGGATTGTAGAAGTTATCCAGGAGCAGATATAGATAGTGATCACAACATAGTCGTTATGAAAGCCAATCTTAAATTTAAGATTTTGAAAAAAAGAAGCGGAAGAAGGTATCTTGACCCAGAGAAACTAAAAGATGATGATAGGCGCAATAAGTTCGAGAAAAAGACAAACGAAGCACTAAAGGGCACGGGTGGAAATATTGTTAGGGACATAGAGGCAGAATGGAATTGCATTAAAAATAGTTTAGTTTCCTCAGCTAGGGATATTTTGGGTCATAAACAGAATGAAAGTAGGAAACCCTGGATAACAAAACATATTGTGAGTCTAATAGAGGAAAGGCGAAAATATAAAAATAGGTTAGATGAAACAGGGAAACAAAGATATAAGGCGATCAAGTGGGAAATTATTCGGGAATGTAGGAAAGCGAAAGAGCAATGGATCGATAATAAATGCAAAGAAGTGGAAGATAAATTCGAAGTAGGAAAGACTGATGAAGCATATAAAATAATTAGGAGAAATTTTAGAGAAATTGGATCTAGTACCAAAAACATTAGAAATGAGGCAGGAGATATCCTAATCGGAAGTGGGGAGAAGGCAGATAGGTGGAAAGAATATTTAGGAAACTTATACGCGGGACAGGAAGTGCAAGATATATTAGAAAGCGAAAGCAGTGTAGAGGGGGATAACCTAGGGAGTCCTATAATGAGAGAAGAGTTTGAGATAGCACTAAAAAGTTTAAGGAATAATAAAGCACCAGGTATAGATGGCTTGCAGGCAGAAATCTTAAAGTGCGCAGGTCAAGAGGTAATAGATCGTTTATTTAAACTAGTTAGTCGCATATACCTGACAGGCGAGATTCCAGAAGATTACAAAGGAACATCATAGTAGCTTTGCCAAAAAGAAAAGGCGCGGATAGATGCGAAAATTTTAGAACCATCAGTTTAACTTCCCATGCGTCAAAAATTTTAACTAGAATTGTGCAAAGAAGGATGGAGAAAAAGGCGGAAGAAATATTAGGAGAAGATCAGTTCGGATTTAGACGAAATAGAGGAACGCGCGAGGCCATTCTAGCTTTACGAGTAATTATAGAAAAAACGATAGAAAAGAGAAAGAGCGTCTATATAGGATTTGTAGATTTAGAAAAAGCCTTCGACAACGTAAAATGGGGGAAGATGTTCGAAGTGCTGAGAAAGGTAGGGATGAAATACAGGGACAGAAGAATAATACATAATCTCTACAAAGAGCAAAAGGCAGTTATAGAATGTGAGCAGGAACAAAGGGAAGTAGATATCCGGAAGGGAGTGAGACAGGGATGTGCATTGTCACCTCTAGTTTTCAACTTATATATCGAAGATGCGATTAATATTGTTAAGGAAAGAACAGCCTCAGGGATCAATGTACAGGGCCAAACTATTAACATGCTCAGATTTGCGGATGATATAGCAGTGTTAGAATCTAGCAAAGAAGAATTAGGAGCGGCTCTGAATGAAATGGAAGCAGTTTTGACACAGGGCTTCGGCATGAAAATCAATAAAAAGAAAACTAAAATTTTGGTATGTAGGGGATGTGAAAATAGAACTAAAATGGAAATACAAATTGGAAATGAGAAGATAGAGGAGGTCGCGGATTTCTGCTACTTAGGAAGTAAAATAACTCAAGACGGTAGGAGCACTAAAGATATAAAACAAAGAATGGCGCAGGGCCGAGTTGCGTTTAACAAAAAGAAACAACTGTTATGCTCGAGAACGGTTAATATAGAGACTAGGAAGAGACTCTTAACGTCGTATGTATGGAGTACGGCATTATACGGGTGCGAAACTTGGACAATAGGAGAAGCTGATAGAAAAAGAGTAGAAGCGTTTGAAATGTGGTGCTACAGACGCATGATGAAGATACCGTGGATAGATAAGGTTAGCAATAGGGAAGTATTAGAAAGAGTTGGGGAAAAGCGAAAGGTATGGAAAACAATAAAGAGTAGGAGAGATAGGATGGTAGGACACCTTCTAAGACACGAAGGAATAGTTCGCGACATACTAGAGTCAGAGATAGGAATAAAAAGAGGTAGGGGTAGGCCTAGATTAGACTACTGCTCTCAAATAGTTAGGGATGTAGGATGTTCTACTTTTAGGGAAATGCGTAGGTTAGCTCAGGATAGAAAAGAATGGAGGTACGCGTCCAACCAGTCTTCGGACTGAGAACCTTATGATGATGAACAAAAACGGCATAGACTGCGTATGATGAAAGGATTGAGATTCGTGTTTGTCCCAGACAGCCGATTGGTAGTATTGAGGCTGCATCACCTCGTCTACCTTAGCTCCCGTAAGTCTACGTAGTTTGTAGGAATACCGGCGCCTGCACCAATTTATTGTGGTCGATATTTGAATCATTTTCTTCCGTTGACGGTTCGCTGACACAATTTCGCGATTTGCACACATATCTGCTTCAGCCTCCTTTGCTTTTATTAGGAGTAATGAGGTAGCGGACTCTCATATTTCATTCCTTTTAGCTTTCATGTAATATTAGGTTCCGCAAATAGAAGGCGCATGGAACTGAGCAACATTAAAGGAGCTGTAAACATCAGCCTGATATTAAGATTACTTTTTTGCAGAAAAAGGGCAGGTTTAACTTAACAGCTTTTAGTTACTTCTGTGTACCTTTGCCAGATTAGTCAATTATAAACTGCTTTTTGATGCTCGTTAGTTCTGCGAGTCCCCAAGAGCAATCTCCTCTCAGAGTTATTTATGTCTCTTGTAGAGATAGCGATATTTTCGTGGGAAAATACATATTATTGTTTGCTACATGATTATATTGAACAATGCATGTAGTTCCCAGTTTTGTATTGCTATATTTGTCCGTGGTATTATAGTTTTGAAGATAATTTTCTTTAATATATCTACTTTTAATAGCAAAGTTTTTGAGGAGACGGTTGGCAATATTCCGCGGACGTTCGCACCTACATTTTCTGCATAACCGTTCCGACCCGTTAGTTTAAATAGAAGAGCATAAAAGTTCAAAGATAAAGGTAACTAACTACTATCCTTAATAAAAGTTTGGGCAAATACATTCCCGAAGTACAAAGAGCTTGTACCTAAATTAACTTTCGTCTCACGGTAAGAAATTAACTAAAATATAATCTGCATTGCGAACGCTTACACCGGCTCCGGAAAATTTTCGTGATCGATATGTGTATACAGTTTCTTCTATAATTATATTCTCGCTGTCTCAATTATAAATTTCCATGTCGCTAGGCTTTGCATAGATGCTTTATAAACACTTAGGAAGGGAGAGGGAGCAATTTAATTGCACACTTTCCAGGCTGTGTTCTCGAAACGGAGTCACTGAAATTTGTTTTAAAGGGAACAGGTAACAAAGGTAACAATGGACAACACAGCGGCTGTATAAAGTGCAAGAAATGCCTAACCTCTCATAAGTGTTGATAAATTCACTTAAATATTTATTATCAAATTTTAATTTACTCTGTTTAGGAGCAAAAATAGCAATTTTATCTTAGTTGGTAACGGTGAAGGTAGGTGTTATGGTGTGTGAAGGGAATCTGTTAATGATGAGCTCCCAGCCATCTTTGAAGCGAGTCCGAGGTTAATGGTAATTTTGTTTCATCCTCTTCATTTTCGTAAAATTTCGAACTTTCGAATTTCGCCCTATACAACGTTAGACAGTTCGACTGCACACAAATAATTATGCTTGATCTGGTCAATAGCAATACTCAATTGAAATTGCTATATTCTCATTTAGCATAAATAATGCTTACTTTAATTTATGATGATGGCACCTTCTGGAGTAAAATATTCCGGAGGTAAAATAGTCCCACATTCGGATCTCCGGGCGGGGACTGCTTCGGGGGGAGTCATCAGAAATGATAAGTGTAACATCTCACGAGTCGGAGCGTGGAATGTTAGAAGCATGAAACAAGTAGGGAAGTTAGAGAATTTGAAAATTGAGATGGATAGGTTAGCATTACACGTAGTAGGTATCAGTGAAGTGCGATGGCCAGAAGATGGAGACTTCTGGAGCGGAGATTTTAGAGTAATACACACAGGATCTGTAGGAGGAAATTCGGGAGTAGGAATTGTTATGCGGAAAAAAGTAGGACAGAGTGTAGAAAATTTCTTACAGCAAAGTGACAGGGTAGTTATGGTTAGATTCGAAACCTGTAAAAACAGTAATAATACAGGTATATATGCCCACTTCTAACTACAGTGATGAGGCCGTAGAGGCAGTTTATAGTGATATTGAATATGTGCTAGATTTTGTGAGAGGGCACGAAAATTTAATAATTACAGGAGATTTCAATGCAGTCGTAGGCACAGGGCGAGAGGGCGGAATAGTTGGCCTCTTTGGATTAGGCAATAGGAACGATAGGGGAATTAGACTGATAGAGTTCTGCGATAAACATAACTTAACGGTCGCGAACACTCTATTTCACCATCATGTTAGGAGATGCTATACGTGGAAGATGCCAGGAGACTTAGGGAGATATCAAATAGATTACATTCTCGTTAGGCAAAGATTTAGAAATCAAGTTAGGGATTGTAGAAGTTATCCAGGAGCAGATATAGATAGTGATCACAACATAGTCGTTATGAAAGCCAATCTTAAATTTAAGATTTTGAAAAAAAGAAGCGGAAGAAGGTATCTTGACCCAGAGAAACTAAAAGATGATGATACGCGCGATAAGTTCGAGAAAAAGACAAACGAAGTACTAAAGGGCGCGGGTGGAAATATTGTTAGGGACATAGAGGCAGAATGGAATTGCATTAAAAATAGTTTAGTTTCCTCAGCTAGGAATATTTTGGGTCATAAACAGAATGAAAGTAGGAAACCCTGGATAACAAAACATATTGTGAGTCTAATAGAGGAAAGGCGAAAATATAAAAATAGGTTAGATGAAATAGGGAAACAAAGATATAAGGCGATCAAGTGGTAAATTATTCGGAAATGTAGGAAAGCGAAAGAGCAATGGATCGATAATAAATGCAAAGAAGTGGAAGATAAGTTCGAAGTAGGAAAGACTGATGAAGCATATAAAATAATCAGGAGAAATTTTAGAGAAATTGGATCTAGTACCAAAAACATTAGAAATGAGGCAGGAGATATCCTAATCGGAAGTGGGGAGAAGGCAGATAGGTGGAAAGAATATTTAGGAAACTTATATGCGGGACAGGAAGTGCAAGATATATTAGAAAGCGAAAGCAGTGTAGAGGGGGATAACCTAGGGAGTCCTATAATGAGAGAAGAGTTTGAGATAGCACTAAAAAGTTTAAGGAATGATAAAGCACCAGGTATAGATGGCTTGCAGGCAGAAATCTTAAAGTGCGCAGGTCAAGAGGTAATAGATCGTTTATTTAAATTAGTTAGTCGCATATACCTGACAGGCGAGATTCCAGAAGATTACAAACGGAACATCATAGTAGCTTTGCCAAAAAGAAAAGGCGCGGATAGATGCGAAAATTTTAGAACTATCAGTTTAACTTCCCATGCGTCAAAAATTTTAACTAGAATTGTGCAAAGAAGGATGGAGAAAAAGGCGGAAGAAATATTAGGAGAAGATCAGTTCGGATTTAGACGAAATAGAGGAACGCGCGAGGCCATTCTAGCTTTACGAGTAATTATAGAAAAAATGATAGAAAAGAGAAAGAGCGTCTATATAGGATTTGTAGATTTAGAAAAAGCCTTCGACAACGTAAAATGGGGGAAGATGTTCGAAGTGCTGAGAAAGGTAGGGATGAAATACAGGGACAGAAGAATAATACACAATCTCTACAAAGAGCAAAAGGCAGTTATAGAATGTGAGCAGGAACAAAGGGAAGTAGATATCCGGAAGGGAGTGAGACAGGGATGTGCATTGTCTAGTTTTCAACTTATATATCGAAGATGCGATTAATATTGTTAAGGAAAGAACAGCCTCAGGGATCAATGTACAGGGCCAAACTATTAACATGCTCAGATTTGCGGATGATATAGCAGTGTTAGCATCTAGCAAAGAAGAATTAGGAGCGGCTTTGAATGAAATGGAAGCAGTTTTGACACAGGGCTTCGGCATGAAAATCAATAAAAAGAAAACTAAAATTTTGGTATGTAGGGGATGTGAAAATAGAACTAAAATGGAAATACAAATTGGAAATGAGAAGATAGAGGAGGTCGCGGATTTCTGCTACTTAGGAAGTAAAATAACTCAAGACGGTAGGAGCACTAAAGATATAAAACAAAGAATGGCGCAGGGCCGAGTTGCGTTTAACAAAAAGAAACAACTGTTATGCTCGAGAACGGTTAATATAGAGACTAGGAAGAGACTCTTAACGTCGTATGTATGGAGTACGGCATTATACGGGTGCGAAACTTGGACAATAGGAGAAGCGGATAGAAAAAGAGTAGAAGCGTTTGAAATGTGGTGCTACAGGCGCATGATGAAGATACCGTGGATAGATAAGATTAGCAATAGCGAAGTATTAGAAAGAGTTGGGGAAAAGCGAAAGGTATGGAAATCAATAAAGAGTAGGAGAGATAGGATGGTAGGACACCTTCTAAGACACGAAGGAATAGTTCGTGACATACTAGAGTCAGAGATAGGAATAAAAAGAGGTAGGGGTAGGCCTAGATTAGACTACTGCTCTCAAATAGTTAGGGATGTAGGATGTTCTACTTTTAGGGAAATGCGTAGGTTAGCTCAGGATAGAAAAGAATGGACGTACGCGTCCAACCAGTCTTCGGACTGAGAACCTTATGATGATGAATGCAAAAGTTCGATCCAATTAGTGAATTTTTACTGCATCTACTTTTGTATGGACATGATTTTTACAGAAACACCACGAATCGAGTCACAACTCAAGGCGATAACCCAACGTGATTTCTCACAATTCTTGCATTCGCTGTTACTTTTGAATCCATTTATGTTAAAAATATACTTACCTATTATTTGTGGCAGAAATTATGAAATATGTTTACTGTGAAACGCATAATAGAGCCTGAAATGCATCTTAAAATCGGTGCTGTCGTGTATTCTTCCTTACAGGGTTTGCTACTTTCAGGTTGTTGTTTTTCGGTAAATAATGGGATCTGTCATTTTACATTACGGTCTCGCCAGCCTCGGGAGAGGGAAGTAGCCCCGAGACGTCGGCTGAGAACGTTACCGCAGGTTTTTTAGAATATGAATAAATTTTACGATATTTAGTGGCACGAGACAAGGGTACCTTAAATTGATGCCGAACTTCTGGAACACAAATGCGGAAAAATGATAAGAGAAAGTATATTGGGCTCGACTCGAGCACGGGGAGATAAACTTATATTGATTAGGGTCAATCGGGTTTGCCCAATTCGGGAAAAGTAACATTGGGGATGGTCTTGCTTTATTACCAGCGCCGCAAGCATTCGACAAAGCACTTGTTGGAACAAACTTTTTTTAATGGAAAAGGTTTTTAGGAAGGAAAAGTGGGAACACTTTGGGTGCGAGATCTTTAATCTACGCGACGAACTTTTTAATTTTGTGAGTTTTTTTTGCTACTAAAACATCGAAATACATCCATCGTTGTCTGATGGTCTCTCTCTGTTGATTATTTTGTTACCGGTAGGAAAAAGTATCTAATTAAAATGAAACTGGCAAGGCAAGTTTCTAGGTCTATTACAGATTTGTTTAATTTCAAAACCTATGTTCTTCAAACACTTCTTTTCATGCGTTTGTTTCTCCATGAAGTTACTTGCAAATAAATATCCAAATTTGAGCCTCAGACGTATAGGGAGCAAGTATATGGCGTGAGGAATGAAATGCAAAAACTTCCTTATTTACAGACATATGCAGTCCAACAGATTTAAGTTGGCGAGCGGTGGAGGCACGACGCGTCGGTGCCTGCCACAGCCTACATCTTTAATTTGTTGGACTGTATTTGTCGTTCTTACAAAACTTCCACCTGATTAAGATTAATAAACAGCGAAGGTAAAGTAGTTTTCTCTTCTACTGCTTTTCTATTTGAAAAATTTTAACTATTCGGGTTAACGACAGTTGCCCCAAAAGAAGCGCTACTTTCCGAAGAGCTTTCCGATATTATAATGTGTTCACAGGTTCTTTTATTTTATTTGGCTCGTTGCCCAGTCCAGCTCTACTACATGGATAACAGACAAACTTCTAAGAGCACTATCGGCAACTCGGCTCCATAATACGTATAACCACCTACACGGATTAAATTATAAACGTAGCCCAGAGCCACTTCCGATTAATATTGCTCCCTTCAGGTCATGGAAAATGAACCAACAGGATACTGATGTGTTTATTTTCCACTGCAAAAACATCCTTCATCCATTTTCCGGTGCCCGGATACGAGAGAATTTTCAAATAATGTGCATGTTAAGATATTACACGTTATGATAAATATTCGTTGGAAACACAAATGACTGTGTGTTTCCTGTTTATTAGCGGAGCGTCTGGATCCTCATCACTTGTTCGTAATGATAGTACGTAGGTATGTGCAATTTAACAAAGTCCCACCGCTGTCTGAATGATATTAGTTAAGTCTACCTTTATAAATCACGCCGGAGCCGTGTCTTTTTGAGATATGGAAATTTCCCAATAGGTTTTTCATTAAAGCCAGTATTGTCTACGCAATGAAGCAGCTATTATGTCATTTACTGAATTTTTATTATTTAATATTTATTCCCAAGAGTAAAAAAAGTCTATGCCACTGTTGCGCTGAGTTAGATGCAGGCTCTGGCAGGCGCCAACGCCTCGCAACCCCACCCCTCGCCAACTTAAATCTGACTGTACAAGATGTTCATTAAATTCCCAAATTACAGCTAGATCACCAGTTTCGTCTTTGTGGGACCCGTCAGTAACGCTCATTGCTAATAGGCAGGTTCGGTAATTTTCAAATTTCATTAAAATTGATAGTTTATTATACTGAAGGCAGTTATGTTGTTAATTTTTGTTAAAAAAAAATTCCTTCGCCTGTGAAGCCGTTGCAAAGTTTTCCGTCGGTGCGAGGCTAGAAATCGTACCTTGAAGCGAGAGTAAGCCGCGTGACGTCAGAACTTAGTATAACATACAAGTCCCAGCTTCAGCGCGCAGCAGTCCCATAAGTATTATGCATATGCATGTGTAGTTAAATTGTTAAATATTATTAACTGGTTCTAACTGGTGTTTTCTGTTTTGTACCCAGACTAATACATCGTACAGCACACCAATAAAACGGAAAAAGTGGTTCGTTGGAGCCAGAAGGAAAATCGGTCAGCATTATCGATATTTTCGCGAGTTAGTTTATCATTGCAAAAGTTTATAAAATTATCGGCTGCCCCATTGCAGCCACTCTAAATAAAATCGAACATAATGTAATTTATCGACAGTTTTCTGGGACCCCTTGGTACTTGGTAACGTGTTACGGTTAGCATAATTTGGAACAGGATGCTTTTGAAGACTGGTAGGACGCGTACCTCCATCCTTTCCCTGAGCTAGCCTACGCATTTCCGTAAAAGTAGAATATTCTACATCCCCAACTATTTGAGAGCAGTAGTCTAATCTGCTCCAACCTCTACCTCTTTATTCCTATCTCTGACTCTAGTATGTCGCGAACTATTCCTTTGTGTCTCAGAAAGTGTCCTACCATCCTACGATCCTATCCCCTATTCTTTATTGTCTTCCATACTTTTCTCTTTTCCCCAACTCTTTCTAATTCCTCCTTATTGCTAACTTGTCTATCCACGGTATCTTCAACACCCGTCTGTAGCATCACATTTCAAACGCTTCTACTCTTTTTCAATCCCCTTCTCCCATTGTCCAAGTTTCGCACCCATAGGTATAATTTCGTACTCCATACATGCGTCTTTAAGAGTCTCTTCCGAGTTTCTACATTAACCGTTCCAGAATATAGCAGTTGTTTCTTTTTGTTAAACAAGTACCTAGTACCTACGTAGTTTTTTGATTCGCGTGAGTTGTATTTGTTTCCGTTTTTTTAAAAAAATTCCAATCCGTTATAAAACTGTTAACTTGATAACTTGTCAATCACTTAGGTATACATACCTACATAAATGAGTAGGTATGTATTGTATTGTATTAGAGAATATAGGTAGGTACCTATTTTACAAACAGAAGTAAGCAGGTATCTACAATCTACATAGCTACTTATACTGAATTATAAAAGGCATGTACAGTTAATAAATTGCTGAACTTGTTTTACTTATACCGGTCTGCCTTTATATTACTGTGTTGAGGTTGAATGAAATTGGGGTTAGATGCAAGAATCACACACCATTTCCACATTTACCGGGACATTTACCTACCTACTACATAAATAAGGCAAATTATGTGAATCGGACTTTTAATACCTTTGTTGCATCATTATATCGATTATGTTGTCTTTGTTTTATGTTTCTTTGACACCTTACTTTAAAAATTCACTCTCGAAATAGTCCCAATAAGTATGTTATGAGATAGGTACCGCTTCCCGGGCACTACAAGAGAAGTGGGAGGGAGGAGCGCCTTACGAATCTCTGACGTCAAACCAATAACAAAGCGAACTAGCATGTGGGCGTGATAAGCTAATTTCTTTCGCTTATTACGCCGCAAAAAATTTTTTAGAAAAAGAATTTCGCCGTACATCAATTACAATAACAATTTTCTGTCATTTTCATGCCAAAAATAGATATCTTATTTTTCTCCGAACCTCCCTATTCGGTGGTCATTAATACCATATAGGTACGAGCTATTATTGGACGCAAAAAAAAAACAAAGAATACTTTGGAAATTGTTGTGTTGGTCATTAAATTCTGAAAATCCCGTAGGTAGGTATAAGACACCTGGACCATGCACTATCATTGAAACCAATTTGTTAGTCTAATAATTGATGGACTGTAAGTAATTTTTAAACAAATCTATGCAAGTGTAAATATTTTCGTAAGTGATTAAACGAGAGCTTTTATCAGTTTGTCATATAAATTTCTGTTTTGAACGAAATTTTGTTGCCAAGCAATTTGACGAAAAAAATGTCAGCCAGTAGGGGCGCGAAATACGAAATTTGCAACGTCGTCATGGTAAAAAAAGGTAAATAATATAATTATAACTGTAATAGTTAAGGCCAGGGTAATAAAGACAGGTATCCGCACGTAGCGCTTGCTCGTGGAACCTTTTCGTTGAGACAGAGCATAGAGTGATTGCATAATTGCGAATAATTAAAATACAAGAGCTTAACACAGTAAACCCACATGCAATTCTGCACATAAGTTAGGTACATTGCCGCGCTTTCGAAGCACGCCCTCTATGGTCCGTCCTTTTCCATGCCTCTCGCTCGCTCACTGACTACGACTTGGGTCCGCCACCGCATGCAGCCCAGGATAGCTCGTGCGGATACCTGTCTTTATTACCCTGGTTAAGGCCAACTTAAAACAGAAACGTACTACAAACTACGAAATGAAGTTCAGCAGAAGGTTTCATAAGTAGTCGTGAAAACATTACAATATGTACAAAACTGCTTGCAAACGTCAAAGACGAACTAAATAAATACGCCATAAAATAAACTCTGAAACTAATTTTGCCATTTTGGTATTTTGTGTGCTGACGCTAGCAACAGTGTGTTATTTAGCGCTGAATAATTCAGTTTGACCAGTACCTAAGCGACTTATTCCCGGTAATGCATCGAATATAAATCGCAAGCGACTGCTTAGCCCGGCACGGCTCTTTAACGGTCAGCCAGGGAAGGCCTCTGTTCTGTAAACATAGAGAACAGCTAATTAAGTCCAATCAGAATCGGTCCATCAGATCCATTAGCCGCCCCTTCGTGTTTGTGCACAAACTTCGATGTTAATTGAGCACTGTCCTCACTGAAATATCCGACTGTAAAAGTTATATTACAACATAAGCACGCATATAAAATATACATTGTGTTCAAATTTCTGTTTACACTAAACTCCCTCCATCGACGTGCTTTTACCGTAAAATGTTGCTCAACAGTTGCCCTTTGGGTGTTTTGATTTGGTTATGTCCATATCACGCTCTACGATGTTTTGGTATGGATGTAGTAAGTAACCAAGTTTATTATTCAGAGACTTAAGTTATCAACACAATTTCTTTCAACAGCGAACAAGTTTCTTTTTATAGAACGTGTGTTAAACATATATATATCCCGACTTTCATTACGTCAGCCATATAAAAGGGACAATTTTTGTTAATTTTTTTCTCGGTTAATGTGTGCCCTAGGTGAAAAAAGAAAAAAACACGGGTCAAATATTTTGACAAGTTGTCCGATTGCCCATTGTAGTGGAAAATATAATTTTGGTAATAATTGGCTGCTTCTGAATTATCACACCAATTAATAAATCTTGGCAGGACTGGATTATGAGTCACGGAGGTTAATGAAGAAACCTGCTGCAACGTAATATGACTTGACTGCTACACATGTTGCTGTTACCTAGTGGGCGACGTCATCCCGGCGCCGCTATCAGTCGACTCGCATCTAATCCAGGACAAGCGAAAGCTTCGGGGATTTTCAGAAATTCCGAGGCATAAAGCTCGGTTCTACGTTACTTTAATAGCGGGGGCTCTGTCGTGACTGGATATAAAACCCTTTTTAAATTACTATTAGATGTAAGTGATTCCACTGTCTTTAGAAAAGCTAAATACGGATGTCGCTGATACCATAAAACCTGGTTTAATAGATTTAACGGTTATTCCTCACAAACATATTTGATTGTGCTAAACAGATACAAATTCTGGTATAAAATTTTAATCAAGGCAAATTGAATGGTTTCGTTACAATCGAGTAAAGCGCACGGCATTACTAATTCAATAATTCAAATTTTTTGTTTCATTTTTTCATCGTGCGGAACAATGGAGAGCCGTATATGAACACCATTCCTATTATTAAAAAATCCCTTATCAATCGCTTGAATTCTATCCAGACAATATGCGCACATTAATGGATTGTTGCATATTAATGCCAAATTTTCTATTGTTCTGCTTCGTACATCTTTATTTCAGTGATCACCACTGGCGGTTTCTCCTTAAGGTCAATTGGTCAATGACCCTCCTAAAATATGTAAAGAAGAACAGTGACAGCAGATGGCGAATTCTTGAGTGTAAGTGAGAGTCACCTTTTAATTCTATACCTCTAATACGGTCACTGCTCCGATGACAACTGTGCAGAATCGAGTTAATCAGTTCAGTAATACAGTATTCATATTTACTTCTCAGTTCTTCTCAGACAGCGGGCGGAAGTGTTGCGGTTGTGACCCGGGTTGTGAATTGTGATTGTTGTGAAGTTTTGCTTTTAGCAAAACAAGATGAGGAGGCGATCGTCTGAATCTTTTGCTATTGACTTTCAAATTTCTAATCGCGCGTTACGCAAATTATACGCTTGCTGCAATACCGTATGTTTGGAACAACTGTGCCAATTTTCAGTCATATACTAAAATTTCCTCTAGGTTAAAATCTAAAATTCCTGGAATACAAATAATGATTGCACAATGTCATTATCATAGAACATTATAATAGTTATTAGTAATAACTTATTACTGTCTGAATTCGGAGGTCATATAAAGATATAAGCGGTATAGGTACCTGGATATAAATTTGCAGACGTACTTGCCAGCGACGCGTTATTTACAGACCTTAAAATAACAATCATTTGATATTTGATGAAGCGAAATAAAAATTTCGTAGTATCCCTTCATTAAATATGAAAGTAACGTTACCGCTCCAAATGTGAAACTCCACAATAAATTTTATCTTCTCTTCACCACCCGTGACGCAATTTATGAATGATAAATGAACTAGTAACCGATAATAAATTGTACTTTTAAATAATTAAAGGCTCCCAGTATTTTGTATCATAAAGTATAGTTCGTGAGTTAGTTTTTCGAATGTTATGAATTACAAATGCTCGCAATCGTGCTTTTTTGCATATCTACTGGCATATCTCAAAAACGAATTGAGCTATCTACGTAATCTTTTTTTTGTTTTAAAGCACACACCTATGCGCTTCTTTAGATGTATAATAATAATGGTATTGTTTTTTAAATAAATGATAAAAACGCCGATGATCTTGTACGTTCAGAAACTATGCAGGTAAATTTTCACTAATCGAGAAACTTTTTAGTTTCGGTAATTTTTATATAACATGATGCGAAGGAAATATAGCCAAAAGACCAAGAAAGTTTTTAGAAAAAAAAAGCTCTGGATATTTTCAATAGTTTTTATAATATAATTTTTTTAGTTTGGAGGGTAATATCTAAGTTTGCGCGCACGGTTCAATAATAGTGGGTAATGGGTCGGCACCTTTAATTTTCCTGTGTTTATTGCTTTATTGCTTGTTTTTGTTAAACTCAAAGGACTTAAAGGGTAAAGGCTCTGGTCGTTTTGGAGGGCTAAAAAAGGGCAATATGTGTCGAAAGGGAAAATCAAGATCTTCTAAGCTTAATGAATAAGGACCTTTTCTAGGTATATTTTCACCTATAAATGTAATGTTTTCTAAACGTTGCTGAAATACCGTCATACCCACGCAATTAGTAGTATTTTTTCCGTGGATTGTGTCCGAGGTATACATAAATTTTGTCATTACTAATTCTTTGTTTGGCAATGTTGGTTGTTAATAATTGTCTAATATCGTTATAAGTATAGCTAATACCAGTTTCAGATAGGAAGTCAAAAAGTTGTCTACTTCGCAGTAAATGATGTACACATAAGCCTAATCCAAATTATTTTTTTTTTATATAACTTGACGAACAACGCCATAATAATATTGCAAGGAATAACAGCTTTTGGATTTATATTTTTTTCTAACGTTATAACTATCATCGTCGATAAGCCAAGATATAAATTGTAGCAACATATTTGGTACTTGCTTTGCAAACTCATTTTGATTAATATCATGAGGAGTTGAGGAACAGGAAAATTTGTTCGTGGAGAACTGAAATTGTATGTTTTTTAAAAATTCCAGCTGCTTAATGCAAAATTTCATGTTCATTTTGATAAACTTCTTCCTTACAGACATCATTATTAGCAGTTTCAGGTACAAAGGAAGAACTTGAATCTGATTCTCTTGTTGATTCTATTTTATCAGAGTTTGTTGAAAAAGTCGAGACTTGGGCTAATTTTTTGTTAATTTTCAATTTATTTAAAAATGCTTAAGTATGTTATACATATTTCGAAATGTAATGGCTATAACACGACCTATGATATTTCGCATCATGCGCAAACAAATCGTCATAACCGGTGAACTTTGCAACCATTCCAATATCGGCCCTCTTTTTGGCCGCTTTGATTATTTATACATAAATACTTTTTCCTGTCTCCTCAAGAGATGAAGATAAATTGGCTATTGTAGTACATATTCTTAAAAGTTTCTATAATTTTTTATTGTAGGCTATCCGGTTTCCTATTTTTATATTTTAAGTGTATTTTATCCAAATATACGTCAGCAAACAAAAGTGTAGACTGTAGGTACCTCAGTAGTTTTTTATTCTGAGTTAGGCACTTACAACCTCACTCTCGAATTTTTCGAGTTTTATTTTTGTTTATCTTTTGACTGAAGAAACCCCTAAAATAAAAAAAGAAATTGGTAGGTACGTAATACAATCTGCAAACTTGTTTGTATAAATATTAATTTTTGCTTTTTATTTGTCCCTTTTTGATTGTAAATAAGGCACATTTCACGTATTTTAAATGATTCCATGTTACCGCTACTTTTTGAAGAGCCTGGAATGTCTCGCGGAATGTTTCTGTCTCCGCCTGAGCTATTACTAATTTAGAAAACCATCTCAATATTGTCCTTGCTGGTAAAGGCCTTTCTGCAGTCTTTATGATATTTTACTTTAATTTTTCCGTTTAAAATATAATTCTTAATTGCTAAAATTTTCTGTCCAAAATCATCTTTTCTCAGTTCCGCAGCCCTAATTATTATCTCTAAACCCCATTTCCAAGGCTTATGTACAACAAGTTTATCTTTTTCCTCCACAACTTCACCACATAATAAGCACTCCATTTTAATATTTAGCTCATCTATCTTAAATATTTTTAAGCAGTAAAAATTAAAGAACTCTCCACTAACAATACGAACTACATGTGTAAATAAAAGACTATTTATTTCTTTCATGTTATATCTCGCACGCGTCGATATTGTCATCGGTCGCTCCTTATTATTAGCCGATATAAAAAATCATAGCGCCTAAACTACAAAAGTCACAATAACAATTATGCTGCCAAAAACATTTTTGGTCTTTTGGCGGCATTTCTTTCGCAGCATGTTATATAAAAATATCCAAAACAAAAAAGTTTCTCGATTAGTGAAAATTTGCTTGCGTAATTTCTGAACTTCCTAGGGTATCAACGTTTTGAGCATATTAAAACAAGAAACACCAACCAATACTATGCTTAGAAAGAAGCGCCTAAGTGTGTGTTGTAAAACAAAAAAAAGATCGTGTCGATAGCTCAATTAGATACCTAGATATTAGAGTAGATATATAAAAAAGCAAGGTTTTTGAAAAAGCCTCAAAATGAATCCGGAAGTGTTTAAATGTTTTTCAGAAATGGAAGCATATTTTTTTTATTTTCAACTTATCGTTTTTCTAAGGGCAATGTAGGCTGTATATGGACATATATTAATGTACTCCTGTATTACTAAGATAAACGCTAGAATTTAATTCAACTTATAGTGGTGTGCAATAAAGGGCGAGTTTATTCAGCTGCTTTAATAATTCCGCACAATAAGAAAATACGACACCATCAAAACTCTGCAGGCAAACATTTAAGAAACTTAGAAAGACGCGCTGAAACATACATAAAACTCCCCTGACCTGTACGTTAGGTCCCAAATGAACCACGATAAACTATTAGCCAGGATCCCACTAAAAGTGCTGAATGGTGGGGGTTTATTCTGGAAAACAATTACTCACTGTTAAGGGAATTTAAATGTTATTAAGCGGAAGGCATGTATTGTAGTAAAGCCACTTGTTCCAATAAAGGTCTGGGATGTGGACGGGGAGTTCCACCCCTACTAGGCGAAACGCGAATCCGATATCGGAAAACAATTTTTCTTAAAAGGCCTTTCCTTCTTCTTGTTGTACGCACTTTAGTTAAACTACCGGACCCGTGCACTGCTGTTCCCTTTTTCAGGAATTAGATACCTGTCCATTAATATCGTCCATTACCGACGACAGAATTTAGAGCATCATTTAATTAACTCTTGCGCTCTTACACACAATTCGGCATTCTTACCATTCCCGAGATATTTTCAGGATGAGAACTTACCTGAAACAAAAAGAAAATACATTAGAATAAGTGAAAATTATGAATTACGTCAAATTTAAGCGAAGTAAATAACTTTGCGCACAATAGAGATAAGATAGTCCTTGTCTTCATGTTTCACATACCCATTATAACATGAACGTCTACTCATTATGAAATCAAATACATGTATATATATGCCTTCAAATAGAAATGAAAGTATTTTTTCTTCTATCCGGTAAGCTACTTTTTATTTATCTCGATTAAATGTATAAACCTCAGTATAAACTCAGTCCAGTTACCTATTATCAAATTTCATGAGTTTTAAATCACAAGCGGGCTAACTAAATCTTTTGCGGCCGGCCCCCTCTATGCTCTGTCTCTCTCTAATCCGACTGGCAACGAAAATGTTCCAGTAGCGAGCGCTCCGTGCGGATACCTGTCTTTATTACCCTGACCCAAACTAATGTCAGGCGCCAGAAAAGAATCGTCTCGGGCATAAACACCATGGGATTGTTACTGTAGGACGATGTGACAGTGGGGCTGGAGTAGGTCAAGAATAAGAATAAAAAAATCCCGTCAATCGGTCAATGGGAAGCAACACATCACACTCATCCATACATACCAAGACAAAATGTTTGCACCCGTTCTAAAACAGGAAATTCTGGAATCTCTCTACAGACTCTTATCACATATCTTGTTGATCGATTGTCGTTTCGAATCCCATGCAACGTTCCCTGGAAAGTGTAGAAAGATGGTGCACAGCAGAGGGACTAACTGTGAACACTGTTAAGACCCCAATAATGGCCTTGATGAGAAGAAATCTTCAGGATCTGAAGGGGCTTCACAAAGACTACTCGGCAGGGGTATGATAGGGAAAATTTGGGGAGCTGAAGTCAACAATGATCTGGATATCTTCAGGGTAATAATCCTCACAGTAGAATCATTATTATGGATTGCTAATATGATGGCATTAAGCCAGAAAATAGTGAATGGCAATCCTGATTGCAGGATGTGTGGAGAAGAGGGAAGAGGAGGAAATTCCTCATAACACACTATACGAATATCCGTCTCTTGTAGGAGCTAGATCCGCAAGCTTTGAAGCTACGTTTGTAACAGCAGGTGCCTCCATAGGTCTTGACCTCAAATTCTTTGAAGGGGCAGAACTTATGAGAACTCATGGAGGCACAATAAGCTTTAGATGAAACATGTATGAAGCAAAAGTCAACACCAATATCGTAGACTATTTTTGAATCCAATAATCTTTACATAATCATTTTATTTATTATATTTATTTCTATTTCCTTCCGAAACGCACTTTAGTTACGTTCTGTTAGGGTTTCTAGTACATCAAACTATAATACCAGCTTTCTTTAAATGTGCCTACCAGATACAGCTTACTGTCATCACTCATCAATACGAAACTTTCCACTATCTGTTATTACTTGTTGATGTAACTTCTGAAAAGACATTTCCACGATGTATACGGGATGCATTGAAATATCGAGCAGTAGCAAATTGGAGGAGATCGGAAAGGGTTCTGCAACATAATACGACTGGTCATATTGATGATGTCCTGGCGACAGGCAATAAGGAGAACAGAATATAATATGTCCCTAGGAGACCCAAATCGCTTTATCCTTTTATCGATTCAAAATTGCGCCGAAGGAGTCTGCGACGAATTTCCTACGTAGTAAAATTTATTTTTAGTGAGTGTATGTGCGAGTAGGTTAGAAAGTGAAACCTATGCCAGGGCGCATAAAGCATCCCCCTACTCGCCTGAAAGAATAATCTGTTCTGTTGCGTTGCTTATAGGGTTAGATTGATACTTTCGAGATTTGATGCGCTGCACTCAGGCGGGAAAAGCTAAAATCTTTATGCGTCACTACTAACCAATGTTTTGCTTTTTTATACCATCTAAACATTTCTGTTTTTAATCCCTTATCGATAAGTTATCAATCCTGGAAGTGACTATGTCCACGACTAGTTGGACAAAATCTCAATATCCTCATAGCCCAACAATGTGCTGAAACCGATAACGTTACGCTCGCTCTGCCTCACCAAAACCTGAAAGCTGCAGCGAAATAAATTTCTAACACATGAGTTGTTTGGGAGAGAAACTGAATTTTCAGATTTTTTATTTTGTAACAACTTTTTATGAACTTAAAGATTATCGTACGAATTCTCATAATTTTCTAAATACAGTACAGTACAGTGAGTTGGGCTTTTTTTAATGCAATTAAAATATTGAAATGCACTTTATAATGTCTGAATTATGAAACATTAATTCAATAACCATAACCAGTATGTTTAACAAATAAGTGAACAGATAACATACAGAAACGATAATAATGGCATTTAAAAATGACCAACTTACTGCATGAACCTATTTGTAAAAAATATGAGAAATACAGGTCCGTATCTTAAAAATTTCTTGATGATGGTCAAAGAAGGCCCGAAACGTAATTAAACCGTAATGTGCGGTACATTATTGAATTCAGAATAAATAGGGCTTCTATCGAGGATTTTTAGGCGTCATTTTATTTGTTCCTTAAATACGCAACTTTTTTCTCTTTTAACCGCTTCGCAAACGACGTCATAACTACAGAGTTACCATGCGCATTTTATAAATTTACTGTGGTAAAAGCTTGTCTTCGGCAGATCAACAAGCTCTGCATTGTATCATACGTAGATGTTAAGCTCTGAATCTACTGAATGCAACAAATTTCTTGCTGCTTTGTTTTCCGTCCGTGTAAATATTTCCCCTTAATAATGCCCCTTAATAATGCATTGCTTCGAACAGCTTTATCATCAGTCCAAAGACTCGTTGGACGCTTTGGATGCTTTTGTATCCTAACATAACCTAAGTATTTCCCAAAAATTATGACATCCGACATCTTTGCTCAGGCATACAATTTCCTTTGGTTATTCATATCTCCGCCTCTTCTTACCATATTCTTACCTTATTCTTTACTTTTTTTTTGTATACTTGACTTTTCTTTAAAACATAATACTGTCTCCTCAGTGCTAGCCTTACCAACAGTGGCGGCTCGTGGGTTAATAACCAGGGTTGTCATTTTGGTTTTGGAACTTATAATTAATACTAAAAATATATACATATACAACGTGTCCTATAAAGTTCTCTACATATGGGAAACTTTTTTATTATCCGTTTATTAAAAAAATATTCTTCATAAAAAGCTCTGAATTGCTCAACATAGACAAGGCACTATGTCTAGACTGTCCCATTGTATTGCGTAAAAATGTTTTTATCCGTTTCAAAGTTGAAAAACATCTCTCACTTTCCACGGTTGTCATTGGTAGTGTACACAAGATATTCAACAAGTTCACTGCTTCAGAAAATGTTTCGGACAAATTCATGTTAATAAAAAGTTGAAGAATGGCGACTGCACCGGCACTGTTACGAAAATCCTCACGACAATATATCACTTCAAGTTCTGATTTTAGTTTGGAAATATCTATTGTAGCATAATTAGCCTTCACCATATTTAAAATATTTTGGGGAAAATTGGTGGTGTATGCTTCAAATTTCTCCGTCTGAAATAACTGTGAAATCATGAGATGATCATTGAATCCAAATCTATGATGAATTTCAGACATAATAATGTCGCAAATTTCAAGTGCAGTTAGTCGTTTAGGATCCCCTGCATTAACTTTTCTTCTTTTCGCTGATGATGTGCTTGGTTCTTCCGATTCTAAAATAGCACTTCTCACTTTTTGGATATTGCTGTTGAAAGACATTATGTAGTTTTTGACTGATATAACATCAATATCTCGCATTTGTAATTGTTTGAACAATATGTCTACATGAGGCATTATTTTATGAAAAAAATTTAACCAAAATAAAAAAAGTTCATCTTCCAAATGCCTTTTTAAACCAGTTGCTTGATTTATATTATTTCCGTCTTCCTCCTCATCAATGATTTGCTCCAAACAACATATTAAATCGTCTTTATAAGTGTGTACAGTTTCAACACACTTTGTATTGAAAGCCCATCGAGTGGGTGCAACTTTAGGTAATCTCACCTTAACCACCCTATCCAATACCGCCGTACGTTTTGGTGATCGTCCGAAAAAAGACGAAAATGCATGTAAATTTGCAAAAAATATTTTTATCGGTTTGTGTTGACTCGCCCCTTTTTGGAGGATAAGATTAAGTTGATGGGCATAACAATGAATAAAGTGTGCATTTGGGTACATTTCTTTAATTTTTGTTTGTACTCCTCCCAGCTTACCGCTCATGACTGATGCACCATCGTAACTTTGAGCAATCAATTTATGGGGCGCTTCATTAATTTTTAATAATTGGAGTTCTTCCATTATTGCATCGGATAAATGTTGTGCTGTGATACCTGGAGGGTTGACAAATTTCCAAAATCTTTCATGCACAATACCATCTAATACATATCGAAAGATAAAAATCATTTGCGTTTTATTGGAGCTATCTATCTGTGCTCTCATCAACTTGAATTGCCACAAAAATTGTCTAGTCAATTTCCTTTATTATATGCGTGTGTACAACGGCCAACATTGAATCTAAAATTTCGTTTTGAATTGTTTTTGATATTCCTTTGAATACTGTATTTTTTTCAAGGTGCTCTTTAAATATTAAGTCTAGTTCAGAGACAAAATCTATAAGGCCACGAAAAATCCCAGGATTATTGGACATGTCACTTTCGTCATGACCGCGCAATGCAATTTCAAAGACTCCACAAAATTTTACACAATCAATTATTTTGTTTAAAATATACCTATTTTTAGAAACCGATTCATTAAAGTCGTGCACTGATTTGCGATACGCACTATCAAGTTGCTGTCTTATGTCTACACGTCCTAAACTGGCGTAACTCATTGAACAATTTATATGAGAAGCAGAAGAAGCATGCTTTTTAATTTTGTCTTTTAAATGTTTAATATCGGTTACTCCATTTTTAGCCCATATAGCATCATTTGAAAATAATAAGCACGGATAGCAAAAGAACGCATTTTTAACACTGCATCCACAAATCCAGTCGCACAAATTGTACATCGATTCTTTAAAATATCTTTGGACATTTTTACCTTTATCCTTTGTTGTCTGCTTCAAATTCAGTTTTGGTTTCGGCCGTCCACTTTCCCTCTTTTCAAGCCGGCGTTCATAATTTAATGTTCCAGCTGACTTTAAGGCAACAACACTCATCTTGTTTTGCTAAACACACAAAATTTCTCAACGATCAGAACTTCACAACGATCACAGTTCACATCCGCGACAATAAAGAAAGGTTTTCCGCCTGCTATCTAAGAAGAACTGAGATCCAGAGTCCAGAGAAAGTATAACTGAATACTGTAGAACTAAGCTCGATTCTGCGCAGTTGTAATCGGGACATTGACCACGTTGGAGATATAGGAGTAAAAGGTGACTCTCACTTCCACTGAAGAATTCGCCATCTGCTGTCACTGTTCTTCTTTACATGCATTTCTCCATAAGAGCCATAAGAGCTGTGCAGGGTCAATTTGAATAATGTCCCGGCTTGCTAGCGAGCGCGCAGCGCGGCTTGACGCTTGGCTATTTTTAGTATTGCTGCGAATGCAGACCGCTGAAGATTTTAAATTTGAGACTGTTAGACAAAAAATATTTTTATTAAAATTATGGTTTTGATTAGAATATTTTAGGAGGGTCATTGACCAATTGACCTTAAGGAGAAACCGCCACTGCTTACCAATAGAAAGCATTTTTATCATGCATCTGTAGCATCACATTTTTCAAACGTTTCTAATTTATGCCTATTCACTTCTGCTATCGTCCATGTGTCGCAACCTTATAATCCCGTACTCCATTCGTATGTATTTAAGAATCTCTTCCGAATTTCTAGATATGTAAAAATCCAAGCATAGTTTCGTAGTGTACCTAATGCAAATACATTGATCTGGTTACTTTCAGACTTTCCCTTATTCCAAGTACCAAAACCCTAACTATTTGCTATTCAAATTCACTATCAACAAAGGAATAAGGTGCGGATTCTCCCGTTTAGTAAGTGTAAAGAAACAGATTTAGAGAGAGATTTCGCTAGTAGTTCGAACAGATGATTCGACTTTGAAGTACATCGATAGAATCGCGCGCCTCGCGTTCCTATCCCACGGAATGTTCACCTAGCGCCCTCCCGTAGCCGCGCAACTGAGCCACAACATCTGCTGATGATTAATTCATGGAAGCTTGGAGTGATTTAGGCAGATGAATAGCCGATGCGAACCCGAATTTCGGATCGAAATCGTCTTCATTGTCTTGTAGGTAGGTATTGTGTCATTGTGATAAATGAAAAATGCATAGACAATACGAATATGTGAAGTCTTACACCAAACAGATGTATGTGCCATTAGCAATATTTATACAAAAACTATTTACCTTCATAAATTAAATAAAGTTAAAATCTCCACTCGTCATGTTTATCATCTCTACAGTTACACTCGAATTGTATAATTTGTACCACACAGGTCCGTAATAATGGAGTACGCCCTCCACTATTTAATTAACATTTCCGATATTAGGTACGTATTGCTGTTGAAATTCCACAAATTCGGTTTACAATAACGCTAAAATATTGGTCGAAACGTATTAATTAAGAGACGAGCTGCAATTTATAAATTCTTGTGTTTTCATGAAGCTCTCGTATCCTCTGGCAACCTGCGTTAACAAATGAAATCCGCTTACGCGTTCTATTCGGTTCAATTAGCATTGGGACGAGGAAAATATAGCGGATCGAGTTCCTTCATAGTAACAGAGGCGAACGAGTTTGGGAAGAAAATATTTTTTGAATGAATGTTAGTTAAATCGCTAAATCTCTATTCGTTTTTTATTCATTCATATAATGAACATTCCCGACAAATTATATGATTGGACATGCTAAGAGAAGATCCATCATAGTGTACTGAACCCAAGAAAATCAGGCAAAATCGTTTTAATTTGTTGATAAAACCTTGTGGATTATTTCTTTGACGGATTACGGATGCGCAATTTGGGAGGCTTCTCGATATAATGACTGATGACAGTCGTTTCTGCTACATTTTAATTAGATGTACTAAAATATAAAACCACTATTGAGGAACTATGATACTCTCAAAGAGCGCGAGCTCGCTTAGACTTATTTTAAAAGTTGTTGCTTATACAAGTTCCCATTTCCGTGTCCCACTTGAATACAGAAATCCCTCGAAATCTATGCATCCATCGCTCCACAAATATATAAACTTGTTTCCTTTCCCTTTTGAGTGAGGCGTGTCGGTGAGTTTCCTACAAAGTTTTGATGCGGCGAACCGAATATCAGTTGCTGATAAAAAAGGACTGAGATTTGAATTTACTTTCTGTGCAGCTCGAGGGGTTTTATTCAATGGTTTTAATCAACATTACCGGATCAGTTTACTTTGAAAAGAAAGAGGACAATTCCGTGAAGCCGCAGCCTTGAAACTGTCGACATCAATTCGACGGATGTAATGGCTTCCACATGATATAAAACCCTAGAGCGAGTCAACAGTTGTTACTTTGTCATTAGCCCACCAGGAACTTTCTCACTGTAATTACTGAAGCTCAAGTTTTCAACTTCAGACACGCTCCAAATAATTGAAATACTGTCCGCACATTAGGACTAATAGAAGTTATGAAAATTTCAGTTAGAACGTATTCCAAGGCATTCGTCTGAAGTGCTGCACTAAAATATTATTAAGAGAAATGAGTTGTGTTCCCCCTTGGAACAAGCCCATATAAATGACAGCTCGAGTTACACAAATCGATTTCTGAACCCCTGTAAGTTTCTCTTGAAGATGAAATTCAACCACACAGCTCAGGTAATATCTCATCTCGCCTACTGCGCCTTGCAAGCCAGTCTTGTTTTCCAGTTAATTAGTTTCAAGAAGTTGGAAAAGAAATGGACGCCATCATTTGTTTTCTCTTGTTTGGTCCATAATATAAATAAATATACCTACTTCGAAACCTAAGTTCGAAAGGTCTTTTTTAAGCTATCAATATATATATACATATATATATATATATGTATACGTATACTTTTATATTTTTATTTCAAAAAAACGGCGAAGATTTTGGTACTTTTTACCTTTAGAAAATATAAGATAGGTAGGTACATTTAAGATACCTGTGATTTTATGTTAGCAATTTTTAGATGAATGAGTCAAGTAATAAAATTGCATTGTTTTGTAACTTTACATTTGTAGATATATACATATATTTAATTTTATTTTATTTAATAAAGTGTCATGTGCACCAGTCTCCGTCTTACCAAAAATGATTATGCACCAGTATTCGTCATGCGGCAGTACCAGAGTTCGTCATAAGCTAAAAGCATTTATTATACCATTCTAATACATGCCTGTATCGTTGACAAAAATTGTCCTAAAGGCCTTAGCAAATCATCCAACCTCATAAATAAATAATAAATCTTTACTTAATCAATACATATAAAACAAACATATTTTTTTAGTTTTTTCGAAACTCCCGCACAATTCTCGTGTACCCATTTAGAACACTTCATACATTTTATCATGTCTTCTTGGCTACTAGTCTCGCAAATGAAACAAAACCAACTTTCTGAAACATTTTCAAGCAACGCTTCAACTTGTCTGATACCTCTTTTATTAGATTCCTTATTCGCCTTCTTTGTTTCTCTTTGCTTTTTCCGATTTTCTGTCTCTTCGATTTTCTTCAATTTTTTCTCTTCCTTATTTTTATAATATTGTTGCCATTCACTTGAAGTGGCAACTGAAGGAACCTTCTCAGTTGCTTTTCTTTTTTTATTACTTTTTGCCGAATTTGACCAAAAAAAGAACTCTTTTTGAAAGGCGAGGGTATGCCCTCAGGAATCTTACTCGTGGAAGGCAATGGTGGAATTTTTTCGCTTGCTCTGATGTTTGAGGGTGAAGGATTTTTTTCCGCTTGTTGAATTATGCTATTAATGAGAGAATCTGTAGAACTTGTCTCGTTCTGTATTTCATCAGTGGTTTCGTCACTAAGTTTAGCTTTTTTTACTTCTTGGCTCTTGTTATTAATGAGGCAAGGCGAGGGAGTTTTGTCACTCCGTGTTTCAGTATAGACTCTTCCACCAATTTCAGTAAGAGTTCCACCTTCGTCAACCTCATAAACAATTATACTCTTCGATTTTCAAACAACTCTTCTCCAATATTGGTATTTTGTTCTTCAGTTTCCGTCTAGATCGAAGTTAAACTATAAATTCTGCTCTTCAAAGTTTGTAATGTCGTGAAAATTTTGCTCTTCAACGTTTAGGTCGCGGTTCCAGTCCAAATTCTGCTCTTCAATATTAACATTTGAATCATCTAGAGTAACAAATACGAAATAATACTTTGTTACTAAGAGTAGGTTGATACCTACCTATTCCAATTTCAGAAGAAATGGTCTTTTTATTGCCTTCTGAAATGGCTGATCTGATTTTCTGACTGAATTTTTTCCATATATAGAAGAGTTCGGCGTCTTATATAGGACCAGTCCATTCTTCTCCAGATTTTCTAAATAATTCCAATTTTTTATTTTGAATATTTGAAGTGAGTTTTCACTTCATTTTCATTATCTTCATTATTAATGGCATCAATATTATTATCAATTTAACTTTTTATCCTGAAGTACTTTACAGCATTTGGGTTTAGAGGAAACAAACCGCAAGTTCTAAATCCATTTATCAGGAGCTGAGGTTTAATTGTCCTTTGGAGGACGGTATTCAGTAAGATTCCAAAATTGTCGCGACGAAGGCGAATACCAGCATTTTCAATTCTCCAATCATATACTGCCTTTTTCCAGGCTAATTTCAAGGGATGGAACACAGAAACATCCATTGGCTGAAGTATGTGGGTGGCATTAGGATACAACGCTATCAGTTCAATTTGTTTCGATTTGCAAAATTCTCTGAGAGGCAAGGTCAAATGTGATACGTGTCCGTCAAGGTAGATAATGATCGGAAAAGATATATTATTTTCTACGAGCCATGGGTAACATACATTGCATATGTATTCCAAAAAAGTTTGACCAGTCATCCACCCGTTGTCCGATTTTCCTATTGCCCAGCTGGATGGAATGGAAGTTGCTAAATTTTTGGACACTCTCTTCAAGTTAACCACAATCATGGGCGGTGCTACTTTTCCTGCAGCATTACCGATAATTAGAGTAGTTATACATTCTTTTTCATCCGAATTTATAATTGTATGAATGATCTTTCGCCCCCTTTTCACTAGAACTTTATTGTTACTTGGACTGAGAAAAAATGCAGTTTCATCACAATTAAAAATTCGTTCGCTATCTGAAATTGCTTCAAAGAGATCATATTTCTCAAAGTGCTGTTGTATCTCCATAAACCACCCTCTAATTTTATCTTCTGTAACTATTGCCCTCGTGTTTGTTAAATTTTGGGCAACTCTTCTTGCAACTTCTGGATGCCTACGAAGAAATGCTTCGTACCAGTGTCTTCCTGGTCGATCGTTAGTAAAAGGACAATTTGGTTTTCTCAACTCTTTAATCAACATCTGCACGCTATTTAATAATTGTTCCTTTCCCACAGGAAATCCTTTTTGAGCCGAATAAAAAATACATTTTACTAGGGCTAGCTCCTCTTCGTCGGAAAGAACAGACGGAGGGCCCATTTTCCTAAAAATAGGAGTTTTTCCTTTCGCCTTAACGGAACTAATCGTTTTAATATGCACTAGCACGCAGTCGCAAAAAATGAAAATTTTCAAAATTTTTTACTGACAAATAAATTGACAGAACAGTAATGTAACTTTACAAAACTGATACGAGATGGCTCTAGAAGCTTAAAACATTGAGATCTAATTTGTATGATCGTATAAAGTCTTAATTTATGTTGCCAAAGTGATTTTATGTCGATCACTGGGACAATGACGGGCACTGGTACATTAACCTTATCTAGGAATTTTTTATATACCTGTTGATATATAGATCCATCGATTCATTTACATTCTAACGACATTCATCGAAAACGGCAATTATGTCGTATTTTTCGAAATTTTGATCATTTTGAAGTGTCAATGTTTACATATACTAACTATCTATTTAATAAAACTAGAAAAAACTACGTACTCCACTGAATTCCTTGAAAAAAGTTTTATAGGAGTCAATCATAACAGTTTTAGTCTGCTTAGTACAAAAATAATTGAAGAGAGTTTTTGAAATGAGACCATGACTCGGAGTTCTATGGCTTTGTGGTTTCTTGATTACCATTTCTTCTATTTTTACGGCTTCGATCGGCAGACACTGAATAATCTGAACATGGAACATGCAAGAAATCTTCAATGGTCTCAATCTGTGACCAATATTAATACTGTGTTACATCGATAGTGGAAGAGGGAAATAATATAGCTCGAGGAATAACAGAAGCGAGACAACCAATCAGTGAAAATAAAAAAGAAAATAATTATGTGAAGGATTCTTGAAGAATCCTGTATAATAGCATGATTGAATTATTTTCTTCGAAATAAATGGAGTAACTTGCTCGGATGCATTTACGTGTCAAGAAATTGAGACAAACATTACATAAGGAGTCTGTCTCGGGGCACCCCGCTTGCTTTGTTTTTGTGTTAATTAATTTTCTGAAACTTTCAAAAGCAAGTGGACGGCAACATTTATTTCCTTTCATTGGGGTTCATAAAATAGGGATGTTTCTGTCTACATGGAGAGTACGTAAAATGCGGTTGTCAGGATAATCAATTACCGCATCTCAAACTTTTTAAAGCTCTTTTTCCGGCATTTGTTCATTATTCATAGGAATCTGTAGCATATAAAGGAAAACTTAGACATGATTAACATTAAAATGCTATCGTGCACCCGGAGTTAAGTCCGTTGTAGCCCCGATCATTAGTCTCTGTCTTGTTAGGATAGTCTCATTTCCTCACACGTATTATGACAATGATTAACATCGAAGGTGGCGACCGTCAGCACCGTCAGAAACGTAACAGGTGCGGGGGCAGTCCGAGGGAACATACGACGTACGTGCGTGCTGCTCTCTGCCGTAATCTAGTTATCAGTTTGGTTTCCTTTTTGGAAGGGATTGTTACACCAATATCCAACTTTAATAATTGGATAACTTAAGCTGGATACAGAGTATTACGTGTGCTAAATTACTTTTCCAGAACATTTTACGGCCAACTTTAATATATCGATGCTATCAACTCTTATATCCTCCGCCGCCTTACCTATTTCGTTTAAATGGATGTACTACCCTCAAAGAGCCATAGGTTTCAGAACTTCTACCGAGAAAGTTGCCACTCCATAATAGAAATAAATCAGATTTAGTAGATAAATCGAGATAGTTTGAAAAGTAGTAATTACGGCGAATGGGGCACTTATAATTTCGCCATCTGCAAGAGCAGTCGAAAATATAATAAAACGCGGAATATTTTGCCAATAATATCTTTTTAATATCGCGCCATAAAGGAGTTATTTAAAAACTCGTATCGAATGACTTTATCAAGTGCCCTAAAAGTTATTATTTCAATTTACTACCTTCACTATGTGTGTCAACTTTTATACGGCCAAGAAATAATATCGCGGCAATCAAGATTCCAGCATCAATTTAACGGCCACCAGTGCCGTTTATTAGACAAATAATCATAAAAAGCCCATTACACCGAAAGAAAATTTTCGCTTTGATCGACAGGGTCAAGGGAGCAAGACCCGCGGCAAACACACTGTTGGAAGCAATGATAAAGAAGCCCAGTCAATTTGTGCCTAGCCAGCTTCCTTTATTACTTGGCGGCGATGCGTGAGTGTCGGAGTTACACTTCTTAAGCTAAGCAAAAATGTGATGACAACAGTTAAAACGGTACGTTTGGTTATCGAAAGCGTACATTTGATTTCTGGTAATCATAAAAAGTCCGTTATACCTAGCAAGAGAAAATTCCCGCTTTGATCGACAGGGTCAAGAGAGCAAGACTCGCTGTAAACACGCTATAGGAAGGAATGATAAAGAAGCCCAGTCAATAAACGTCAGACAACCGCTGCACATTTGAGTCTAGCCATAATTAAAATTAAGTGTCTTAGCTACTTTCAGCGGCCCTCCGCCTCGCCGGGCACCGAGAAAAAAACAACAAAATTGATTGAGAACGCAGTGGCCCAAGAGACACAAGACAAATGGCACCGAGGAAATCTCGAGAGGGCCGCCATTAATAAACGACCATTGCCGAAAGTGGTCTATGGCACGTTACTCTTACGCTCTCATTATACTAATACAGAGTTCTATTTATTTGATTGCCGGTCATGTAACAATTCGTTTCGTGATTTAATCAACCAACTCTTTCTTATACTTAGTGTATCAAATTCAAAATTTCCTGATGGGGACTAAAGTAGACTTTTGGAACCTTGAGGAAGCGTTGTTCAGTTCTTCAGCATTATGAATATTCATAATTAGAACGCATAGAAAAATAGCAATTAATATTCTTAGTGTCCGTCAACAGCGCGTCAATATCCTTTGTTATCCAGAGTTTTCTACTTTCATTCTGTTTGGGACCCAAAACAGCTCTAGCTGTAGTATCTAAACTATTTCCATTCTGTCTCTACGTCCCTAACAGTATTTTCATCCGCGCCTTTTAATACTTCGTCTTTTTCTCGAATTTAAGGCGCGAATCATAATCTTTAAAATGATCGAGTTCAAGGTGTCTTCTACCGTTTCGTTTTTCCAAATCTTAAATTTAAGATACCACTAAGTTGTGATCACTATCTATCTGCTCCTGGATGTCTTCTGCAGTCCCTAACTTGACTTCTAAATCTTTGCCTAACAAGAATGTAATCTATTTGATCAATATGACCCTACATGATATTTAATGTGACAGCATGTATCAATTCCAAATCGCTGTTAGCACCAGCTGCAATAACAGAAGCCTGTATATTTTTGTACCACTACAACGAGCGAACTGGAATGTTTCTAATGAAAAATTATTCCGCGATCGAATCGATAGGTCATAGTAATTTATAATATGGGTGATTCTACTGAAATGTGTAAAATATTTCATACAATTTGTCCTTGCATGTTTTTAACAAAAACTTTTAAAACGAATATCTGGTATTGTAGTAGTCCCCCAACAAAAGCAAGATCCAAAAGGGCCAGTCAAGTTCTTTTGTATTTACAGTTTTATAGCAAATTTTCTGAAAACGTGATCCAGGGGACTGAAAATACTAAAGAATATGGGTTTATTTTATTTATTTTAATTCGAAACTGTCAACAGAACATTGTAGTAGATAAACTAAAGTTGTTAGGTATAAGAGAAAACATAAAAAAATAAAAATTATTGAGAACAGAAATATTGAGATCCTTTAAATAATCACTTTTCATATACATTAACAGGGTACTGAAATTTGTAAAAAAGTCTGTCACCCTTTTGCTGTAATGTAGGTCATGGCAATGTTTCCAAAATCTGCTCAATCGATATGTCGGCTACATCATTGTCGTCAACTTTGAAAAGGGTGCCTTCTTGGTTACACAATTTTAAAAATGTTACTCTCACTTCACCTTCATCATCATCATGATCAGAACAAACTGCTACATACCGGTATTCAAACATTTTCACGGGAAATTTAACAATCTCCGTTTTTGTAATTTATTTTCGAAGGACAACTGGTACCTGGTGAAGGCTCATCATTTTCAGAATCAGTAAAAACCTCAGTTGTATGTAGATGAGCTGCTGGTGGATAAGAAATAACTCCTATCTTGTAATTTTCACAGCATTCAAGTTCGCAGAAACAACTTACAGACTTCATTGTAAGTTTTCTAGGACGAAATGCATTTCCAGATACCTGATGAACTCTTAAAGTGCCAGGGAAGGTCATCAACTCTGAACTGTTTTTTTGTATGAAAGTGTTCATGGCTTGTATCTCCCCGTCAGTAATTGTATAAGTAGTTATACCCTGACATCTCAACTGTATCAACTTAACAAATTCTTCTAAATTTGTTACATCGGCACCTGCGGCTACCACCTGGTCAGCTGTTCTTTTACACACCGCCCCAACACCGTCGGGAGCACCCTTACCATGCCCACTTTCATGGTAATTCCACGTAAACTTGTTTATTGACGGATAAAATTCAGTTAATTTACAACCCAAAATGAAAAACAGTTTTGTTTCGATATTGTGTTACTGGGCCATCACTCAAGAAATGTACATTTTCAATACTAGTAGGCAAGGATGTCAATACTGGCTTAAGGTGAGCCCATATTGCGCCTACGCCGTGATCCAGATTTGGGGATATAGTGCAGTAACATTTTTTAACATTTTCTTTGAGATAGACAACTACTGTGTGCAGACTTATTTGCAATCTTGAGCCCCCAAAATGAAACGACTGAATTTCTTGATTGTATTTTGTAGCGTAATTTTCTGAAAAGTCCATGTGCACTAAAGCGTCCTTGTCAGTAAGCTGGCTCTTCAATTTCTTAATTTCGTGATACTGATGAACAATGTTAAACTCGTGTTTAAAAAAAGGAATAATATTGTTTTCCAATTTGAGAATTACATCTCTGGGATGCTCCGAGTAGTTTTGCTTCAAGTATTTGGTTACGTATCGGATTTTTTTAGCTTTAGGATCGACTATTTCTTGTTTTGTGGAAATCCATTGCTTAAAAGTAATTTTTGCAGAGTTAGTAAATTCTTCATATGGCAAAGTTTTAGAGCAGCAATCTAAGCAAGTTCTTTCTAAGCATATTTCACTATATCGGTTACAGCAAAGAGTCTTTAGCATATTCTGATAACAATTGTTATATTTCAATAATTTTCTTTGCCATAAGACTGATAAAATTAAATCAATGTTCGCATGTTGCACACACAGGCATGTGTCACGATCTCCAACTTTGGGCGAAACTACCCAAAACGGTCTCATGCGACAAAAAGAAGAATAGCTTCCACAAAAATTATTTGTGTTTTTGAATTTGTTGTAAAGATTTTTAGCTGCGTCTTGCAAATATCTCTTTTGCATTTTTATTTTATGGCGCGTGATGAATTCTTTTTTCCCTGCGCAGAGGCGACTGTTTGAATCATCCTCGTAAAAGTTTTGTATTATTTTCCTTAACCTTAACATTTTGATTTTCCTAAGTGTTTTTGTTTTGTTTTTCTACATAACATAATTTTCTGTAGGATATGCAGTCGCTGTATTTCCATAATTTATGCTTTTTAACCAGGTCGCCAGAAATTAGTTTGTTGAAATTAAGTTTATCTTTTGGGGACGTTAATTGAGAGTAGTTTTCCTTTAGCTGTTTATTAATAACATCGCCAAATAAAGCTTTCTTTGCTACCTATATCTCTGCATGAGCTAGGAGTATTAATCATTTTCTGCATTTTAGTTACTGGGGTCAGTTCTTTACTTTTCTTGTATTTTCTCAGACGTTCCATCCTCTTCCGATATTTCTTTATCTTCATTTTCAGTAAAGTTATTTCATCATCCTTTTTCTTCAATTCTCTATTTTTCTTTCTTCTTTGTTTTTCCGCTCGCCTTCTACCCTCAATTCGTTTTCTGCTTTCAACCACATGAACTGCATTAAAATCAACTTCGTCATCTGACATTGGAGGAGTGATAGACCTTATAAAATTATTTGTGACTTCTTTCATGGCAACTTTTTTGAACGATACGTTGCAGCATATTCTTTCCAATATTTTCTAGTTTTTCTTTGTTCCCTTCTTGTCATCTCTTTTATCGACTTTCGTTGTCCCTTCTGCTTTTTTCTTAAATATTTCAATGCCTCTTTTTGCCTCTGTTTTTCTCGTTTCTCTGGATCATTTTTTATTCTTTGATATCTGGCTCTT
Organism: Xestobium rufovillosum; assembly: GCA_963966045.1. Lineage (NCBI taxonomy): Eukaryota > Metazoa > Arthropoda > Insecta > Coleoptera > Ptinidae > Xestobium > Xestobium rufovillosum. Next base: position 36,946,769 of record OZ014496.1, read on the forward strand.
TCGGCGTTCCTCTTTTTTGACAAAATTTCTTCTCTGCTCTGCTTTCGCTTTGGTGTCATCTTCCCATTAACTGTTAAGGAGTACACACATGTGGAATTAAAAAAAATACCTATTCCATTATGCACTTATAAACCGATACTGTTTATTCTAGGTCTTGATCAGTCCCCTGGATATTAAGTCAGTCCCCTGTAACATAATTTGACAGGGGTCTGATGCCAGGGAACTGACGATTTTTACGAATAATGAAAGAAACATTATTAATTAACGAATTCTTCGACCGGCTATTTAGCAGAAAGCTTCGCCACTAAATTATCTATTGTTAACAGCGAGTGTTGTTACAAAATTTAAATTGATTACATAAAAATGCTTACCAGGGGACTGTTTTTGTTCTCTGACCAAGCACGTGTGTCTTCCTACACTGCAGAATTTAAACTGAAATAAATGGCTTAAGAACAGATATTAGCCAAATTGTCCAAACTTCACCCTAGTAACCGTCAGTTTTGCACAACCATAAATGCTAGTGATGGGACAGTTCCAAGTTTTTAATTGTTTTCTATGTAACAGGGGACTGATGCAAGATTGTGAGACAAAACTTTGTATTTTAAAAATGAAATAATTAAAGTTTGCTCAAAGTAAATATATTAATGACAGATAAAGGTGGCAATTACAGAATGAATTATAAGTGAAATGAAAATAGCTTGAATTATATCCAGAATTCACGTTTGATTGTGGAATTTTGGTGTTGCGACATACCAGGGAACTGATATTTCACGAATAAATTTGACAATTTAATTAATTTATACCTAAAATATAAGGACAATTTTTATGTGCACCAAAACCACAGAATTTTTTGCATCAGTGTCTATTAAAAAAATTATATTTATTTGCAGTTTTATGTGGCTTTTTAAAGATCTCAATATTTTACACGCTTCAGTAGAATCACCCATATAAATACCCTCTCTCGTGATTCAGAGAGAGAGAGGGTGAGAGCGCGGGATATTAAATACTCCAGAAATGTAGGGACATTTTTATGGCCAATAAAACTTATGAAGCTAATTAAGTAGTAGTTTTAGACGATATATCCATCCTCCTTTTTATCTAAAAGGAGGGATCTACATCAAGTCCTTTGTTCAGTTGTAATACCGGACCCTCTGTTCATCAAAGTAACAAATGAGATTCGTAAAGTACCGTGAAAAATGCTCAAGTCTGAACTGAAATTAAAACGGGAACAACAAGATTGTTGCTTATAATAATAATAATGATTTATTTTCCATTTTTCGATTAAGTACATTATAAATACCGTAGAATGGGGGGACTTTGATAATTTTGCAACGTTTTTTGTATGTAACTTTTTAAACCTTTATAGAATTTCTAAAAAAAAAAATGTATTGCTGTAAACAGCTAATACAAATTGAATAGAACAACAAATTTTCTTGTGGCGTTCATAATTTATGAGTAAAAAAATAAAATGTGCCCTATCAATGTCTCCCATCTGCATAAGCTACAGTAAAGACATCGTCTTCTACAAGTTTAAAAACTTCTCGACTTTGATCCAATGACTTAAGTCCAGTTACTTCATATTCATCGTATGGTAATTTTTTTTGTATTTTAGCAGCATACACATAATTGGTGCACTTTCTTTTTCCGGATAATATTTTTACTAGTACGAATATGCCAGGATTTAAATCGGATAAGGAGGGCTCAATGTAATTATCAGTAGAATCATTTATATCGGCTGCAATGTCTTCTGAAATTTCATTTTCATTTTGGTCTTCGTCTTCGAACTGGATTGGGTCGGCAATGTCACTGTCAGATGAACTTTCCGCAGTTTTGTGTCTGGTAACACTTTTACCAGGTTGAACATTAATCTTTTTCTTGCTTTGCCTTTTGGCAATTACAATATCGGACTTTTTATTTTTTAAGTATTCCGTGAGACTGTCGTTTAGGAGCTGTGTTACTTCTCCGTTATTGTTCTCTGATGTAACCTTACACAAAACTTTGTTTGGATTGAAAGGAACTATGCCACAAGCTTCAAATCCATTCGCACCTATTTCATAATCTCCAATTTTGTAGTCAGTTTTAGCACACGATAAGTTCATACTGTCTAGGCATTTTTTCAGCAGAGCAGGAAAGGTATCTTTGGGTATGCCAGAGACTTTTGGATGTTTCATTTTAAAATCTGTTAGGACCTTTCTCCAAGCAACCTTCATTGGTTTGAAGAAGGAAACATCTAGAGGTTGACAGATGTGGGTTGAGTTGCTCGGAAGACATGCAAATTCAATGTTATGTGACTTGCAAAGATCTAAAACACGATCCGAAAAATGCGAAGCTAAGTTATCACCAATCATAACTGTTTTGCCTTCTAAACGACGAGCATGCGGCAAGAATATTGTTTCAAACCAATCAGTGAAACAGGTGACTTCCATCCATCCATTTTTCGTTCTGTTGTACCTGGTCCCTCTTGAACAACATGGCTGGTCACAGCATGGTGAACCTTGTGGACCTCCTATCGTCCAAGTATCCCACATATTCTCACTACGATATATTACATAGGGAGGAAGCAATGTTCCGTCGGCAGCACCGCACATCATAATTGATGTGGCAGCTTTACTGTGGTTGCTAACTTGTTCCGGATATTTTGTTCCTCTTCTAAAAATTAGCCTTCTTTTACCAGGATCATCGCTCACATTGGTCTCGTCATAATTAAAGACATTAGATGGAGGACACTCGGCGATCGTTGACTTAAGATTGTTGAAATATGTTTCCAAAGTTTCCTTTGTAACACCCGCACGTGCCCTTGTAATATTTGAAGCAAGTCTTTCAGAAATTATTTTATCATGTCTGTTTAAAAAACTTTTTATCCAATCTTTACCAGGTTCTACACCACCTTTAAATTTTTGGCAGTATCTTCCCGTTCTTTCCAAATAATGTTTTGTAAACAATTGCACATCCAAATTTGACAGAGGGAATCCCCAGTCTGCACACTTCACAATATTTGCCACAATGGCGTTTTCCTCTAGAACAGTTAGGGCTGTCTGACCACCGGGATTATCGCCATGTTTGCCTGTAAACTTATTGTGTAACGTGCCATACGGAATTTTATGTTTTTGATGCAGCGAGGATCGATAGTCTTTCATGGGTAACATCCTGTAGTGCTTTTTCTAAAGCCTCCTCTGTAAAATTTCTGTAACTTCGAGTTCCAGGCTTACGTTTATATACACGTGGCATGTTGGAGTCAGTGTAAAGAACAACAAACTAGCCAATTTAAATCTGAAACCTATAATAATTACAATAAAAATTATGACAGTGGCGCTTGTGAGTGCACAAAGAATCATATTATCTAAAACATTTCAAGCTCAATTAAAATGTTAATAATATTAGCGGTACTATTATTATTATTATTATTATTTAGAAAAAAATGATGATAAACGATCTACATTGTAGTATCAAATTAACCCCTTTTTAAGTATCAAAGTGACCCCTGCAAGTAGAGAAGATAAAACTGATTGGAAAAAACGGTTAAAATTTAAGGTTAGCAAACTTTATACCATGCCTATAAAACAACCATTAATACTATACAAAAATAATTGCCTGTAATGTAATGACAACAACTGCAGCATCAAATTTTTTACAGCGACAATTTAAATTACTAAATCACTTACAGTTTTGGAGCTATTTTTTAGACATAAACACAGTCGCATTCGCGCGCAAACACTACCATGTGAGCTCTCCCATAATTGAGCTATTACAAAATCGCCGAAACACGCACAACAGTACTGCAATATGAGTTGCCTACTTCATTATCTAAAATAATCAACGAATTATCAAAGTCACCTCGTATAATCAATGTCACCCCATTCTACGGTACATAAAAATACATAAACATTGTCCAAAATGGAAAACCACAAGGTGAAAGTTCAGGTAGACAAAAAAAATCGTCCCCCAATCTGCCACTTGCACCCTGACATATCAGAAAAAAAAACAAAAACAAATGCCTAAATCTAGCAACTAATCTAAATCACCTCCACAACATGACACCAAAGTAATACGAGTAATAATGATAATAAATCACACATACACACTATCACCAATCATTTATGTTGTCGCATACCGCCCATCTCAATTATCAAGGTAAATCCTAAGCTGTTTTCTGAAAGTTCCACTGTAAGTTTTCAGTTTGAGTGGAAGCCCATTGTAAGCTCTAGGCATACAACCAAAGAAGGATCGGCCATAAATAGCTGTTTTATGAAATGGTGGAGTTACTAGTCCTTTGAACCTTACATTTAAATTATGAACATCAGTACGAAATTGTATATTATGAAAAAGATATGTAGGAGCTCTATTTACAATTAAACTATGGAACAGACAAAGTGATTGCAAAGAAAAACGGTTACTCATGTTCAACCAACCAACATCAAGCAGCTTATGAGATATGTGCTCGTATTTGCGAATGCCATATATGTATCTTAGGCAAGAATTTTGAATTTTTTGGACACGTCGCGCAGTCAGAGAATCCAAACTCGAGGCAAAGACAGGAGCACAAAAACTGAAATGACATAAGATGAGAGGAAGGTAACGCCTGTGGGGAAACAAGAGCTTCAAACCAAAGACTGCTTTTTGAATGCAATTCGATATATGCTTGCGATATCTGAAGGTATTATCCATATGCAGACCCAAATTCCTCACACTATATACCCTAGGTATGGAAACATTGCGGACTGATAATGCAATAGAGTTTTCAGGAATTGCGTTAACTGTATGCTCACGACCAAAAACTATGAATTGACACTTTGAAGGATTTAAAAACAAGTTATGCTCCTCGGAGGCAGAATGTATATTTAGCAAATCCTTGTTAATATGTTCAACAGCCAATCGAAGCTCGTTAGGGTAAAAAGAAAGATAAACTTGAGTATCATCCGCATATGCATGTGAATTACAAAATTTCAGGGCAGAATTAAGCTGGCAGGTATAAATTGAAAACAAAACAGGTCCTAAGACAGATCCCTGCGGTACACCAGATTGAATATCCAGCACAGAAGAACAAACACCGTCAATCATGACAACTTGCGTTCTATCCGTCAGGTAATTTTTTATAAAATCAATGAATCCGCAACTCAGTCCCACATAATCTAGAATAGCACATAGAATTGTGTGTTGTAACGTGTCAAACGCCTTCGAAAAATCTAATAGGACAAGGATGGTTATTTTATTAATATCAGTGGCTTTCAAGATGTCATCAGTTGCTTTCAACAATGCTGTAGTGCAACTATGATGTTTGCGAAATCCTGATTGATGTAAAGCTAACATATTGTACTTCAATAGATATTCACTCAGTTGGCAACAAACAATCTTTTCCAGAACCTTCGACATACAGGGTAATAGACTAATCGGCCTCAGATCCTTGAAATCCACTGGACTGTCGATCTTAGGTATTGGTCTGACCTGAGCTTGCTTCCACACAGCCGGAACTCTACCCTCAAGCAGACAACTGTTAATTATATTTGTAAAAAAGGGTATCACGTAGGGAGAGCATAACTTCAGCATTTGTATGTTAATACCATCCGATCCAACGGAGTTGGATACAATACTGTGCAGGACCTTACAAACAGTTTCACACGACACCAAGCTAAACTCTAGAGAATTACGAAAATTAGGATGTTTATTATTTTTGTAATAATTCAATAACTCATAAGATATACTTTGTTGTTGAGGTACAGAGTTCATAAAGTAAGTATTAATTTCATCCATTTTCTTAAGATGGTCAGGAAGAGTCCTCTTGTTCCTTGCATTGTCCAGCTATCTATTAGAGGTTGTAACGCAAACGTTTCTGTATTAACCTAGTACAGGTGTTGGTGGTAGATAATAACGCAGCTACAGATGCCGATAACTTGGTCGACGGTAGTTGTGTTTAGAGTCCATTACGTCCTCATTAACTAACCCACTGATTACGTTAATAGATATTTTAGTCGATAATTCTGCGTACAGGTTACTCAATGACGTCAGGAACCCTGTAATTCTAATCGATGCCATATCATATTAAATCCAAAAACGTACCATTTCTGTAGACGCAAAGTGACACTTGTTTAACTCCGTTTTTCAGTTTTGTAACACTCACAAAAAGTTAAACAGAAAGTGAAATCTGACCACAGCATAATACAGCAGTTAAAGTTCTTGGCGGTGTCTTTGAACTATTTTAGCTGCATTTGGTGACCTCCAACTATAAGTGATTTTCTACCGCGGCGTTTTATCGATCGGTTTGACACTGGTATTAACTCTACGACAGACGAAAAAGAGCACGTGCGTAGCCTGAGATGCCTGGCATTTACTGGGTAGGTACATAACTTAAATTGAAAAATTTCTAAATTGTCAATGTCAGCCCGCGGATATGATCATTATTTCTTTGGTCAGAATCGACACCTGAGCCCGCATACTACTACTTGTAGTCTAGCGTTCTAGCCACTAGATTATTGCATCTCTAAAATAAAGAAATAATAAAATTAACTCGATTAAAATATTTAAAAAAGAAAAAATATGGGGCCATTTTCAGCAAATTTATCTGTCTCATCTTTATAAGCAATTTTATGTTGTGAACCTTCGTGGATGACGAGCAAAAACAATTTCGTGGCCTGAGAGCGAAAGTTGCCCGGCACCCGCGCGAAGGTGTAATTGCAAAGTTGATGGCTGTTTGATGCATTTATGTAATTGAAGTGACATGGACACAAAATTATCAAAGTTGGCGACTAATGAAGATTAATGAGTCGTCGACGAATTAAAAAAGTTGACTAGCACCATCACATCATCATACGTAAAGTTACAGAAGTTGAGGCGGCAAAGCATCGCTGTAAATTGATATTGCTCGCTTCGGAACATAATTGATTACTCGACTCCAGTTTTAATATAATTTATGTCGTAATAATTAGCGAGTGGCCGTACACGCTGTACATGTTCAGTGTGGCGCACCTGCTACCGACACTTGATGAATCAACGTCTGCCCATGCTCAGTCTGGACTTTCATTACAAACCACATAAATCTTACTTTACTGCTCTGTTTCGCAAAATAATAACAGTTGTATAACCGAAGATTGCACCCTATCGTGGTCTACATGCATACTCGCCCCTTTTTTGCTCCACATGTCCACCGGCATTATCTGACCCCGTTTGAGTTCTTTATTATTTAAACTAAAATTTATGTCCTTTAATGCAAACATTACCTGATATCTAACATATAAATTATATGAAGTACTACGTCATCTCGCGCGCTACGCGCGCTCACTGCCCTAGTCGAATCATGACTTTAAAGAAACGTATTATTGCCTGATTACAGAATAATTTACATCTGATATAATTCCCTGAAAACGTAGTTTTGAACTATTTCTTTGATTTCCTAAATAAATTATCAAACCTTCCCAAGAACGAACTCTTGAAATAGCCACGCATAATTGTCCGTGAGTAAATATTTCTTTTCGGAGATCAATTCCTATTTGATCAAATTTTTGGCCTTGTGATTTGTTAATAGTCATTGCAGATGATAGCATAATGGGAAATGATTGTCGTCTTTTAAAAGTAAAAGGATAAACATTTTCACAGTACCACGTTATAGGGTTAACGAAAACTATATCTCCATGTTTATCGCCTGTTAAAATTAACAATCTCGTACCATTACACAAGCATTCATTAATGCTGAGATTTCTAACCAACATCACAATACAATATACTCTCAACTTCAATTCATGCGGAGGAAAATTTGGCGGGTTTAAAGTATTTAAATATTCAGGAAGAATAGCATCGTTTAAACCTCCATTATCACAATTTTCAACACTATCCAAGTTTGTATATATTTTTTCGGTTTTTATATCTAACAGTTCTACCACTTTTTTGTTAATGTCTTCAACATCAGAATAGCTGATTAGGTCATATATATGAATCGCTTTTTTCTAATTGATTCCTCCATATATTCGTTCAACGATATCCGAATTATAAATACATCTCTGTGGCAATTCTAAATTGCTATTCATATCTTCAAAACTCCATCTCCAACATCCAATAAAAACTTGGTGAATTCTTGTTCCTGTGGTAGAGCCCGCATATTTTGTGTTTAAGAAAATTTACGGAAATAACTCCAAAGAGAACTAAATTTGATACTTAAATTCACTGTTTCACAGCGGGTAGCATTTTTATTTTAACTGGTAACAATTGTCAAAAATCTCCTCGCAACACCATAATTTTTCCACCAAACGGAACATCACAATTCATAAAGTCTCGTAAGGTTCTGTCTATAATGTCTAAAGCATACCTTGGCGCCACAGGAGCTTCATCCCAAATAAAAACATCTACACTCCTTAAATAATCTGCTTCTTTTGAATTTTTCTTAAAGTTGGAAAATGAATCTAAAAACAGAGGAACAGGTAACCCAAACGTTTTATGAACTGTTCTGCCATGAGGAAGTAGTGTTGCTGCTATGCCCGTGAAGGCCATGGTACAAACAATTTTATTCTTACTCTTCAGTAAACTGTAAAGGGTTGTATAAACATAAGTCTTACAGGAGCCTCCTGGACCGTCTATATAAAAACATGAAGATTCAGAAATTGATTGAGTAAGTGGGTGGTATTGCACGTCAGCCACAACTGAACTGGTGCTGGATGGATCACGTAGTTAGACACGGTGCAGTGCTAACCTCTAAAGTCAAAAAGCGCTGGGAGACACCAGACCAGGTGGAGGGACAACACACAGATAATTAGAGGAAGAAAATGGGCTCGGGCTGAAAATGTTGGAGAACAGTGGAGGAGGCATTTCTTTAGCAGTGAACTTGATCTAGGTGAAAGAAGAAATAATGGATTTCTCACGCTACCCAAAGAAACAAATGAAACGTTAGGGCATGCGGATAGTTTTAGTGGATTGAAACTTAAAATTAAGTCCATAGTGTACAGTTTGTGCGTTTTTCAGTTATTTAAGTGTCAGAGAAATCTCGCTCGATAATATTAACCGACTACTCGACTGCCCTTATTCAACGTTCCTTTCGGGAAAGACGCATATAGCTCAAATTAAATTCTATGTGCGTGCAGGGAGGAATCTACACACTCAATTTAAATAGGAGTGCTTTGGTATATAACTCACCGCAGCTCCTTAAAATCAATTTCCGCCTCCTGCGCCTCTGTGGCACGAGACCTGCTGTAGACTGTTTAACTCCAATTACTCCTCGGGGACACAAGTAGCAGAGCTCTGGGATAAGCGGTACTTTGAAGTATGCAGCGGGCAAAGTTTCCTTGCAAGGCATTAACTCGAGTTTTCCAAATACAATAAAAGAACTTAATAAACACCTCGATACGATTGAAATATTTCACGCTGACGCAAGCAGCAGAAGCTTTTATTGGCAGAATTATTATTAAATTCTTGGGCTGTTTGTTAACGAATGAATATGAGAATTTGGGGCGGTACAAATGCGAGCATATTTGATGGATATTAAAAAAATATCCCGAGCACTTGTTCCTTAAAAATTTAATTCAGTCTTCCGAAAATTCATTTTCTGTTTCTTTTTGAATACCAACGCATACCAGCTTTGTAAACGAACTCAAAATAGGTCTTGAAATAAACTTTCAATTAGGAGATTATTATTGAATCAATCACTCACTTCTTTTGAGTTGCGTCACGGTAAACTGAGGCAATGCCTATGGCACAAATAACTGGTGATGTCAGATAAACTCCAAAAACATTAAAGAATTAATCTACAACTGCACTTTGCAGTTTAAAGGTCTGCTTTATCACCACCGAGTAGTAATTTGAGAAATTCGGCAAGCTATGTCAGTATCAGTAGCATAGATGGAAAACCGGCGAAAATATTCGCGGCATTTTCATTATATAGTTTAAAAACGAGACCCTTAGCAGTAATTTAGATCGGGTTCGGTTCCGGGAGATTCATATTGGGGGTGAAACGGGCGAGGGCAATATTTTTATGCAAAATGAGGCGCTTTCACACCGAGGGGCTTAAATATTTGTTGAGAGGGTGTTGCAACGAGATTACCCTCATTCAGACCCGCCCCCGAACCCGGCTGATGTATGTATTTATGGCAACCATGCATCAAACTCGAGCCCGAATAATTTCTGCGATCCGTAAACAACGGCGGTGCGCTCGGGCCCTGCTTTTTCACTTCTTTATAAATCAAATTGGATTTCAGAACCGAAGTTCGGGATATTCCTTGCCAGCGCTGATAATACGTGTAGCCGCTAACAAATTGTTAGTTGTTGCTATATCTGAGCGCATAACTCTCTGCTATTGCCTTTGACTGTCGGCGTATATTATACCTGAGATGACTTTCGGGAAGAGCCGTTTTGAATCAACTATTTATGGGACCCCGTGCCACGGAAACATTGCAGTTGCGAGAGCAGTAACTGTCTGACGAGGAGTCAAGTTTGAACATAACTCTCCTTTGGACAGATAACCATCGAAAATCAGTTCTTTCCAGTTCACCCCAGGAGATTATTATTTGTTCTGGTGTATTCTACTTTAATCTTCACTATAATGTAAAATAGTCAATAGTCCAGTACTGCGTCCATTTTGAAAATTGCAAAAATCAGGCGACCACTTTGTTAAAGTTCACTCCACAATGTTTAAGTGTTGACTTGAACCAAACCACTACCTTTAGCCATTGGAAATTTCAATATTTTAAAATAAACACGCTAATGCAGCTAATTACTCACGTTATAAGCAAAGCAACGAGCCAATCTCAGACCTAAATACGGTAAACAAAAACAATAAACACGGCCGCAGAAGTACCAACTCCCGCGTCCCGTGCTTCGCCGAACAGTAAGTGTGTGCTCAAACAGCGCTCCCAGACGAGTTTTATTCTTCCATCTAAAAGTACATACGACGAAATTTTCCCGAGTCGCGCCGATCTCGCTCCCATATCGAATGTGAATTTGCCTTAGAGTGCGGGTACAGTATAGAATTATAAAGGTTAAAAGCGAAAGTAGTTGATCGGTAAATTAATATAATAATAACAACGATGTCAATTAGTGATTTCGAATTTTACTTTCAATTGTATTGCGTTTTATTACGACGTGTTAATAGAAAGACTGGATTCGCCTCCATATTTTTATCTCCTGAACTTTTTTTACGAGATTTAATAAAGCATAAAATGCCAGTCATTCGGATTTTCGATCCCATCCGTAAATTTCCTCTCTGCAATCAACGGAAAGAATATTTTATCTAACGAGAACAGAAGCCTGCTATTACGGCCGTCAAACGACTGCGTGAAAATTGCTTCAATTTTAAATTTTCGGGGCAAACGTGGGAATAAATTCTAATTTAAAATCCGCTTCTAGTAAACAGTTTTATAACCACTAAACCTATTGAAATGACCGTATTCCTCACGTGAAAAATATGTGTTAGTCTTGGAAATGGAAGGAGAAACGTTCCGGCCTTTGTTATTGACGGTTTCCCTATTGGACCTTTGACGGAAGCAAGTTACCCTGTAGTGCACTGGAAAATATTTCGTTAAATCGCTTATTATCGCTCATTTTTGCAGCCCTTGCAGTGAAAACTGAAGAGAATAGTCAGTATATCTGCCGTCGCCCACTCGGCGAACCTTATTGTGAACCTTTTGAATTTGTCTCAATTGTTAAACTGAACAGCCTTTTAGACTAACAAACGTTCCTATTGTTTGCTTATGCAACGTAGTACATGCCGTTTTGAAGCTATCTTTGTCGACGTCGGGCTCACGGTCTACATTCTCTTTTCCATTAGGACCAATATCTGTGCAGCAATTTGTAAAATCAAATTTCATGTTCGATTTTCACGAGTCGTTTCAATGCCAGCCATGCAGTCGCTGCTCCCTGTCAAATGAAAGGAAATGGGGCATCGGCTGATATTCTGTACCGATCATTTTTTAAATTGACTCTCTCGCATGACCGTCGACATTGTCTCGCGTAACGAACCCCGCCGGACCCAATCAAATAAATTCAACGTCAATAAAACCCTTCACTTCTTGGAACTTTCAAAGTATTTTCTTTCAGAAATGTGCCAACACTGAAATATGAAATTCTTGAAAAAATCTTGGAGGGAAACTGACGTGAAGGTATATGGGTGCATTATGCACGGATGAACAAGGGAAAATGAAATATACAAGCGGGATCTTTCTTATTTGAAAAGATAGAAGGTAGTTTTAAATATGGCACTCTCCCAAAATTTTTTGGTGCAGTGGAATTTTCAGCTATCGAGGAACTATACTCATTTTTAGAATTTGGACGAACTTCCAGCGGCAAAGTTATGGAGAAAGGATTGAATTTTATTTTACACTAAGACTCAATTCATTATCTCGCGTAGAAAAAAAGTTATGGCGATTTGAACACGTTTATCGTTCTGCGCGCGTAACTCTTGAAATCGTATACTGACTTAAAGAGTTACGCGCTCAGAACGATTATCGTGTTCAAATCGTCATAACTTTTTCTATGCGAGATAATGAATTGAGTCTTGGTGTAAAATAAAATTGAATCCTTTCTCCATAACTTTGCCGCTGGAAGTTTGTCCAAAATTGAGATATACTTGGGCCGCCCAACAGACGGAGTGATCACCCTGCAAGAATGAGCTCTAGACGGGACCACTATCAATTTAGGACGACAGAACCGCAGTGATGCGCTTTCTTTAGACCCAACGAAGTCGCATCACTCCAATTCGGTTGTCATAAATTAATATTGGTCCCGCTAGAGCACGTTCTTGCAGGGTGATCACTCCGTCTGTTGGGCGGCCCAAGTATAATGCTTTTTTCATCCTATTTAAGATGAAATCGGTTCTTATTTAAAAAGGAACCTTAAAATGAAAAGAAACCTGGGTAGGCATTAAATATCCAATATGCATGCGCCATTCAGTAACCGTATAGCACAGTCAAATAAAACTATCACGTACAACTAATAAAATGGAAATATTCCTTTTTGTGGTCGAGTCTGGAAATGCATCACTTGATACTCAGAAGCCTTTGTTGTGTGGCAAATGAATTTGTAACGACCGCGTTGGCCCTCTAAGTAGTCCTGAACTGCCATAAATCAGAATGGAGAACACGGGACAAAGGTTGCGGTATTAGGACGTAAATAACACTTTGGTAGGGAAGTGCTGACATTTCACTTCGGCCTACGATAACACAGCTAATTAAAATATCGCAATTATCGTAATCCTCTTTTCAGAAGAGCGCTTTCTTCTCCGTTTTCAAAGTATCTCTCTGCGTTAATATTCTGTCCTTAATAAGTCTGTCTGCCACTTCCCCTCCTCATTTGCATTTTGCATTTAATTGGGTACTTTAATTTTTTAACGGGGTAACGTTCAATCATTCTCCGATGATGGATTTCTCAGAGGAAATTTTTATACTGGGTGTTTCACGTTTAAAACCACAGTGATGGGGAACATTCCAGTTTAATACAAAAGTCAGTGAGCTGCCGTAACAATTCAGTCATTTGACTCAACCCACTATAACCAAATCTTTTCGTCAGATAACTGGGTGTGAGACTGCATTCCCGGTAGTGGTCATTATTCAGCCAGTTGTAAATATTCTACATTTTTAGTCGTTACTCTTCAGCATAACCAACAAACATGAATACTATTTTTCAAACCGAGCTTAGCATTGAGACAAGAAAATTACATTCTTTATTTTTATATTGAGGTATTGAGTTACTAAGAAAATCGAACGACCTTATTTATTCCTCAATCATCATCATCATAAGGTTCTCAGTCCGAAGACTGGTTGGACGCGTACCTCCATTCTTTTCTATCCTGAGCTAACCTACGCATTTCCCTAAAAGTAGAACATCCTACATCCCTAACTATTTGAGAGCAGTAGTCTAATCTAGGCCTACCCCTACTTCTTTTTATTCCTATCTCTGACTCTAGTATGTCGCGAACTATTCCTTCGTGTCTTAGAAGGTGTCCTACCATCCTATCTCTCCTACTTTTTATTGTTTTCCATACCTATCGCCTTTCCCCAACTCTTTCTAATACTTCCCTATTGCTAACCTTATCTATCCACGGTATCTTCATCATGCGTCTGTAACACCACAGTTCAAACGCTTCTACTCTTTTTCTATCCGCTTCTCCTATTGTCCAAGTTTCGCACCCGTATAATTCCGTACTCCATACATACGACTTTAAGAGTCTCTTCCTAGTCTCTATATTAACCGTTCTCGAACATAACAGTTGTTTCTTTTTGTTAAACGCAACTCGTCCCTGCGCCATTCTTTGTTTTATATCTTTAGTGCTCCTACCGTCTTGGGTTATTTTACTTCCTAAGTAGCAGAAATCCGCGACCTCCTCTATCTTCTCATTTCCTATTTGTATTTCAATTTTAGTTCTATTTTCACTCCATCTACCTACAAAAATTTTATTTTTCTTTTTATTGATTTTCATGCCGTAGCCCTGTGTCAAAACTGCTTCCATTTCATTCAAAGCCGCTCCTAATTCTTCTTTGCTAGATGCTAACACTGCTATATCATCCGCAAATCTGAGCATGTTAATAGTTTTGCCCTGTACATTGATCCCTGAGGCTGTTCTTTCCTTAACAATATTAATCGCATCTTCGATATATAAGTTGAAAACTAGAGGTGACAATGCACATCCCTGTCTCACTCCCTTCCGGATATCTACTTCCCTTCGTTCCTGCTCACATTCTATAACTGCCTTTTGCTCTTTGTAGAGATTATGTATTATTCTTCTGTCCCTGTATTTCATCCCTACCTTTCTCAGCACTTCGAACATCTTCCCCCATTTTACATTGTCGAAGGCTTTTTCTAAGTCTACAAATCCTATATATACGCTCTTTCTCTTTTCTATCGTTTTTTCTATAATTACTCGTAAAGCTAGAATGGCCTCGCGCGTTCCTCTATTTCGTCTAAATCCGAACTGATCTTCTCCTAATATTTCTTCCGCCTTTTTCTCCATCCTTCTTTGCACAATTCTAGTTAAAATTTTTGACGCATGGGAAGTTAAACTGATAGTTCTAAAATTTTCGCATCTATCCGCGCCTTTCCTTTTTGGCAAAGCTACCATGATGTTCAGTTTGTAATCCTCTGGAATCTCGCCTGTCAGGTATATGCGACTAACTAATTTAAATAAACGATCTATTACCTCTTGACCTGCGCACTTTAAGATTTCTGCCTGCAAGCCATCTATACCTGGTGCTTTATTATTCCTTAAACTTTTTAGTGCTAGCTCAAACTCTTCTCTCATTATAGGACTCCCTAGGTTATCCCCTTCTACACTGCTTTCACTTTCTAATATATCTTGCACTTCCTGTCCCGCATATAAGTTTCCTAAATATTCTTTCCACCTATCTGCCTTCTCCCCGCTTTCGATTAGGATATCTCCTGCCTCATTCCTAATGCTTTTGGTACTAGATCCAATTTCTCTAAAATTTCTCCTAATTATTTTATATGCTTCATCAGTCTTTCCTATTTCGAACTTATTTTCCACTTCTTTGCACTTATCATCGATCCATTGCTCTTTCGCTTTCCTACAGTTCCGAATAATTTCCCACTTGATCGCCTTATATCTTTGTTTCCCTATTTCATCTAACCTATTTTTATATTTGCGCCTTTCATCTATTAGACTCACAATATGTTTTGTTATCCAGGGTTTCCTACTTTCATTCTGTTTATGACCCAAAATATCCCTAGCTGAAGAAACTAAACTATTTTTAATGCAATTCCATTCTTCCTCTATGTCCCTAACAATATTTTCGCCCACGCCCTTTAGTACTTCGTTTGTCTTTTTCTCGAACTTATCGCGCGTATCATCATCTTTTAGTTTCTCTGGGTCAAGATACCTTCTTCCGCTTCGTTTTTTCAAAATCTTAAATTTAAGATTGGTCTTCATAACGACTATATTGTGATCACTATCTATATCTGCTCCTGGATAACTTCTACAATCCCTAACTTGATTTCTAAATCTTTGCCTAACAAGAATGTAATCTATTCGATATCTCCCTAGGTCTCCTGGCATCTTCCACGTGTAGCGTCTCCTAACATGATGGTGAAATAGAGTGTTCGCGACCGTTAAGTTATGTTTATCGCAGAACTCTATCAGTCTCACTCCCCTATCGTTCCTATTGCCTAATCCAAAGGGACCAACTATTCCGCCCTCTCGCCCTGTGCCTACGACTGCATTGAAATCTCCTATAATAATTAAATTTTCGTGTCCTCTCACAAAATCTAGCACATGTTCAATATCACTATAAACTGCCTCTACGACCTCATCACTGTAGTTAGAAGTGGGCATATATACCTGTATTATTACTGTTTTTACAGGTTTCGAATCTAACCTAACCATAACTACCCTGTCACTTTGCTGTAAGAAATTTTCTACACTCTGCCCTACTTTTTTCCGCATAACAATTCCTACTCCCGAATTTCCTCCTACAGATCCTGTGTGTATTACTCTAAAATCTCCGCTCCAGAAGTCTCCGGCTTCTGGCCATCGCACTTCACTAATACCTACTACGTCTAATGCTAACCTATCCATCTCAATTTTCAAATTCTCTAACTTTCCTACTTGTTTCATGCTTCTAATATTCCACGCTCCGACTCGTGAGATGTTACACTTATCATTTCTGATGACTCCCCCCGAAGCAGTCCCCGCCCGGAGATCCGAATGTGGGACTATTTTACCTCCGGAATATTTTACTCTAGAAAGTGCCATCATCATAAATTCGAAGTACGCTGTACCAGGGATATAATAATGTGGTGGTTTCCCGTTGCCTTCCACATCGCAGTAGTGTGTATCACAGTGCCATACCGACCCTCACGATCTCTGCCACTATGATTACTGAAAGAGCTGCTGCCCCCTCAATGTCTCATTTAAAAAATGACAATGCAGGTGCTTAACAACTGTCCTTGTCATTCATTCTTACCCTCCGCATCGAATTCTTGCCAGCGGGGGAAAGCAAATTGAATTTGTAGCGGCGTGACGACACCGAGAGCGCTGCATTCGTTCTTTCCGATAAAATGGAGTTAATTAATTAGCGAATCTCAGTTTGGAACGTCCCCATTCAATTGCATTTTGTGTTGCATGCAAACCTTTGGACGCAAATCAGAGCGGAATATATATTGTGACTTCCCTTGGAACAGGACGCTTACTTTTTTATTTTGACAGATCCAGTGTTCTCGGAAACGAGGATAATTCCCGTTCTCTTTATAAATGCGGAGTCCGCATCATTGCAAACATTTTCTATTTGCAGACTGTGTTAAAACTTTGCATGTTTCACTTTATTAACGAACACACGTGAGTGAACAACGAATTTTCCAGGAAGAAGAGGCACCGACAATTTATTGAAATTGCTTAACACATTGGCCCAATAAAAGAAGACGAAGAAGAACAATAAGAGAATGAGGAAGAGGAAGGGGGAGAAGGAAAAGAAGAAAAGGAAAGAGGAAAAGAAGAGTAAAAAGAAGTAATGGTTAAGCAACCAAAAATACCTAGGAAAATCCATCCAGGAACAGTCATTTAAAGTTATAAGAAAAAGGGACACTTGCGAAAATTAAGATCGCGCCATACAGCCATTCAATTTTTGTTATCACTCTGTTTCGTAAAACGAATAATTCAAAACTCGATTTTACGACGGCTAACACATTTTCACAATTTGAACCGGCACTGACCTTTTTATTTAACGGCCAATAATATTAGAATTCAAGTAATACTGTAGCATGTTATATCCGTAGTCCGGAAGTCATGTGATATGAGATCCTATCAAAAGAAGGGATTACTCTAGAGAAATGAAAACTATATGACCGGAAAGCCCATTTTGACGTTTCCAGAATAAGCCACTGGCGAATGGTAATCGATTCTCGCCGACGGTCACACTTACATAAATTATATTTCATTTCTCGTTCACGCTTTATCGCACAAAACTATTATGACGGAATTCTCAAATTATTTGAAAATAAAAATGACAACCTGCATTGTGGAATTTAAAATAATAGTACGTGTTTCCCAAACTAAGAATTGAAAGAAAATTAGGATATCACATTGATTTAAAAGGTCAATTTGCTTAACAAGTATTTGGAAGAAGTTTGGACATTACTTTACATGTCAAAATAGATGACGTTCCCTATCCAGAGAGAAGCAGATAGGAAGATGCGAATTCTTTAGAAATGTTTGGCTTAGCATTGAAAGAGGTCTTCAAGAACTAGGCGTAGGATGAACATCGAGATGAACCACACACGCATTGTAGATCACATCCCCTGTCGGACTTAGAAATATGTTGAAAAGATGCAAGAACGGTTTCGAGAAGTAGGCCTGAAAATGAATCTCCAAAAACTGAGGTCCAAGAGATGATTTCCAGAGACTAGCGGAGGAGAACTGGATGTTGGTTCCGCAAAAGAGAAAGAAGTGAGGGTAGGCGCAGATCAGACTACTGCTCCCTAATAGTTGGAGATGTAGGCTGCTCTACTTTTAGGGAAATGCTCAATTACATATTTCCGTCGAGCAATCCCAGACTATAAACTGACATATACTTTGTTGATTAATCAAAGACAAAAAAAGGAAAAAGAAAAATAAGGAGTTCAGTCCCTGTACAAGCTCCTACCGAGAGAATGTCAAAGGTCTATTATGACAACCAAACGAGATCTATTTTGGCAACATTAAGAGGCAGCAGCATTATTTTTCTCTATTGACTTCTCCATAACAAAAACATTTCTATTTATTTTCGGGGAAAAGCAACCAATTTGTTCCTTCGAAAAACACAGCAAACGGGGGAAAAATAGATCGTTAAAAAAAGTACTCACGCAAAATTCTTCGAGGCACAGAAAGCGTCTACTCACCTGCAAAAAAACAAAAACATTATTAATGCCATTCTGGAAGAAAAACTGGAAAGAACATAACAGAGAACTCTCGAAGCGCAAGTTAAATTCGCATAATTTTATTCCAACCAAAGCACTGATCTATACTACACTTTGTAGCGAGAAAGAAAGATTTTCCTCGAATAAATAATAGATAGACTATGCTTCAAAGTAAATCCGATTTGAGGAACATCAAATGTTATTTTTTGTGTTATTCCAGGTTCAAAGAATGAAATCAGAGAAATGTAGCACATATCTTCTTTTTGTTCCACGCGGATTCAAATCACCTGATCCCGCAAATTTAAGGAAGCGTAACATTTGATATGGATAAATCGTTACATGTTCCACGGACGATTGCCGTCTCCCGCTTTATACTACGTCAAATAATAGGATCAATATCGTCTTCCACAATCGATAAGCCCTAAAAGAGTCCTCCGAGATACAAAGCTAAAATAAGTTTCAGTAATATCGCTGAGATTTTACATCGCATTTTGAGGGCCCCATCCAATTTTACAAGATGCAGAATATCAGTTAACAAACAACTGGCATCTGTTTGCGAAAGAAATTTTATACAGGATACCATCAGTTTCCTTCGGATCAAAACTTTCTCCCGGTTTATATTAATATACAGAAGCAATATTTGAGGTAATTTATCTTCCTTTGAAAGAAAATAATTAAGGGAATCCAATTTTCGTGCATAACCCCTTAATACACTTTATACTTAATCAGTAGAGCGATCAGTCCCTTTTTTCTTACGAGTGCCATCTTGGCCGATACGAATGTGCAAATTCAAACACAGGATCTTGACCTGATATTCTTTCATTCTTCTCATTCCTATAACTTCCTTAGATACACCAAAAACCAATGGAGATGTCAGGTGGCGGGAGTTGCGCTTAGATTGAAAATAAATGCTTCGGATGACAGTGTACAGAATCTGGTAAATATACGAGTTGTTGTATGATATTCCTACATAATTTGTTCCAGTAATATTTCAATAGGCAAGGTTGGCAAACATGACCTATTATTTTCTGTGCCAACAGCAGAGTTGTGTATTTCAATAGTTATTAAAACACATGAGAACTGGGGATATATTGACATATTAGAAACAGAGTGGACAAACATAAAGAGACGTCCTGTGTTCAATCAATATCAAGAGCTTGGGTATCTCGCTCTCTCATCAAATCGCCCTTCCTTCTTTGTTGATGAATTGCCCGGCCCCTCGGGCATCACCTATATTACATGCCTTTACTGTATATTTTATATCCGAGAAGACTTTGTGAATTTTTTTTTCGAAGCCATGATTTTCCGAATCAACGTAGATTTCAAACATCCCTCTGAAAGGTGACGCGAGGGCGGAGGTGGGCGTAATGAAGTTCGCGTAAGATTCAGGGGCGCGTGTTAGTCTTAAATATGCTGATAGGCGATTAAGCTTGAATGCGAACGCATCATACAGCAAACAGTAGTTAAATCCGTCGGCTTAAGGTACGCTAGTTTAAAGTGCGTGAGCAGGTTGACTATGGGGTTTGCAACAGCTTAGACGAAGTGCGTGGCACTTCCCCGGTATGCTATCGGCAGAAGCTAATCCGTCCGCTGTCATTATAAATATATTCTCGTAATCAGGTCACACAGGCAGCAGGAATAAAAATTTATGAGGAGGACTCAAATAGTAAACAGATGTGACATGTTCATGCCCATGACAATCGGTTCAAATGTCCTTGGACATAATATTAGTTTGGTAAACACCTGACAGAGGCGCTGATCTGACTAGCGCTAGAAGAATAAGAATTTCAGTTCTCAATTGGTTACTTAGCAGTTTGTGACTAACTATCTCGACACTGAATCAATACACTAAAAAAAACTCGCAACCAAGTAAATTCTATTTGCTATTTTTCTATCAGGCATTATAAAAATCTGACAATCTATAAAGGCAGACGCGAGAAAGATATAGTCTGGAAGCGAACGTGTGCCAGTGCGCCTGAGGTGAGCTTATTTGCATGTAAATTGAATAAGTACGAGAGGTGGGTTCGTAGACATTTGTTCATCAGACAGCGGCTGAAAATTCCTTGGATCCGCCCTATTCTTGAGGATGCCGACGTTGTCAGCGAAACGCGTGTCGAGTTTAATTACTGTGTCACTGTCTTTTGGCGAGTGGAGTTAACTTATTAAGAATTCATAGTGAATTTCACGAAAAAAATTTATCTCACCTTTTAAACGATGTTAATTGCGATTTTAGTACCCTTCTTGGTATAAAATTATAAATGTCTATTATTCGTCTTCCGTTATTTGATATTTATATGTGCGCCGAAAATAAATATTTCATTAAGGTTATTTCATCAAAACTCTTATTATTTCATACCATTTTTGCTGTAGTGTTATGAATTTAAGGGTGGGAGAGATTATCTTGCATGGCAGGCAGTCTCTTCGCACCGGAAATATCCCCTTATCACAGCATTTTAGCTTAGAAATCGAACATTTGAGTCACAATGGACGGCAAAATAATAGAGAACATCCTACACATTCCTGCCGTCCTCGAAATACCAGCGATGTGGAAATCTCAAGAATGCGGGATATGAAATTCAAAAACAAACCAAATTTCTCTATACTCGATAAAGAGGAAGCACAAAAATGTATTATATACCCCGTGTTTATAACAATAAAAGGAGGGAAAACAATGCGAAATTTATGTGTGGAGTTTGCATCCGAATTACTCACGGCCCAATAACCCTCAAGAGCATGTCTGAAGTAATTTATTTAACGAAATCGTGCGAGTATACACGTACGTGACACAAGTACACAAGCCGATTAATTTTAGACACTATTTATGGTCGTAATGTACGACATTAATTTACCCATTGCCACTCACGCATGGACGAGTGTTTTGTCAGGCTCTGATCCTTCCAAAGCACATCAGGCAAAGGTTTCGGGTGCAAACGAAACGTAAACGATAGTGCAGGCATTTGAGAAATTTCAGGAGCAGAGTAACATTCCCAGACAGGTTGCATTTTACAAAAGAACCTTTCACATCGTATTTTCATGTTGGTCGCAATTTAATAAACTCGAGAAATACAAATTGCTCCCCCTCGCTCGCCATACTCTATCTGATGACATGCAGAGGTTGCGTACCTGCGACCTCTCGAGCCTCAACAACAGTGAATTTCCATCGAATCAGAGAGCCAGTGACATTTTAGTAATATCATTTTGTTGGAATACACAAAATAAGGCATTCGCTGAACAGCCAAGGTTTGGCTTTCTCCCTACCGAATGCTAAAACAGCTCGGCAAATCAAAATTAGTAAAATGAGGTAATGGAAAAAATGAATTTATAAAAGCATTTTTAGGCCATTACCTATACATGAGATTCGAAGAGAGATTAAGGTTAATTTGAAATTGATAAGGTTGATAGAAATGACAATGGTTGGGGTAGTAGATGCACATATGCAAAGCAGATGTGGTTGTTGAAAGAACTTATGGACGAAATAGTTCGTGAGATAAATAAAGTTGGATTTCATATAACAGTGGCAAAACCAATGCAATGCTAGTAGGAAGAAGACATCAAAGAGAAAGGATGACAGTGGAAGAGTACGAGTTTGAACAAGCACAGTGGAAAGAACAGCAGAAATGCAAGACAACAGAGCCAACAGAGCATTTATGGGGAACAAAAAATACAGAAGAGCAGGAGAAGAGAAATCATAATGTGGAGATCGGAACCTGATAGGAAGATTATTGAAGGATTGGACTGACAGACTGCCAGCAGGAGATAGAGAAAGACCAGAGATGAGGATAGGCGGAAGAAGTACAAATGGACTTAGAGAACTTGAGGATAAAGAAATGGAAGAAAAAAGCGGAGGACAGAAGACTCATAAAAAGAATAGTGGATCCGCCGAAAATACAAGGTCATGTTCTATGAGGTCCACGAAATTGATTAAGAGAGCCCCATAAATGAGCGGCGAAAGGAGTGTCTTTTATAAATGGGTGTCTGGTTAAGATTGGCGACCGGCCATATCTCGGAAACTAGTTTTCAAAATCTTCCCATAACATTTTGGAAGTTTGGCTGATAACTTTTTGAAGTAGTTTTCGAAGTAAGTGGTTAGGGGAGGAAAGAATTCCGTTGGAAAAAAGATACCAACAATAACAAGAACAACATGTTATAAAAATGTACTTATTCCATTTAAAACTTTTAGCAAAATTTGGTACTTATGCCCTATTGTCTTTTTCTTAGGGCCTAAGATATGATTGAATCATACTGAAAAAGGTAACTTCCGGTTTTCGGCATTTTACGTGTAATATCACGTTATAAAAAATGTACCATTCCATTATTTGAGAAAATGTAGAAAATTCGCAAGTTTTGAAAAAATATCATCTAACTCCCCCTCAGTAGAATAAGATTTATCTTATGCTATTAATTCTCTTTCTAGTGAAACCAAATTCATGTAAATTGGTCCAGACAATTTGGAGATATCGCATTCTTTGTGTCTTTAAATTCTTCCCCCCCCACCTTATTTCCAAAGCTACTCCAAAAAATAATGAGCCAGATTTGCAGAGCATCATGAGAATATTTTGAAAACTCTAAGAGTCACATACCATGCCATTTAAGTTTTTGAAGAAAACGCCTCTTTTATCCGAAGATTTTTTTTCTGAAAGTTATCGGATGAATAGTTTAACCGGATACACGGCATAATATTCCTTGAGTATTTGCTTTTACTGCTAAATCAGAAATATGGATAAAATTTTAAAACTTACTGGAGAAATGACCGAAAAATTCAAACGTAAAAAAAGAAAAAAATGTAAGGATTGGAAATTTGAAACGTAGGATTCTTGTTAAATTTAAAAAGATAATAACTGGAAAATAAATACTATCAATGTAACAATTTATTATAATATATATTGGTAGTACGCAGAGTATTTAATTAATCCAATAATTTTTTTGCTAAAATGACTTAAAAACTGTCGTTGGTTCTGGGCCCGTAACCTGTTGAGATCCGACTATGTAAGCAGAGGATATTTTATATTCAGAGTGCTTTATTAGGATAATTATTACATAAAATATGAACTGAACGATAATCCTGCTAGGTAACCTAACAATAAACTTGAAGACTTAATCAAAAAGAAACTGAATAAGTACCACGATTTAAAGAATTTCTAAAATTCAGCGCCCTCTATGGGCCTATTTGTTAAACAGGTTTATATGGTCAGCTGATTCTGCCAAAAAATATCCTCCTTAGTTTAATCTTAACTATTAGTAATCATAATTATAGCTGTCGTTACGGCAAAACTTGTTATTATCGTTCGACAGGGAGTCCATCATACTATAAAATATTTAATCGCGTAATCTAATCCGAATATATGCAGAAATGACAGAGAACATAAATTCTTGTCTATGGTAATTTGTATTGTGGAGACTGCCATTATATAGTCCTATTAATTCCAAGCAACTGTAATTCACGAGAACGACTGCAATATATTTAATGATGAGGTTTGCTGTAGTTTTAAGAGCAAACTTAAACTAAGAGGAGCGCCAGAAGTGGTCTCAGATTTGTCGGAAAGAAAGTTTTCCTCCCACTCCACTGGACTTGCATTATTTATCTATAACGTTTATAAAAGACAGCAGTTGATACAGTGAACCAGTGGCGTTCATATGGGGAAACAGTCCGTGGAAGATCACTCAAGTACAATATTATTATTATTATTATTATTATTATTATTAGATGACGTATTTCAGTTACGTAGAAGAAATTATTTTTGCTCTGCTGTTTTCCAAGTGAACTTCCGGTGGCCTTTATGCAGACAGAGCGGCTGAATTAAATATGTTCATCAGAAAGCATCGCATATGGTTTTTCTGACGTTTGTGTTTTCAGCTTTTAGTTCGGCCCGCAACCCTCTCGGAGCGAAAATGCTCAGAGTGGTGGAATACTTTGTGTTTTCGTTTTTCCAGTGAAAACACTTTTGGGGCGTCTTTTTTATAATAAACTTTTAGGCCCCCGGGCGGGGTGTTTTTTGTACGCAGAAGAGTGCAAATAAACAGAACCCTTAGGGTAATTAAAATTCGTTTAGTACAATGCAAGCTGTCGACATAACAACATATTATACGAGATGTTCTTTAATGCTCGGCTACTTCTGAGCCTTTCAAAATTAGTAAACTGGTCTGCTGGAAATGAAGGGAGGAAAGAGGATTTCAACAAGAGCTTGGATTTAATTGTTCGGGGCTCTAGATTCATATATTCGTTTTCATTCTGGGGAAAACTTCTTCTCGTTTTATTAAAAATCAATTCGCGCTTCCAAATCGCCCCTAGGTACTCAGACAATATTGGCTTTAGCATACTTAATGAAGCAGTGTATTATACGGAACATTTCGAAATCGCCAGCTGAATTACCCTAAATCTGATATACTATTTCACCCGATGCTCTCTATGGCCCTTGAAAAGGAGCACTAAAATACACGCCAGCGCTTGTGTAAGCAGCCGCTGTGTTTAATTCATACTTGACTAATAGACTGTAATAATCTGAAGTTAGAAGAGCCAGTAACGGATTAGTTGGCTGATAGTGGGGGGTTGCTTGGAATAAAAACTACATCAGGACACTGAACAGTGACATAACAAAAACAAGTTATACGAAACCTGAGTAATAAATGGTTCAAAAAGAAATGCACTGGAAAATTTTCAGAGAATCGACGTTTTGATGCAGCAACAGTAAAACCGAACAAACAGTATAATGCTGTATAGTTTTACAAATGCATAGTTCATAGTGTATAAAGAGATCAAGTCGGAGCAGCATCGTTGTCAAATAATATTTGTAGTTTGGGTAATACCGCTTCAAATCGATTCCAACTTACGTACATGTGTAGTTGGTTTGATCTTTGGTGGAAAACATCTGTACACTCTATGTGCTCCACATGCATCAGTTAAAGTGCGATCCACACCCCATTACATCAGATTAATCTGACAATCCGCTGTACATCTTTACAATTGACAGTCAGACATTAATACAGCTGAATTATGTTCGACAGAAATATAGCGTGAGTTAGTATCCACAAGCGCATTACCTAATAGAAGAATTTCAATTTGGGACACTTGTATTTGATTCGATTCAATCATATGAAATTTCTGAAATCGTCTGTGTATGTTTAGTCATATCCACAGATTATGGTTCGAACATTGTATAATGTAAAACCGAACGAGAGATCAGAAGAAAACATGCAATGTAGTTGATTTGTCTTACAAGGTAACAAGTAACCGTCCTTTAACTTTTGAGTAAGTACCCTAGCTTGTTGGTAACAAATAAGTAAAATATGTTCATGCTGGGGAATTGAAAGTGTCTGTCTATGAAGATTAGATCGATTTGCCTATTCCTGTGTGGTCCTAGGGCCTGTAACAGGACGATATTCCGGTGCAAATCGACCGCATCCGGGTAAGGAGTTGTTAAGAAGCCTGGAAAGACCACTTGAGGCAACCACTAAATCTCTCAAAATAATGTTTGGCGTCACCTACAATGTATAAAACATGGAAGATTGCAGAATCATCATTATTAATAATTATTATGCATAAGGAACTGTTCAAAAAGTGTATTAACATAAACTTGACTATAATGTATTCATCAAGGACATACTGGTCCATGCAGAAGAGATTCAACTTGATTGACCACACGAAAAGTAGAACTAATACTTCTAAAAC
Organism: Xestobium rufovillosum; assembly: GCA_963966045.1. Lineage (NCBI taxonomy): Eukaryota > Metazoa > Arthropoda > Insecta > Coleoptera > Ptinidae > Xestobium > Xestobium rufovillosum. The sequence goes on from OZ014496.1 coordinate 36,973,245, forward strand.
GTGATTTCACTGTAAATCACTGTAATTCCAGTCGTGCCGGAATCAAAACCAATGACGTCATTGGCCGAGGTAGGATTAGAAGAACAAGTCTAGCAGTTTTTAGAAGGTGCAAGATGGAAAGTGCCAAGAAAGGCGTATGCACCTAACAGTGCACAGGGGTTGCGACCCGAAGATGATGACAATTGCTCCCCGGATACTTCAAAGATTATTCTGCAACATGCGGATATCACTCAATTTAGAATAATTCATGAGTGACCAACTGAACGAGGAAAATAAAATTTTCTTTATTATGCACAAGATGTAACGCAAAGGATTTACCTCTTTGACCTATTCACAGGTTTATTTTAAACGTGTCGGAATAACTTTCACTGCTCTTTTAAAGTTTGCAAAACTTGAGGGTTCAGTAATTACCATAGCTGCAATTACCGAACGAGAGTTGAATGCAAACTAGCTGAGAGATCTTTGAGGGCTAAGAGTCTGCTGCAATTCAGGGAGCATAAAAGATATGAATATGACAGGAAAAAGGCAACAGCAACCTGGAGCGATAGAGGATGCTTAAATTAATGATGCTGTATCTGTTGGTTGCCAGTGAAAAAGAGCTAAACTGCGGAAAATATCGCGCGCCCTAGTCAAGTGCCTAGTCATTGTTTGAACGGCGTTCTCCGTTTCGAACTTGAAGCTGTTCATAATATTAACATTTGAAGTTAGTTAAATGGCAGTTTCTTTAAAATCTCGTCTTTGTCCAAAGCAAGTCGTGTCCAATGGACACTTCATAGGATATTTATTAACTTCTGTTGGTTCAAAACAGGTTTTGTCCATAAAGAAAGTTTCCTATTGCCGAATTGCTTATTAATTTGCATTTAAATCTTTCCCGCGAAATGGCAATACAGCTTGAGATTGTTTTAAATTTTCGCGTGAAATTAATCTACGAAATGCGGATGCAACCTTACAATATTGACAATCCTATCTAATAAAAGTGATGTTAGTCGTGGAGAATGCGCAATAGGCACGTACCGTTTCGATCTAGCGAGGTCAGATTTTTCGTTTCCGTCTCTTTTTAATACGTACGGGAGCCGATCGCCAAAAGTGCGTACGTCTGAACTATCACAGGTAGGTAGGTATCATGTTTGTTGTCGTTGTAAAAGTATACGCAGTCAGAAACAATTCAAAGTTATTGGACGCATGTACTCCGTAAGCCCCAGCCAAATTGAACTATTTCATTTTCGACGAGGTATTATTACTTCATATTAAAGTAGCAAACAGATTTGAAGATCTGAAAACAGTAAACGGAGAAATACAGGAATCTTATGTAGCAGCGTGTTTAAAATTAGGTCTTATTTAAGATTATCACGAGTGGAAAAGAGCTGAAATATGGATGATGCCCAGACAGCTGAGATATTTATTCATTCGTATTTTAATGCATTGCCGACGAATTTATCAGGAAGAATTGCGGGAAGAATTTAAAGTAGCAATGTCACAAGATTATGAAAGACGTTACAGCAATACTGAAGGACAAAAAAGCTGTATTCAAATTAGTTCCATGCTTTATGCGGAAGGTTTGGGTTACCTGTTCCTCTGTTTTTAGATTCATCTTCCAACTTTAAGAAAAATTCAAAAGAAGCAGATTATTTAAGGAGTGTAGATGTTTTTATTTGGGATGAAGCTCCTGTGGCGCCAAGGTATGCTTTAGACATTATAGACAGAACCTTACGAGACTTTATGAATTGTGATGTTCCGTTTGGTGGAAAAATTATGGTGTTGCGAGGAGATTTTTGACAATTGTTACCAGTTAAAATAAATGATACCCGCTGTGAAACAGTGAATTTAAGTATAAAATTTAGTTCTCTTTGGAGTTATTTCCGTAAATTTTCTTAAACACAAAATCTGCGGGCTCTACCACAGGAACAAGAATTCACAAAATTTTTATTGGATGTTGGAGATGGAGTTTTGAACGATATGAATAGCAATTTAGAATTGCCACAGAGATGTATTTATAATTCGGATATCGTTGAACGTATATATGGAGGAATCAATTAGAGAAAAGCGATTAATAGATATGACCTAATCAGCTATTCTGATGTTGAAGACATTAACAAAAAAGTGGTAGACCTGTTAGATATAAAAACAGAAAAAATATATACAAACTTGGATAGTGTTGAAAATTGTGATAATGGAGATTTAAACGATGCTATTCTTTCTGAATATTTAAATACTTTAAACCCGCCAAATTTTCCTCCGCATGAATTGAAGTTAAGAGTATATTGTATTGTGATGTTGGTTAGAAATCTCAGCATTAATGAAGGCTTATGTAATGTACGAGATTGTTAATTTTACAATTGGGAGACAATATCCTACAGTGCAAAATTTTAACAGGCGATAAACATGGAGATAGTTTTCGTTAACCGTATAGCGTTGTACTGTGAAAATGTTTATCCTTTTACTTTTAAAAGACGACAATAATTTCCCATTAAACTAGCGTTTGCAATGACTATTAACAAATCACAAGGCCAAACATTTGATCAAATAGGAATTGATCTCCGAAAAGAAATATTTACTCACGGACAATTATGCGTGGCTTTTTCAAGAGTTCGTTCTTGGGAAGGTTTGATAATTTATTTAGGAAATCAAAGAAATAGCCGTATAGTTCAAAACTACGTTTTCAGGGAATTTATCAGATGTAAATTATTTTGTAATCAGGCAATAATGAGTTTCTTTGAAGTCATGATTCGACTAGGTGCAAGTAAGAAACTGGACCATAAATCCCGAAATTTGTCATTCCACAGTTCAATTAAATTGAGGTTAATTTCATCAGTGTGTCAATGGTGTACGGTATAGTTGTGGGTTTCATGTGGAATTATGAAAAGTTGTGTCAATTTAAGCCAAAAAATTATAAATAAATAATAAATATAATAATTAATAATAATAATAATTTGACTATAAGTAACGCTTTCTATTTTACGTAAAATTTAAACGGTAGCCAGATTCATTGTATTTAAATTCTTCTTGTCATTCTAAAAAACTTTCCCCTTTCCAGTGCCTTAGCTAGAAGTCATGGGGCCCTAGGGCAATCATTTTTGGGGCCCCTATAACTCTACTCAAAAAAATTAAAAATATTCGTTAGTATTAGTTCTTGAAACATAGAACACGCGACCGTCCGGAGCCCCGGGGCACTAAACCGGTTTGTTACGGCACTGTCCTTTACGACATTTTAATGTGAACTAGCATGATATTTTATTTTATGCTCGATAATTTTAACATTTTGTGGATCCTGTAGAAAAAAATTGAAAGATCATGTCGTATTTCAATGTTTCAGAACAAGTGGACTAACAGTCTTCTGTAAAATGAAAAATTTGTTTTTCCTCTTCCGAGGACACGTTTTGCTGTGTTGCTGTTGATGATCGAACAAACTTACCGACCCGAATTTGTGGAGCGTTTAATAATTTTTAGGGGGCGCTTAATTATTAATTTGTTGCAATTTTACCTTACCCCGTGAGTTACTGGCGAACGTCGCTATCAACAGAACGTCTTTAAATTTGGCACCTAAATTTGAACCAATCACAGGGCTCCTCTGAAGTTCGTATGTTATACACTTCGGGATGCCGCGCAGAGCGCAGACGCACAGTGGGATTTGACGAGTTGAAATTTTATGCTAGCTTTATTGCTGGCGTTCTATGTTTCGGGCTCCATGCAAAAACGGGTATAATTCGGGAATACGTTCGCGAAAAAATGCTACATAAATCATTGCTCCACAATGTAGATCTAACTTTAGACAGCCATTTGCTTAAGGATTCTCAACTTATATCTGGTTGCAATTTAACAGTTTCTCTTAGATAGAGGACGGGGTGCAAATGTGGAAGCATGAGGGTAATGTGGAAACGGCAAGTATTTCGACTGCAGAGAGCTTCACTCTAGCGGTGATTGCCGTAAACAGTCACTCTCGTTCCTGTTCGTCACGGCGCAGCGCTAGGAATCAGTCGGGCATTGTAGTAAATGGTGGTGCGTCGATTTCTGTTTCGTGATTTTCGTGAAGTTTTTGGAGGTAAGTTTGTGGTATTATTTAGTCTAACTTATCATAGAGGTAGCGTAATGCGTATCAGAGTACATATTGGGAAAGGGAGTTATAGGGAAGGTATTGTTGGATTTTAATGAATCATAAGCTAACGTTTTCTTGACTTAACTCGTAAAATCCAGTTTGGCTAAAGTGCGGGTAACTTGGAAACATGTGGATGGGGGCAATGTGTTGTATTTTTTTATCAATGAATAGTGTTTTCTATGAATACAAACATATTATAAAAAGAATATAATACTTAAAGTTCAATATTCCAATTTTCCAGGTTAAACTAACGATTCACTGATTTTTTACAAATTAAAAACAAACTGGGTTTCCACATTTGCACCACCTACGTGATTTTTAAAACGTCAAATTGAGATACAATTTAGTGATTTTTAATTCCTTATTCCATTTTTAATTGCGCCAGGGAATTCTCGTGTGAATTCCAATCGGCAAGTTTCTGCGCAATATATACGTAGAGAATCTAATCCGAGATCAAGCGAAATGGTTTAATCCTTAGAGTAAGTTTCCCTTCTGGTGGGTTAATTCAGTGCTTGTAATACCAGACCAAGCACGGTCACAATGGACGTAATCCCTTCGGATCTACCGAAACAAACTAAAAACCGTCATTTCAGAGAACAACTTTTGTTATACGAAACTTTTCCTCCAGGTCAATTCGTGACAGATATAGAAAACGAATGGTGCGCGCTAATCCCCCTGAACACAGAAGCCCCCGAACTGGGGGTGTGGGGGATGTGCATTTAATTATTAATTCAAATTTCATTATATTAGCCTAGTTAATCCATCGGTTTATGTACTACGTGTAGCTCAGTTCGACAACATAGTTATGGAAGAACCAAATTGTTTACTGCGAATATCTGTGACGCCGAGAGAGTCTACAAGTCTTGCAACATAATTTAATAATTACTATTGACGACCAAAAAACGTTCACTGTTTATCTTCCGACGCATTAATAATTGACATTATAATTCACGATATGAAAACGGCTGTAACGCCTCCAATATTGAATCAAGTAGCAGCGATTTCCAAGAAACATCATATTTTTATCGACGTAGGTACTAGTATCTCATTAAACCAAAGACAATAAGCGCCCCGTGAAACGTAATAAGGAGCAAAATCTACTTGATATATAATCTTTACAGCAACATTGCGCGATTCTAGTGGCAACTTAATGATATTTTGTGACGTTCATTAAGTGTGTTTGTTCCCGAACCACTCCCGTTGCCATAACATAACCTCTCTCGCATAACCGGCATGACGTAATCACAGCCTATTCAGCCTGGAAGGGTCGGCGGGAATCATCCCTGAAATGTTTTTCAAGCGTCAATTATACAAATCGATATACGAGATGCTAGGTTAATTCAAGAATGAGGATGCGTGGTCTTGATAAGTTATCACTCGATAAAATAATTTTTTAACGAGGTTGTGATGAAGTAATGTTTTCTTTTGGATAATGATCGATACACTCTACGCAACAAACGTAACGAAATTGAACGCCAGAAATAACTTGGTGTAAGAATATGAAACAAGTTTATAGGTACGTAAGAAAAGGCCGGTAGGCGCTTATGGTGACGTCACATTAGTCGTCTGGAGAAATAGGTTTGACTACTATAGTTCTGGTCTGATTGCTTACATACTCTATCTTTCCCTTTGTGACATACCCTTGTAATTTGAATGTTCCATATTAAACAACTTCAGTTCATATTCCAAATGAAGCCGCTCCGTTGGCAGCCATTAAAGTGTGTGTTCTGTAATGCTGAAATGTGTTTTTGCAATTCCGTCGCTGGTGGAGTTATGCGGTTTTGAAATAGCAGTAACTGCAATTTATTTCGGCATTGACTACTTGAATTCAAAATTACCGAGCATGAAACGAAATATGAGCTTTCAATAGCATCGCTAATTAGAGTTGCTATTTTACGTTTGAATTACTTTCTAAATAAAGTAGTTTTGGTTGTAGTTGCCACGTGCATTCGGATAAATTATTATTTGCGACATAAATTCCGATTTAAACTAATTTAGAGTTTATTGTGATGTCTGCTGGTGCCGATATGAAAATAAGCGCAGTCAGGATTGTCGGAAGAAAACAAATGGACATGTTTACGATCCCAATTCCAGCAAAAGTTGCGATGCACTTGTTTTGTTCTAGTGAAATCCGGGAGTGCTATAAATGGCGTTGGGACTGTGCTCTCTATAGATTGGGAGCTTATATTTCAAAGCTGTTTACTTTCGGATTTAAAGTCTGAATTTTCCTGTTATCTTACCACTTCATTTACCCCTGTGTTTGTCCTCAAAGTAGTTTCGGCGTTATGTTTCTGCGAAATAATGAAAAATATGTGTCGGAGAAAATCGAGATGGGATTCTCGCTTTTCAAAGACGCTCCTCTTAGGGGAACAAATTACGGGATGAGGGACACATAAAGTGCCTTCCTTGCGCTTTTAAATGTTCATGAATGATTTATCCGAGGAGACGAGCAAGTGGATTTCTATGAAATTATGCTAAAAGTGCGCGGGGAACGCTAAACGACGGGCGACAAGTAACTAGATTTCTTCACACACGTATGAGAAACACCGTCTTTTTATTATTTTACGTCGAATACCGACTGTGTCTCTACTTAGAGGAATAATTTTCCAATTGAAGAAGATTGTAGAAGTTATCCAGGAGCAGATATAGATAGTGATCACAACATAGTCGTTATGAAAGCCAATCTTAAATTTAAGATTTTGAAAAAAAGAAGCGGAAGAAGGTATCTTGACCCAGAGAAACTAAAAGATGATGATATGCGCAATAAGTTCGAGAAAAAGACAAACGAAGCACTAAAGGGCACGGGTGGAAATATTGTTAGGGACATAGAGGCAGAATGGAATTGCATTAAAAAATAGTTTAGTTTCCTCAGCTAGGGATATTTTGGGTCATAAACAGAATGAAAGTAGGAAACCCTGGATAACAAAACATATTGTGAGTCTAATAGAGGAAAGACGAAAATATAAAAATAGGTTAGATGAAACAGGGAAACAAAGATATAAGGCGATCAAGTGGGAAATTATTCGGGAATGTAGGAAAGCGAAAGAGCAATGGATCGATAATAAATGCAAAGAAGTGGAAGATAAATTCGAAGTAGGAAAGACTGATGAAGCATATAAAATAATTAGGAGAAATTTTAGAGAAATTGGATCTAGTACCAAAAACATTAGAAATGAGGCAGGAGATATCCTAATCGGAAGTGGGGAGAAGGCAGATAGGTGGAAAGAATATTTAGGAAACTTATATGCGGGACAGGAAGTGCAAGATATATTAGAAAGCGAAAGCAGTGTAGAGGGGGATAACCTAGGGAGTCCTATAATGAGAGAAGAGTTTGAGATAGCACTAAAAAGTTTAAGGAATAATAAAGCACCAGGTATAGATGGCTTGCAGGCAGAAATCTTAAAGTGCGCAGGTCAAGAGGTAATAGATCGTTTATTTAAACTAGTTAGTCGCATATACCTGACAGGCGAGATTCCAGAAGATTACAAACGGAACATCATAGTAGCTTTGCCAAAAAGAAAAGGCGCGGATAGATGCGAAAATTTTAGAACTATCAGTTTAACTTCCCATGCGTCAAAAATTTTAACTAGAATTGTGCAAAGAAGGATGGAGAAAAAGGCGGAAGAAATATTAGGAGAAGATCAGTTCGGATTTAGACGAAATAGAGGAACGCGCGAGGCCATTCTAGCTTTACGAGTAATTATAGAAAAAACGATAGAAAAGAGAAAGAGCGTCTATATAGGATTTGTAGATTTAGAAAAAGCTTTCGACAACGTAAAATGGGGGAAGATGTTCGAAGTGCTGAGAAAGGTAGGGATGAAATACAGGGACAGAAGAATAATACATAATCTCTACAAAGAGCAAAAGGCAGTTATAGAATGTGAGCAGGAACAAAGGGAAGTAGATATCCGGAAGGGAGTGAGACAGGGATGTGTATTGTCACCTCTAGTTTTCAACTTATATATCGAAGATGCGATTAATATTGTTAAGGAAAGAACAGCCTCAGGGATCAATGTACAGGGCCAAACTATTAACATGCTCAGATTTGCGGATGATATAGCAGTGTTAGCATCTAGCAAAGAAGAATTAGGAGCGGCTCTGAATGAAATGGAAGCAGTTTTGACACAGGGCTTCGGCATGAAAATCAATAAAAAGAAAACTAAAATTTTGGTATGTAGGGGATGTGAAAATAGAACTAAAATGGAAATACAAATTGGAAATGAGAAGATAGAGGAGGTCGCAGATTTCTGCTACTTAGGAAGTAAAATAACTCAAGACGGTAGGAGCACTAAAGATATAAAACAAAGAATGGCGCAGGGCCGAGTTGCGTTTAACAAAAAGAAACAACTGTTATGCTCGAGAACGGTTAATATAGAGACTAGGAAGAGACTCTTAACGTCGTATGTATGGAGTACGGCATTATACGGGTGCGAAACTTGGACAATAGGAGAAGCGGATAGAAAAAGAGTAGAAGCGTTTGAAATGTGGTGCTACAGACGCATGATGAAGATACCGTGGATAGATAAGGTTAGCAATAGGGAAGTATTAGAAAGAGTTGGGGAAAAGCGAAAGGTATGGAAAACAATAAAGAGTAGGAGAGATAGGATGGTAGGACACCTTCTAAGACACGAAGGAATAGTTCGTGACATACTAGAGTCAGAGATAGGAATAAAAAGAGGTAGGGGTAGGCCTAGATTAGACTACTGCTCTCAAATAGTTAGGGATGTAGGATGTTCTACTTTTAGGGAAATGCGTAGGTTAGCTCAGGATAGAAAAGAATGGAGGTACGCGTCCAACCAGTCTTCGGACTGAGAACCTTATGATGATGAAGAAGATTCAAGAAACAATCTTATGTACGTAGCGGTCCAGTTACCGTAGACTAATTTGAGCCAGAACACTCAAAAATTGCAAACAAGCTAAATTTTTTTTTGGAGAAATAAATTGTAGAGCGTGAAATCTTACGAAAACTAGCCTTAACATTAACATAGAAAAAAATAAACATAGAAGTGTAAGGAAAATTACAACTGCTGCCTTTAAACCCAAGCCCATGTAAAGAAAAGAACATTTTCATTTATTATCGATCCATTGGTCTTTCGCTTAATTTTTTCAAAATTATGATATACTTATTACATTTTTCCAAATTGTTGCTTTAAACAAGAAGAGATACGTCTAATCTTGTCTTGACACCAAATCGATCTAACCTTCATCGACAGACGCTTTCAATTCCCCAACTTGAACATACGTATTACTCATTCGTTACCCATAATATTGTCTAGTCTTGTCTTGAAATCAACATGAAATATGAGCAAGACAAGACAAGAAACATCAGAACAAGGCAATATTGGGACAAAAGCATTCATACTTCTTGCAATTAGTGGAAAATTATGAACTAACAAACAGATGTAATACTCGTTTGCAGGCGCATCAAACGAATCCGAACAAACACAGGAGAGACTTAGGCAAATTGTTTTTCGTTCCAGTACTCCACAAAGCTCGTCGTTTAATACAAAGTCGTAATGGAAAATAAAATTGTTTCAATTTTAAGCAAAAGAACACAACACGAGAGCATAAACCTCGAAACGGCCGTTTCGTTTCTGACTGCTAAGCAGTAAACTGTTTAAACCGACGATTCTTTTAGCGGGAAATATATAAAGCCGCATTCATTTCACTCGCATAGGAAAAGAAAAATTACTGCCACCGACGACGACGACATGACGATTTTCGCGCGGATACAACTCCCCTGGGGGACATTTTTGGGGACTGATATTCAAGTACCGTGACATAGATTTGCCTCAAATTGCCGGCTATAAAACTGTCCCCGAAAGAAGTCAACACTCTAAAGCCGGATAATTGAGGGCCACACAACACGATATTGATGATTTAACGCCCGTTCCGAGCTTAACCTTTGCCAGATAGTTGACACCACGATGATCGAGATCCTTACCCTTTGCAGCTGTTAATTACCGTGGACTTTTCAAGTATCACTTTTGTTTGTTAAATCAGCATCGTCTCATTAAATTAAAATATTTTACTGCGTGCGTAAATATGATCTGCGACAATGTTTGTACAGATTTTGGTCCGTCTACGATCTGTCACGCCAAGAAAATGATATTTAGCAAGATGTAAACATTTTCTTTGTTTGTATGTTCAAATCTGCAGAAGGCTGAAAAGGTCACTTTCAATTTGGGCTTGACATTTTACCATGTTTACGGAAGTGGAGTGTTCGTGAGCTTCGTACCCTAAACATCTTCAGTGCCCTGTGCAGGACGAAGTATTAGTTCAAAGAGAGGTACAGTGTGTCCAACAAAGTTTACAGTTATTACAGTGTGAGTTTTCATCAATTTTGGAATTGGGGTTTTTAGACGAGAATATAAAAATTGCAGATTGTTGTTTTTTGTGGGCAATTAGGAAATTATGTTTTTTTAATAAGTAATAAGTTTTTAATATCGTGTGATATGTTTTTGATAGTTTTTAGGTTCTTTTTGGTTTTTATTAATATTGTTGTTATTATAAAATTGATGCAGTCTTTTTTTTTAATTTTCACAATAAAATCCTTACTATTTCGAAGATTATTTTCAGAGTTTGCTACTATTATCATGCCGTCTGCGAACAGCAGTTCAATTAATGCACTAAACTTGCTGCTATGAAATTATCATGTTTTGTTTCACTGCATGGTAGAGTTAACTTAGTTTATCAACTTTAAGTCGCGTTATTGAACCTCCACGTGCTTTGTTAGCGTCAGAGTTACAGCAGACATTATTGTAACATTTTAGGAAATTAACGTGATCTGTGCTGTAATCTGCGTCGCAATTTGTTGCGTAGATTAAACCCGAAACTATATACTACACAGATAAGGTATTAAAGTAGAGAGAAATTCAGATGTCTCCATATATTCTCAGTTGACCTCGTGGCTTGGAACTTGGGAATGCACAATTTCTGGGCTTATCACTAGATTGCCGACAAAATTTGGCGGTAGGAAGGAGATACACATTTAGTACAAAACTGGAGCATGCAGGATTTTCAGTAACATGTAGTCTGCCATAAAGAAGAAGCTCAAACTATTGTAGGCAGCTACATACTTATTTTTCAAAATGTTTTTGATTTTCAAGCATTTTAGGCAATTTCAAGTTTCTTGTAAATTCCTTACAGATAGTTTATTAAACCGCATCCCACTTCTGATGTCAAAATTGTCGTTATCGTTTAAAGTTCCAGCCATCAATATTCCTCCGTAGCGCGGCATTATGCGATTTAAACTTCGAGGGAATATTTAGAGACAGATATTAATATTTACCTACACAGAGAGAGAGAACTTTTTATCCAATTAAAGTTTCCCATAAATCAGGCGAATAAAATTTTCTAGTGATTTACTGTTACACTCATAACCCCAAAACAAATTTGCAACACAGAATACCGACAATAAATTTGTCGGACTGACTATGAGTTTGCTAGCAGACGTTTTAATTACAGTCACCCCCTTCGGCGAACACTTCCTGCAACTAACACCTGGTTCCTGGAAGAACGCCCCGCTCATTTGTCACTGTTTCTCCTTCCACATTAATAGCTTAAGTTGGGAAGAAGAAAAACGCATTCCGTTTCTAGTTCCACTCTCGAACGCATCCGTAAATTGTTTACAGTAATGCTAGTTATCAATTTGTTTGATAGGTAATTATAATAAAGCTACGGCGATCGAACGACGAGTAACACAATAATCCCCTGTATTGTAAACTATGTGTAATACTGTTAGCTCATGATTCCAATTTCGACCGAAAGCTTACGAGTTTGGACTCTAGGGGGCACATCAAATACACAACGGATATTAAAATCGATGGAATGTAATACAACTTTTGCGACTGAAGAGATATTCCACTCAGTTAGATCAGGATATGTGTCACATTTTAAAGGGTTTATCAAGAACAGCTGGGTCAATATTGAGAGATATTGTAATCAGGCAACTTAAGGGACAGCTTCTGAAATGCGTTCCTTCAATTTTTCTCACTGATAGACATAGATTCTGCAGTCTGTTAACACTCGATGCTATTCAGTTCCCGCAGGAGATCGACTCCGAGTCTCATTTATTCAACAGAAAATGCTCTATACGACTTTACGCTTTTCGTATTAGAATTTTGCTCTTATTTTTTGTCAGGATATTTTACATGGAAACTAAAATGATACCTGTACAATATCTAACAGTATACCGGAATAGTATATTTCATTACCAGTGCGGAAGAGTCCATGGACGTGTAATGAACGATATTTTTTATTATATGTACTTTTACCTCAAAACAACATAAACAAAAAATATCGTTCATTATCAGGAATATCGGGATATGCCCCGAGAACACTGCCTCTCGTTTATGAGATTAAACGATGATCGCCGATATAATTTTAGTAATTATTGGGTATTTACTAGCTAAACTATTCTCATTGTAATAAATGGGGTTATACATATTCGAGTACTGAATTGAAATTGCCCCGGAACATACAAGTGAAGGGTGCTGGAATACCTATAGGGGTGTAGGAATTTTTCATCTGCTTGTAGTCATCGCCAGCAGGAAGACATCCTGCAGCCAGGGCCAATCACCACCCGTGCCTTCGACGGTTTCCTCTACAAGCATTTACTTAAAGTAGTCATAAAATGTTTACGATTACTACTGTCTTTCGCAAACATTCAAGTTTCAAAAAATTAGAAAAAAGTGTTTTTCCTTTGAGGTGAACTTATTGTAAAATTCATGTAGGTGACAGTAAGTACAATGGGTCTATTGGCCTCGACAATGAACGCCTCTCCTTCTCGGAAAAAGAAGTATGAAATATGAACGGATAGTTTAGTGCCAATAAAGAATTCTGAATGTAACAATTATGATAATTGCTCGCGGGAGTGGCACTCGAGAACGTCCAAGTGAAAAGCAAAAGTGAACTCGCATCTAAATTCATTCTCTCAGGAATGATCTATTTTTACAGATAACAGTTAGTGTCTACCGCGCCATTACAAAAGCACTATGGCGAGGAAATGGGTTAGCGAACGGCGAAATTTGATTTACCGACTCGGTCCCTATATTTCCTATAATATTCTGCGGCTCCGGGGAGAACTCCGCTGAATTTTAATTAGTGCTTAATATAGGGTCGCCGAACAGCGGGGAACTAAACTCTTCGAAGATAGAAACTTGTAAAATTGGCGCTGGCTGCAGAATATGGAGGATTTATGGCGGTAACCTCTAACCGATACACGCGCGATTCAACTATTTCCAGACCAAACATGATGTCAAGAACTCAATTGTAAGTTCGCTCTGCCCAACACGTGAATTATAGCAACCCACTACTGCGAATTGCTTAATTATTGCTATTTACATAAATGATTGTGATATTCAGAACCAAATGCTACGCCATGAATTTCAATGGATGCGCAACATTCGCTCTACACTCGCAGACCGCGGCAGGGGAGCTTAATTCCACAATTTTTTGCTTTACTTGAAAGTTTCGCGTCTAGACTGAAAGCAAGAAGAATAGAAATTGTTATATACAGAAAGGTCAGTAAAGTCACTTCAGTATCTCTAAAAACTGTAAAAGCATTACAAGAAATATTTGTCTTGTCGCCTTTTACTCGCTCACCGGTAGATGGCTCTTCTAGTACCATATTCTTGGAAATTTTCGAACTGTTTCCATCGTCAAGAAGGCTCAACTAGTTAGTACTGCTGATTACCTAACTGTAATTCGCCCGGATTTTGCCTAAAGGTTAGATATTATAGAAAATCTTCTTGCCAGTTCAAAAGATTCTTCGGTACCTACCTTAGAAAAGGGTTCATTCCTCAGCTGGCGAAGATTACGTAATAGTTATTCAAAACTCCAATAATTGAGATTGGTGTAAGCCCCGCTTTCGTTGCTAGTTATTTGATATAATTCTTTTTATTCTGCCACAACCGCTGAGGTACAAAAAAATTAAATTTTGATGTAAATGGAACTCTCTATGCTCTTTAGACAATAATTTAACATCACTGAAAGGTTGAAGAACAACTTTATAGCCAATCTTATTAGGACCTTTACGAATGTGAATAAAATCTATTGCAGGCCGACAAATTTCACATTAGCCAAGTATGCGTAGACCCAGATGTAAAAATTTTCTTTGGGGAAACTTGAACTTAATTTTTCATCACCAGCAACTTCCCCAATCCCCGCAAATCAGCTTGTTGACGAGCAACTTTGCTTTTTCTGTCCAAGACTTATCGCCCTTTCCAACCGTACTGTCATCGCCTATCAAACAAATTCCTGAAGCAACAACATGGTTTTTCTAAAACTCGATGACGACCCTTTGTTTAATTTTACTGTCCATGTTGCAGCACAACAACTTGACAGTAGCATGTCTCAAATGGAGACTTTCTTCTTCTTTCAGTGCTGTCTTTTGCTGAATCATTCTTAACCCGATGAACTTTTATTCTTCCTGAATGATCAGCGATACTTTTGGCCTCTCATAAATTGATCCAGGTGCTTTATATGACCCCGTTTTATAATGCATGTGACCTCCATAGTTGTATTCAAACGATGGAAGAGCTCCATTTTTACACCAGAGGGTATTTTTACGTTTGTTTCGTCATGTATGTTAAACAGAAAAGCCAGACAAAGGGCTGGTTAACAGAAAGCATATTCTTGGGATATTTCCATCATACCCTCAAAATCATAGGAGGGATGGATAAATGTGCCAATCTGGGTGGAACACAAGGGATTGTAGTTGCAGAATGATCTATACTTAATGGTGAAAATTCTAAAACTGGAGAAATATGAAGATTCCGAAGATTTTTAAAATTTGCAAAAACAAACTGAATTAGACATCAGAAGACTTGGAAATAATTACAAAATACACGTAGGTAAATAATATTTGAGATGTTCCATTTATATTGTATACGGCAGGCATTATTATTTAATTATTGACGGCATCTCCAGGTGCCATTCATGTCGTTGTTGGCATCAACATTAAATACATATTATGTTGGGTAGGGTTGAATGGATGACGTCTTCATCTTTTATGCACGAGCAAAATTAAGATCATTAGACATATCGAGCTGGTAGCACGGTCAACATACAGGGTGTTTCAAGAGGAATGGTCACTGTGTCATGAGGTGATAATGCTGTTAGTTAGAAAATTTTTAAAACACGGAATTTACAACCCAGAAAGGTCTCAGAAAAATTTAAAACTTCCTTGGATATGGTTACTGCTAAATATCAGGGACACTTTTATAGCCACTGGGAACAACTACCTCATTCCCATGATGGTTTATCCAGGACAAGTAGGCAAGTTTTAATTCCCTCAACATTTGTCTCCAATTTTCACCCCAGACGATATCCTCAAAAAATCCAAATATAAACATGGTTGCATTGCACCGAAATGCCTTTGTGCCAAAGAGAGGAACTGAATAGGTACATTAGCCTTAGGGCTGAGAGTCGCGAGTCTCTCATTCTCATTCACATTCATATATTAAAGAAAATATAAAATGTACAAGTTTGATTAGGCCCTGCGAATACCACAGCGCACGTAATACTTCTGGCGGCAATCCGAACAAGCCACCGAAACTTTTCCCGGGATGTTCCTTAACGTATACTTCGTGGAAGCCTTCGGGGAATGTACGCATCTGAATTTCATATTTTTCCTCGTCATTTTCGAGAAACATGTGTTCAGTCCGCAATAATGAGGAATACGGCAACAAGTTTCGTTTCTTTTGAAACGTGAAGCGGGACAATTTCGTCATTACGTCTCGCGCGTAATTGAAAACTCTGTACTGACGCAAATTATTAATTATTTCCGATGTTGAAATAAATTACGGTAAATACACAGTTTATATACAATTTATTCATTTTTTCAGGTCAGTGGCGTACGGTATAATTACGAATTTCATGGGGAATTATGGAAGATTATAACAATTGTAACAATGTAATGAATCGCATTTTATTTGTTAATTTATGTACTTACAATAGAAACGCTATTTATTTTACGTAAAATTTATACGACTACCCAATATATTGTGGTGTAGCACGCGCGCACGACAATGCCATGAAAAGAACGCACCAACGTAGTCTGTGTTTACAAGCACAGACTTTTTATTAAGTACATCCCCTCCTTTCTCGAAAAATGTTATGTTGCAGTCGCCCCTAATGGTCTACTAACATACACGTATTATCTCTGTCCCTACTACATGAATTGTACAGTCGTAAACAGGAGAAAAGGTTTATTCTTTAATCAAAACCTGAAAATTTCAACACCGCACGCGACGAACGGAGAATGAACCAGAAAATTCCACGGATTTAGTTAAAATAGTGGAAATGATCGAAAAATTGGAACAAAGAAATTTGTAAAATCTACAATTTACAGATGGTGCGAGAATCTTGAAGGTTGCAAAAAGGAAGCAATCAAGTGGGCATATGAAATCATGATAACAAGTGAATGAATGTGTTTTTGGACCCTATTTTTTACCACCACTTATGAATGCTGAAAATTTTCTGCAGTTTTCACAAGACTAGCATGCCAATCTGCGGGAAGAAATTCCTCTGATTTTAAGAAGTAGCCCAGCTCATTTACGCTTTCAGGTATGTTACTCTTTTGATTTTCCCATAATTTATTCGCATGTTCCAGCAAAACAACCTTCAAATTCAACCAAAAATTTTGATCTTCCAGTCTTCCCACGATATTTATGTACTCTATGGGTCTTCCACAAAGTTTAACAGCAAATTCCTTTGCCGTTGACGGCTGATGGCTGACGGCAACCGGCGATTTAAGAAAAATACATTAGTTCGAGACAAAACACCCCAGAGTTCCACATACTGACGTCAGTATGTCCCATACCAGTGGTTCACAAAAGCTGTGCAATGGCTAACCACCCTTTATACTAAACCAAGACCTCTTAAAGAAGCTTAGCTCTTTGGGATTGTCCCGTAGTGATATCAGAGGTAATTTAAAAAGAAAAAGGAAAAATGTATCTCACTCCCCCTCATTCACCAGATTTGACTCCCTCTGACAGGCACTCAATTTTTCACTCAGGAAGTGATAACAGAAGTTATTTAGAGCTGGTTCGCAGAGCAGAAAGGACATTTTTTCTAAGAAGTAAAATAGCTTATTACCGTGTTTTGCGGATAATACTTACAAAATAAAAAATTGACTTTGAACCATCATTGACACGTTCTGTTGGCATATACTTTTACTATAAAATTCCTTGCAAGGCCCAAAATAAAGTTCATTTAATTTTCCAAATCAAAGTTGCTCAGAAAACATCATTCTTTAGGTTAGTAGATGTAGGTCAGTAACTCAAATAAATTTACCTACCAGCATCGTAAGTTTGTACAAATTCACAAACTTTCGGTTTATCAATGGAGATTCATAATTTTTATTCATGGTGCAAGGGGGAAATTAAAACGTGCCGCCATGAATACTAATCACACCAGAATATAGGTCAGTGCGATCTGATCTGGTTCAAGTTCATCAAGTGAAAATTATTGGTTTTTTCCACTAAAGCTCATTTTGTAAATTGAGTTTATAAAGTCCCGTTTGTTTATTTGTGGCTTACAAATCCACGTGATGCGTGAGTCGTTTGTCGACCCTCGTGGTGGCATTAAGGCATAAAAGATAGAGACGCAAGCAACAGAAAAACAGTACCTGAGAACTCCGTGCACATAGAAGTGGACAATAGATGCCCTGATCACGAAGTTGTATGCGCCACTGGCCTCCAGAAGAACGCACTGGGACACGCGTGCAAGAGCTGCAGGACTAGCAACAGGCGGTCTCGCGCCAGACGTTCTGGCAGGGAGGAGTTGTGCCACCCTGACGTCACGCAATCCGAAGGCGGTGCGGAGATGCGCACTGAGGGTAGCTTGCCTCGGTAACCATGGGGATGCTACCCACCCGCGCGTCAACACCAAAGCGTCGTCCGTGGTAACCTCTAAAAACGCGACTTAAAAAAGAACATTGAAACGCATGCAGGTGAGAAAGCCTAGTCTCCCTCTTCTCCTTCCATCACAGTAATTGTTAGATATGACCATGGGAGCAAGTTATTAGGCGCACCTGGAGAATATATATTTTCCGCCGCTTGGAGGATCGTAGTCCTGGCAACAAGTTAATACGGATAACTTGCTCGTTATGACAACTCGAGCACTGAAATACACAGATTCCAATAAGCTGAAAATGGCATTCATGCGGAAAGCTGCTGAAGTCGATGTCATGACAACCGTTTGTAATGAACGTCTCTAATTAGATGTTGCCAACAGTGCCGCTCGGAAGGTACGTCCGATTAGGGGCGGGAAATCATGTCAACGGAGGGAACAGATACGACAAACATCACACATACACAAGCTTCCCTCGAAGAATACAAATTCCTTGAAGCAACCTTGAGTCGCGTTTGTTCTTTGACAAAAGACAAGATCGTATTGATACATAGCTTGAAACGATTACAACATCTTGTGTTCATCGTTTCTTGGGCTGAAGAATTTTACACCTCCGGTATTAATTAAAAGTTTTAAAGGGGGTTTAATACTAAGAACATCCTTTTGTAGTATTGTTTATTAATTTTTCAGAGAAAGTTGCCAGAACTTGTTCGTTCAATTTTGTTGCGGGCCATCATGTTGGATTTGAACGAAGGGCTTTTGATGTTTTAATCAACCTTCGCAAATTTCTTTGCACAAAAGAAAATTACGCTTCCATATGATAAACCAAATTGGGAAAATCGATAAATTCAAGTGCCCAGCGCTTAAACTGGTTAAGATGTAAACAGATTTGGTGACTACAAGTGCCATTGATGATGCCAAGATTGATGGAAGATTAAATTCTCTTCCTAGTCCCGAAAATGTGGTTGCAGTTCACGACTTCCTCAGATTGTCAAATTGGCTAAATTGTGGACCTGAGACATTGAAGATTTCATGCGAAAGCGTTCATTAAGTAGTTCACTTCGATTCGGACATGGAAAAAATTTCCACTAATCCCGAAATGTTTAAATGGCAGAAATCCGCGACTTCCTCTATTTTCTCATTTTCCATTTGTATTTCAATTTTAGTTAATTTTCACACCCTCTACATATCAAAATTTTGGTTTTCTTTTTATTGATTTTACCCACTAAACTTATTATTTTTGTGCTTCAGCTGTATGAGAAAAGTGATCCTGACACCTTTACAAATTCTTCTGCATGATCAGACTTTCTACTTCCTCCGACGTCTATCAAAAACGTCATTCAAGAAATTCCCGAATTACATTCCACAATTCAACGTCAAAATGGAACTTTCGGTATTATCGTGTCAGCCTAAGAATGGAGCGGTGCCAATTTATATAGATTATTAAGGGAACTGTTTCACATAATGTCAGACTTATATTAACTTGAACTAATTTTACGGTGTATGCGCTCATCAATTTATCAGAAAGTGGATTCCCCTTCTGCAAAGATCCCCATTCCGCATTAAAACCCAGCTTATTTAAGACGGATACGAATTGCTCATAACCCTTATTGCGCGGTTCGATGAATGTATAACTAGAAATAAAATTGCCGCTCCTGAGACTGTGCACTCGATCTCTATTTAAAGGTTAAAGCATCATCCTTGATTGGGACTTGGTGTCTTGTCTCTTACGGGTACGCAGGAACACATCGTTAGCGGGAAATATAAGGAGCTTAAGGTTGGTATAAGTACCTAATAAATAGGTTCGACAAACATGGAAGACATCACTAAGGAATGAAGAAGGTCACGGGAAATATAGTTAGACTACTACTCAAGCGAAAAGTACAGTGTTAGGTATGAGAAAAAATACATTTCAGTGTAGGTGGTTACAGACTGCAAGAATGATCTCATTGGGATATTCTGCAAAAGAAGTACAAACCAAGAAGTGAGGGAAAGGGGTATTGAAGGCTAAATCACGAATTTCCTCAAAGAATTTAGGTCTTGCGTTTATTCAGACATTATGACCATTCAACCAGTCTGACCAACGAAAATAATAATAATGGAGTTCTAAGAAACCAAATTATATTGAGCCTATGCGTCCCTGTTTTGGCGTGTGGAGTAATCTTCTAACGAAAGAATTTTATGGAATACCTATAATTTTCTTCCATTTTTGAATTCCATTTTTGAATCCACTTTTATCCAGATCGGCCATGGGCCACTAAAAATGATGTTCGGTATTTAAGACGAAACTTGAAACCTAAAAAGAACAAACCCACCAAAAATTAATGCCAAAAGCGATTAGGTTGGAACGTGGTCTATTTGATGTCATGTCACAATAATAGTATATTATACACGAGTTTATAATGAATGCTATTATTACCGAGGATGAAGTTTACAACACGAGCGAGTGAAACGAGCGAGTTTTATAATCATCCGAGGTAATAATAGCATCATTATAACGAGTTGTATACTATACTTTGTCCACGACTATCAAAACAGATTCCCAGAAAGAATTTACCTTCATTTCCCTTCTCCAGTGGAAGAAAGATTCATACATACGCTCTCAGGTATAATTTTCTCGGTTTTTTGGGCAATGAATCTAATGAGGCAAGTTCTGCAGCTTCTTTTATTGCTGGTGCTGTTAAAGAAACCTCGTTTTCACTCTCCCTACTCATTATATCTTCTTTTTTTAGAATATGCATTTCAAATTAAAAGCAAACCATGCTGATTTGACGTTTCAATTTGAACTGACACATCGCGATCGTGGCCTACTAAATAAATGTAAAAGAGGGTCAAAGCGATGTTCCTATTGGTGTAGTGAATAATATTCATTAATCACTGCAGCAACATTTTGCTAATTTGGGCCTAAATCGATCACTACTGGTATCTGAAGTACTAATTTCTGCATGTATCCAGTTTTAATTAAAATATGCATTGGTAAGTGTTAACTTGAAATTTATAGCGCGAGCCGAATTTATCGAACGCTGCTGTATTATTGAATGGCCATTATAAATCGAAATAATTTATCCAAATACACAGTTTAATTCCCCGCTGTGAAAAGGTATTTATTATATTTCGGACATTCAGATGCAAAATTAATGTGCTTGTCATTAATTCCGCTCTCCGGGAAACAAAAGACGCACCGTTGAGACAAATAGGATATTTTTAAAGGGAGTAATCAATAGAGCATCCTCCTCTCGCTGTCTTAACTTTTGTACAATTTTTCTGGGCGATCTCTAATAGATTAACTTTGTTACAGACGACTTGCCTTGCCCGGATGTGCTTCCTCATTACTTTACAAATAGGAAACCTTATCTATCCCGAAATGAAAGATTTTGATATAATGAAATAGGTATATATCAAAACACAGTTATTAAGAAAAAGCCTTCAGTGAAATTTAGACACCCGGTAGCAACGCTGGGCCCAAAAAAAGGAAAATTAATAGGCGCGGATTACGGTTGGAGCTCCACGCGCGCAGCACACCGATGGGTCTATGCTACCTACAACGCGACTAGACGCAGACGGGAGTATCGACAGTTACTAAATCCCGGGGAAGGTGAATAAATTACAAAAAATTAAGCAAAAATTATTGAGTGGCTAACAAATAAATAAATATCAAAACTAAGTAATGCCAATGCCAGCACTCCCAACTGAAATGGGCGAAAAATATACAAACTGGGAGTAAATGACAATTCCTAAACAATCCAGCTAGGCATGAAGCGACGTCTGCAAGATGACCAGAGAAAACCACAAATGGAAGGATAGAAAGAAAAGCTCTGAAGACTTGCAACACGAAGGAGAAAGATGAGAAGAATGATGTAAGCTTCAAACAATGCTCTCGGGTTGAAAGAAAAGAGAATAAAGAACGTAAAGAAATACAGCAATAGATACAGAAAGGTGTATTAGATGAGTTCACCACTGGACCAGACTTTCACAGATGGCAGCCCGAGGAAAAAAATAATAAAAATTAAAACATCACGGTCGGCGCATACACCCAGTCTAATACAATCATAATGGTCCTGCAGCACCTAAGGCTTATTTTTTAGATTTAAATATTTCGCACTTCAATGATATAAAGAGCCGAACCATAGGTTTAACCATATTGGAGGGGTTTTTATTTGAGAAGCCAGACTAAATCAAGTCCCTGGAAGGGGGCAGCAGCTCTTTCAGTAATCATAGTGGCAGAGATCGTGAGGGTTGGTATGGCACTGTGATACACACTACTGCGATGTGGAAGGCAACGGGAAACCACCACATTATTTTATCCCTAGTACAGCGTACTTTAATTTATGATGATGGCACCTTCTGGAGTAAAATATTCCGGAGGGTAATAGTCCCACATTCGGATCTCCGGGCGGGGACTGCTTCGGGGGGAGTCATCAGAAATGATAAGTGTAACATCTCACGAGTCGGAGCGTGGAATGTTAGAAGCATGAAACAAGTAGGGAAGTTAGAGAATTTGAAAATTGAGATGGATAGGTTAGCATTAGACGTAGTAGGTATCAGTGAAGTGCGATGGCCAGAAGCTGGAGACTTCTGGAGCGGAGATTTTAGAGTAATACACACAGGATCTGTAGGAGGAAATTCGGGAGTAGGAATTGTTATGCGGAAAAAAGTAGGACAGAGTGTAGAAAATTTCTTACAGCAAAGTGACAGGGTAGTTATGGTTAGGTTAGATTCGAAACCTGTAAAAACAGTAATAATACAGGTATATATGCCCACTTCTAACTACAGTGATGAGGCCGTAGAGGCAGTTTATAGTGATATTGAATATGTGCTAGATTTTGTGAGAGGGCACGAAAATTTAATAATTACAGGAGATTTCAATGCAGTCGTAGGCACAGAGCGAGAGGGCGGAATAGTTGGCCCCTTTGGATTAGGCAATAGGAACGATAGGGGAGTTAGACTGATAGAGTTCTGCGATAAACATAACTTAACGGTCGCGAACACTCTATTTCACCATCATGTTAGGAGATGCTATACGTGGAAGATGCCAGGAGACTTAGGGAGATATCAAATAGATTACATTCTCGTTAGGCAAAGATTTAGAAATCAAGTTAGGGATTGTAGAAGTTATCCAGGAGCAGATATAGATAGTGATCACAACATAGTCGTTATGAAAGCCAATCTTAAATTTAAGATTTTGAAAAAAAGAAGCGGAAGAAGGTATCTTGACCCAGAGAAACTAAAAGATGATGATATGCGCAATAAGTTCGAGAAAAAGACAAACGAAGCACTAAAGGGCACGGGTGGAAATATTGTTAGGGACATAGAGGCAGAATGGAATTGCATTAAAAATAGTTTAGTTTCCTCAGCTAGGGATATTTTGGGTCATAAACAGAATGAAAGTAGGAAACCCTGGATAACAAAACATATTGTGAGTCTAATAGAGGAAAGGCGAAAATATAAAAATAGGTTAGATGAAACAGGGAAACAAAGATATAAGGCGATCAAGTGGGAAATTATTCGGGAATGTAGGAAAGCGAAAGAGCAATGGATCGATAATAAATGCAAAGAAGTGGAAGATAAATTCGAAGTAGGAAAGACTGATGAAGCATATAAAATAATTAGGAGAAATTTTAGAGAAATTGGATCTAGTACCAAAAACATTAGAAATGAGGCAGGAGATATCCTAATCGGAAGTGGGGAGAAGGCAGATAGGTGGAAAGAATATTTAGGAAACTTATATGCGGGACAGGAAGTGCAAGATATATTAGAAAGCGAAAGCAGTGTAGAGGGGGATAACCTAGGGAGTCCTATAATGAGAGAAGAGTTTGAGATAGCACTAAAAAGTTTAAGGAATAATAAAGCACCAGGTATAGATGGCTTGCAGGCAGAAATCTTAAAGTGCGCAGGTCAAGAGGTAATAGATCGTTTATTTAAACTAGTTAGTCGCATATACCTGACAGGCGAGATTCCAGAAGATTACAAACGGAACATCATAGTAGCTTTGCCAAAAAGAAAAGGCGCGGATAGATGCGAAAATTTTAGAACTATCAGTTTAACTTCCCATGCGTCAAAAATTTTAACTAGAATTGTGCAAAGAAGGATGGAGAAAAAGGC
Source organism: Xestobium rufovillosum (assembly GCA_963966045.1). Taxonomy (NCBI): domain Eukaryota; kingdom Metazoa; phylum Arthropoda; class Insecta; order Coleoptera; family Ptinidae; genus Xestobium; species Xestobium rufovillosum. Next base: position 36,997,297 of record OZ014496.1, read on the forward strand.
GGAATAAATATTAGGAGAAGATCAGTTCGGATTTAGACGAAATAGAGGAACGCGCGAGGCCATTCTAGCTTTACGAGTAATTATAGAAAAAACGATAGAAAAGAGAAAGAGCGTCTATATAGGATTTGTAGATTTAGAAAAAGCCTTCGACAACGTAAAATGGGGGAAGATGTTCGAAGTGCTGAGAAAGGTAGGGATGAAATACAGGGACAGAAGAATAATACATAATCTCTACAAAGAGCAAAAGGCAGTTATAGAATGTGAGCAGGAACAAAGGGAAGTAGATATCCGGAAGGGAGTGAGACAGGGATGTGCATTGTCACCTCTAGTTTTCAACTTATATATCGAAGATGCGATTAATATTGTTAAGGAAAGAACAGCCTCAGGGATCAATGTACAGGGCCAAACTATTAACATGCTCAGATTTGCGGATGATATAGCAGTGTTAGCATCTAGCAAAGAAGAATTAGGAGCGGCTTTGAATGAAATGGAAGCAGTTTTGACACAGGGCTTCGGCATGAAAATCAATAAAAAGAAAACTAAAATTTTGGTATGTAGGGGATGTGAAAATAGAACTAAAATGGAAATACAAATTGGAAATGAGAAGATAGAGGAGGTCGCGGATTTCTGCTACTTAGGAAGTAAAATAACTCAAGACGGTAGGAGCACTAAAGATATAAAACAAAGAATGGCGCAGGGCCGAGTTGCGTTTAACAAAAAGAAACAACTGTTATGCTCGAGAACGGTTAATATAGAGACTAGGAAGAGACTCTTAACGTCGTATGTATGGAGTACGGCATTATACGGGTGCGAAACTTGGACAATAGGAGAAGCGGATAGAAAAAGAGTAGAAGCGTTTGAAATGTGGTGCTACAGACGCATGATGAAGATATCGTGGATAGATAAGGTTAGCAATAGGGAAGTATTAGAAAGAGTTGGGGAAAAGCGAAAGGTATGGAAAACAATAAAGAGTAGGAGAGATAGGATGGTAGGACACCTTCTAAGACACGAAGGAATAGTTCGTGACATACTAGAGTCAGAGATAGGAATAAAATGAGGTAGGGGTAGGCCTAGATTAGACTACTGTTCTCAAATAGTTAGGGATGTAGGATGTTCTACTTTTAGGGAAATGCGTAGGTTAGCTCAGGATAGAAAAGAATGGAGGTACGCGTCCAACCAGTCTTCGGACTGAGAACCTTATGATGATGATGATAAATATTCGGCAGTAAGGCTAAAAGAATCCCACACCAATAACATTTTGCCAAAAACGACCATTTTCATCCGACAAGGACCGCATTGGCCCCTTTTATATGAGAACTGGATAACACAAAAAAAAGAATCACTTTTGACACTTTCACCATTGGTACTTGTTGATTAGACACAGGTAAAGTGTGGAAATTTGAAGGCCAATCTGGGACATAAATAAATGCGCACTTTTTTGTAATACCTTTGATCTTCCTTCAATCAGTGTAATAGAAAGAACGGAATTCCGAATTCCCCGAACTCAATTACAGTTCCCAATAAACTTCCAATATTTTAATAACGTCCGTTGGAGATATATCTCGTCGCTGTATTATTGTCCGCGCTAGTAGTCGCCTGCAGAATCCGAATGTAATGCGTTTTCCGTGAACTGACTAAATCATCACATCCCTCTAAAGATCAACAGTCTGTGTTCGTATTTTATGGGGTGCATTGGTGAAAGTGAAATGCATAATGCAAAGGGGCTGCAAATACACATTATTCGAGGTGTAGCGGCTTATTTTACTTTTTAGCGATTAGTTACTTTGCATGAGCATAAACAATAAGCATTAAACAGGACGTGTTCATCTAATGGAATAGCACAAATTATTAAAATGAAGGAGAGTAAAGGCAAAATGGGAATTAGTGACATCCATGAAAGTTTCTAAAAAAATCAAATGTTTTTAGTTCTCTCGATTTCAAGCAAGACGGTGTGTAAATTTGGGCGAGTCATTTGAGGTGTGCGGATGATATTATTGTTTTAGTATCTTCCTGTATCAGGGAATTATAATGCGTGCTGGAGCAGCTCTTGAACGCATTAGAGAAAATCAGTTGCAAACAAAAACAATGTGAGTGGTGTAAAAATCTCAGTCGGGGAAACATGGAAATCGCAGAAAAATGTTCCTACTTACCCAATAAACACATGTACGTAAAATATTCGCTTGAAAAACGCTAGTTTGCTTTAAAAATGCATTTTCTATTGACAAGTAAACGTATATTTTGTATATAGTTTTTATACGTATTAGTTTTGACCTAAAATAGACGTAAAAGCTGTAACGTATATTAAATATTTTGTGACGGACGTATAATATACGTCACTATTAGTAGGAAAATCATCCAACAGTCTCTAAATTTACGTTTTTGATGCGTATCTTTCTGTGTCATATTTCACGTGGAAATATACGTGCATATTAAACGTTAAACTGCTAACGTTTTATTTACAAATTCATTTTACTTGTACGCTATAATTCATTGTGCTCATTTTAACCTGTTGGGCAAATAATACACATATATTAACGGAAGAACATAATATTCTATTCATACGTATACGTACACGATGGTATAATGTTTCGGAAAGAAGAAATAATAGAAGAGTATCGCATACATACCTATTTTCTTCCTACACTAAATTTATACCTTTTATATACGTATTTTGTAGGCCTTAATTATGCTTGTTCACAAAATTTCGATTTATCGTCACGTTTGTAATGCGTTAAAATCATACATTTTGCACGTAGTTCACCTACGTTCTTTTTACGTTAATTACTCGTATACGTAGTTGTTAGGCGGTATTTCACCAATGTGCATCTAGGTGGCATGCGTTTGGCTCTTACCTGTACTAGATTCCCACGGTCATTTATAGACCCAAAGCTTGGTGCTTGGGATGGTGTATTTAAAGTTGTATCTTAGCAACCGAAAGTTTTTAGGTGTAGTACTACGGGGCATGTACGTACTACGTACGGAGGTTTCAAACCCAGCGTTGCTGGCGGTGGCCTCTTGTGTGCACTCAGCAAGGTGCACCCAATTGACTTGTTCTGTAATTCAGTTCCTGACGGAGTATTTGGACGAGGAATAATTGTTTGATGTATTAATAAATTTCCATGAAGCCAATTATCGTTGAATACCAAGCAAAACTTAAAGCATTAAACAGGACGTGTTCATCTAATGGATTAGCACAAATAATTAAATTGAAGGAGAGTAAAGGCAAAATGGGAATTAGTGACATCCATGAAAGTTTCTACAAAAATCTTTAAATGACAAAAAATATTATTGCTATTGCATAACCTTGTTTACTATTTGCTTGCTGGTTTGACATCTGAATCTCAAGTGAAACTAGACATTGTAAATGGAAATGACAAATATGCTGAAGCTAAAATGACCAATGTTTTCATTGGTTTCTGAATAATCATTTGATCATACAATATTTTTAAACAATTATTTGTCGAAAATTACGTTTACCAAGACGTAATGTATTAAGGTGGTATTGACTACGATGTTGAAAGAAAAATGCCACAAATTTAATTTTCCGTTATTCACACTGACTGAAATTTTTTTAATTCTCTCGATTTCAAGCAAAACGGTATGTAAATTTGGGCAAGTCATTTGAGGTGTGCGGATGATATTATTGTTTTAGTATCTTCCTGTATCAGGAAATTAGAATGCGTGCTGGAGCAGCTCTTGAACGCATTATAGAAAATCGGGTTGCAAACAAAAACAATGTGAACACATGTACGTAAAATATTCGCTTGAAAAACGCTAGTTTGCTTTAAAAATGCATTTTCTATTGACAATTAAACGTATATTTTGTAAATAATTTTTATACGTATTAGTTTTGACCTAAAATAGACGTAAAAGCTGTAACGTATATTAAATATTTTGTGAGGGACGTATAATATACGTCACTATTCGTAGGAAAATCATCCAACAGTCTCTAAATTTACGTTTTTGATGCGTATCCTTCTGTGTCATATTTCACGTGGAAATATAAGTGCATATTGAACGTTAAACTGCTAACGTTTTATTTACAAATTCATTTTACGTGTACAATATAATTCATTGTGCTCATTTTAACCTGTTGGGCAAATAATACACATATATTAACGGAAGAACATAATATTCTATTCATACGTATACGTATACGATGGTATAATGTTTCGGAAAGAAGAAATAATAGAAGAGTATCGCATACCTATTTTCTTCCTACACTAAATTTATACCTTTTATATACGTATTCTGTAGGCCTTAATTATGCTTGTTTGCAAAATTTCGATTTATCGTCACGTTTGTAATGCGTTAAAATCATACATTTTGCACGTAGTTCACCTACGTTCTTTTTACGTTAATTACTCGTATACGTAGTTGTCAGGCGGTATTTCACCAATGTGCATCTAGGTGGCATGAGTTTGGCTCTTGCTTGTACTTGATTCACACAGTCATTTATAGACCCAAAGCTTGGTGCTTGGGTTGGAATGGTGTATTTAAAGTTGTATCTTAGCAACCGAAAGTTGTTAGGTGTAGTACTACGGGGCATGTACGTACTAGTACGGAGGTTTCAAACCCAGCGTTGCTGGCGGTGGCCTCTTGTGTGCACCAAGCAAAGTGCACTCAATTGACTTGTTCTGTAATTCAGTGTCTGACAGAGTATTTGGACGAGGGATAATTGTTTGATGTATTAATAAATTTGTATGAAACAATTATCGTTGAATACCAAGCAAAACTTAAACGTGTATGTTAAGTAAGTTATACGTTTTATTATTATTGTTAGTTTTCACTTATTATATGCGTCGAAAAATACGTATACTAAACTAAATTAAACTAAATTTACTAATAAAGGACACTAAGCTATTAACAACTAAACATCACACTTGATAATGAGGATCTTGGCTTCGAACTTATACCCAGGTAAGGAAAACACGAACTTTTCCAACAGATGGAGGTATTCATTACAAGAGAACAGCAGTACGCCCATACAACGTTGTATGTGGTAATGAGCTGAACTTCCCTCGCCAACCCTATTAGCCAGCGTGATGTTATGAGGGCTTATAACGTCCAACCGCATACGCGAGTTGATGGTTAAAGCTAATTCAAAAAACTGCAGCCTTTAACAAATCACTATTATAAATTAGTCTAAATAAATAACTTCAGTTCTGCATAAATTGAAAATTCGCTATTATTTGTCATTCTATACAGACGGAGGAAATAACATTTTGCTTTTATTAGGATATTGGGTTATAGAACTTTCTAAACATGTGTACCTCAGTGCAGAGGTACGAGTCCGAAGTTTTTAATAGTAATGCCCTTCTAGCATCGGAACTCTGCCGTTGCCAGTTCATTTAACTTTGCTCAGCATAAATGTTCGCGGCAAGTTTCAACGACAGCCCGAATTATTTTGATATGTGGCTGTTTAAACTGTGCAAATAGGTTTTTGCTCCGCATAAGAACTTCTCCGTTCGTTTAGGTTTAGACAATCGACCTGACAGAATTAATTTTGGAAGGGCGGATATTAGTTATAGGACAATGTTATTAAAGGGGAGATATATCGGGAATTTATCGTAAAATGGTCATTTATGTGATAACGACAGGACGTAAAAAATGCCGGCCATAAAATTTCATTGACCGCCCATAAAAATTTCCAAGAGGGCGTTCTAAGAGGTCCAACAGAAGTGCTGTGAATTCTAAGTAATGGGATCGAACTTTTCTTTTTCCAACGCATGAGATATTTCGTTGTGGGTAAGATATCATCCAAACACGGTTTGACGTGGCTAAATAAATAACTCTAGGAAAACAAAAGTTATAAATATATTATAGATTTCAGTTACTTGAAGTTGGTTTCTTTCTCTTGCGATAGCTAATGTAGCCCGTCAAGAATGGCGACACTGTCTTCATCAAGGAACACAAAGGAGTCTGAAATACGATACATGCATCACTGAAAAGCTGAAAATGCTTGCGGCTATTATTACAGGGTGAATCACAATACATTAGAAACAATAAAGTATAAAACTAATTTGAGGAAAAGGTCAAATACTATACCAACATAACAACGCATGTTTATAAAGAATTTTCACTCCAATCAAAAATTTTGGATATTCCGGCGGGTTCCTTACAAATAAACGTTATTAGCAATAAATCGGTTTTCTAATAAGTTAAGCTCGGCATCTTCGGAATTACATTCTGATGAAAATATGACAAGCGAGAAAGCGCGCAAAAATGATTTCAATTACGAAGGCCGCGCGCGCTTTTGCGAAACAAAAACTCTGTGCTGAACGCCAGAAAATCTTATTTGCAAGAAAAGAATTTCGGTCGTTTCAAGGATAATTGAGCTTAATGGTTGTTTATGTGAAGTTTGCGGTGTAGAGGAAATATCGTTTAATAGGACGGGGTGTTTGAAGTGGTCCCGCCTATACAGTACGCAGTGAAATCTTGAACAGCAGGGAGGAAGGCATAATTTCTGCTCTCGACAGTTTTAATATTGCATGTTTAAACTTTGGAAATTTTTTTCTTTTAGTTTGCCGAATAAGTTTTCTTTAGACACAAAATAAAACCAGAAGCATCAATCCCTTCTTGTAATTAAATTTCTATTCCACTCGGAGCCAGCTCTCAAATCAATTAAAATACATTTAGAGCCCCGAGAATTGATAAGACCTGACATGGGTGTTGCTCGCAGAACAGAGGCAATAATTTCGCTTGAAAATTGATGCAATAACCGCCGTATAATATTTCAAGTTTACGTTAGTTTCGACCATGTCAAGCAGAGACAAATCTTCATCCCTGCAATTCCTGATATGGTCCTATATTACAGCAGGTATGACAAATGCGATGCTAGGCGACGCTCGTTTGTCAAAGCCGTTGTACCTTCTGACGCTGGAGGTAGATGTAGAGCTTCACTATTTTCTCCAAGAACTTTTGTAATAACTTTGTTTTCAGGGACGCCACGATCCGCAACAGCACATCTACTTTAATCGAGATTGTAGATAGAAATTCTGTTTCATACGTTACAGTTAGAGAGTACTACAATTTTAGAAGTTTTTCTGGTTTTCGGAAAATTTTTTGGGTAGACAAAATAAATGCCTCCTTAACAATTCATCAATTTAAAGTGAGATCGTAGTAGATAATCTAAGTACGTCCAGCACCAAAATACAGCCGGGTCATTCGTAACTGCTCGGAACCAAAACATTAACAACGTCAACGTGGAGTGGGTGACACCCATAGAAACAGTCCTCAACGACTCAACATAGTTGCTGGAATTGTCCAATAGATGGTGGCATAGAATATTTTTTAAAAGGTATCCCTTAATAAAATAGGTACAATGGGACACACTGGCTGCAATCTGTGGATAACCAGCCATCTAGGTGGATTTCTACAATGAGAAATGTGTCTGGCACACTTTTAAAATATGTTCTCTTTGGTCTTCACTATGAATTCTGTAAACGCATTCTGATTCTGCAACAAATGGTGGATTTATATTTGGTTTTCATTTGGCCTTGGAGTATGAAAATCGGGTTAGTTTGCACGGCATCATTTTGGGTAAGACGATCGCCCCAGTGGATTGTTTTACCCATCAGGAATCGTTTTGCCCTAAATATAATTATTCTCGATTATATTTTCAGTTAAAAATGCCTAAAATAACCTAAAATGGATCTAAAATGGGGAGTTATGGGAACAAACCGTTTTGCGATAGGTGAAGTCAAAATTCTTGGAAGCAGGTAACAAGTCTTTCATCCAGAGCAGGAACAAGAACTGGTAAATCACATTATCAACCTTGAAAGTCGATTTGATGTGCGGCGTCTTGCTTATGAATTAATAATAATAATAATAATAATAATAATAATAATAATCTTTATTCCAAAGAAACACAAAATATACAAAAGAAGTACAAAAATAAACATTTCGGGAATCCCAAGGAGAAGTTCACGTAAACGTGTTCTACCACTTAATCCTTGAATAATAGTAATAAAATAACAGAATCCTATAAAACTGTACCTGTCAGTACCCATACAACAGTACACAATAAAGAGCCGCCCGGTAGACAAAAAGTCGAAAGCTGCCGCAGCCGCTGAACGAAACACAGATCTTAAAGCTAAACATAATATGCATCACCCCAATCACAAATGATGCCACGATGATGAAAAGACAAAAAAAAAAAAAAAAAAAAAAATTAGCCTGACGAAATAAAATTACTCACCCATTTTCTCATGGAACACAAGCGACAGGGAGAGTTTGGCTGAACAATTTTAGAAAGAGACGTCCAGAACTGTCATTCCTGAGGAAACTTCTGCAGATCGAGCTAGGGCATTCAACAAGCCTTTTTAAAATACTGAAGGAAGTACTAGATAAAACTAACTGTCCTCTGCAGAGAATCTATAATATAGATGAAACTTTACTGAGCATTGTTCCACAACTGCAGTTATGTGTATGTCAGCAGGTGGTAATTTTATACCACCTATGTTGATCGTAGCAAGAAAGCAGATAAAAGTTGAATTGATGGATGGGACACCACCTGGTTCTGTGTATACTTGCAATGAAAGTGTCTGGATTAGGCTGAAGGGATTTTCTCAGTGGTTTGACAATTTCTTACATAGCTCAAGTGAAATCAACAGAAGACGATCCCGTTCTTCTCAAAAGTGACGGTCAGTTGCCTCACTCAAAAAACTTGTACGTAACAGGGATCGTCCTTTTCGATACTGCTATTTCTACGACGCATCTGGGTTCACGATATCCATAGCTGAATGCTTCTGACAAAGGACAAGAGGATTCTAGTGAAGCGTCAACTCTTTGTCCTGCACCACCTCCTATTCTTTCGAATTGCACCATTAAATCACAAGCGGGTCCTAGCAAAGTTTCAACTCCTTGTACATCATCTCCCATTTTTTCGAATATCACCAACAAACTACAGCCTGGTACTAGCACAGTTGCTAATTCAAATTTGTCTTTTACCGAGGGTCCGGAAGCTATTCACACGCTTCCAAAAACTAGATATTTCATGGTCTTTGATAACTCTGTAGGTTTATGGCATATTTAGTTCCATCATTCATCTGAAAATTACTCAATCACAGTGTGACTATCGTTACTGTCATGGGTAACTCAGATGTCATTTGTGTGCAAATTATTCCCATTCTAATTATTCAGCGTTTGTACATCAAGCTCTCCTTTGTTTCAGTTCATACAGAGTAAGCAGGTTTTAGTATTTAAATGCAAAACTAGATAGACTATCTATCGGTTTTACAACGATCTACGTCTTCCTATTTTCAGGCCCCCAGTCTGAGTAGTCAACTACCGGTTTTCCTCTAGATATTTCTCTTGCATTTAACTATCGACATCTTCTACCCAATTCCTTCTTGTCCTTCGCTTTTCGTCCTTTAATATGCTCACTTGCCCACGTGAGTACTTGTGTTCTAATTTTAACTTTCCAGCAGCAAATCTCCGTAAATCCATTTGCGTATCTCGCTCAGTTTTGTTCTGTAAACTGACTCGATCAAAGTATTGTACACTACTCGTAGTACTATCTGCTGGGGATCGAATTGTATACTCTCTTGGAAGCCCTCGAATTGACACTGGCCAATATTTTATGCTAAACCGTTGTGAGTTTGAAATGTGCATGGAACATGAATGTTTGTCGCGGTAGTTTGTGAAAGGGTCCAGGAAATAATTAACTCTTTGTAGTTACAGTTAAATAGCCAGATAACATGGAAGAGTTTGTAAAATAGTTTCATTCCGGCATTGTGCACATGTTGAGAATATCTGTGTGCATGTGAGTTGCACGAGTTAATTGGGATGCGAGCCCGGTCTGGCCGAATAATGTACTCCGCACGAATGCAATTGGGGAGGGGGGGAGAGGATAACAGCGGGGAAATGAATTCATAGTTTTAACTTGTAATCGAGTACCTCGGAATAAGGTTTATCCGTAAATTATTATTTTTTACGTCGCAAATGATCTGAAGAACCGGTATAACTAGCTGTTAGAGTAATCCCCATGATGTAATTGTCACATATAATATTCTCTTTGCCTCCTGATATTGCCGAGACTCGCGCTGGTTGCAAATAGATTTACTAGTTAAGGTGCAATTCAATTTGTGTATGACGTAGCAAATTCCTCCGCTTAACCCTAGAGTTTAAACTGAACTAATCGAGTTTGTCCCGCCGTGACGACACTGGCGAATAAAATTCCTCTTATTGACGTCTACATAATCGAATTTGAATTACAAGTAGAAATAAATAGTAATAAATAATATCGCGACTTTATATATTTTCTGTGTGGAGCGCGGCATAAATCACTTTTGCCGACAAAACTGCAAACTTCCTTCCTTTCTACTCGCCCGAGCGGAAAATTATCGACGTTATTACAACGTTTATGAGCTGAGAATATTTTATACATCGATTGGTTTTAAGCATTTAAAAGTTCGGAGGCAAATAACATTCTTTTCGATTTATTACTAAGTAAATTCACCCACAAAAAACTTGCCCCGAAAATTAATGCAATCATTGCACAAGGAATGTATCCTTAAAAATCGATTCCCCATATATTTTCCGTCTGTAACTCTGCTTCCCAGCACTGTCCCGAGTGTGTGTGCTTCATGCATATTTAATAACGTACGCGCACTGAATCAAGCTCTGTCAACAAGATTTTCTTCGGCCTTGAGAAGAAACCACAGACATAACTAATACGAAAATAACACCGGGCCTGTTTAAGAAATACGTAGTTTTTGCAGTTGCTGTTTTACATCTTAGGACTGAAATTAAAATAAATATTTAGGCAGTTTGGTATTGTCCTTTGTAGAGTTTGATGCTGCTTCAAAAGGAGCATCATAATTAGGTACCATCATCAGCAAAAGTGGTATTCCAGTTTGCGACGCGAATTTCAGGTGTGTCTTGCTATTCCAAAAAATAAACGGGATTAGAGGAAAATCTGAAAATCTAAATAAATTGGCATGTAGGTATGAATAAACAGTGGCTTTCATTTTATAAGAAAAAATAATCAAGGAAAAATATATTTTAATCCCACTACGCAGAAGAGAGAAGTTACGAATACAAGATCTATGAGGAGAATCTCTTAGTTGATAAGCCACACAATATTAATGAAAAGGTTTTAGAAACCTTTTGCGGGATTCCAATAGACACTTACCTTTCAATGCTAAAGAGTCATAACAAGAACTCTAGATACCATTCACGTCCTATTTTTATCACTTTAAATACTAAAATTACAAACATGCCAAGACGCGAATATGTGACCTGACCTTTGTAGATCTGATTGTCCCTGACCGGGCCAGAACGTCCAGATCCTACGATGTTTGCAGTTCAAAATACAAACTATATTGAAAATTGCGCTTCCTTTGGAAGCCACCTGTACGTCATTATTCACCTACATGTTTCCTCAAAGTGTCCCAACACGTATGGTCATTAAGAAGATGTGTTGATGTCTTCAATCGTCCTGAGCTGCCAAAATTAACTGGCGCAGTCGGACGGATGCAACAAATTATTGTTATAACAGTTTCAACTTTTAACTCGAAAACCTACTCGTCGCTGAAGTTCTAGTTCCAGAAGTAAGAAGAGTAGAGGACAAGAATCGCCAAAACTCCTAGACTAAGAAGAGTCGAGTAAAAAATCGCCAAAGCGAGGAAGATTAAGAAGAAAAGAAAAAGCGTGAGTACGCATTTCAGTATCGAAACCGAAAGTCTTATCTAAGACAATTCAATATACAAAGTTAATCGTCAATAGCAAACTGCAACAATAAAAAATAATAAAAAATATTTTATATTTTATATGGTTTACGATTTTATATTAAAATTTGTTATGAAATTATTACCGTGTCGAGTTTAGGTGTAATTCTTAGCTGAAGCCCGGAGGTGCAGCAAGCAGGGTAAGGTATTCGCAGGAAGTGCTAACAAATTTTCCGCCGGTGTCTTATTACTCGCTATCTTAGTCGGTGCGAACTTTGAACTCTCAGAAGAAGATGGAAAGCGAATTGGTATAACTAAGGTAAAGCGCGGGCTTTGAGTGTTATTAACGACTTTTACACATAACTTTGCGAGCATTCATCATCAGAATATGCTCGCCCGCCATAAAATACAACAGTTAATTCTCTCAGTGCGAATACTCGATTTTAATCATGAAGCTGCCACGCACTAGAGACTGGCCTGTGATATAATTACATCGGGAGAAATTTTGCCGCCTGTCAAGAGTGAACGCTTTCAGTTACGTTCGTATTTTATGCTTTATGCCCTGTCCCATTTCGCGAAAGGTAATAGGCGAAGAGGGGGCCCACTGCCTCAGACGTATAAAACTTTTTGATAAAGTAAGCTACATCAAGAGCTGCAATGCAATATCTTCTAACTTCTCGGCTTCATATAATTTTCGTAATTTTGTTACAAACTAATATCATTCCGACTTGACCTCGGTTTATGGAAGAGTAGTTTAGCTTGCCACTTCTGAAATGAAATCTCGAAACAACATTACACTTTAAGCATCTACTAAATCGTTCTTCGTCGCAGTTGGATAAATCAGTGCTAAACAAGAGTACAGTCCTGTGTTTGGAAAGACCATATACTATGAGATTATGTACTGAATGTTTCGACGGACTGTCACGGGGGAGCACACCTGTGACGTTGTAACAACCAAAAAATTTCGTATCGTTAAAACAATGCTTAAACAACGCTATAAGAAAGGAAAAGATGTTAACTCATTGAAACATATTATAAATTGATGGTGACGTCCCACGATTGAACCTATCCGTTAAAATTAATCTCCATAAGGAACTACATGGAACTTTGACGCAGAGTATGCATAGCTTATCTACTATCAGGTAATTTTTATTTTTGATATTCGTTTGGTGGTCATTTTAAACAGATTTTTATCACTTTTTCTAGCTACCTCACACATCATTAAGCAATTCAGTTGCAGACAAGAACCTGTTCTCGAAAATCTGGCAGATGGAACGTTCAAAAGTAATTAAAATTCCAAAGCAGAACGTTAAACAGAATAAAGGGATAAAATTAAAGTTACAGTTGAGGAATAAATACACGGTTCCGAATTAAGGGGGGTTAAAGGTACGAGCGGCACTTCAGGGAGAGAGGGACGCAATGCTTGAAGGTGGATATTAAATTTGCCAGTCCAAATTTTATTTACAAACGCCAGTGATGTACATGGGGGTTAGGTTAGTAATCAAGTTAACGTACAATTTGCCTAAGCTGCAAACATTGCCGATTTATGCTTAAGCGGGCTCAGAAACGAAGCGGTCGTTTCCAATGCAAATTTCAGAACCATTGCAAGAGGAGTAAGTGAAAAACTTGAAATTCTGCCTCGACCGCGTTAATCGAATTCTGAGGGTGGAGTTTTTTTGAATTCTTGCAGATAAGTTCTTAATATATATACATGGTGGACCACCGACAGCAATATGTATAGGTTGTCCCACTTAAGGTAGAATAACATGGGACATGGGTAACTTTATTGTTATCAAAGATAGAAATTTGGTTAAATGGGAAAAGAATTGCCTTTGGTGGTGTATGCTGAAATCTAAAATTCGTTTTTGGCCTCTAAAATGAATATTTGATGTCTGATGAAAAAACAAAACGCACTTTTTATGCTTTTTGAGCAGGGGTGGCCAAATTTTGCACAAAATATTTCGTTTCGACAAAACTATCTTCAAGTTCATTTTTTCTTATGACGGCCATACTGGATTATTGTTGACATACCACATGATATGTTTTATCTCAGAGACAAGTATTAGGGCTTTCTAAAAATGTAAAAATCCAATGTGGCTGCCATAAGAAAAAAATTAACCCGAAGATGCTTTTATCGGAACGACACGCCAGCTGAAAGTGCATAAACAAGTGTCGCAACAAAGTGCTTTTTGGGTTTTCATTTGACATCAAATAACAGTATTTTACCCTTTTTCTGCGCATGCTCTAACTGGATCTCGTACGACTAAAAATTCCTGCCGGTTAAGACCGTGGTCATGTATAAATCGAGCAAGCAAAAGCAAGAAATTTAAATTTTAAATTTTTATGCAATTAACACCCGATTTAAGCTTGAAGTTACGTGAATAACAATACTCAATTTTACAAACAAAACTGACATACCTACCTGAGAGTTTTTCATAAACTCCTGCCCGTACTGTTTTCGGTGTGTACCTATCTACATATTCATCCTCTGCTGTGGACAGTTAACGAATACTCCAATATTTCTTTTGTAGTTGGTATAAACAATTTTTTTTACAGGATGCTTTGATATTTTCTAGAGAACGCTTGCAGAATCGGCGAAAAGTTTTTTTTTGTTATCATTTAAATAATCCCGAGTTAATTTCCAGGCAAGCAGCTTTACTCGTTGTTCCATTGTTTCGACGCAGCCCCGCGGGGACTTGACTGAAAAGAAATACTTGAAGTCGGAATTGCAAGATTCCATTGAATTTTGCTCGGAACTTCTCTCTACCAATTACTTTGTGCTCTGTGTGTGTTAACACCGAGACTTTTCTGAACTAAGCTTCAGCGCCCAACATTAAAGATCACTTTTAATTTAAACAGCTCTCAACTTTGCGAATAAATATCTGCAGTTCCACTTTGTGGAGGGGGGGCTCGCTTTTCGGGCATAACTTGGTACATATTGGAAGATTCCACTGATGCAAAATCATGCGGTTTATCAAAGTTTAATTTCGAGAGGAATTTTACTCTATAGAGAAATTTCTCGGGCGCCAGAGAATTCACTGCTTAATAAAATTCTCGAAGCAAAATGTATGGTAGCTGATCAAGAAGATGTTTCCAATTTCTGTCTCCGTGAGTGCGCTTTATATTGGAAACTCTAGGGGGAGAACTAGAATCAAAGTAAATATCCTGCCGCATGTTTGATACAAGTACGTAATTGCACCTACCTTGTTGTGCCACTTAGACGCTCCTATCGATTCTCCTCAAGTTATCTACTAGGCACAGGAAATATGCGTCTCATGTCAGACTTCAAATACTGAATTCAAAAATCTAATCCAGATATATTGCCACTAAATAGATTATCTATTTTACTACATCAATTGCATGACCAAAATGATACAATGGTGGGAAATACATTGTTGCCGAAACGTCTTGTGTAGATGCAGGGAAGATTGGTCTGATTTGACTTAAGAATTATTTCGAACTGAGAGCGCCCTTCCTAAGAAACTATTTTGTATAGCACAGTATACGTGATAGAAGTGAAACTTCTGAGAGAGATTCACGGTGAGAGATAGAGAGAAAGAGAGCATTTCACGGGAACGTTCAGTCGTTTTTTTGACGCAATTCACGGATATAATCGAATATTCACAGGACACAAACGTAAAAAAACGTAAATAATCACAAAACACGATGGTAAGTATTAATTATACAACGCGTGGTATCTCAGCTACTCATGCATGTGTAACTCTCTTTCTCCTTCTCTCAACGTTATATCTTTCGTCTCTCGTGTAACGAAATGCTCGAAAACGTGACGCGGCCTTGAAATTTTACTCTCAATTCACGGGCAATTTTCGAGGAGGTGCCACTAAAGAAGTTTCACTTCAAAAACACTTGACACTCAAGTCAGGTAGTCATTATTTAAATAAATATGAAAAATACTGTTTCTCCAGAAGGATTTAAAGGAAGCTGTGGCTTCAGTGCTTCCATAATCTCTACAACGCACGTGTAATTTAGAGGTTCCGTTAGATTCAAGTCTTACCAGTTGGAGAGGATCAATGGATGCCAACTTACCTGAAACAGATAATTACAATTAGTTCGTGGAAGACACAGAAAAAGTTTAAAAAGGTCCGAGTTCGATGGATTATTATATCGCAAGTATGGGTAGTTTGTAGTGAGTTTAGTAGCCGCAAGTTCAGCCTGCAAGTGAGCAACTACTTTGCAAAGTCGAAAATCGGCGGTGAGCACCTACATACGATGCCATTATGTTTGAGGTTTCATTTGCGCCGTCGAGAAGTCGCTTTCAGGAGAGAAGGAGGTCCATCGCCGGTAAATTATGTGTAATAACGAAAACAACTCGGCTCATTGATCTTTCGAAGACGTTAAAGTACAAAGTTAATTACATGTAAATTTCTCAGTTTATTAGATGCAAGTATGTGAAGGAGAATTTCCAATTCAAACTAAGTAATGCACGACGTTCAAGAGGCACAGCGGACGCATTCCACGGGGATCGACCCGACCCGTCTCTTATATTCTAAGTTTCAATATTCGAAGCAAAGCAAATTCATTATTATGAAACAAGTTATTCAATATCATGCTGTTCTTTGATGTTTAATGTTGGCTAACGCAGCTTTTAAGGCCAATTTTGTACGGCGAGGATCCAGCATCAATTTCACCAAGAAAACGTTCTCGTTTCTACCTCAGGCTAAATAAGGTATGTTACGCATTCGTTGTTTAGGGCAAAGGGAATAATAAATCTGTAAAAACCCTGCACAGCGTAATTTCCTTGACGGCTTTTAAAAAATTTGAGAACAACACTAAATTTACAGATTTATTAAAACAAACTAGAAGATAATTAGGAGGATAGATTGACAAATTTGCGAAATTACAACGTTTAACACTGGTTATCTCCCACAAGGAGTACCCTCTCTTCTTTCGCTGAAGTGGCCTCGAAGCACATAGTAAGATCCCAAGTAACACATTATCGACTTCTTTAAATTTCCGACTAAATCTGTACCAATATCGACGTCAGAATTATTATAAATTGTAGTCGCAAGATTACTTTTATGGCCAGATCGAAAATAAAAGTTGTGGCGACCTCGACGCAACGTTGGTGATATCCATTGCAACAAGGTTATTCTTCTGACGTTGGTTCGACGTCGGAATCAGGTTTGTGTTTACAATTCTACATTAATTTGTACCAATGACCGACGTCGGATTAACGTTGGCGTTTGCGACGTTAATTTTATTCTATTTGCCGACGTTAGTTCGACGTCGGAAGAAGGTTGGTATTTATGACGTCGTTTTTTTCCCATTCCCAAATTCATTACTCTTGTCTTTCGCATTCAATTTATTTAATTCTTCTCAAATCAAAGAGATTATTTTTAGAAATATTTCATTTAACGTAGTAACACTATGTTCTGGAACACTTATTTCGATTTAGAAGCAGATTATTTCTATTACATCAAACATTGAACAATTTCAGTATCTTTGGAAGCAATAATCAGACGGGTATAACGTAGAATTCACGCATGAATTGCCGGTCATTCATTGCGGGAAGGCGGTGATTGGAAGCGACCACACAATCATGCCAATGGTTAAATACGAACATTCGGATATCCTTCGTCGAACAATCTAAACCGATTACTTCTCTGAACTGTCATTACCAGATGGCGAACTCTTCAGCTTCACACCATTCCAGCGCCCACTGGAATTGCTCACAGTCACCAAATTACCCTATTTCTTATTTCGCTCTAGTCATTACAAGGTTGGAAAATGGACATCGAGCCTGTGTCAATGTAATGAAAATGTAAAGTGACGACGGCGCGGCGGGCTAACAGCGGTAAAATATTGAGAAGGGTCCAGACCGGTTACTTAAGCAAAATAATGACGAAAGAAAAGAGGACAATTGAAGATATTAAGACTGAGAACTAAGAACATTTCCGCGACCATTCCTCTCAGCAAGGTTTGCTGAAAATGATACAAGTAATAAATTTGTAAACTTGCTAAGAAAAAGTAACACGGATTTCGCGAGGCAGAATTGAAATCAAGGAATCTCAACCCCCAACTGCCTTTGAATTACGAGAAACTGAAGGCATTTATAATAATAAACAGCGCGAGTTCTGCTTAGCTCTAACGATACCCTAAAGGTGAATTATTGAAGATTTGAAAGGATGTTCTACCTTTGTGAGCATTGCAATTCGAAACAAGCACTCATTTCAACAGATTAATTTATTTTCCAACATACGTCGAGACAGAAGTTCGTTTGAACCCTGTTTATTCTGCCAGAATTTAAATTGTGGATTAGTTGGAGGTGTTTTGTACACCTGAATTTTCAAATAAATGCACGTGCTTGTAGCAGGAATTATTTGCTTTTAATGCTGTGCAGTCTCTTGTTGAACAATGAACATTTCAGAATTCAATATAACTCGAAAAATTATTGTAAGTACCTATTTTATTTTCAACCTGAGGAAGTACTCTGTACAACTTATTCACCTTTTCAAAAGCTATTTCTAGAGAAGTAAGTAGGAAATAATTGGAAATTTATATTGTTAAACCTGCTCAAGCATAAAGCCTCTATTATAACAAAGTTTATTTCTTCCGCTGCCACTAAAACCAACTATGTTATCACATCTTTCGGGTGATATTTGCGGTTAAATAATTACATCGGAACGACATAAGCAGAAATAATAGGAAAGTCCCTCGTCAGCAATGGGTTTGTTACAAAATTGATTTCCTATTTCGAATCTAGGATGATACTCTTAAAAACGTAGGTACATATGGAGAACGACATTATATGACCCAGATTAGATCACTGTTCGCAAGCAGTCGAGGATTGACGATGTTCTAATTTTTGAGAAATACGTAGTGCAGCTCAGGATAGCGTGGTCAACCTTCTTCGAAATGAAAATCTTATGATGATAAAGATTGTATTAATTATAGATAACTATAAGCTATTGGAACAAACCAGGCACCTGATGGGAAAATAAAGAACAAAGTTTTAAAACAGTAGCGTGCGAGTTTTCCGGTTGCAAGTACAATGTTTTCCCGGACTAAGCCGCGGCGTGTTTTTATTTCTCTGAAAATTCGAGATACTGTAATTAACAAAATAGGAATTAGCCACTCGAAATCTCCAAATGCAAACATAAACACGTCGTCGGCGACACAAATGCGTTAGCATTTTTTCCTAGGATTATCTTGTCTGTTAACAAAACTTGGGAATTTCATTCATTATGCCAGGGATTAGCCTTTCATTGTTTTATTTTCAGTAGATGAAGTGTTCGCACAATGCGAGAGCGTCTATGTGAATTTCGTTGAGCCCTTATTTCGTCGAAACTCATTAAATAAGCCTAGCTTTGCTCAGTGTTACATATCTGACAGGATGGGGTGACAATAGCGCAGAATGCATGACGTAACGAAGGTGGATAGATGATGCTACAGGGGTTGCGAGTTTCGGAGCAACAAGGGAGCAAGAATGTCTCACCTGACCCTAGATTCACACCCGCCCTCATTTTACACCGTGATCAATAAATTCCGTTCCCTTTCACTAAATGCAACACCACTAGATCCTCTGTCATATTCTCCCCTGTTGTCAACGGAAAATGGATAAAAAGAATTTCAATAACTCCGCTCTTTTTTCCGTCTCTGTTAAAGAGCATATTCAATATTGATAACTTCATTATTTGAAGAAATGAGAAAAACCGTTAAATAAAGAAATTATGATAACATTTACGCTGTTTAATTGTGTTATAAGGGACAGAATTTGGAACAATACATGCCATTAATTTTCAATTCAGCGCCCAAAAAAGATCCACGTAATTGCATTTACATAGATAACAAAATTAATTACGCTTGGAGCAGCTGTAGTGAATAGAGAACAAACTATGTAGACAATGCTTAAATAATAGATGAAGAAATTTTAGACAAAATTGCCAACAATAGATGTCATAGTTGAACAATGAATAGGAAGGTAATGGGATTTTATAGGTCGCGTTTTGTGTACGTATGATATTCACTTGAAGGTAATTTTACTTCTTTGTTTGGCTTTTTATGTTATGCACAACTTTAGTATTTTTAACCTCAGAAATAATCGTGTTTGGTTATTATTTAATTTTTATAGTACATGTAGTACATCCTACCCAAAGGACTTGTACCTTGACGCAGTTCTAGTAATACTGGGACGGGTGGGATGGCTTGCGCGCTTCAATGATCTAAAGAGCCGAACCATAGGTTTAACCATATTGGAGGGGTTTTTATTTGAGAAGCCAGACTAAATCAAGTCCCTGAAAGGGGGCAGCAGCTCTTTCAGTAATCATAGTGGCAGAGATCGCGAGGGTCGGTATGGCACTGTGATACACACTACTGCGATGTGGAAGGCAACGGGAAACCACCACATTATTATATCCCTGGTACAGCGTACTTCGAATTTGTGATGATGGCACTTTCTGGAGTAAAATATTCCGGAGGTAAAATAGTCCCACATTCGGATCTCCGGGCGGGGACTGCTTCGGGGGGAGTCATCAGAAATGATAAGTGTAACATCTCACGAGTCGGAGCGTGGAATGTTAGAAGCATGAAACAAGTAGGAAAGTTAGAGAATTTGAAAATTGAGATGGATAGGTTAGCATTAGACGTAGTAGGTATTAGTGAAATGCGATGGCCAGAAGCCGGAGACTTCTGGAGCGGAGATTTTAGAGTAATACACACAGGATCTGTAGGAGGAAATTCGGGAGTAGGAATTGTTATGCGGAAAAAAGTAGGGCAGAGTGTAGAAAATTTCTTACAGCAAAGTGACAGGGTAGTTATGGTTAGGTTAGATTCGAAACCTGTAAAAACAGTAATAATACAGGTATATATGCCCACTTCTAACTACAGTGATGAGGTCGTAGAGGCAGTTTATAGTGATATTGAACATGTGCTACATTCTGTGAGAGGACACGAAAATTTAATAATTATAGGAGATTTCAATGCAGTCGTAGGCACAGGGCGAGAGGGCGGAATAGTCGGTCCCTTTGGATTAGGCAATAGGAACGATAGGGGAGTGAGACTGATAGAGTTCTGCGATAAACATAACTTAACGGTCGCGAACACTCTATTTCACCATCATGTTAGGAGACGCTACACGTGGAAGATGCCAGGAGACCTAGGGAGATATCAAATAGATTACATTCTTGTTAGGCAAAGATTTAGAAATCAACTTAGGGATTGTAGAAGTTATCCAGGAGCAGATATAGATAGTGATCACAATATAGTCGTTATGAAGGCCAATCTTAAATTTAAGATTTTGAAAAAACGAAGCGGAAGAAGGTATCTTGACCCAGAGAAACTAAAAGATGATGATACGCGCGATAAGTTCGAGAAAAAGACAAACGAAGTACTAAAGGGCGCGGGCGAAAATATTGTTAGGGACATAGAGGAAGAATGGAATTTCATTAAAAATAGTTTAGTTTCCTCAGCTAGGGATATTTTGGGTCATAAACAGAATGAAAGTAGGAAACCCTGGATAACAAAACATATTGTGAGTCTAATAGAGGAAAGGCGCAAATATAAAAATAGGTTAGATGAAATAGGGAAACAAAGATATAAGGCGATCAAGTGGGAAATTATTCGGAAATGTAGGAAAGCGAAAGAGCAATGGATCGATGATAAGTGCAAAGAAGTGGAAAATAAGTTCGAAATAGGAAAGACTGATGAAGCATATAAAATAATTAGGAGAAATTTTAGAGAAATTGGATCTAGTACCAAAAGCATTAGGAATGAGGCAGGAGATATCCTAATCGAGAGCGGGGAGAAGGCAGGTAGGTGGAAAGAATATTTAGGAAACTTATATGCGGGACAGGAAGTGCAAGATATATTAGAAAGTGAAAGCAGTGTAGAAGGGGATAACCTAGGTAGTCCTATAATGAGAGAAGAGTTTGAGCTAGCACTAAAAAGTTTAAGGAATAATAAAGCACCAGGTATAGATGGCTTGCAGGCAGAAATCTTAAAGTGCGCAGGTCAAGAGGTAATAGATCGTTTATTTAAATTAGTTAGTCGCATATACCTGACAGGCGAGATTCCAGAGGATTACAAACTGAACATCATGGTAGCTTTGCCAAAAAGGAAAGGCGCGGATAGATGCGAAAATTTTAGAACTATCAGTTTAACTTCCCATGCGTCAACAATTTTAACTAGAATTGTGCAAAGAAGGATGGAGAAAAAGGCGGAAGAAATATTAGGAGAAGATCAGTTCGGATTTAGACGAAATAGAGGAACGCGCGAGGCCATTCTAGCTTTACGAGTAATTATAGAAAAATCGATAGAAAAGAGAAAGAGCGTATATATAGGATTTGTAGATTTAGAAAAAGCCTTCGACAACGTAAAATGGGGGAAGATGTTCGAAGTGCTGAGAAAGGTAGGGATGAAATACAGGGACAGAAGAATAATACATAATCTCTACAAAGAGCAAAAGGCAGTTATAGAATGTGAGCAGGAACGAAGGGGAGTAGATATCCGGAAGGGAGTGAGACAGGGATGTGCATTGTCACCTCTAGTTTTCAACTTATATATCGAAGATGCGATTAATATTGTTAAGGAAAGAACAGCCTCAGGGATCAATGTACAGGGCCAAACTATTAACATGCTCAGATTTGCGGATGATATAGCAGTGTTAGCATCTAGCAAAGAAGAATTAGGAGCGGCTTTGAATGAAATGGAAGCAGTTTTGACACAGGGCTACGGCATGAAAATCAATAAAAAGAAAACTAAAATTTTGGTATGTAGATGGAGTGAAAATAGAACTAAAATTTAAATACAAATAGGAAATGAGAAGATAGAGGAGGTCGCGGATTTCTGCTACTTAGGAAGTAAAATAACCCAAGACGGTAGGAGCACTAAAGATATAAAACAAAGAATGGCGCAGGGACGAGTTGCGTTTAACAAAAAGAAACAACTGTTATGTTCGAGAACGGTTAATATAGAGACTAGGAAAAGACTCTTAAAGTCGTATGTATGGAGTACGGCATTATACGGGTGCGAAACTTGGACAATAGGAGAAGCGGATAGAAAAAGAGTAGAAGCGTTTGAACTGTGGTGTTACAGACGCATGATGAAGATACCGTGGATAGATAAGGTTAGCAATAAGGAAGTATTAGAAAGAGTTGGGGAAAGGCGAAAGGTATGGAAAACAATAAAGAGTAGGAGAGATAGGATGGTAGGACACCTTCTAAGACACGAAGGAATAGTTCGCGACATACTAGAGTCAGAGATAGGAATAAAAAGAGGTAGGGGTAGGCCTAGATTAGACTACTGCTCTCAAATAGTTAGGGATGTAGGATGTTCTACTTTTAGGGAAATGCGTAGGTTAGCTCAGGATAGAAAAGAATGGAGGTACGCGTCCAACCAGTCTTCGGACTGAGAACCTTATGATGATGTAGTACATCATAAATCAAGACCGATATTGCAGGATTACATTCAATATACCTTGAAGTTTTCAACGGTTACATTTCCTTCTATTACCATACAAGTAAATTGGACAGTCTGGCACAAACTTCGCGAACTGAAGCCCCATACGTTTTTTTGCGTCGTGTACGTGGAAAATTCTTGGTACATGCGACTTCGTATTCACTTTCACTCGAATAAGCTGTACGAGAAGCGAAATCCTTTTAAAAGAAAATTTTCTCTTTGTTGCACTTTAGATTCTACACGATTGAAACCGTTTCCTCGAGAATGATCGACGAAGCGTGGGGTTTTATTTGCGCTCGGTAAAACATTATATTCTATCGTAGACTAGGTACGTTATGAGGCAGACTGAACGCTCATTAGCAACGAAACAAAACGGGAGACGAAACAAAAAGAAAAGAACTTTTGCTGTGCACTGTATGCTGATCTTGAATCTTCTGGCAAATACTTTCTGGTTCGTTTGATTTTGATGTTTCTGTTGTGCGAGATTTGCAGCTTATATCGCGCATGCTTTCTGTTTAGATACTGTTTACAAACAGGATGGTGGCTTCTACATTAATTATTGTTGAAACACATTTCTTATATTACGCTACTTTTGGTTGGCATTTATAATTTATTTTTCGAAGGCGCTACAGATATCAGGCACTCAGAAAAGAGAAAGAGGAGGACGAGTCTGGCGTCGGCCATATGGGATGGCAGAAGCAAGCGAGCGCCGTGCGAGAAGGAAGACAAGAGACGGCAAATGATTGCACACGACCCGACTGTGACACGATGGTACATACGAGAATTAAAATATGATATACTCAACAAGTTGCTCTAATTTAGAGTAGTTAACGACAGCTAGTTGTCCATGTCTAGTGATTCACGTAAGTTATTACACGGGAAGACAAGTAAAGAGAGACAGGAAAGATAGTCAGATAGACACTAAAAACCACTTGCTGTCGGTAATAATGCACCTTATTTAACAAATTCTGAAAGTATTACCTGACGAACTCTGTTTTATTCGAGTGATAGGTGATGAAAACAAACCATCGGAAGAAAAACTTACTCCCGT
This sequence comes from Xestobium rufovillosum, assembly GCA_963966045.1. NCBI lineage: Eukaryota > Metazoa > Arthropoda > Insecta > Coleoptera > Ptinidae > Xestobium > Xestobium rufovillosum. Next base: position 37,021,435 of record OZ014496.1, read on the forward strand.
TTTTTATATCACAATCGAAAATTTCCATATACAGAAAGTCAATATTTATTTTGGTTATCAGAGGCTGAACCAGTTTCTTTCGAATTTTCCATAAAGGTAAAGGGTATGTGAACAAAATATTCGGTAGCATAAAATTACTACAAGTGGAAATGTTACCAGTAAACTGACACCAAACGCCGCAAGTAAACTGACTAGTGTATACCGTAGACTCTTGTTATCGCACGTAGATCGTCTTTGCACAAATCCATCGCACAAAAGCACGTGCACGATCGTGCGACTGCCTGCATATTCGAGCACAATTTCGATAATGACCCCGATTTATATGTGACGAACAACTTTGTGTTTCTCCCGTTACTCGAATCAATTTGAATGCCTCCTCCTCTCCTAAATAATAAGAAATATTCATTCTGTCCTCGCAGTTTGCTTTCCTAAGATATTGTTGGATTTAAATGCGACGCGGTGGAAATATTTGAGTGATCGGGTCCCTGGCGACTGTCATCGTCTTTCTTTTAATTGAGGCGATCGATTCGGAATTCGGTGTCTGTCATCCCCTATCTCATTCATCCGAATTGTTTTGAATTCACATATTTACTGTAGTTCTAAGAAGAGATGACTATTACGGTACAGGAATTCGAGTAGTCCTGCATGTTATGATTACTACAAAACAATTAAACTAACTATGGTCATTGCATTGGTTCTGTTACTGCTTCAAACTTATGTATGCAGTTATAATTTCTATAGGTATTGATTACCTATGTGTCAGGGTAACAGCCCCGTGAAAATCGTGCAGGGTGTTAATTAGGTGGCTGCATCATTTATTAGATAAACTGGTTAGAGTTTGTCTCCAAGGCTTTTAATTTGAATGTTTGATTATACGGTGACGGCTAAATTAGATGTATTTTGTGAAATCCACACCCCGGAGTCAGAAATTGCAGAGGGTGCATTAAGAGAGTGCCTTAATCAATTGTAAAATGTTTTTGTTTCTACGCTTTGCAGTCTGGATTATAATTAGTGACAAAAACGCAGAAAACAGAAAATGCGATGCTAATTTTGCTGCCGGCCATCAGTGCCACCAAAAGTACTTTTATTGCCTAGGCAGAAAAGGTCACGAAATGTCATGTTTCTTGAAGGAAAACTTCTATAAAAAATATTAAATAAAAAACAACAGAGCTCCCTGGACTCACGGGTAGAGCATTAATTATCTTCCGAGGGGCCTGTTTTCCAAAATTGATTTATTCAAAGGGAACGTCAGTATATTATGAACGCCCAAAGAAGTACAATGTAACTGTTTACAAGTGACGGCATCATGGCGAGTCCAGTCGGTCGTCGGTGACATTTTCTCTTTGTGGGAAATGTTGGTACGGACGCAGTCGCCACAAAGCTTTTGTGATCTGACGGGCGTGGTGGTTTCACTTCACCTGCTCTATAACACTCCTGTCGAAACCAGACGTGGTCAATGGACGCCCGCATTTCGCAAGCGCAAAATAACTTAATCCCTGTGATGCACTGGGGGACCTCGGACCCCGGGCATTTATTCTACCATACTTGTTTTGCAGACGAGCTATTAGAATGTCATTTAAAAATATTATTTTTCCTTCCATGTACATGCTTATTAAAAATACCAGTTAAATGGTTATGATCGCAGCTTTTATTCATTTGATTTATTAACACGTTTTCTCGTCAGATCCATACAAATTATTCGTTAAGCTATTTGATAGCAATTTTGAGAACGCCTTCTTATATTCAGACAAGTTTAAAGCGTACTGAACAAAATCTTTCATAAAACTAATAAGCCTTGCACTCTTGCTTAGCTAATATCATTTAATATTCATTATGTTGACACACAATTTTACTCCAGCACTACGAAAACACACAAAGAACTACCGAAAGCGACCTAACACGATACAAATTAAACACGGCCCAGGTTGAGGTGACGCCTCAGCCTTCTCTCCTGATTAATGATCTTCACTTCATGTTGAACACATTTAGTTTTGTTACTTAAACACCTTACAGGCACGGAATCGAGAACCATCAGGAGCCGTGACACTTGCGGCATTCATATGAAACGAGGGTCATTAGTTCTAGAGCTTTGTTTGACTTAGACTTACACTAGTTAAACACTGTTCGGAAAAAGTTTGCCTGCTAACTCATATATTGGATATTGGAGTGCTTGCACTGTACTGGAATACTACGTACGAGTCTTATTTGAATGTATTGTTACATATCTTTTACTCACGTGAAGGAAGTTTAGTTTAGAATAAATAATACAGTTGCATTTTAGCATCAAAAAAATTTATCATTGGCGCAGTCGGTAGGATAAAGCAATCGAAAAACTGGAAAACAACTGAACATTTTGTCCACTTCGGTTTCTGTTGTAGTGGACTGATATTACCTGTTGCAATGCACCAAGGCAAATATAAGAAATTAAAAATGTCTGATAGTGTGTCTCTAAAAATGAAGTTTAACTGGAAGAAAAATCAATAAAACCTAATACGAGTGTTAAGAGCGTCAATGGGAAATTGAATTTTATTAAAAATATTTCTCTAATAACTCAAAACACTCTGGATCGATGAGCGGATTGCCCTTAGTTCGGTAAATAAATGCTGGATCTCTTGCGTCCAAGTGGTGGGCAGCCTTGTGTTTAAATATCGCTGTAGATATGCGAGGGAACAGGGAAACGGAGGATTTGGGGTTGTTTAGGGTGGTCAGTCAGCGGAAGAACACAGCCGGCATTTGCGGCGCGTGCGGTGTGCGTGCAAGCGTTAATTACGCCACATTGCGGCCAAATTTATAACTAAAACCGCAGCAGGTTTAACTCTAGTATTACGCCATTTATAGAATTGATAGCTATGCTCCTCTGTCAACGCAAGTATTTGGTGAACGTTATTTTTTGCCCCTGTTCTACGAGATTCTGAGACCACAAAAGTACATCCGATATTTACATACTTCTTATTTAATAAATAGTTCAATAGAGAGCATTATGTTTTTGCACGGCCTAGGACTCGGATCGATTATGTTTGTAAATGTATAATAGCTAGGTAAAAATAGGTATATGTGTGATTGGTTTTGGGATTAGGAATTCATTCATACATTGACATCCAATGTAATAGACTGAGAATGAATCTTGCATGGAAATTGCATAACATTAGTAATTTCTCTCGGGGCAAGCATGTGTTATTATTGAAGTGAATTGCATTCTACTCAACTGGTGTACGTTTGATTGCATAACCAAGCTTTAGAAATGTACATTGGGTTGCCTGGCTCGTTTCGTTAGATAGACAGATAAAAAAGAGGCACGCTGCTATCTCATTGGTGAATGATGTATCATATCTGTAAATAATTCTAAGGAACAAAACTTTAACTACGGCTGTTTAATTGTAGCCACTAATAAAATATAGGTAACTAATACACCATTTTCATCCCTATAGAGCATACCAAACACTTTGTGTTGCTATGATTAATGCAGATGGTAACCAATTCGATTTTGTACCATAATGATTAACGATAATTTAATAATATGTACTTTGAATAAATCTCGATTTCTTAACTTTATTTATGTTTATTGTTAACGCATCCTTGCTTGTGATTCTTCCTTATCAAAGTAATGGGGTCTTTAATAGCATGGATAAATTAATATATAGTGTTAAAGACTGCAATTAAATTTCTGTTGCATATCGGCACTAGAGGTTGATTTTTGCAAGAGACCTAGAAAACTTTTAATTAAACGTGTCCAGAGCATTATGACCGATGATGCTTTTGCCAATTAGACCAAGAAGTACATGCACACCCCTAATTCGTTATCACACTGACAAAATCAATTATTGTAGGAATAACAACTTGTTATTTGTAAATTACTACTTTGCAATTAAATTTAGTTTAGAAATTTTGAGACCCGTAAACAATTAAGAGCCTCTTCTGTTAGACGTTGTCTCTAAATCGCGCCACGCCCTCTCCATTAGTCAATCAATCAATATTCAATACCGAACTTGTTTCGAGTGGAAAACAACCCTAATTATATTCTCATAAAAAAACTCGTTACACTGCAGTAACTATACTTCCAAATTCAATTTTCATTGTGAGGGGCTTTTGGCGTAAAGCGACTTTAAGCAAAATTGAAATTAGTTTGGCCATTTTATTGTAATTTGCGGTGACGAAGTACCGAATTTTGTGTGGCTGTTTAAATATTTCATGAAGCGTTTTAACCAAATGGGGTTCTAAATAGAATGGCTAATCCCAATCCAGCAGAGCGATACATTATGAATAAGAACATGTGCCTTTAGATTTGTTTTGTAAATGCAATTTACACTGCTTGTGATTTTATTACTTGTAAATACAATATTGACGTGTACAAGTTGAGATGTGTATTAAAGGTTCCTGAATTTCAAAATCCCACGCAGCAGCCGCTTTTTGGAATGAATTTATAAAAGACCTCGACTTCAGTTAGTTATTTTAAGGAAACTGTCGAAAGTGTTTTGGGTGAACAGAGGCCAAAGAGAAAGTTCCTGCCTGTCACGAAACTGTTTAAAGTTTGTATTAAATAAGCATTCAACAACTGGATAAGAAAATATCAAGGGTGCGTATAAAAGTAAGGGATGAAAATCTCTCAACGCCTTGAACGTCAATGAAATGAATTACTTAAGAGGATTTTATAAAGTTAGAAGGTGGGAGGACATGTCCAAGGTACAGTTCATTCGCCCAATTTAGACCGATAAGTGGTAGCTAAAAACTTCCAATTTTATCAGGTTTCTACGGTTGTGTTTCCTTCTACCTAACAGCGGGGCGCATATATTTTGAAACACAGGACTCTAGGAGCATGGCGTTTATTTATTTAGCGTACTATTATTCCCTCGTTTTCATTAGCAATCGTGGATTTTCTTAAAAGATACCTATCCTGACGGGACACCAGACACAATACATCGGGTGCAAAATTCTGTAAATACAATAAACTTTAGAAGAAAAAAATAAAAATGATCCGCTTGGATTCGAGAAAATACACCTTGCGCATTTTGGCACTGAGCCACGCCTGTTATTCGCTTTGCATGAAGCTTACCTCCATACCTCTTTAGAGGTATGGAGTTTAATTGAGGCGAAGAAATCACAATGTGTGCCAGCCCTGATGAACATTTTAAGCTTGACTACCTAATCTCATGTCTGCACGAGTTTCTAAATTTTAAGTTTTTCCTTTTCTGTCTATCAACCTGTCATCTCTCTAGTGAAAATTAAGTACTTCGATTAACTTCACTGGCTCGATGCCAATATCAGTAACTAGCTATTATCTTGAGCACTTTGTTTGGGGATCAGCGGGTTAGTTTAAATTTAAAATGGCCTCCGGTTTCTCCAGAATCGGATAATGCTAAAGTTTTCAAATTAAGAGTAATTCAACTACAAAAGGAGTTGTTTTAAATTCAAAGAATCACGGCAAACGAAACTGTAACAGAAAATGTTCGGTACAATCAGAAAGAGAATTATTTTTTTTACTAGAACATAAAGGTTATTAATTAAAAAAGTGCCCCGAGCCCCAGTTATTCCAAATTAATTCACTAATTACTGATAAAATCTGATGAGGAGCCAGCTAGGAAGTTTAAAGGGAACAACGCCAGTAATTGCGCCCAGCGAATTTTAACTTTAAAGGCATTGTATCCATGGAGTAATTGTGAAATCCATAACAGGATCTATAGTCTCTAGTCTTTTGAAGATTAAATTTGATTAGATAAATATCTCTGTGCTTCCTTCGGCGAGCCAAATAATCTTAGCTTAATTTAGTGCAGGCTCACGGAACATGAAATTGTTTTGCAGCTACTAGAACAATTCATAGACCCAGGAAGAACCAATTTGAGAATTTTGGTATTATATAGATACATAGATATAAAGGCGGCCGTAGGGCAGTGGTTTGGTATCGGGATACTAAACACAAGGTGCCGGTTTCGATTAACCGAAATTTTCATGGTCTGACCTCATCTTGGACACGAATTTTTGTAGGTAAAACAATACTTCCATTTCCTTATGCGGAACATAGAAGTAAAATCAGAAATTGAAACAAAATAGCTATTTTTTAAAAGCGTCATCTTCGAATTTCATCAAGAGGCTTGTTGTAATCAGTATACATTATCAAACTTTTGATTCCATAAATTAACAACGGAGACAATGTTATTCCTTCGTTCCTAATATGCATTTATGACGTGGCGAGATATGTAGTTGTTCACGGAGTGTAATCTGTATTACACTGGTGAGTTATGAAAACATGGAAACCCTGGGAAACTAGGAAGAGTCATTTCTACTATCTAGTTCGGTGCATTTCAGTGTTGATTACCTCACACCAGAACTTGCACTAAACTTGGGACCATACTAACTGAAACTTTACGTTTAACACGAGCTAATAAAATCAAAATAAATTATAGAACTTCGGTAGTTTCTAATGGATAAGTGGAACGAATGATCGGATCATTTATTATATATCTCTAGTAGCTTACTCTTCAGTTTTCGGTAGTGAAATTATTAATTCTGGGTTGAGTTATCCGTGGATGATATTCTTAAAAGTGTTAATAGGTATAATCCGTTGTTAGCGAATCCCCTTTATAAATAGGCGCCAGATAATGACACAAATTGGAATTGAATCTCGTTCTGCTCGCAACGGCTGTTATTAAACTAATTTAAGCATGTCCCTATCAGCGAAATTCGTGGGCAAACATAAAGCTCTTGCACAAGTACACAAAGCCCAAAAATATATTAACATTTGTCAGGCTTATTGAAAACGCTGCGTGTGAAAGCTCTCGTTTTGTACTCGCGCGGGGGACTCTTTTGCGAGTTCTGCTGCTTGCGAGAGAGAGGGTCGAATGAATGGAGATTTTTAATTACAGAAAAGTCCCCAGGCGGATACTCAACATGGCCGAGAAAGATATGTGTGTACTTTGCCCATGAGGAGCTCCGATTACTGCCGCGTTATGACATTATTAGCTACAATTTCGCCTTTATGTGCCAGCCGCAAAGCCGCGATTCACGCTCACACTGCCTTCCACGTCCATTCAGTTGAATCACATTGCCAGCAGTACGACTTTGAAAGCATGCACGAGTAATTAATTAATAATGCAAAAATGGAGGCGTATTAGTGGGAAATAATACAAACTGAAAACAGGGGATTTATGTATAGCCCTAAAGGTTCCGCTGAACGATAACTAAAACCTTGCGAAAAAACTTCGTGAACCATTTCACATACATATAGCCTTAATGGCACAACTTAACCTTGAACTTACCAGACCTAACCTGGCGTCTTAGACTTGACCTATCTTGTCAAAGAAACTGGATCGAAATGTAACAATTTTACTAGTTTCACGTTTTGGGAAATGACAAAGAATTTTACGAATTTTACGTCACTCCTGAGTCTTCATCTAACCAGCAACTGAAACCAGCTACTATAGATTTGATATTTCACCATGAGAAGTGAAAATGGTCGCATTTATCAAGGTAGCAGGGGTGGTTGTGGAGAAGGAGCTGGAGTACGCAGACGATATTGTGCTTTTGACTACAAAGCCAGGGCAGTCGAGACAGATATCAGAAAAGTATTTGAGTATAAGAATAGCTTGATATTACAAACAGAGAATCCAAAGACCATGAGGTTCAGGAAGATTGGGAGGTGGCCCAGGGAAAAAACCGGAGGTAGGGAAAAAAAGTGATAGAGGAGGAGAAGGAATTCAAGTATCTCGGATATTGGTTTCAAAGAAATCAGAGAGGACTCACACATAAGGGAGACAGCAAAAAGGCTACAAACGCTATGGCACAGATATGAAGTATAATAATAATACATTTATTAATACCATGGAAATAGAGAGCAGGCTCAAATTCTTGCAATTGCAAGAACAGAGATGAAAGTTGGAAAATGCAAGGTATAACCCTGAATATAAAGAAATTCTAACACAGAAGTTGCCAAAGTACCAAAGGGAAGATGGAGAGAATTGTAGACAGAAGATGATAGCGAGGTTTAAATGGGGGAACGAAGAAAATTCTGGAAGATGTTGGATGAGGGAGGAAGAAAGTGCAGAATGTGCGGAGAGACAGAGGACACCATCTAACTCTAACAGTTATGTACAATTAATATTGGTTCAAGACCCACTTCTTCCAAATATTCCAACTACAGGCAGCAGGAAGAACCAAGTTTTTCATAAAATTAATGTCCTTGCCCGATAGGATATAGCCGTTGAAGGGAGTGTAACGAAAATTGCGATCTACAAGTGATTTCTTTTTACTAATTCAGTTATAATTCCGCCAGACATAGAGACTTGTTAAATTAAATAGCATCGGTGCCGAGTTTTTGTCGGCGCACACAAATATCGTATTTACCCAGGCATATTCGGTAAAGTTGGGTAACAAGCAGAGCAAACGAAGAAGCCATGTTGTGTATATCCAAATTTCTAAATAAACAGTTTCCCGTTTGTGTACACATTTTACGTTTCATATTTACCTAAACATACTCTCTTGGAAGTAGCCTTCTAGTGATATGATAATTTCTGGGATTGGATGCATAATAACCAATGACCGGCAGCGGGCGGTTCTTTGCTCTGGATACTAGGATATTTCGTTGGGTGCAGTATCTGACCCAGTTTGATATTGACCTGTTGGCACGGCGAGGCGGAGTTCCTTTTCTTTTCCAAATGCAACTCCACACGCTCTCACTAGTTTTGGCATTTTAAGGTTACATTTCCAAGAAATTCTGTAGTAATACATAAATTAGGCTGCTAAAGGCTTCTGAAACTTTCTGGTGGATGCGCCGGGGGACAATTTCCCTTTAGGGCTGAGCAAAATATCGATACAGTCAAAATATCGATACTGCAGTTGGTGTCCTATAAATAGGTTGTTAAGAGATATCGAAGTATGGATATGATTGAAAATATCGAAGTCACAAGTATCGAGGTTTCGGAAGTATCGAAAGTATTGAAATGAAAATTTGAATATCGTTTTTTGTTTTCGATAAAAAAAAATAATGTTGATTTTTATCGATTTTCAAAAACTCTCCCCAATTCTTTTTGTATTAAGCAGACTAAAACTGTTATCCTATAGAACTTTTCCCAAGGAATTCAGCGGCGTACGTAGTTTTTTCTATGGAGCATATGCTTCTATGAGAAACCCCCAAATACATAAACTACCAAAGAGTAATCAGGGATTGTGTTAACAACTTGATTTTAAAATAACTTCCGAGTTTCTTAAAATGTTTATAATTTTATCAGTAGGGGTAAATACAATGTAGATAAGCTGGCGATGACACCGCCAAATAGTTTAGATAATTCATTTGTTAGGTGGCCCCCCGAGTTATACGTAGAGAATATTGTTATAATAGCGTTACACTATTTCAACTATAAGATTGAGAACAAACGGAAAGGCCGATGTGAGCGCTGACGAATACAAGAGCGAGCGTAAGGGAATGTTCCTTTTAAACTTCCTCGTAATATAATCAGATACTCATAGATGTGAAGCACGTACATGCAAATAAAGTTAATCACCCCACACGTGACTTCATAAAATGTAACTTGAAGCTCGTTCTATCCACTTCAGTGTTATGGAACATATAACCTTACGGTGAAATTTCATCACTGGACACCGTTGTAAACCGTTATCGTGCTCCGCTTTATTGTACAGATTTGACAATGTAGGCAACTACTGAGAGTAAATTTTAGAAACGGGAACCTAAAAAATGAAGGGAATTACCAGCGCTATTAATTCACCTAATTGGTAAATTAAATCCTGGAGATAATGAATTGGGGACTGGCTTAAGCACTCGATCGCTACAATGGAATATCTGTTTCGAAAAATATATTGCCCGCATTTTTCAATAAAGCACAACAATGGCTATTTGGTAGCGATTTGCAATAATTAATTTTTAATCCTGACAGGTTTGTTATATAATATTGACCAAAACAAATACGACACTAGCTCCTTAAACATTTTTTACTCAGCATAACATTTTTTATCTTTAGTTGTCGTATGTCGGTTTACTTTCGGAGCACCTGTATAACGAGAAAATCTATTTTAAACTTTAGACAGAGCAGAAGAACATTCTGTAATGTATTAGCCAGTGGTTTTCGTGTTGGGACAAATGCGCTCTAATTATGTTTTTAGTGGGGACGACAAAACGATTTGTTTGGGGCTTTTCCAACAAGATCTGATATCGAGGCGTCGTGCGCGCTTGTTCGTGAAGAGGGTCACGCGATTCCTACACCCCCTTGTGCACACTTTAATTTTCAACTTTAATTTAACCAATTTGTTACTGCCCTTTAATACTCCAGGTAGAGTGTAGTGTTTTAGGAAGACGCATAGGCTTAATGCCAGCTATTAAGGTTCGACGTTCATTGCTCGCTCGTTCACTGTAAAAACTATACTAGAATGTAAATTGAGCATTACAGACTATTACCATTAAAAGAATGTTTTCATTAGTTTTTATTGTTCTGTAACTTTTAATGATTAGGTACTGGTGGCCGGTGCGTGGCTTGTTTTTCATTATTCCTAAAAGTTTTTGACAGAATCAGCGAATTTATTGTTGCTATGGTTGTTCAATAAAATAATTCGATACGGATGCGCAAAAGCCAATTTTCATTAGTGTCTCAACTGGAATTTCTCATGAACGTCTGCATAGGGTTTGAACGGCGGTTGGATGGCTCATGACGATGGTATGGTCGTCAGTTTCTCAAGTACCGTTCGGCAGTTCATGTAGACGAAGTTAACACCCTTAAAGCTACAGGTAAATGCACCTTTGCCAAACTACTTATAAAATAGAAGTGGCCATACGACCTGATCTCTTAGTTGTTAAGTCTTACCAGTTTAAGAATCAATGGATGGCAACTTACCTGGAACAAAAATATCAGTTCAATGAACAATTTCGCCGAAATGTGAAACGAAATTTGTGCCAAATCTTACATTTTGAATAGACCTTTTCATATCGTTTGTCTGCGGGCGCAGAAGCACACTGACAATCAGCTGTTCTTAGTCCTTCGGACAAATGTCACTGAATGCAGAATATTTAAAGTAGATTGTAGAATACCAAATAAGGAGGATATTTGAAAGAAGGAAAATTAGAAATGTTAGTTCCCATTGATATCTCTCATAAAATGTGAGGCTAAATATTTGTTTGAAATACAGGAATGTTATTTTAAAGACCTAACAGATAATGACGTAATCTAGAAAACGTTCAATACACTTTTCCATTTTGAATTTTGCTTATTACACATTTTCTTCCACGTAATGCAGTTTATATAGGTGGAACAAGTCCTCACATGGTCATCCCAGTGTTAGGCAGGGTTTGGGAAATGGATAAAATCGTAGTCCCAAGCGATAACTTGGCATACCCACTCTGCTATGCAGAATGTTTGGATGCTGGTTGGTATTGAGGTTTTATAAGAAACTTTGGACACTGAAATCCTTGCAAGGAAATCACGAATGTTTCACCTGCACTTCTTTCCTTGCCAATTCATAGGTGAGCGCGCTCACTGCCCTAGTCGAATCATGAGTTCAAAGAAACGCATTATTTATTCATCATAAGGTTCTCAGTCCGAAGACTGGTTGGACGCGTACCTCCATTCTTTTCTATCCTGAGCTAACCTACGCATTTCCCTAAAAGTAGAACATCCTACATCCCTAACTATTTGAGAGCAGTAGTCTAATCTAGGCCTACCCCTACCTCTTTTTATTCCTACCTCTGACTCTAGTATGTCGCGAACTATTCCTTCGTGTCTTAGAAGGTGTCCTACCATCCTATCTCTCCTACTCTTTATTGTTTTCCATACCTTTCGCCTTTCCCCAACTCTTTCTAATACTTCCCTATTGCTAACCTTATCTATCCACGGTATCTTCATCATGCATCTGTAACACCACAGTTCAAACGCTTCTACTCTTTTTCTATCCGCTTCTCCTATTGTCCAAGTTTCGCACCCGTATAATGCCGTACTCCATACATACGACTTTAAGAGTCTCTTCCTAGTCTCTATATTAACCGTTCTCGAACATAACAGTTGTTTCTTTTTGTTAAACGCAACTCGGCCCTGCGCCATTCTTTGTTTTATATCTTTAGTGCTCCTACCGTCTTGGGTTATTTTACTTCCTAAGTAGCAGAAATCCGCGACCTCCTCTATCTTCTCATTTCCTATTTGTATTTCAATTTTAGTTCTATTTTCACTCCATCTACATACCAAAATTTTAGTTTTCTTTTTACTGATTTTCATGCCGTAGCCCTGTGTCAAAACTGCTTCCATTTCATTCAAAGCCGCTCCTAATTCTTCTTTGCTAGATGCTAACACTGCTATATCATCCGCAAATCTGAGCATGTTAATAGTTTGGCCCTGTACATTGATCCCTGAGGCTGTTCTTTCCTTAACAATATTAATCGCATCTTCGATATATAAGTTGAAAACTAGAGGTGACAATGCACATCCCTGTCTCACTCCCTTCCGGATATCTACTTCCCTTCGTTCCTGCTCACATTCTATAACTGCCTTTTGCTCTTTGTAGAGATTATGTATTATTCTTCTGTCCCTGTATTTCATCCCTACCTTTCTCAGCACTTCGAACATCTTCCCCCATTTTACGTTGTCGAAGGCTTTTTCTAAATCTACAAATCCTATATAGACGCTCTTTCTCTTTTCTATCGTTTTTTCTATAATTACTCGTAAAGCTAGAATGGCCTCTCGCGTTCCTCTATTTCGTCTAAATCCGAACTGATCTTCTCCTAATATTTCTTCCGCCTTTTTCTCCATCCTTCTTTGCACAATTCTAGTTAAAATTTTTGACGCATGGGAAGTTAAACTGATAGTTCTAAAATTTTCGCATCTATCCGCGCCTTTCCTTTTTGGCAAAGCTACTATGATGTTCCGTTTGTAATCTTCTGGAATCTCGCCTGTCAGGTATATGTGACTAACTAATTTAAATAAACGATCTATTACCTCTTGACCTGCGCACTTTAAGATTTCTGCCTGCAAGCCATCTATAACTTTTTAGTGCTAGCTCAAACTCTTCTCTCATTATAGGACTCCCTAGGTTATCCCCTTCTACACTGCTTTCACTTTCTAATATATCTTGCACTTCCTGTCCCGCATATAAGTTTCCTAAATATTCTTTCCACCTATCTGCCTTCTCTCCGCTTTCGATTAGGATATCTCCTGCCTCATTCCTAATGCTTTTGGTACTAGATCCAATTTCTCTAAAATTTCTCCTAATTATTTATTGATTACAGAATAATTTACATCTGATATAATTATCTGAAAACGTAGTTTTGAACTATACGGCTATTTCTTTGATTTCCTAAATAAATTATCAATCCTTCCCAAGAACGAACTCTTGAAAAAGCCACGCATAATTGTCCGTGAGTAAATATTTCTTTTCGGAGATCAATTCCTATTTGATCAAATGTTTGGCCTTGTGATTTGTTAATAGTCATTGCAAACGCTAGTTTAATGGGAAATTATTGTCGTCTTTTAAAAGTAAAAAGATAAACATTTTCACAGTACAACGTTATACGGTTAACGAAAACTATATCTCCACGTTTATCGCCTGTTAAAATTTTGCACTGTAGGATATTGTCTCCCAATTGTAAAATTAACAATCTCGTACCATTACATAAGGCTTCATTAATGCTGAGATTTCTAACCAACATCACAATACAATATACTCTCAACTTCAATTGATGCGGAGCAAAATTTGGCGGGTTTAAAATATTTAAATATTCAGGAAGAATAGCATCGTTTAAATCTTCATTATCACAATTTTCAACACTATCCAAGTTTGTATATATTTTTTCTGCTTTTATATCTAGCAGTTCTACCACTTTTTTGTTAAAGTCTTCAACATCAGAATAGCTGATTAGGTCATATCTATGAATCGCTTATCACAATTCATAAAGTCTCGTAAGGTTCTGTCTATAATGTCTAAAGCATACCTGGGCGCCACAGGAGCTTCATCCCAAATAAAAACATCTACACTCCTTAAATAATCTGCTTCTTTTTAATTTTTCTTAATGTTGGAAGATGAATCTAAAAACAGAGGAACAGGTAACCCAAACGTTTTATGAACTATTCTGCCATGAGGAAGTAGTGTTGCTGCTATGCCCGTGAAGGCCGTGGTACAAACAATTTTATTCTTACTCTTCAGTAAGCTGTAAAGGGTTGTATAAACATAAGTCTTACAGGAGCCTCCTGGACCGTCTATATAAAAACATGAAGATTCAGAAATTGATTCATTTATGTTAGCATCACAATTACCCAAATATCTACAATTTCTTTGTGTTTTTCATTTAGGTGTTTATATTGTCGTGATCCTATTTCTATTGCTTGTTCTTCATTTGCATATTCAATGTCGTGGCATGGTAGGAAACATTGAAAGATTGTAACCTTCCGCAGAAAGCATGGAACTAATTTGAATATAGGCTTTTTTGTCCTTCAGTATTGCTGTAACGTCTTTCATAATCTTGTGACATTGCTTCTTTAAATTCTTCCCACAATTCTTCTTGATAAATTGGTCGGCAATGCATTAAAATACGAATGAAAAAATATCTCCGCTGTCTGGGCATCATCCAAAATTTCAGCTTCATTCATGGCTCTTTTCCACTCTTGATGATCTTAACACGCTGCTACATAAGATTCCTGTATTTCTCCGTTCACTGTTTTCAGATCTTCAAATCTGTTTGCCCCTTTAATATGAAGTAATAATAGTCGAAAATGAAATAGTTCAATTTGGCTGGGGCTCACGGAGTAAGTACATGCGTCCAATAACTTTGAATTGTTTCTGACGGCGTATACTTTTACAACGACAACAAACATGATACCTACCTGTGATATTTCAGACGTACGCACATTTGGCGATTGGCTCCCGTACGTATTAAAAAGAGACGGAAACGAAAAATCTGACCTCCCTAGATCGAAACGATACGTGTCTATTGCGCATTCTCCACGACTAACATCACTTTTATTAGATAGGATAACGAGTGCGCTCGTTATAGTACCATGGTACGAGTATCGTCCAATTCAAATTGGTTAATTTCAAAATGAAATACAAACATTTATTAGTTTGGAAAAGATACGGTCAAAGTGTTGTGGTTTCAAATTCAATTTTTCTTTGAAGACATTTTCATCGTCTGATAATAGAATATAGTGATTGTTACTGGTTGTTTGGCTCCTAAATATAGTTGCATGTGAAATGTTCGTTATCAATCAATTTCATTTTGTGAAATTGGTTACGATACAATGTCCCATACGTGAGATTACCCAAGTGGTTGTGTGAAAAATATGAGACGTAATCAAGCGCAGTTTGAATACAATTACCCCTACGTGTCTGGGAGGAGGGAAAGCCAACAGAAAAGCAAATGCATTTGTGTGATTGAATATCGATTGGCTTGCGTAAATATGAACAACTTGAAGTGCTGTCCGAGAATATGATAAACTCGAGCTGCAATTCTCGAAATTAAACGCTCGATTACGTAAACTCGTATACGGTTACATATATTTTGTTTTCAATCCATCAAATGCGCCGAATGTTTATTGATCACTGATCAGGTAAGTTTCGTGGTGGTAGAAAAAAGGCTTGTTTCGTTCAGAAGAATGTTTTCTCGGTGAGTGACGCGGAACTTTGGTACAGTTGCAAGGGAATCGTGTTCGACCTGACCGGTGACCGTATGCTGGCACTCAATCTGATTGCATTGTAACAATATCCGAGTTCGGGTCACGTGGCTAACGAATTAAACTGTATGGACGATACAACAGTAAAATCTTTATTGGAGTAGTCACACATAACTTCCAATTCTATAATTTTAGTCACTTATTCGAATTCATCCGATTCTTCTCGTAAACATATTTACGTTTATTAAACGTATAATAAACGTTTACCTATTTGCGTGAAAAACCGATATACGCACGTTTATAAATCATCCCGTTATTTATCGTTAAAAAAAGCCAAATGATTTTAGCGTTACAATGACGTATTTTATTGACGTAATATTAATAAGTTGTTGGTGCAAGATCTCAGCAAGAATTTCATATCAACTTTTATAGAGGGCGTTTCATTTAAGCTTACCAGTAGTCAAACACATTTTTTCTTATGGACGCCATATCGATTCTAGTCATTTTCAGATACAATAATTAGCAATGCAAAGCGGATAGTTGTAGACAACTCCCCACTACTTAACCTTGATCCTGATCAACAAACTGACTCGACTTACCTTCAACATTAATGATGACACATGACACCTGTACGAGAACATCACCAATTAGTTTAAAATCTAAAGATATCGATTCCTACAAAGAAGTCTGCGGCATTCCTATTTTACAGATGACTCCCCGATGTATTTTAAAGTCCCTGGAAGTCCTAAAATGTAGGTTAAAATTTACATCGGGACAAATGTTCAATCAGATAAAGCGTGAACTCTAAACGGCACCGTTACCGTTAAAAAAGAAACACAGAAAGAACGTACAAATTGCCTCGCCATCTCTTTCGCCCCTTGCTCGTCCGTCTGGCCATCACTCAGGAGTTTAAAACAATGGGAAGGTTAATGAGTCGTTTACAGGAAATGGAAATTCTCCAGTTTTCCCACTAATATCAAACGGAATCGAAGCCAGAAATGCATGCATTACACATTCGATATCTCCGTAGAGCCGGCTCGTGGACAATGCGGATCTCATTCCCCTAGCGATTTGCTTTTATGTGGGCGATTCAGATTTGTGGTCTCTTGATTAATCCGAACGGAGCCGCCATCCGGAGCAACGGCGGATGCGAAGCCCCGCACCCGGACTCTCGCCTCGGGCCTAACCATGAACTTTCGCCGTTAGTATTCCCGGACGTTTATGCCAGATCCCTTTGCTAAGACGTCAATTGCCTTTCGAATGGCCCGCTCCATAATACGAAATTTAATTTCGCGTGGTTCGCGGTATTATTTGCATATGTGGGTAGGCCGGGACGGCTGTCTTCGGTTGTTCCCCATTCCGTTCGTCGTATCACTGACGCAATAAAGACGTCAAACACTTAATGGTGAAATAATCGTCGCAAAGATGAATCATATATTTAAAAAGGATAAAGGAGTAAATAATAAAGAGAATTAGGCACCTAGTAGGTGATTTTATAAACTCTAGAGTCTAGAGTAATGCGTATATGAGCACACACATGTATAAGAGTGCGCAGTGCTATTTTAAGAGCAGTTTTTTTCAATTCACCGCCATCTGGTAGTGAGAAGATAGAGGAAGTCGCAGATTTCTGCTGTTTAGGAAGTCAATTAACTCGCGAAGGTAAGAACACAAGAGGCATAAAACAAAGAATGGCGGAGGGTCGAATTTGCTGCCATCTGACCACTTTAGCGAAAACGAAATCAATGAAAAGGAAAAAGCGTATTGTGCGAAGGTGAAGAGCAAAATTATAAAGCGAACAAGCTGATTTCCTGATTGCATTTGTTCCATTGTAAAAATTTCCGGTCTATTGAAAATAAATTAGAAGCGGCTCTGTTACACTGGAAAGATAAGAATTTAATGAACTTTTTGTAAAAATATCAACACTACATTGCGTAGCGCGAGAAGGGAGATAAGAAACGGAGGGGACGAAAAAACATTTCCTACCCGTTAATTACAAAAAAAAGGACGTATAAATACACGACGATATGAAATGAACGTCGGAAATTTCGTTCTATTATTTTATAAGCAGTCAATAGGTTGTTGACGCTGTCTTCAATACGTATAACTTTAGACATGATGGGAAATGTACATTCTAATGGGTTGGTTATCAAAACGTCTGGGTTTTCTCATTATAATTATTAGGTATCATATAAAACTCCAAAATAATACCCTACTTCTATAATATTTATAAAAGTCTCTAGGCAGTTTATTTCACAGTTCGTAAGTACGTTCCTTCAGGAAATATGATCCCAATGGAGAAGCTGTGACAAAGACATGCAAGTGCCAAGCAACGGTAAAGCACTTCTATTATGCCGACCATTAAATAAATTGGATTCGTTAACAATCGAGTGTCTTTTGCGTGCCCCGGAGAATTAGTTTCTCCATGTGCAATTATGAAATTCCCGACTTACTTTCAATTATATCAACACGATCACAAAATTGCGGCGAAACTTAAATTGAAATGCGCTAGAAACCCAATTAACTGAAGTAACCACAGAGTAGCTTCGTTAAAACTTAAACTACACGTACAGCATCGAAGACTTGCGGGAACTTTCCCTAGATATTGGTGCTGTTGACATAACAAACTCGAGGCGATCCAGGTGTATAATATTCGCTTGCAACAACATCTTAATTCGAGGAAAGTTGGCTTCTTCTGCTAGTCAAAGCTACCGTCTGACTGCAACTAGAGGGCAAGTGTAGCTTATGCAAACAACTGTATACCTCTAATCTGTGCGGTGACTGACGAAAAACACAGAACTTTCATTTGAAAATTACCGCTCTGCAATTAAATATGCTAACGCTTGTTTATTCTCTTGGTTGAGAATGGAGCACAAGGCTATGTGTGTACCTAATGCATATAGATTCGTGCTGGTTCTGGTTCTTCATGATGACGATAAGTCTTTATCTACCTACTTCTGAAGGCGGGTATTCCCCAGTTGGTTCCAATCGCAGTCAGGACTGTAGTTCATATTTATAAACCCTAACGTTATTACTCGCATTTAAAAATGTATTCACCGTAATGCACCAAAAATCATCCCCCTCAGACCAACGTTTTCAAGATAAATATCTTTCCCCCAAAACATTACAAATTCTTAGAGTAAGAAATACAAAACTGAAGGAAGAAACACGTCCTTGGGGGTTGAAGAGGGAGAAGCGAGCTACGTAGGTACTGTTCGAAAGAGGAAAATTTCTACTTAAAAGTAAAATCCAAACTTCTATTTTTAATTTAGTAAAATTGACAAAAATGATAAGAACACTATTTAGAATATATTCCAGTAAAATTATAAAATTCTAAGGAATTACAAAAACGTTACATTTTAAAATAACTTGAAATTATCAAATAGACCCTTGATGGATAAATCAATATGACAACCAAAAAGGAGGTGATATCACCAGGACTTACCAAAGTAACCAACTCAAATAATACATACAGGGTGTAAACAGTTTGAGCACTTAACTCTGTAACGTGTGGGCAATTACACACAACGTTAAGAGAACATATTTTATTAGTTAACACTTATTTGCATATGGTTATTATATTATACGACAAGTACACAACAACATTAAGTAAATACACGACTACGCCATTGACAGCGATTGCCAACTGGGTGCGGCCCATGAACTTGACCGTCAACCTGTGTCTGCCGTGCGTTCGGATTTACCGCAACCAGGATCGTACGTAAGCGCTTCTGGTTACGTTACATCCCCCTTTTTGTATTCAAAGATTTAGTCTTTGAGGTGGATTCACTATTCTTCCTGACCTTGTCTTGATGGGTGAGGCCAGGTTTGGTCCTGTAGTTGGTTGGGAAGAGTGAGAATCATCTCTCTCAACTTCTTGGGTTTCTGGAGATGGAGGTTGGAGATTTACAGTCGATGTGGATGGAACGACGGTAATGGGTTCAGTAAACTTGGCTTCGGTTTTACGAAGATGATAGGAATTTCTTCTATAAACACTTCCATCTTCTGCTCTTACCAGGACTGACCTTGGATTTTCCGTATTTTCTATTACTTTTCCTTCTTTCCATTTCCTGTGTGCTACTCGGATGCCAACTTTGTCTCCTTTTTGAAACTCTGGTCTTACTCTGGTTGTTCGATCTGCGTATTGCTTCTGGAATTGGAATTTCTGTCCCTTTTATGTACTTTACTTGTGGTGAATACATGAGTACATCAAACAAAATTCTTTGGAGACGCGCTGGTGCTGACTGAATTGGTTTTTTGAAGATTACTTCCAGTGGTTTGTGATCAGTTTCCACAAACAGCGTTTTTCCGTAGATGTATTCATGAAATTTTGTGCAAGCGAATTTGATCGCAAGTGCTTCTTTTTCTATCTGCGGGTAGTTCTATTCTGATTTGGTTAAGGATTTGGTAGCGTATGCTACTGATTGACCACTTTGGAGTAAAACTGCTCCTAAACTCTTGGAACTTGCATCTACTGACAATGTTACGTTGTCATTGACGTCATAGTACTTCAGAACTGGTGGTTCAGTGAGTACTTTTTTAATTTTGTCAAACGCTTCTTGCTGTTCTCTGTTCCAGACCCATGCTACATCTTTTTTCAGCAACTGCCTTAATGGTTCTTTTAATTTGGACATGTTGTTTATGAACTTGTTCAAATATGTTACCATGCCTAGCAGTCTTTGTAACTGAGTTTTGTTTTCTGGCGTTTTCAGCTTGTTTATCGCTTGGACTTTTTCTATGTCTATTTTTAGACCTTCGCTTGATAAAATATGCCCCAGGAATTTTATGCTTGGTTTGGCAAAAATACATTTTTCTGCGTTTAATTTCAATCCAGCATTTTCCAGTTTCTTCATGACTTTTGCAGTGATTTCTTCTAACTTCTGTTTTGACCCTGCATGTATCAATATGTCATCCATTGAACATTCTGTATTGGGCATGTCTCTTAACAAGGAATTCATCACTTGTTGGAAGACTTCTGGTGCTGATGCGAGACCAAATGGAAGTCGCGTACAACAATATCTTCCCCAAGGAGTAGCAAATGTTAGGTATTTTTGAGTTCTTTCACTGACTTTTATTTGCCAGAACCCTCTTTTGCAGTCTAGCAAAGTGAAATACCTGGATCCTGCAATTTTAGCTGCGATTTCTTCCATCGTTTTCAGAGGATAATGTCTTCTCAATAAATTCTTGTTAACATCGGTAGGATCAATGCATATCCTTATTTGGTTCTTTTTTCTTACTATAACCATTGGACTGACCACCGGTGTTGGTTCTGTGATCGATTTAATGACTTGGAGATCAACCATTTTATCCAGTTCTTTTTTAACGGCCTCTCTTATAGCGTAAGGAATTCTTCTGGCTGGTTTTATTTCGAAACTTGGATTTGGCACTAGGTCAATATCATATTCAAAATTTTTCAGGCATCCCAGTCCCTTGAAAACATTAGTTTCCTGCTTTTCTGTAGAAAGTGCGTTAACTCTTTGGATTAGTTTTAGATCTTTGCACGTATTTCGACCTAATATTGGGCAGACATTCTCTCGAACGATTTTGAAGGTTATTTCTGCTTGTTTACCTTTAACCGTACAACTCAAAGTTGTTTCACCGATCACTTTAATTTTGTGATCCGTAAAACTCACCAATCTGGCTGTTTTGGATGGTTTTAGCGAAATTTTGGCTTCTAACTTCTTTAGTAACCTTAATGGAAGGACATTGCATTGTGCCCCTGTATCTAGCTTGACTTGGAACTTTTGCTGCTTGTATTTGACAGTTTCATTCCATTCGTTGTCTTCTTTTGAGCTGATCGCGTGCACATACACAACTTCTTCATCATCTTCCGTGATGGAGTTGATTTTGCTTTTTTGTTCGACCTTCTTTTTGTTTTGGCTGAAGCACTTTTTTGTTAGGTGACCTTTTTTCCCACAGTTTTCGCAACTTTTGTTGTAGGCTGGACACTCTTTTTTTCCGTGCTTGGAACCACATCTTCTGCAGTCGAATTGTTCTTTTGATGAGTCTTTTGAGTTTTTCTTTTTTCTTATTACGTGTACTTCTTTTGCCTCTTCTTTTGTTATCTCGTTCATTTGTCTGGACGTTTGTTCACTTGCCCTACAAATTTTAATTGCTTTTTGTAGATCAAGGTCATCTTCTGAGAGTAATTTTTCTCTCAACTTTACATCTTTGACCCCGAGAACTATTCTGTCTTTTATAAGGCTGTCACATAAATTTTGAAACTCACAGGTTTTGCTTTTGTTTGTGATATTAGTTAAAAAATCATCAAAGCTCTCACCTTCTTTTTGCTGTGTCGTGTTGAAGACGTACCTTTCATATGTGGTATTTAACTTTGGTATAAAATACGCCTCGAATTTTTCTTCAGTTATTTTTAGGTTGCTTTTTTCTGCCTCTGTGAGCGTGAATGTGTTAAATATTGCCAGTGCCTCTGGTCCGATTATTGTCATAAAAATGGCAACTTGCATGTTTGGTGTTTTCTTATCTAATTCTGCTGCAACTGAATAGAAGTCGTACTGTTGTTTCCAGAGCTTCCAATCGTTGATCATGTTTTCAGACAAGTGTAAAGGTTTGGTTGGTCTAATTTGGACGCCACTGGACCTCATTGTTTCTTCCTCAGCATGGGACATTTTCAGACACTAGTTACTTTATTTTATCACTTATTTTTCACTGCTTTTTACTTTTTGGCACTTAAAAACAAGACTTCTGACACCATGTAACGTGTGGGCAATTACACACAACGTTAAGAGAACATATTTTATTAGTTAACACTTATTTGCATATGGTTATTATATTATACGACAAGTACACAACAACATTAAGTAAATACACGACTACGCCATTGACAGCGATTGCCAACTGGGTGCGGCCCATGAACTTGACCGTCAACCTGTGTCTGCCGTGCGTTCGGATTTACCGCAACCAGGATCGTACGTAAGCGCTTCTGGTTACGTTACAAACTCTATGGAAATATAATATGTTCATGAATTACACTACAGCTCATAACTTAATTAAGGTTAGATATGCAAGAAAATAAGAGGTATGAAGAAGAGAGTCGAATAGAAGGAAGAACAGGTAATCAGGAGACGACAAGAACTCAGCAACAAGTAACTCTACTTTTACTGAAATATATTAGGGTTTTTCCTAATTGTTCCTATCATTTTTGTCAGTCTCCCGAACTCTCCTGAACTCGATCATGAAGTTCTTGAAATATTTTTTTCAGCTACAGTTTATAACCTAGAAATCTAGTAACTTTTTGGCTGTTTTGCTTTTTGGATGCTGTTCCATTTTGGTCTATTATTGCAGACTCCTGATGATGCAAAATAAATAAATTGCGAAAGCTAGATCTCGCCGTCTGTTCTCGTTATTATTTATATCTCGTAAATCACCACAGCCATGAAATTTTTACTGGCATTTTTAAATTCTGCGTAAAATATCTACAAGAAGCCACTTTATTTCTCTTCTTATCTTACAAGATCACGAATATATCTTACTTAAAAATTTTACGTGATAGCGCAAATTCGAATATTGTTGGTAAATTACTCTTACAATTCTCCCCAATTTTTACCATTTGACCATTCTTCTATCTTCAATACTAACAAAATTGCCCATATAGAAAATGGACAACCTATAGGTATATGGGGCAGCATGAAATTTCCCAAACTCTCCGCACAATTTATAAATTTTTGAATTTCAATCTCCGATAATTCTGAATCAGTTCTAGTGCATGAGCCCGCTCATTACAATTTCCAAATTGACTAGCCGGATCGGCATTAATAGTACTTAATTAATGCAATTTTCATTGTGTCGGCCTCTATGTTGCCTCTATATTAACTCCGCAGCTGAAGCGTCCATGTCACCGTTTCTGCTCTGTTATCTACGAATGACACAATAGTTACAACATCGCTAGTAATCATGCTTTAATAAGAGGGTGTAGTTGCGGAGATGACCCTCGCCCTGCTGCATAAAGCCTCTGGCGAACAACATAAACGGTCCCTAGTAAACAATGGACCATTCTGCTATGAAACTAGAAAAGTTCAGTTTCAGAGAAAACTTAATATTTTAGTCGGCAAATCAATCAAAACGAAGAAAATATAGCAGCTTTTTTCTGGACAATGGTTGAGGGTAGTCAAAAATATCTAGATTATAACTCTAATCAAATGTAGACATTTAACAAGCGAAACGAACGGGTATTCTGTAAAAAATAACTGAGATTGGTCGACTTTCTTCCGTGTTCTGTGAAGCACTGATCGGATTTCCATTTTCACTGCATGGAATGCAGCTTAGAATAAATTTGTTTCTATGAGAAAATTCTCCCAGCATTCCAACATCTGATAGTGCCTCTAGTGTGTCTGCGATGAATATTATTGGCTTTTCGAAGAGCCATATCAATATTTCATATTGTCTCTATGTATAGGTACGCCAAAACTTAGTTATCTACATCTTCCGATAATTTTACCGCTTCCGAACTCTATATTCGTTATCTCAAATTAAAACCTCCAAAGTTGAACGAAAATTGTCTATTCGGAATTTATCTCTCTAACCCATTTTGAGGCAAATTAATGAGGCCGGATTATACGTCATCATTTCTACGATTCTATTGTTCAGATATACTTGTTTATTTGCGTAGGTAGAATTAGCTTTGTATAATTAACAAACACTTCATAAATGCGCTTCACCGGCATCCACTATCAATTGTTCTACTTTTGGGGAAATGCGTAGTACAAAGTACAACATATTCATCAAGAAAGGAGTCAAACAAATATTTGAAACTAACAATAAAATACCCACTCTTCACGGCAGATAAGCTAGAAGAGTGCTTCCAGTCCTAATAAATTGATATCACCCACTCTAAAGGCCAATAAAATCAAATTCAACAGGAACCCGCTTCTGTGCCGAGCAACTCAATATTAATAACGTTGTTCAATAGCCAGAAAAAGTCGACAGGTCCTATTTACCTACACCCATAGATAACGTGGCGCCGCTCGACGTCGAGACGCTGAACCGCTCTGCAGCAGACGCCGGCGCCGGGAAAGCTACACACGATAGATGTCTCTGTGTGAATATTTTACGACGCCAATCGATATACCTGGTCACGCCTTCCGACGTCAGCTGTAAATACAACAAAAATGCTCACGCTTTGTTTTGAACTGTAAACAAAAGTGCAGTCGGGGTGGAAATTATTTTAGCTGAATTTTTGGCGTGTAAAAAGGTGTTATCGCAAACTGTGGTATGTGTTTTGTAGGAAAATACCTACATAATGTTTAAATTAATTTTTAACCAACGGTGTGGTTAAAATATTTAGGGGTTGTTTGAAACGTCGTAAGTGCTTTAAAAAATGTAGCTAACAGGGGGATGAGTCATCATCATCAAAACTAAAATAAAACACATTATTTATTCGATAGAATAGCAAATCTAAACTGTGACAGCTTATATGCATAATTAGACACCATCTTTACGAAAGCATTAATTGTCAGTGTCACTGAAGATGGGGTGAATGAGACACCACTTTCCCATCTACCGTTCGGAATCGATTTTCAAGGTCGTCTGTGTGACCTTATATTGTGAACTCTCTCTGAGACTATGCAGTAATTGGGAAACTCTGAGTGACATGAGGTCGGTTAAATGACAGAAAAGTTGTGGAATTTGATATCGAATAACATACCATCAAGAAATTTGAAAAAATAACAGTTGTTGTTGGGACTTTTTAAGTCCCAAAACACCCTATTTTCAAGTTGATTAATTAAAAGATACATCGAAATGAAAATCTAAATTAACCCTCCTGTAAAGAAGTAAAAAGTTACTACGTATTGTTTTACCATTTTTCGGATTCCTGTATTGAGATCCGTATCCGAATAACCCTGTAGGTACCTATAGGTATTATTTTATTCGATTTAACATCATCGACGGAAATCAGTTATTGAAAATTTCAATTCTACATGCGATTTAAGGTGGTCTTTTTATGTAAATTATTTTTTCCAAATCGTACCGTTTCTCAGTTATTTTGATTTTTAAGTAATATGTTACATCAGCAGTGCTTTAATTATTTTAAAACTAAGAATAATTATATTGTGTTTATAAAACTGCTATGCCCAATATCAACAATTATTATATAACATAAAATCAATTTGTTATATTTTATATTTTTTATATTTTATATTTTTATATTTTTTATATGTTATATTTTATATTTTTTACCATGTTTATGGAGGCTCCTGTAAGACCTAGTTTATACAACCCTTTACAGCTTACTGAAGAGTAAGAATAAAATTGTTTGTACCATGGCCTTCACGGTCATAGCAGCAACACTACTTCCTCATGGCAGAACAGTTCATAAAACGTTTGGGTTACCTGTTCCTCTGTTTTTAGATTCATCTTCCAACTTTAAGAAAAATTCAAAAGAAGCAGATTATTTAAGGAGTGTAGATGTTTCTATTCGGGATGAAGCTCCTGTGGCGTCAAGGTATGCTTTAGCCATTATAGACAGAACCTTACGAGACTTTATGAATTGTGATGTTCCGTTTGGTGGAAAAATGTTGGTGTTGCGAGGAGATTTTTGACAATTGTTACCAGTTGTTAGTTCTCTTTGGAGTTATTTCCATAAATTTTCTTAAACACAAAATATGCGGGCTCTACCACAGGAACAAGAATTCACCAAGTTTTTATTGGATGTTGGAGATGGAGTTTTGAACGATATGAATAGCAATTTAGAATTGCCACAGAGATGTATTTATAATTCGGATATCGTTGAACGTATATATGGAGGAATCAATTAGAGAAAAGCGATTCATAGATATGACCTAATCAGCTATTCTGATGTTGAAGACATTAACAAAAAAGTGGTAGAACTGTTAGATATAAAAACAGAAAAAATATATACGAACTTGGATAGTGTTGAAAATTGTGATAATGGAGATTTAAACGATGCTATTCTTCCTGAATATTTAAATACTTTAAACCCGCCAAATTTTCCTCCGCATGAATTGAAGTTGAGAGTATATTGTATTGTGATGTTGGTTAGAAATCTCAGCATTAATGAAGGCTTATGTAATGGTACGAGATTCTTAATTTTACAATTGGGAGACAATATCCTACAGTGCAAAATTTTAACAGGCGATAAACATGGAGATATAGTTTTCATTAAACGTACGTATAACGTTGTACTGTGAAAATGTTTATCCTTTTACTTTTAAAAGACGACAATAATTTCCCATTAAACTAGCGTTTGCAATGACTATTAACAAATCACAAGGCCAAACATTTGATCAAATAGGAATTGATCTCCGAAAAGAAATATTTACTCACAGACAATTATGCGTGACTTTTTCAAAGAAGGTTTGATAATTTATTTAGGAAATCAAAAAAATGGCCGTAGAGTTCAAAACTATATTTTCAGGGAATTATATCAGATGTAAATTATTCTGTAATCAGGCAATAATGCGCGCGAGATGACCTAGTGATCTTAAATCTTACATGAATAGGCCCACCAGTTTGACCAATATAAATACTGTTACAATCGGAGCATTTTAGTTGGTATACTTATACCTGTTCTACAAAATGTATTAGTTTTATTCAAGTAGGACAATTCCGGGGAAATCGTATTTTTTGGTGATTACAAATTATAATTTCTTGCTCCTAATTTCAACCAATCGAGTCGACCGTGACTAAATAGAAAAGTTATTAGACTTGGTTAAAAATCAACATGTGCATTTTCGATACCCCCTGCACAGGTACTATTTCTATTAGACGCGCTTGAAAATTTTTCTCCACCGATCCATACATTCTCCTCAAATTATCGACAAAAACTTTCCCACTACTATTTTTCACCTGACCTATGTATAAGGGCCACGCTGAGCTGCGAGGGTCGTATTTCAATTCATCCCCGTCGAACGTGTATGACGGGGTAGAATTTTGTGATTAATGATACACCTAGGTCTGGGACGATATCCGTCATAGCCAACGCGATGTAAGTTCACTTGAGACTTCGTGTGTGGGTTCGCTAAAAGAATTACGAATACGAATAGCGCAAAAAGTTTTCTTAGAAACTTTACATGATCGATGCATCTCGCGCCAGAGGATCGGCACAGTGCAGGGGTTTCTTTGTGTGCAAGTTATAAAGGCCATTTTAAGGTTTGTCAAAATTTTATGGAAACATTAAAGTAGCAAGGGCGAATGACTCGCTGGATAACTTCTTAAAATCAAGGGAAAAATTATAATGTGAAACAATGCAGAATGTTCCCTATTTGTATTCACAACCAGTGGCGGCTCTAGGGTGCCGCCCTCCCGAAGATTTCTAAAAAAAATTAAAGAAAATAATGACGTAGGTACCTAACGAATTTTCATCTTTTTAATTTTTATCTAATTAAGTATAATCAAATATAATATTTTTATCTGTTTAAACGCCTATGATATTCATAGCGCACACCCCTAATCGATTATTCAGCCTGCAGATTAACCCAGCCCTAATGCTGGAATGATAGAGGCGATGCTCGCCTAGAGTAGGTAATACAAGGCTGGTGCGAATCAGCTTGCCGCCCAGATTAACTGAACGTATACCAGACCTGGTAAATCCTCAGTCTTCCCGACCAATCATCATAAAGTTTTCAGTCCGACGACTGGTTCAAATTTCTATTATCGTTCTATAAAGTATCTTTGGAGCGGCCCAGTTTCCGCCGAAAAGATATATGGATAAGCGAATTACAGTATAGTAGAATAAATACGTGTTGTTAAGTTACGAGTATAACCTACAACAGTGAAGGTGGCGTGGTGGATGGAGCTAATATATTAGCTTAATGAATCAGTAGGCCCGAGTTCAATATACCTACCCTATGCCCTATTCCCTGCATAAAATGTATTAATTCGTATTATATTAAAGAAGGAAATAAACTTCTTGCTTTACGTAAAAGGTGGTTTTAGAACCGAATCCCGAAAGATATTCATTCCAGCAGAGCTGTGCCAACTGCGCGCGCGAGCAAAAATTCTCTATCGAAATTGCAGAATCAGTTCATAATTTTATATTACATAGCTGAAAGGCGAAGCACACTATCCGTCTCTTTTACTAAAATAGCGGAAAATGATAACCTTATTGCTCCTTCCAGAAGCGTATTTTCCCAAGACTGCAATGCACAGGTGATTTATTCCAGTAGTTGAACGGACATTACATCAGCTATTGCCGTCCACACTATCAATTTATGAATGCCATTCTTGCCGGGGAATGAATGTGTTTTGTAAGGAGCAGGATGTAAGAAAGCGTTTACTCGTAAACTGGCTGTGGACCAACTTTTACAAGTTGGATTTATTTCACGACGTCGCCCCGATTACTATACTGGCAGTAACAAAGAGGAGGCTAATAACGCAAGCGAATTTCATTTTGCAATTCGTCTCTCGGCGACAGCTGAAGATATCTCAAAACAATATGGTAAATTCGGCATATAATAACCCTGGTTGCAGAGAGATGCTGGGTACCGGCAGCAGCAGAGGAAGCCTTTTACGAAATATGTCGGAAGCTCCTGAATTATATCAAACTTTCGGTTCGACTGAAAAACGAAATGTCATCGTTTCATCGCAATTATTGGTAGATACAATATGTGCAAAAATATTCATATGCTGCTCTTTGCTCTTTCTGCTAACTAGAGTCATTACATCTCTTGTTGCATCAATCCGTGAACACACTGTACATGTATACTGTATACCGTGTGACAAACTTCCATGTGTACATGGGGAAATAACATGGGCAATTACATTTTTGGGGATTCCTGCTCCCCATGTGTAGTTACAGTGGTGGTAAAGGTAGCAATCGAAAGACTATTTTTTTCTGCGTATGAGGATATCAAAAACTCTGCAATTTTCCAATTTATTAAAGCATTAAAAGCAAAAATTACACTAATAATTTTCAAATTAAAACACGGATATTCATCAGATTGCCTATAACAATTTAATTTATTCTAATCAAAAACTCCCTTGATTCTAATTTCTAATTCGTCTGAACCTTCAACATTATTTATCGACAATTTAAAATTTGGGTTTCAAAATGAACAAAAATATTTATTCAGTTGAAGAAAAGGTTTTCATTGTGAAAACATTTTACGGCGGCAATAGTCTGCGGGTAGTCCGTTACTTATTTTCTGTAAAATTCAATAACAGTCCTATTCCTTCGGTAACAACAATAAAAAATTTAGTTAAGACATTTGAAGATACTGGGAATCTTTCATTGAAAGAAGGTAATTTTTACTAATAAATCTACATGGTTTTTATTTAGATAATTCTGATTCGCTTATTATTATTACCTAGTTGCTAATTCCTTATTGTTCGCTAACTTTTACTGGGATTATGAGAAATTTAACAAGTGATAACGTGGAGTGAAACAAAACTATAATTAAGTAATCTTATCATTTATTTTTTTAGTCGTTCCAAGAAATCTAAATGTTGAGGTAGAGGAAATGGTAATAGGCCTGATAATGCTAGTCCAACATCTAGTTTAAGGTCTATTGCCCTAGAATGTAATGTTTCAAGAGAAACTGTCCGTAACATATTAAAAAAATACAAATATCATCCCTTTAAATTCCAATGTCACCAAGAGTTACTTACTTTTGACGAAGAATCAAGGCAAACTTTCTGTGAAGAAATGCAAGAACGGGCTAATCGGGATCGCAGCTTCCTCTCATCAATTTGTTTTACCGTTGAGTGTACCTTCACTTTAAATCAAGAGTCAAATTCACAAAACGTTTGGCATTGGGCCCAGGAAAATTTGAAATACAAGGAAATTTAAATTCAGAAGCTTATTTAGATCTTTTAATTAACCATATTGGCCTTGCATTAGAAGAAGTTGCACATGCGAATCGGGAGGTCTGGTTTCAGCATGACGGATGCCCAGCACATTTTGGAGCATAAGTGAGGGAATTATTAAATGAAATATTTCCAAAGAGCTGGATTGGGCGAGGTGATGCTATAAACTGGCCAGGTAGATCTCCCGATGTGGCACCGTGTGACTTTTTCTTGTGGGGTCATTTAAAAAATAAGATTTATAAAACTCGTCACCCAAATATTGATTCTTTAAGGAATGCTATTTTTGCGGAATGCAACTTAATAAACGATCGGCAACTTGCGAATGTGAGAAATTCTTTCTATAATAGGCTGGGATACTGTCTGATACAGAATGGGGGTTTATTTGAATATTTGTTATAGTTATTTTTATTGTTTTATGTTACTTTAATTTCATTGTATATTAATAAGTTTTTGTCCTTACCTAGATATGAAATAAATAAGTATTAAATTGCCAGATTACAAAATTCATTAGAGCAAAACAAACAAATGTTGCCGCTTGTTAAATTTTTCATAATTGCAGTAAAATTAAAGTAATTTAATTTTTATTATTTCATTTTACTGCTTTAACATTTTCCCAAAAACTTTTTAATAGGTTAGACGACACCTACAATTTACCCTAAACTATGGACCAGCATTCACCAACGAAACATCCACACCAGTAATCAATTAATTGTCAACTATAGGTAATGACAATAATAATGTGAATGAGAATTATCTAAATATAAAAAAACAAGTTTATGTATTAGTAAAAATTAACTTCTTTCGATGAAAGATTCCCAGCCTTCAAATTTCTTACTAAATTATTTGTTGTTATACCAAAGGAATAGGACCGTTATTGAATTTTACAGAAAATAAGGCACGGACTACGCGCAAACTATTGCCGCCGTAAAATATTTTCGCAATGAAAACCTTTTCTTGAACTGAATAAATATTTTTGTTAATTTTTAAATGTTGACAGTTCAGAAAATCCATAAAAATCATAGACGTCCGTGATTAGAATAAATTAAGTTGTCATGGATAATCTGATAAATTTCTGTGTTTTAGTTAGAAAATTATTAATGTAATTTTTGCTTTTAATGCTTTAGTAAATTGGAAAGTTGTAGAGTTTTTGATATCCTCATACGCAGAAAAAAATAATCTTTCGATTGCTACCTTTACCACCACTAACTACACATGGGGAGCAGGAATCCCCAAAAATGTAATTGCCCATGTTATTTCCCCATGTACACATGGAAGTTTGTCACACGGTATGTATATATTATTGATACGAAGCAATTAACATTTCTTAAAACGGAATGGTCCTGATTTCAACTGCCGTCACCTGCATTTGAATTAGTAGCAAACCACCCTCTATTTCCCCATTACAACCCACCCGACCTGTCGCAAAGGCTCAATCGTTTAATCGTTCGCAGTGTCGAGCAGACTCGTCGACCTATCAATCAATACTAATGCAAATACGAAATGGTGGTGAAAGTAGGTCCCATAAGCGCGAATTTTTCGTAACTGTGCGTGCGAAATGCACGGAGGGTGTTTGTCAATCAATTACACAAACAGGGAATGCGTAATTGCCATACGTCGGGGACGAAATCAATCGATTTAACAACGTTCTGCTCAGTCTCGTCCCATCCCTTAATTAAACACGATACGCCCCCGTGCCCTGTATACACAACACACAGCGAGAGAACCAACACACAACTCTGTCGTTTGTGCATGGACCAGTGTTAGTTTAGGACTCGCTACGTCGTGTTACTAACAGAGATGTACCTGCGATGCTGTTGATCTTACGTTATCGCTTCTCCTTCAAATTGCTAAATTATACCCTTCGGGTGTTTACGTTCGCGTATGCCACGGCAAATGTCGTGTTAAAATCCCGATGGACTCGTCCGATTACAACCGACGTTTTTCTGATACATTCCTGATAATCTCCTGTATCCAAATCCAGTATATCCAGTGATACCACTGACTCCCTTCATTGGAGAAATGTCACTGCAGTGGCTGTTCAATAGTTAGATGAAATAAAAAGCATCGACAAACTCAGGATATCCATTTCTACAAAGGAAAAGCAAGGATACCCCAATTTCCTTATATCAGTACCAATCATGTGATCACATTTTCGATATAGAAATACCATCAATGCAAAAAGTAGAATTCTTTGTTTGAGTCATAAAAGAAATTGACCTTTTCTTTCATTTCATTTCTGAATACAAACTTGTATAAAAACGAACGAAGTTTCTGAGATTCCAAATCCAATGAATAAAGGATTTTGCAAAAAAAAAGACAATGACTGACCAGTGATTTGTGGTTCAGTTCAATGGCGCATTTTCAAAAGATTCCGGACGTTTGTACACGAAAGGCTAGATCCAAAACCGAGATGGTTGTGCAAGATAACAATGCCGCAATGCAGGCTGAGTGACAAGGGATGGAAAATCCGAAACAAGGGCATATTGTGAGTGACCGAAATGAAGCTGTAGAGTGGTCGTTTAATAAAGACATAGGACTGATTTATGATGGAGAAATGAACTGATAAGTGGGCGCAGGAAGAGGGGCGAAACCTTCGCACTGGAAATTCATTAAAATAGGTTCCATTACGTGCCACAACATTAAATTAACTTGGAATGTTACAATAAATTACGGAGGCCATGATTCAAGGCACCGGAATTACCTAATCAGTTAACCACAAGGATGATTGCACATTACACTTGATAAATACTGGGCCATTATAATCAGTACGAGTCTCTCAGGATACGCTTCCTGCCATTTCTGCTTCTGATTACTGTTATTGGTGACCGGATTATCATCCTTTTGTTTCTCTGAACCTTTCTGATGGTAATAGAAAGGATAGTGGGGGATTATGTCCGGAATCGCTCCAGCACGTGCTTTTATTTCAGAATATGAACGCTATTGGAGATTCTATTAAAAAGAATTTAGACCAATTGCTTTTTAAGTATTCGTTATTAATATTTACAATTTCCAGAAGTTTTCATTCCAAAAGTTCCCTAGAATAAAAATGAGACAAACTATAAGTATTGCGTACAGCGAGCTGTTCTTTCAGTAATTAATTTTCCTCCAAGAAATAATTCCTAGCTATTAACTCAAACGCCACCCGCAGTATGTATTGTTAAACAACCCATCATGATTTTGTCGCAGTGAACTGGCTGAAAATAATTAACATTCAATTAAAAATACGGGCTATCAACAGCGATTCAGACTTCCTTTAAACCGTTTAAAAAATTCCGAGCAGCGATTTTAATTAAAATTAAGGTCAGGCACTCATCAGCCGTGGCGGGGAGCAAGAATCTCCCCCGATTTTTAATTAAATCAAAGGAAAAACTCGCCTGTTCGAGAATAACTTCCTTTAATTAATGTAAGGAGAGAACATAAAAATTTTATATAAGGAAACTAGTGTCTTCTTGTTCGGTTTTGTAGAATTTCTAAATTTCGCAAAGGCTTAGAAGTCAGACGATCGTTTCCTTTCATTCAGCACTTCAAACGATGAACCCCGGGCGAATTGAATTTAACTTTTATCTGCTGATTACTTGTTCCTGTAAAAATGCAGTGGGGTGTAGCATTATCCTAGAAAGTGCACTCTCTGCTTGTAGATTAAAAGTCAAATTTCGGTAAAAGATAAAACATTTCATTAAGATCATTCTCATGCAAGATAGATTAAGTTTGATGAAACATAGTTGTGAAAATGTTTCTCACTTGGGTGCTTCTAAAGATTCGAAAATAATAGAGTAAAATGCAATGATAGTAATGAGGTAATGATAATGAGGGGGCGTCGAATTTCACCGAGCAGGTGTCGAATTTCATCAGAGGTTTCCAATATTATGCATGCGTTAATTTATTCAAACTCTGTGTACTAAGATATGTCGCATCATATGGTGGGCTTAAAGATTTGCATGGGAACTTAAGAGTTTTCTTAAACTGCAATGATGTTCAGGCTGGTGCTTACAGTCATCCTAAGTAGCTAATTAACACAGAAGTAACGGCGTCAGGTATAATGGAAAGGACGATGGTTTAGTTGCGGGTATTGTAGTATGCCGTTGCCCGTCTTGAGAAAAATGCCCACCAGTAAAAAATTAAATGTACGTCTTGCACAATTTCTTTTAAAACGCAAAATTTCAGACTAAAATGAATATTCGTGTTATTAAGCTCAGTGTTTAGATAATATATGGAAGCAGCGCGACAGTTATAGTCCTACCTCAGCTTTTATTAAGCGTGTTCCTTACTTTACTGCAGACGAGGATACTTACAATTTGTGCTTGAAATTCAAATGAAGGCACTTATTGTTATCATTATAAAATCCTGGAGTACTTTTTCAGTTAGTCGGAAGCGCATTTATAATGTACCCAAGTGGAGAGTGTACATAAAATGCGCTTCCTCCATCCGAAAGCAGTGTATTTTACAATATCCGAGAGCGGCGGTTGTAAAGAATCCACAAATAATATTGGTTCCATGGGACGCATCCTGCATTACGATTATTGCAATGCTTCTGCATGGATTGCTTATACAATCACTTACTTCTGCTAAGAGAGATTCCAGAGCCGGGGCTCTAAAAGTGAGACGTACTATAAAAGAATAAACATGTTTAATGGCGTGGGTCGGGTTAATGGTGAGGTGGGCCCCGTTTGATGGCTCCTCCAGGAGTCATGCCGGAACGTAACAGACTGTAAGGCTCACTATAAAAGCCAGTTGTGCCGGCAATATCTACCTTTCCTTTCGGTCGGATTCACTTTTTCGCTTTTGTAAATAGGTTTATGCATGCGTTTACTGCTACGATCACGTACAAATCATAGCCATACATGCCACATAATTCTCAACCCACCCCTATAACAGCGGACATGTTTGTTTTTTATCCCTTCGCTTCAGCGAAAATCGTCGATAATAAATTTCAACTTTCTACCATTTCACTTTCGGCGAACTCGAATTAAAAATACCTACATAGAATCTCCGAGATTGCCGTCCCAAATGCCGTGTAATTAAAATTCTTTCGGCGTAGCATTCCACCAGAGATAAATTGCAATAAGTGCATTTGTGACCGGGAATAACGGCAGCAAAAGTATTTACCGCCAAATGCAATCTGAAGTTTGCAATCTTCATCTCCCGGGCTTCCAATTTATCTCAAAGTTTGCTTGCTGAAATGCGCCACTGTATGCCTTCATCCTCCCACTTTATTGCATTGTCATACCCCACCGGGCGAACATTTTAACAAGATATGCAACGCGCGTGTCTGTGATTCAAGGTTATTTGAGAAATTGGTATACAAGAATCAATTGCCCTTAACTAATAGACACGTGTAGCTTTAACTGCATTCCTGTGTGGAATTCTCTCACATTTGCGGCGCTAGACGGTCCCACTGTGAATGGAGCGCTCGACTGAGCAGTCAACCGCGCCGCCAGGCGCTCGACTTTAACCGCTACCGCTCGGCTCTCACGCGTGACGTATGTGGCAAATGCAACACGAAATCTTTTCGGTGAATATGATACCCATACTAGGATACTAAAAACATTTTCAATGTTAAAATCACAAGAATAACAATGTTATGATTTTTTCTGTTAGGTGGGGATTATATCTACGCAGCTCCTCCCGGGAACTCAGTACTCAGTTATGCATTAATTTCAATTCTAGCACTAGAGAAAACTTTTTAAGACTCCCCAGACTACCACCTGAATTATACATCTGACGTACACTTGCGCTATCTATAAGCGTTGCTTGCTTTCAATTTGCTCAGAGTGTGTACCTAATGGTGTTCTCCAGAAACTGGCTGAAATATCAACATAGAACTGTACGCCGCTCTCTAATTAACCGTTAGAACTTGGACACTCCGGGGATATACAAGTTAAGATGATGTTTGCCAGATCCTACCGTTGTAAAAGCCACACTTGCAGCTGCAGAGTTGTCTGCTTTCTAAGTGACTGTGTTTGTCTGCTTTTCGGACAGGTTACGTTAGGTCAGATAATTGACGTTTTCTAATGAATTATTTAGTTTAAAGCCCTGCTCAGTGCTATTGGATAACAGTGTGCAGGGATTTAGTAAATGATTAGATTTAATATCAGTATTTTACGTCAAAAAAGTTTAATCGAATTATGGAGAAAATTTCCCGGGGAGCAAATTGAACCTACCAATCCCCAAAAGTTAAATACTGATCCCAAAGCCCGATCGAGCCGGCTGATGATTAGATTTTATTCAGGTCAAAAGCGAATTCAGAAGTTGGCTGTACACTTGATGTTATTAACTCTAAAATCCAGAACTAAATTGGACATTTCTAAAATTTATGGAAGCTGACATCCCTTTCATTAGAATGTTCTTTAGTAAATCACGAATCCGAATTCGCCGAGGAGATAATTAAAATCGCAGTCACTCTCCTGGATGCTCTTCACAAAAGAAAGTAATTTAATAACGAATATGATATTTCGATTGTTCTTCAAAACTTTCAGATCTATAGAGCAGCCTTTTAATAAACTCCGGCTTCAATTAATATTCAATGTGCTCTCGGAACTTTTAATTAAATCTATTTGGCTGGTAACGACTTAAAAATATTTCGTTTCATTGAAGTTGTTCCATCATTCTTGCAGAACAGATCGGCGAGAGCTTTACGCTTCAGTTATCTACTTTACCCTTTAAGCTACGGTAAACTTCATCAAAAAATTATTAGCTTCTTGTTTAAGCACCTGATTAAAGATTCTGTTCCACTTGAAAATTACTAACTTATTCCTGATTTATTGACGAGGAGGATTACCTAGAAATTTGTGGTCATGACCTCTGTAGCTTAAGTAGACCTACAGTGCAAGAAGTATTTAACTCCACTGAAGTTGTCCTGTTCTCTGATAGGCCGAAATTAAATTGAAAATTGCCGCCGCGTTGTCTGTGGTGCTGCCATCTAAGCTACGTTGTTTGAACTTCTAAGCCATTTGTGTTTTTTCAAATATCTACCCTGTCCAGCAAATTTCTAACAGTCCGTGTAATGAGTCTGACATATCCAAATAACTTACCACTAACGGTCTTGTAAATAGAACCTCTACTCACCTGTAACAAAAAAGTGAGACGATTACAGTGGCGAAGAGTGAAAAAGCATGACATTTACGTATCAAAACTAGACATCGATTAAACGATTAGCGAGACGTAAATCTAAAATTAAGCACGCACGATTTATTGCTTTTTTTCGTGTCAATCCAAGAGTGTTTATTTAGAAATTACACTTTACTAATTTGGTCGTATTAGGGTTAGCATAAGAATTACGCTTTTTCTTGCTTATATTTGAATAGCAAATATTATTATAAGTAGGTGTAAGAGGAAAAGCAGCTCCCTAAGTAAACTTTGAACACTGTTCTAACTATGTTCAGTAGGTTTTTATTTTTTTCAGGAAATTGAAACGGAGATTATAAAGGATTTTTGATTCATAGTTGGGAAAATAATATGATAGATTTAATTAGGTACTTTCTTGTCCGTGAGATACGCATGGTGCGCACTGAGTATTCTAAGGGCAAGTCCTTGAACGAATGCCCCCTTTTCCATCACGGGAAAAAGTAATGAGAAATACATCAACTGCCTACGTCTATCGTATAAAAGGATGGATCTGCCCCTCTCCGCATAGATTCATGGGGTTGTTGTAGGTGTCAGAGACGGATGACTACGAACCTGAGTGATGCGGTCGGGGAGAGAGACTAACACATCCTCCACGCGGGGCATTCACTCCTGGAGAGGGCGGCTCAAACACGGAGGTACCGGAATGGAACGCTCCCGGTGATGAATCGCTCCGGCCTCATGTTAGGTCACACATTCCGCTAATACTGTCTCTCAGATTCTTTCAATAAATCTAATGGCCACTGGGACACATTGTGCTCCGCAATTTGCTCTACTAAGTGCGCACCGGCACTCATTGCGTAGATTGTGTCGAATAATTTCCAAATCGTTGTGCGAAGAGTAGCGGGAATAAAAATGTTATTACCGTCGATGCGATGAAACGCTAAAGTGCCTGCCAGACTTTTGCCATTATGAACACTCGTGCACTTACGGGGTTGCTTCACATTTATTTTGGTCATTACGGTAGTCAGCTGAAGTTGAGTGTATTTCGACACCTACCGGCACGCTATAGCTGCATTACATCGAACTTCCAATAAAAACGGATTAAATAAAGTGGAATACCAAATTCTCGGTTCTCAGATACTGGGTGTAAATAAATATTTTAGAAATTTTGCTTCTGCAATAAATTTTATCATGAATGTGTGCTAGCACTTCACGTTTTACGAAAATAAGTATTACACTTTTATTTGTAGTTTTGCAAAAATGTTTTATGCAATAGTAGTTCTATCCATTCTATCCACCCTCATGGCAATCGAATCAAATATCCTTGGATATCAGATTAGTTCGCAGATAGGTACCTAAAATCTGACGGAGGCGCTGGTCCGTCAAAGTGATAAACAGCAAGTTTAACTTTCGGGATTTTGTCACTTTCTAAGTTTATTTATTTCCTGGTTGATTGTATTGTAGCATCAACAAATGTGCGTTATTTTCATTTCAAGATAAGAAGGAATTTTTGACTGCCAGCGTTGGGTATGTACGAAATACGTATTATACACCATCTCTGTGAATGTGAAGCGTAAGTGGGAAAGTATAATAAAATGGTACTGTTTCAGAACATTTAGGATATTTTTTCATAGGCAGTGTGTTTTTCCATCATGTAAGGTGGATGTTCAAGTGTGAGGTACCAAATGTTCCCTCACAATGAGATATTGTTTCAAAAGTGAAAAAAATTGTGTACAATTTCAGTTATATAGAATTTCATACTTTCCTGTTATACAGTGACAACCATAAAGTGTGCAACATATGGAAAACTTTTTTATTTGTAGGATTATTGGAAAACGGTTTTCGGCATTAATTTCAGCATGACTAATTATAACTAGAAAATTGACAAAAATATTTGCCATGTCATAACTATGGCACTGCCAAAATGTGTTTTGAAATTTCAAAATGGCCCGAAATGCCCTTATTTATCAAAATATGAAAAAGTGTGGTAAGGAAAAGTTATTTGCATTGAGATTCTAAATACGACATTTGGTGGGGCAATTTCAAAGTTTTAGGTTTTTCCTTTTCTTTCCAAAAACTAAATTTACTTTTGCGCGTGTTATTTGTTTAAAGTTAAGTTAATTTGAAATATTTCAATACAGTCATGTTTCATTTATTTTTGAAATTAATTAATTTCTTGCAAAGTAACCTTTTTTATGAAAAATAACTACAATTTTGGACTATTTTCAGCAATTTTAAACCCTTACAGTGGAATTTTGCACGATAATGGGCGTAAATATTAAAAAAACTATTGTTCATTTAAATTATATTTAGATCATACAAATAAAACGGAAAATTCCGATTAAAATTTATTTAAAAGCATTAAAAGTATATAATGCGAATTTATTTACTAAAGATTTTTAAGAAACGTAAGCAAAAATTTTTTCAACGGGACAATAACATATATGGAAAGAGAAGGAAGACATACAGAAATGTAATATTTAAATTTAATTTAAAAGAATATTGTTTGAAAATATGTTTAGGTATCTTAAATATCATTTAAGGTTTTCAAAACAAAGGAAAATTAAAACATTGAAATTGTCTCACCAAATGTCGTATTTAGAATCTTAATGTGATTACAAATAAATTTTATCTAACCCCGCTATGAAATGTCACATTTTAAATGCATTTTTGACATTACGAAACGTCATATTTTTCATAACTATCAGTTCATTACGTAACTAGTTATGTAATGAACTTTTACGTAACTGAATATTTAAAAGCAAAAACAAAAATAAGAATTTATAACGTATAATTAAATGCGTGTAATAGCAAGAAACGAAAATTAATTTTAAACATGCAATTCCGAATTTTTACGGTTACAGTTGTGGTTGGTTTGTATGTAGATTAATAACAAAATTACTACAAACACAGTTACTAAACCTAAGTCCCGAACCTGACGGTATATTCATTTCTTTATTCGAAATAGCAACCTGCTCGTGGTATTCTGAGCCCGATAGATTTAATTGGATTGAAGCAGTTCCCTCGGAATGTTCTCCTAGTATGTTATTTGCAGTTCTTTTTTTGTTGGCCAAAGAATTTTCGATGTAGCTTTCTGCCACAGTACTCGATTTCCAGCCCCCACGCTGCTTAATCTTTAAAATGTCAGCTCCTGAATGAGCAAAGATGCAGATAACCGACGGAAACAATGTCCAGTATAACCGGCAGGATTTGGTAAACCAAGATGTTGGGCAATTAATTTTGGTAAGGATCCAAATGTATTGATACCTATAGGCTGCACTCCACACTTGCTATTACTATATTTAACAAAAAAACGATCATGCTTTGTAATTTGTGGTCGCAGGTTGACGTATTTTCGAATAATATCAACCAAATTGTCTTTATATCCAGAAATGTTGCTATTTGTGACCACAAACTCCCGTATCACATGTGTTTTTGTGTTTGGAATAGTAATTTTAAAAAAAATTCCTTCATTTACAACATCTCTGATACGCATCTCAGTCAGTTCCGCTTTTCTACAAGCACCGGCTACTCCAACAATCATTGCCACCTAAAATAATCAATAAATTAGAAACGGAAAAGTTTCAAATACCTACAATGACAGTAAATTATACCTTTGCGAATAAAAACTTCCTGTCATCAGCCTCTCTAATGAAAGTTTCAAAGTTTTCTCTTGTAAAAATCATAGATTTTTTGGCGTGATAACCCGCAGATCTGCGCTTCAAAAATGCTACTAATGTAGTATACTTTTGGATGTTAATGCTTCTTTTGACATTTAATTCTGTCTTTAACATTGAATACATACTCCATACTGTAGATGATTTATAGTTTTTCATTGTTTCGAAGTACGCTAACAGAACCTTTTCACAAACATTTTTTACTCCTTTTTCTTGGCACCATTTTTCAAATTTCTTCATACCTACTTCTTGATTTATAGGGTATTATTGAATCTATTGCCAAATTCGCTGATTCTTCTATATCAGAAGGCATATCTACCTCAGAATCATCCATTTTTGGCGTAATTTGCAATAAAAAAACTCATCACTGACAATTATAGTTATTTATAGTATCCATACCAACGCCAAGATAAAGCGATGAAGTTGAATTTATTTGTACGGCTACAAGGGATGTTACATTATTTGGAGTAGCACAATTCTTTTTTATTTTAAAGCGGGGTTAGATAAAATTTTGTACTTAACACGTTATGAAAAGGCTAATTTTATTTGACTCATATAATTTGCAAAACTCGCAATAATCCTATAAATAAAAAGTTTTTTCTATAAGGTGCAGACTTTATGGCTGTCACTGTATAAGTGGCAATATTAACTCTAAGGTAGTTGCTTTTTAAATGTAATCCGCCTGTGACGTGTTGGGAGATTTGCCAATAAAATACTTAATTCCTTTGCGTTTATTCCATACTCAATAGTGGAGCAAAATGCGCGCGACCAGTGGGTTGGTTCATTTGCGTTGCTCGATTCTCACAGAAATTAGCGGTCAAATTTTGAGGTTATGATATTCTGAGATTTCGATGTTTTTGTTTGTTAGCTTCCTAGCTGAGCTAGGTAGCTATTGTGATAGTCGTTTTTTGACCATGGTGTTTTTTCATCAAATGTGGACGTTTCAGGTCATTCTAAGACTTTTTGGCAAGGTGGCACATTTCCGTCCGTATGCATGTGTGTGTGTGTGTGTGTGGCGTGCGTGCGTGCGTGCGTGTGTATGTCTGTTGGCACTTTTACGGGAAAACGGCTGGACAGATTTTGCTGAAATTTTGCATACGTATATCAGAGATGGTCCATAGGAAACTGACGGGGCGGTTTTTTTAAAACCACTTTTGAGCCGAGATATGGCGTCATCGAACATTTTTTTCAATGGGACCGTATATATTTTTGTATTGAATCGGATAGAGGGTATTTTTCTCTACACGATGTGCGAAAATCGTAATAGGTTGTATAAGGAAAAAATTGAGAAAAAAATTACGAAAAGAAGGCGCCCTCCAGTTCAGTTGTGGCTGTGGCTAGGAAGCTGTTCTGTCAATGCATTGACAACTAGTTTATTTATTTGGTCGTTAAAAATGGATAAGGTTTTATAATTGCTCCTCGGAATACAACTAAAAGATATAGATTTCCATACGAAAAACGGGAATATATATCATTGTCCATATATTACCTTTAATAAAAACTGCGTAATAAAAAAATATTTGATATGTGCCATTAAATTTATATGTATTATAACAATATTACTTTAAATTGTCCACTACACGGGTTTAATGAAATATTATATTTTATACGATTATAAAATTAGTTAGACTACAGACTGCTTTATAAAGAAAAATGTCTGGGTCTAATACAAAGCGTTTAATACGCTTTATTAAATATTTTCTGATAATTATTATAATATTA
The DNA here is from genome assembly GCA_963966045.1 of Xestobium rufovillosum. Classification (NCBI taxonomy): domain Eukaryota; kingdom Metazoa; phylum Arthropoda; class Insecta; order Coleoptera; family Ptinidae; genus Xestobium; species Xestobium rufovillosum. Next base: position 37,064,267 of record OZ014496.1, read on the forward strand.
TAGTAGTATCTAATAACGAAAAATTTCTGGGTTTAATACAAAGCAACTAATATGAGTTAACAAATATTTTATAATAATTCCATTTCTATTTAGTATTAGGTAACGCCTGTTCCAATAACCATTATTAAATCTTTAACATTTCTTCTAGAACCTTTTCGCCAACCCAGCACTGCATAATTTTTCACTTTCACTTCGCAGTCAACAATAGCAGTTGATGTTTTTTGGGCATGGAGGCATTCGTTCCGTGCTCGACGTGTAGTGTTGACCCATTCTTCCACTGTTGCCGAGGCCAGAGAGTCCACAAGGCTCGTTAAATCGATTATTACCTTGCAGAACAGGAATTTGGTAATACCATTTTCAGGAAGACCGACATGGGCCTGGCGATAATAATAATAATAATAATAATAAATTTATTAACACCACCCAAAACATTTTTACAAAAATGAAACATATATTACTAGAAAAAATGGTGTCAAACGGCAAGCATTCAGGCATCTGCAAATACTACAGTACTTGCAGAGCCTGATCTTCCATGCAAACCGGTTAACAAATAAACTAAAGTAAATTAAATTAAATTAAAGCTGGAAAAAAATGTTTTATTAGTTGAAGGGAGAGCGAAAGACAATGAAATTAGAAGGCAAGGGGAGAAAAGACAGAAAGAAGAGAAGATGAACGAGAAGAGTATAGCCATGCACATCCCACGCAAAGATCAAAACCACCTACTACTGCTGGTCAAAGAATAAATTGAATAATTTACGTCTCACAGCATCACAAGGAAGAGTCAAGTATGAATTGAACTTATTTAAACAAGACACGACATTGTAAGAGTAGGATCTCTTAAATATTTCCTTGCGATGCCGCGGAATCGTAAGCATTAAGGACTTTCGACGAGTGCTAACGCCATGCACATCAGCCCGAAAAACAAGTTTATTGAACAAATACAGAGGCGAACGGAACTGGACAATCTTGAGAAAAAAGCAGACCATGTGAAGGCGACGCCTGTTGAACATATTCAGCCACTTCGCGTCCTTCAGTTTATGAGAGATACGCGAATGTGCTCTGATTCCAAACATTAACCGAAGACATGAATTCTGAACTTTCTGAATACGGAATTTATCACGATACGAGAGATAAGGAGCATATACAGTATCACAGAAGTTAAAATGAGAAAGAACAAGGGAGTCGCACAACATTCTCTTAACTCATAACGCATTTCGTAAAAGGTACTACAACATCGTCGATCTTTAAAGTCATATTATTTACCGAGGTTTTCCTACAACCTTCATCGCCGAACAAAATAGCGCAAGATTTTGTTTGATTAATTCTCAATTGATGTTGTTTAGCAACGTTGGACAGCAGCTCAAGATAACTATTTATTAATGAACATGCATTATGATCATCCACAGCTTCAAAAGAATGGTAAAGTTGAGTGTCGTCGGCATAAAAATGATAATTGCAATTATGAAAGGATTTATGAAAACAAGACGTATAAATGGTATATAAGATAGGGCCAAGAATACTACCCTGAGGCACGCCGGATGTGAGTCGGCAAGGTAAGGATAAGCAATTATTGTAAGTGACACACTGACTCCTATCAGACAAGAAGGAGCCAATAAGTTTTCCTGCATCAGGAGCAAGACCAATATGATGCAAAATGGAAATCAAAATTTCGTGGGTTCAGCATGTCGAAGGCCTTAGAAAAGTCAACCAAGACCAAAACTGTAAGTTTATTATTATCCAAAGCACGAAAAATATCATCCGTAACCTCCGACAAAGCCGAAGCACAACCATGAAAACCCGACTGCCTCAGAGGCAGTATGTTAAAATTGTCTAAATGCACACGCAACTGAATTTCAAGAATCTTCTCAAATACTTTTGAAAGAACAGGAAGAATACTTATAGATCGTAGGTCACTAAATACCAAAGGTGCGGTAACCTTAGGAAGAGGAATTACTTGTGCGCGCTTCCAAACTCTCGGGAAATATGAGCTACGTATGCATTCGTTGAAAATATGAGTGAGATATGGAACAATGAACGGACAACACAGAAGAATAAGCGATATGTTAAGATCGTCACTGCCGTACGCCCCGGACTTAATCGACAGGAGGATGTCGCCGACACACCGCTCATCGACGAGTTGGAAGGACATGGTATCCGTAACACCGGGCATCAAGGAAGACGAATAAAAGGACAATAAATCTGGAGCAGGTACAGAATCAGTTTTACATGACTCAACGAAGTACTTATTAAGATCATCCACATTGCTTAAACCCGGAGGCAGGACACGCGACTCTAGTAGGCTCATCGATAATCTGGGACAAATTAAAAGTTTCAGCTAAAGTTAACAAATTATCGGACATATTAGTAAAGTTTAACAAATTGACATTAAAATCTCCAACAAAGAGAACGTTGTTAAACTCTGAAGTAACAGTTACAAGCAAATCTTCAAAACAGCTCAGAAATTCATTGTACTCACCATTAGGAGGTCTGTATACAACGCCAATCGCATGGTCCGCTCCACCAGATCCCACAGTCACAACCAAATGTTCGACGTTCGTGTTAGACAATGTTGAAATTGCTGTAAACTGCAGGGTATTTCTAATGTACATGGCAACACCCCCACCCCTACCAACGCGATCAGATCTAATTAGTGCATAATCGGCAAGCGACACAGCAGCATCGTCAATGCCATCATGCAGCCAGGACTCACTTAAACATAACATATCATAGTCATTACGACCCACATGATCGACAAGACGATGAAAAGACGCCACAAGGGATCTGACACTAACGTGGGCAATGCACAGTGTCATAATAAAATATAATAAAATGTTGACGGGACGGTACGCCCCGGCGTGAAACTTGCAAACATAATTAAATTTAAACAATCAGAACTGACAAATCACATACTCGGGGAGATCCGCCCCAACAACCAGAACATATATTTATTGAAAATCAAGAGCAGAAATCATTTTATAGAAATTTAGTTCAGACAGCAAAAATTACAAGAGATGCAAATAGAAAAGTTGAGTAAATAACAAGAAAAAAAAGGATTCGAGAGAAAACAATAGGAGCAAAAGAAAAACAGAAGAAAGAAAGAGGGGAAAGAAAAGAAAGAAAAACGATAAAATGCACACTAAATCAAGAAAACAAAAAGAATGTTGTTCTATACAAAGAACTATATGAAAAAAAAAATCGATAACATATTCAAACCCTGCACTCCTCTTTAAACCTACAAGTACAACAATAGACAAAAAATAAAAAGAACACTACATGTAGTAAAGCACGATCGATGCATATTATTTCTTAACAGGAACAGAAACAACTAACTGCTCAAATTCACCCACACTACGCACTTTTCGCTTCTTATCTCCAACCAAGATCACAATAGCGCCATCACTTGTCCGAACATTATTCTGACCATATTTGTCAACTGCCAACAAAAACAACTTCTGCCTCCCCCTCGAAAGGTCCTCCCTAATAACTATTCCTTTGCCCTTTAATCTTTTCTTATTATCGAACACCAATTTACGATAATAATATGATATGAATTTTACTATTATACTTCGCGGCTTAGGGCTTGACTTCATGTATATTTCGATTCTATGACATCGGTCTATATGCTCACACTGTATATTTAAGCCCAATTTGCTATTAAAGAGATCAAGAATTTTGTCTGGCAGATTCTCCTCACCCTCGTCCCCAATTCCAAAAATCCTAATACTGTTCCTACGACTGTATTGTTCTTGGTCATCTAGTTTCAGTTTCAGTTCCTTATTTTCCTTCACCAAACCTTCCACCTTATTCTCCAGATCAACACATCTATTAAACAGCTGACCGAATTTGTCCTCTAAACTTGCCAACACGATTTGAGCGACCTTGCAAGCAATTTCTTCAATGAACACACTTGAATTTAAAATTTGATTCACCTCACTCTTTGGGCAGTCTTTAATGTCAGCACTTTGACTTTGCGTAAGGACCATTTTTAACTTTTTATTTCACTTGCCCAATGTATAAATTTAAAATTATTATGGAGCACAGGATAAGCACGTTCTCTACTCGAGACTCATGCGCAGTCTATCACTTGGAAGATTCATACTGCCTTTCTACGAATACCCAACTTACCTGGGAGTTCATAGAGTTTTACCTGAGAAGCAGCAAACTGCTAAGACTAAAGAAAAAATGACTACCAGAAGAAACTTACTCTAGAAGCTAACGTAAAATATAAAATCTGACGAGCAAGACCAGAATCCTGAGTAGACCGCACCAATCTGGAATTTAATAAACCCATGTACAAAACACAAGGTTATCAAATTTGGTAATATACCATATGTTCGCTGAAGAGAAGCTCCATTGGAAGTCAGGCAGAACGAGAAAATATATTCACCTCAATCTTTTGAGTCTGTAGCAAATCCAAATCCCCCAAGAGTTTACCTCTTTCTGCCATACTATTAAAGTATTATACCTATAAGGGGAATTTGACCCAAGCCCTGTTTCAACAATTATGTGAAGAATTCATAGTGAACATGTGAAGTAACTAAGTTGTTTCTTTTTACTGATTATGCCTTTATTAAAAGCCCCACAGAGCGTATTTTGTAGCTCTCAGCGGCGCGTTAAAATTCCGTTTGGTGTGCATATCCGAGGCGTGCGAAACGTCAGAAGTATCTGAAATCATATTTAACACAGCAGCACTAAAGCTGCTGTGGATTCGTAAAACACTGTTTTTCGAATATAAAAAGCACCGCAATGCGGCGCTAGTATCGCAGTAGTTATAGATTTCACATTTTCATAACGCCTCGTGTGTATTGGTTTATTATACGTAATTTCACGCTTCTGCACGGGAACATCTACGCTTTTTCTCCTTCATAATCCACTTTTATTGAACAAAGTGTGCGTCTCGCCTCTGGGATTGTTTGTATGCAACGCTGTATCATCTTTGTGCAGGCTCGTCTGCAGATTATGCAAGTTGAAATTTCTCCAGGGAGCGGGCCGGAGCAGACGCTCCCGCTCTTTCAGACTACAACGACGCACCCCCTCGCCCCAAATGTCGGATTTGTTACGGTTTGTAAATTCGAACACTTTGATGCGGTGCGATGTTTCTCGAAATGGACCTGCGATTCTATTTCGTCTGAGCTACTTCGGAGGGAGCGCGTTCGAATTTATATTTACCAGATGCACGGTGCAAACACAATGCGCGTTTCAGTTTGACACCTCGCCGAGGAACCCTTTCTGCGTTCGGTGATACACTTCAGACGATGCGGGTTTAAGAAATGCTGAAAAGTTCAGAGTTCGTGCTGAAGACGGAGTAGATAAGTAGTTCGCGGATTACCTTCATTATTCTTTTTGTGCTCCCGTAGCGCACATGCTTTTTCCCCTTTTGCCGGGCCGCACAAACGTAAAAGCTAGATAATTATGACGGTCAAGTGTTGGTTCTCGGCAGGTTCTTTCAGAAAAATGTAGTTAAAAGCAAAATTTTCAATTGATGGCCGTTAATTTAAATCTTAGGAATAAAATATTCTTCTTCACAAATTTACTTCACATGACAAAACAGTGTCACAATTATTTAACGGACAATGTCAGCATCTTGTGACGTGACCTAGATGACGTAACGCCACAACAAGAAGATCCTGCCGCAGCTATGCTCGAAGCCGAAGATGGGGGTAGGCTAAAAACACCCGGTACTAGCGTTGCGCCAAAAGAAGATAACGCAGTAAATACACTACACGGTTGGAGCTCCGCACGCGCAGCGCACCGACGGGTAAAACGCACGTATACTTGTAACTATTACCTATATCTGAATAAATTATGAAGTTATGAAAACGTGAACAAGCTATGTATAAAAATTTTAAGCAAAACTATTGAAATTACGTGATAAAATAACAAACTAAATGTAGGTAATGATTGAACAATGTTCGCAAAGAACTAACAAGACGACACGAAAAAAACTGAAGAAATGTTCAATATGGCGGTCACGTTAAGCCGTGCCTGGCGCTACTTAAAAACGAGTCAAACGGACAGGTGACAACAATCTAAATAAATGTTTCTGACCTCTTAAAGTATCCAAAAATAAACCAGAGGTGTCACCGGTCACGGAGAAGTTAACTAATGAAAATAAAAACTAAAGAACTTAATATAAATGTAATAAATAAAAATACAGGTAGATATAAAAATATGACTTTTAACTAATAATATATTGCAGTACTCGACATAAACATGTTATCATAAATAAGTATTAACGTTATCGATATCGTGTATCTAACAGTTGTTTTCTGGATGAAATACTAGATAAAGTCAGGCGATACAAACAACATTTGCATGCAAAGAGTCTGCTAAATAATGCCAATGGTTATGTAAACCGTTGATGAACGTGTTACCGCAATTGTTTATCAGATGATTGTGCTGTCGTTCAACTAATGGCTTTGTTAAAATTGGACATTTCAAATGCACATGCCGCGATAATGCCGTAAGTGGCAAACGAGACGTTTTCATAAAATATTATTGCACTAACATTCTGCTATACACAGAACGGACTGAAAGCGCCTATTTCATTTTTAAATTAGCGCGGGAATGTCTAGAACAACCTTTTAAAAATCGTGATGTTTATGGAGTTGGCTTAGGAACTAGGTAATGACAAATACCGGCAGATGAAATTTTAAACTTACATACCGTGTGACAAACTTCCATGTGTACATGGGGAAATAACATGGGCAATTACATTTTTGGGGATTCCTGCTCCCCATGTATAGTTACAGTGGTGGTAAAGGTAGCAATTGAAAGATTATTTTTTCTGCGTATGAGGATATCAAAAACTCTACGACTTTCCAATTTATTAAAGCATTAAAAGCAAAAATTACATTAATAATTTTCTAACTAAAACACAGAAATTTATCAGATTATCCATGACAACTTAATTTATTCTAATCACGGACGTCTTTGATTTTTATGGATTTTCTGAGCTGTCAACATTTAAAAATGAACAAAAATATTTATTCAGTTCAAGAAAAGGTTTTCATTGTGAAAATATTTTACGGCGGCAATAGTTTGCGCGTAGTCCGTGCCTTATTTTCTGTAAAATTCAATAATAATTAATAATAATAATTAATTTTTACTAATACATAAACTTGTTTTTTTATTTAGATAATTCTCATTCACTTTATTATTGTCATTACCTATAGTTGACAATTAATTGATTACTGGTGTGGATGTTTCGCTGGTGAATGCTGGTCCATAGTTTAAGGTAAATTGTAGGTGTCGTCTAACCTATTAAAACGTTTTTGGGAAAATGTTAAAGCAGTAAAATGAAATAATAAAAATTAAATTACTTTAATTTTACTGCAAATATGAAAAATTTAACAAGCGGCAACATTTGTTTATTTTGCTCTAATGAATTTTGTAATCTGGCAATTTAATACTTATTTATTTCATATCTAGGTAAGGACAAGAACTTATTAATATACAATGAAATTAAAGTAACATAAAAAAAGAAAAATAACTATAACAAATATTCAAATAAACCCCCATTCTGTATCAGACAGTATCCCAGCCTATTGTAGAAAGAATTTCTCACATTCGCAAGTTACCGATCGTTTATTAAGTTGCATTCCGCAAAAATAGCATTCCTTAAAGAATCAATATTTGGGTGACGAGTTTTATAAATCTTATTTTTTAAATGACCCCACAAGAAAAAATCACACGGTGCCAAATCGGGAGATCTAGCTGGCCAGTTTATAGCACCACCTCGACCAATCCAGCTCTCTGGAAATATTTCATTTAATAATTCCCTCACTTGTGCTCCAAAATGTGCTGGGCATCCGTCATGCTGAAACCAGACCTCCCGATTCTCATGTGCAACTTCTTCTAATGCAGGGCCAATATGGTTAATTAAAAGATCTAAATAAGCTTCTGAATTTAAATTTCCCTGTATTTCAAATGGTCCTATAATGCGATTATTAAAAATACCTGCCCAAATATTGATTTTTTGAGGGTATTGCGTTGTAGTGGCTAGATTTATTCTGGGATTTTCCTGGGCCCAATGCCTAACGTTTTGTGAATTTGGCTTTTGATTTAAAGTGAAGGTACACTCATCGGTAAAACAAATTGATGAGAGGAAGCTGCGATCCCGATTAGCCCGTTCTTGCATTTCTTCACAGAAAGCTTGCCTTGATTCTTCGTCAAAAGGAAGTAACTCTTGGTGACATTGGAATTTAAAGGGATGATATTTGTTTTTTTTAATATGTTACGGACAGTTTCTCTTGAAACATTACATTCTAGGGCAATAGACCTTAAATTAGATGTTGGGCTAGCAGTTATGAGGCTTATTACCATTTCCTCTACCTCAACATTTAGATTTCTTGGAACGACTATAAAAATAAATGATCAGATTAATTTTAGTTTTGTTTCACTCCACGTTATCACTTGTTAAATTTCTCATAATCCCAGTAAAATTTAAGTTAGCAACTAGGTAATAATAATAAGCGAATCAGAATTATCTAAATAAAAACCAATGAAAGATTTCCAGTATCTTCAAATTTCTGAACTAAATTTTTATTGTTGTTACCGAAGGAATAGGACTGTTATTAAATTTTACAGAAAATAAGTCACGGACTACCCGCAGACTATTGCCGCCGTAAAATGTTTTCACAATGAAAACCTTTTCTTCAACTGAATAAATATTTTTGTTCATTTTGAAACCCAAATTTTACATTGTCGATAAATAATGTTGACAGTTCAGATGAATTAGAAATTAGAATCAAGGGAGTCTTTGATTAGAATAAATTAAATTGTTATAGGCAATCTGATGAATATCCGTGTTTTAATTTGAAAATTATTAGTGTAATTTTTGCTTTTAATGCTTTAATAAATTGGAAAATTGCAGAGTTTTTGATATCCTCATAAGCAGAAAAAAATAGTCTTTCGATTGCTACCTTTACCACCACTGTAACTACACATGGGGAGCAGGAATCCCCAAAAATGTAATTGCCCATGTTATTTCCCCATGTACACATGGAAGTTTGTCACACGGTATGTTCGTAATTGATTCAGTACTCACAGACTGGGCGAACCAAAGGATCAAGAGGTTTGCGCATGAAAAAGCACAATAATAAAAGCCAAGAAAAATAAAGGCTTTTATTGGTTCGACATACGGAAATAACGTGAAAATCAACCAAATTTTGAACGTAACCCCTGTCACGCATTGTTTATCGACTAAAGAGCGTTTGTAAGTGCGATATTTTTGTAACGGCAAACAAGAATTTCATCCTATGGCGTGCTACTGTCCGCCCACGAGTTGTAAACTGATGTAATTTATTCAGTAAATTTCGGTCGTCTTTTGTTCCCCGATAAATTCGGTATTAATGGTCGCGTAATAAAATTTCCGGATAACCGGATATAATAGAGCAGACTGTGTCTCTCTATGTGAGCGTTAGCATTTTTCCCTTTTCCGTATATAATAAATTTTGCAGAAAATTCGGCGCATATCGATCGAAAATTTTGGCAATAAGGGACGGTGACAGCTTGTTCGTGATTAATGGAGCTTTTCGGTTTCAAAGAGCTTAGTTCTGCTGACACAGCAATCAGAGCTTGTCAGCGCAGCGGATGCACACTGCAGCCCCATGCTGGATGGGAACGATCTAAAATTATATTGTTATGAAGAATTGAAAAATTACTACGCGTACTACCAATATAACGATTTATTATTATAACTTGACCGGTTTCAGAATTCACAATGATTCCATCATCAGAAATGTATAAAGAAAATTATTGTAAACAAATTATTATGACAGTTGACAAGGAAACTAAAATTGACAGAACAATACAAATAATAATGATATCCATGAAATAAGACAACTAGATAACTGAATTTCAGTATTTACCTACGGGGTATAAGAAAAACACAAAGGAAAATCGAATACCTCGTAGCTTGAAGGGAAAAAACATTGAATTTAAAGAAAACCATAATAGGAAAAAAACAATAAATTCAATTGAAAAAACCTTCAAGTGAAATATCAGAACTAAATAAACAAAATATCCATGGAATCTTGACAACTGCCAACTGCTAATCTTGTAATGAACTGTGTGGTCAAGTCTATGTGTTCTGTCTTGACAACTGCCAACTGATATTATTAATTGTAATAAACTAAAAAAGAGAAATAAGTCAATAAATGTCATAATGGCAAAAAAAGGAAATAAGTCAGGGATTAAGATGTTAGAGACTGTGGCTGAATAATTAATTCAAGAATCAATCATAATAATAACAATGATAATAGTAATATTGATGATGATGATGATGAAAACGATGATGCCAAAATTAAAAATAAAACAAAAAGGAAGAAAGTAAGTAAATCCCATATTGCAAAATAACCTCGAAGGTCCATGGTTTATATGGGCAGCAAATAAACTGCAATTGATTCTTGAATTAATGTCATAATGGCGGCAATAATAGAACCTGTCCCATAGATACATGAGAATCATTTACAAAAGTTTAAATAAACTAGATTGTATTAAATCGACTTGGTCATCAAGTAAGTTACAATTTTTATCATTTTTATGTTTATAAATTTCTATAGACTCTAATATATCTAATTGATAACTCTTTACAAAATTAAACAATAATTTAGTATTCTCCGGAGGAGGGAATTGGTGATTGTTAACAAAGAAATGATTAGCAAAACTTGAATGATCATTTTTTAAACGAAATGATCTTAAATGTTCATTATACCTAATACGTATAGATCTGCCAGTTTGTCCGATATATATGCTGTTACAGTCTAAGCAATTTAGTTGATAAACACCTGTGTGGTCAAGTTTATGTGTTTTGTCTTTACTGTTAAATAAAATATGTGATAATATATTTGATGGTTTAAATGTGACTTGTATGTTGTTTTTTCTTAAAATGCTGGCAATCTTTTCAGAAATATTTCCAAAATAAGTAATTGTGCTAAATTTGGTAACTTTATCATTAGATAATTTAGGATATATGTTGTTACAAGCAATTTTAAATTTTTTATTGTTAATGATTCTATTGATAATTTCAATCTTAAATCCGTTATTTACTGCAATTGTTCTAATTATGTTTAGTTCTTTATTCAATTTATCGAAAGATAGCGGTACTGTAAAGGCCCTGTGTATCATAGAATTATAAGCAGAAATTTTTTGACAAAAGGGGTGAAATGAATTTGATGAAAGAGTAATATCTGTATATGTTGGTTTCCTAAAAATATCGAAATTTATTGTATTACATTCATTTATTAAAGTTAAATCTAAGAAATTAATTTTGTGTTCAGTTTCTATTTCTTTTGTAAACTTAATTTTTGGATGAATACTGTTCAAAAAATTTTGAAAATTGTCTAATTGTCTTGTTGTTCCTTTAAAACAAGCAATAATATCATCTACATATCTATACCAAAATAGAATATGTTGTTTGCCTAATTCAGAATTCATAATTTTATCTTCAATATCTGACATGAAAATATCTGCTAATAAAGGACTAATTGGTGAACCCATAGCAAGACCTAAATTTTGAGTATAATATTCATTATTGAACTGGAGATAATTTTGTTCAATACAAAGTTGGAAAGCAGTAATAATATCATTTTTTATAACAATATTAGTATGAGTTTTATCTAAAATATTTTCAATTAATTTTAAGCATTCATTAGGAGGAATATTAGGGAACATATTTGTAACATCAAAAGAAACCAAAAAAGACCCTGTTGGAATATTTTTATATTTGATATTGTTAATTAATTCTAACTATCTTCATTCTTAAACATTCTTGATTGAACCAAATGTTTTGACTTATTTTTCTCTCTTTCAGTTTAAGCTTCTTGTATAGTCTTTCTTGAATTGCCGTGCTGGCATTTTTTATGTAGTTAATATTTTCTAATATGTACACATCACAACGAGAAGTAACACGATTGCAGCAGAGAAGGCAATTAAAGCTGCCCAGAGAGTTTGGCTAAAAGAAGAATGTGGAAGCCAATATAAACAAAGATAAGTATTAAATCACTACATTAAGGTTTTACACTCTGAACTTTCATACAAATTACACGCTATAGAGTTTGACAGTTTAGATGACATGATCAGAGACAATATTAGTAAAATCATACATAAAAAATACCTTACACAACGAAAGAAGTTAGATAGTTTGAACTATATCCAAAATTATAATAAAACTGACATCTATAATAACAATTCTAAGAAATCAATATTTAGTTCCAAATTTATCAATTACAGTAATACAATTTTTGACAAAAATGAAACAGAATTACTAACAAAAGGTCTAAAATTTGCCCCCAATATAAACAATATAAATAGAACCGAAATTTTAATTTCAGAAATTGAAGTAATTTTGAAAAAGGACGATGATTCTCAGAATATTAGAAATAAAATTCATAATACCTTTCAGTACAAAAAATTAATCAATAATAAAATTAATAAAACTGATAATATTACAATCAATTCTATTAAAGAAAAAATTAATAAAGATAATTTGATAGTTTCGAAAGCAGACAAATCCAATGCTATAGTAATTTTACCTAAAGATGAATATATAACAAAGATGCAAAATTTTATTAAAAATGAAAAATTAACTGAACTAAAAAAAGATACAACAAAACATTTTCAAACAAAACTAAAAGATTGGTTAAAAAATTGCAAAAGTATTTTTAATAATAATTTTGAAAAATTGAGATTAATTAATATGAATGCTTGTGCCCCTAAATTATACGAACTTATCAAAAACCATAAAATTAATGCACCTATAAGACCAGTAGTATCATATATTAATGCTCCCACAAGAAATTTAGCTAAAAACATTAATAATATATTCAAAAATACAACAAATTTTAAATCCAAATTTAGTTTAAAAAATTCTTTAGAATTAATTAACAATATCAAATATAAAAATATTCCAACAGGGTCCTTTTTGGTTTCTTTTGATGTTACAAATATGTTCCCTAATATTCCTCCTAATGAATGCTTAAAATTAATTGAAAATATTTTAGATAAAACTCATACTAATATTGTTATAAAAAATGATATTATTACTGCTTTCCAACTTTGTATTGAACAAAATTATCTCCAGTTCAATAATAAATATTATACTCAAAACTTAGGTCTTGCTATGGGTTCACCAAATAGTCCTTTATTAGCAGATATTTTCATGTCAGATATTGAAGATAAAATTATGAATTCTGAATTAGGCAAACAACATATTCTATTTTGGTATAGATATGTAGATGATATTATTGCTTGTTTTAAAGGAACAACAAGATAATTAGACAATTTTCAAAATTTTTTGAACAGTATTCATCCAAAAATTAAGTTTACAAAAGAAATAGAAACTGAACACAAAATTAATTTCTTAGATTTAACTTTAATAAATGAATGTAATACAATAACTTTCGATATTTTTAGGAAACCAACATATACAGATATTACTCTTTCATCAAATTCATTTCACCCCTTTTGTCAAAAAATTTCTGCTTATAATTCTATGATACACAGGGCCTTTACAGTACCGCTATCTTTGGATAAATTGAATAAAGAACTAAACATAATTAGAACAATTGCAGTAAATAACGGATTTAAGATTGAAATTATCAATAGAATCATTAACAATCATCATCATAAGGTTCTCAGTCCGAAGACTGGTTGGACGCGTACCTCCATTCTTTTCTATCCTGAGCTAACCTACGCATTTCCCTAAAAGTAGAACATCCTACATCCCTAACTATTTGAGAGCAGTAGTCTAATCTAGGCCTACCCCTACCTCTTTTTATTCCTATCTCTGACTCTAGTATGTCGCGAACTATTCCTTCGTGTCTTAGAAGGTGTCCTACCATCCTATCTCTCCTACTCTTTATTGTTTTCCATACCTTTCGCCTTTCCCCAACTCTTTCTAATACTTCCCTATTGCTAACCTTATCTATCCACGGTATCTTCATCATGCGTCTGTAACACCACAGTTCAAACGCTTCTACTCTTTTTCTATCCGCTTCTCCTATTGTCCAAGTTTCGCACCCGTATAATGCCGTACTCCATACATACGACTTTAAGAGTCTCTTCCTAGTCTCTATATTAACCGTTCTCGAACATAACAGTTGTTTCTTTTTGTTAAACGCATTAACAATAAAAAATTTAAAATTGCTTGTAACAACATATATCCTAAATTATCTAATGATAAAGTTACCAAATTTAGCACAATTACTTATTTTGGAAATATTTCTGAAAAGATTGCCAGTATTTTAAGAAAAAACAACATACAAGTCACATTTAAACCATCAAATATATTATCACATATTTTATTTAACAGTAAAGACAAAACACATAAACTTGACCACACAGGTGTTTATCAACTAAATTGCTTAGACTGTAACAGCACATATATCGGACAAACTGGCAGATCTATACGTATTAGGTATAATGAACATTTAAGATCATTTCGTTTAAAAAATGATCATTCAAGTTTTGCTAATCATTTCTTTGTTAACAATCATCAATTCCCTCCTCCGGAGAATACTAAATTATTGTTTAATTTTGTAAAGAGTTATCAATTAGATATATTAGAGTCTATAGAAATTTATAAACATAAAAATGATAAAAATTGTAACTTACTTGATGACCAAGTCGATTTAATACAATCTAGTTTATTTAAACTTTTGTAAATGATTCTCATGTGTCTATGGGACAGGTTCTATTATTGCCATTATGACATTAATTCAAGAATCAATTGCAGTTTATTTGCTGCCCATATAAACCATGGACCTTCGAGGTTATTTGGCAATATGGGATTTACTTACTTTCTTCCTTTTTGTTTTATTTTTAATTTTGGCATCATCGTTTTCATCATCATCATCATCAATATTACTATTATCATTGTTATTATTATGATTGATTCTTGAATTAATTATTCAGCCACAGTCTCTAACATCTTAATCCCTGACTTATTTCCTTTTTTTGCCATTATGACATTTATTGACTTATTTCTCTTTTTTAGTTTATTACAATTAATAATAGCAGTTGGCAGTTGTCAAGACAGAACACATAGACTTGACCACACAGTTCATTACAAGATTAGCAGTTGGCAGTTGTCAAGATTCCATGGATATTTTGTTTATTTAGTTCTGATATTTGACTTGAAGGTTTTTTCAATTGAATTTATTGTTTTTTTCCTATTATGGTTTTCTTTAAATTCAATGTTTTTTCCCTTCAAGCTACGAGGTATTCGATTTTCCTTTGTGTTTTTCTTATACTCCGTAGGTAAATACTGAAATTCAGTTATCTAGTTGTCTTATTTCATGGATATCATTATTATTTGTATTGTTCTGTCAATTTTAGTTTCCTTGTCAACTGTCATAATAATTTGTTTACAATAATTTTCTTTATACATTTCTGATGATGGAATCATTGTGAATTCTGAAACCGGTCAAGTTATAATAATAAATCGTTATATTGGTAGTACGCGTAGTAATTTTTCAATTCATCATGAATTTCTACCAAATAGTAAAATTAGAAAATATTAACTACATAAAATTATATTACTTATCTAACAAACTATTATTGATTTATTCATTTATGTAGAATACTTTGGAGCTACCACTTAGTCGTCAATACGATAAAAGAGACAGGAATATTGAATGATGAAATAGAAAATTACTTTGCGTACTACCAATATGTATAATAAATTATTTTGGCCGGTTTCAAGATTACAACGATCTCATCATCATTCACTATCGGCAGACCAAAAACGTCGTCTTCTATGTATTCTATGTCTTTCGACCATTTCTCTACCTTGCAAGTCAAAAGAGGACGTTTAAAATTAACATAATTTAAAAAACGTTTTTATAAAAGAGCTTTGCAGCTTGCGTTCAACAGCCGTTACTAAAAAATGCCCGCGCTTTTTCAGCGTGCCGGTCCCCTGCTTGCACCCTCATCTGGAATAATAATCTGAAATCCCTGGTGTATACCTAGCATCCCTTAAATCTCGAGCGCTAAGTGCAGCAGTGTGAAAGTTTTTCGTCATCGATTTTGAATTTATAAGCGCGGGTAGTGCTCGTCGAACTTTCTCCAGGAGTTGTCAGATGTAAAATGGAGTTATCAGACTCGAGAGATCTAACGGGGCAAGGTAAAATATATAGAGAGAAGGAAAACAAACGAGACTTTGGTGGAGTTGTGTGCTGAATTTGGGA
Source organism: Xestobium rufovillosum (assembly GCA_963966045.1). NCBI lineage: Eukaryota > Metazoa > Arthropoda > Insecta > Coleoptera > Ptinidae > Xestobium > Xestobium rufovillosum. The sequence goes on from OZ014496.1 coordinate 37,080,457, forward strand.
AGCGAGAGAATTTTCAGTCAACATAGGACCGCGTACGCGCGCCTGGATACGTCTTTTCGAATCACCGAACTTCTGAACCCCCATCAGAAAGTTCATGGAAACTCATGATAAGGAATTCTTCATTCACTTTATATAAAATTCGCCGGCGGAACTATTTCGGCAAAGTTTAAGGGGTGCTCCAGGTCGCTCAAACTTCGAAGCCCTCAAATAGGAATTGCCTTAAAGGGATGAGTTCAAGCAATCTACTCCCTATTGTGCTAAATCATACAAAAAAGTATCCTCTATCGAGATATTTAGTTTGTGGTTTAATAATACGCGCGTTAACGCGTTCTGTAAACTCAGGATCACGTAAAATATTTATTTTTTTCATCCATTCGTATTCAATTTAAAGTTGTTAAGGTGATATATTGTTGGCATTACTTTTTGGAACTCAGTGTATTAAATAGAAACAATTGGATACTCCCATTATTATCTTCATATTTCTGGCTATCTTAATAGCGTGTCCATTAATTTCTTATGACCCATCAGTTTTAAGACTTTGCTTATTTATATATTTCCAAATTAATAATGGAACTCTAATGGAAAATAGATGACAGTTAAGAAGGATGCAGACAGTTTACCTTTAAATGAACTATACATATATACTGTACGTCAGCAAGCAATCTAATTACACATGATCAACCCTCTTCAATAAATAATTAATCCTCAATTTCTTAATGAACCCTATTTTATACGTCTTATATTTATACAGTCAGAGGGCAAACTTTAAATCACCCTGTTCCGTGACCCTTTAAATTAGGTAATTGCATTAAGCGAGTCAATATTTAGGGTGCCTTCGCAATTTAAAGCGACGTGTCGCAAAAGTACTTTCGTGTATTTTATGTGCTTGCGTTTTTCAATTTCACCTGCCCGAAGCAGTTTAAAGGTAATTAATATTCCTTTTACGTGACGTTTGACACAACAAATTTCATTTTTGTGTGAAAATGTGTTGTTAAATTAAATATTTCTAGAATTTCATACGTAGCATTGAACGCAGTAGGTTTGCCACCCGATGCTGTCTAGTCTTCGGTACGTGCGCGGCATAATTTATTGTTTTTCAATTTCACCTGCCTGAAGCAGTTTAAAGGTAATTAGTATTCCTTTTACGTGACGTTTGACACAACAAATTTCATTTTTGTGTGAAAATGCGTTGTTAAATTAAATATTTCTAGAATTTCATACGTAGTATTGAACGCAGTAGGTTTGCCACGCGATGCTGTCTAGTCTTCGGTACGTGCGCGGCATAATTTATTGTTTTTCAATTTCACCTGCCTGAAGCAGTTTAAAGGTAATATAGTATTCCTTTTACATGACGTTTGACACAACAAATTTCATTTTTGTGTGAAAATTTGTTGTTAAATTAAATATTTCTAGAATTTCATACGTAGTATTGAACGCAGTAGGTTTGCCACCCGATGCTGTCTAGTCTTCGGTACGTGCGCGGCATAATTTATTGTTCGAATCGTCTGGTTATGAATAAGACGCCTTTCTAAATGATTTGAGCTTAACTATCTAAGCAAACCAAATGCAATTGCGCAATACAACATTGGTGGCCGTTGGAGGTTTTGTACATCTACCGTTGAAGCCTATTTCAAACTCTCTGATTAAATTTGCTCTGTTGGGCTCAATCATTAATGGAACGCGTATGGCGAACTAGTAACTAAAATTCCACATCGGCAGGTTTGCAACACGCAGGAAGAGCAAGTCTGCTACGGTGTCTAACATTTTTACTCATTAAAAACACCCACAGTAGGGTTTTTCTTCGTTAAAAATAATGTCCCTTTTTTGTAGGGATCAATCATTAAATCCAGTCCTCATTCACGGATCCCTGAAAACCTTCATTAATACTTTTATACACACACATCTAAGCGCAAATCCATTCACCATGTTGTACATGGAAATTCAAAACCAATTTCGTTAAAGGTCAGAGAGCGTACACACATATATGTACGATATTACATAATGATTTACCGCATTCAAATTCGAGCTTTTTATAACTCCCCGGCTTGATTAACTCCAGTTGACCTCACCAAAAACGAACAAAAACCTCGGCGAACATTCTGTCGAACTAGTATTCCCACCGAACGCTGACCGCCGGCAATTTAAATTCCTCCCGGTCCAGTTAAAATTCGAATTTACATTTGAAGCTGAATGAGAGAGCAAAATGGGAGATGCGACCTACTACAAGGATCACTTATCTATTCGAGCTTATTTTTAGTCCCGTTCCGGGAGTCCGTTCTTAATGGCTCCACGGTTCACAGAATCAAGCGCATTTTTATGGCTTCGGTAAATGAACTTTTTTCTCGTTCGCCCAATTCCGCGTCGACCACGCCCATAATGGAAAGATAACCTCGACTGCCAGCTACTGCAAATACTCTTGATGCCGATATTTGAATAAAAAAAAAAGATTCGCCATCATCTATTTATTGGGTCTTTTAAATGGAACAGTGATATTTGATTACATTTTTGAATTCCTTAATCGTCGCACATGCATGGGGGTGTTATATCACTGGAGCACGTCCGTGGAGGTGAAAAATGCGGCCAGTTACTAGTGAAAATATTTCCCTTCAAAATTCGTGGCGATTTTACCCTGCTATAAAAGCGGCCAATGCATTCATCAAATTTATAGGCCAAGTGGTCGCTTGCTGCGGCTATTTATTGCTGTAATATTATATAATAATAAATAATTCAATGCAATTCTCATCCATGAATCATAAAGCACATGTCGCGCTGCAATTTGAGAGGATTTTAATTCATGAATATGCAAACACTGACCTAGATTGACTTAAAAGCTTCTAAAGTTGAAGGAAAATGGTATTTACATCCGAGTTTGTATGCATTATTATATTAAATGTCAACAAATAGTCCTTTTTTACTGCGATCTTCCTGTCCTCGGATCATTAATAAATTAGACGTTTATACATTTGTAAGTACGTTAGTGTTATTTCTAAAAGGTGAGCATCACTGTGATGATTTAAGGCAAAATTAGACGTCGAAGTTCTTAAAAAATACTACTTTCAGAAAAACCTCAAGGGCAACCGCTACGTGTTGTTAACAAACGCGTTGCATATTAAATATTTGATTTATAACCCTAATTCTCGCCCTACTCCATTTTGTTTATCACAAAACTACACCTTAAAAAACTTTTAATTTATAATTGCCTCCACTGAATTAGCGTTTTGTTCAATCGTAAAATCCCGACGCGGGGAAAAAATGCAAATTAGTCCCACTAAAAAAGAAAATTTAAAACATAGAAACCGAGGGCACGCGCCCTGTAAATGTTAATGTATACTGGAAATTTAAATATTTCACGCTAGTTCGCTTTAATCTTGGAGAACATTCGCCCCATGAAATATGTATTAATTTAGGCAACTCTGGACGAAAATCCCGAATCTGGAAACTAAATTTGCAATGTTCTTTTTCGCGATTTGACGAATAAAACTGGCAGCCAGTTTCATGAGTCGAATTGCCGTCTGGCAACAAAACTGAGTGTTCAAAACAGGAATGTATCCAGCCAAAATAAAACGTTCCAGTCAAATTCGGCTAGATAATTTATAGAATATGAGGATATGGGAGACTCGATGCTTAAACATTTTAGAATCAAAAATACGAAATTTGGAACGTCGTCATGGTAGCAAAAGGTAAATAAAAAGTTATCGCTGTAATAGTTAGGGAATATTCCCCAGGGAATGTTCCCGTTCCCAGGGAATGTTCCCGGGACTTTTCTTTAGGGTAGGAAAAGTGACCAAAAACTAAGAATGTTTTTAAAAAAAACAAAATTGAATGTTATTGATTACCACAGTGTTACTGATTATCACAAATTCGAAGCATTTTGACGTAGTATTGACAGATACTACCTACCACGTGGCGGCCATGTTATGACGTTCTATATAAACTCCGCCCACCTTACAAAAGCCAATATTATAGTTCCCTGTTTAATTGCAAAGGTACATGGATTTCACGGAAAACCTGGAAATAGGAAAATTCGTGGTATGTAAGTGGACCTGATCGAGTACCTAGTTGGTACACGAAACATCGAGGAGTAATTACTTAAAAATAACTTTTAGGGATTAATAATGCTCTTAAGGGGCAGATTTTACAGCTTCTTGGACGTCTTACCAATTTTAAAATTTACTTAATTCCTGGGAGCGGTATTACATTGTAATCTGGAAGGCTTCCAAAGGAAGCGCTGGGCGCCTGGCAAAGATAACTAAATGTTCATTGGAAAACCGTAGGATGACGAATGCACTACGTTTATTTCCTTATTACGATCTTATATATACTCCAGGGATAAACTGCACTCAGTTATTTAATGCTCAGAAATACTGCTGCTAACGTATTTTATTTTTGCCATATATTTTATACCCTAGCAGAAAATATTTCGTGTAACATTATTTTTATATGAAACATGATATTCCACACTTGTGTATCACACACAAAGCTTGAGGTTACTGGCATGAACCACGTTATAAAAGAGAGGTACTTCAGTTACACGCACCGTATATAGTGAAGCAAAATGGGAGGGGAGGGTAGCTACAAATCAGGATAATGAAAATGAACTTTATTTGATGAAGATTTTTTTATTAAGAAATAAAAAATAACATATACAGAGTGCTCCAACTTTTATTAGTGTTTAGTTACTTCAAACTCCACCTTCAAAAACGTTGCCACCCCTAAAAATTATTTTAAAGCAGTTACTCCTGGTTGTCCTACTTCGAAAACTAATTGTACCATTTCACACTCATACTTTTGGTAAACATAAAGTTTTCCACAAATTTATCTACGTAACTATCTTCATTTTCTGTGAAACTCTTTAATATTCACGCGGGCGCGAAGTCACGCTATGAAATAGGCAGCTCCCAAGATCGCGGAGAACATAAAACTTACTTATTCCTGGACGAGGTGTGATCTCGCTGATGGAATAGAATGCGAATTGCTCGAGCCGCCGTAAAAGTTCTTACAACTTTTAATGCAATGTGCGGTCTTGCATTAACAAGACGTCAAAATGAATTATTATTTTTGTTACTTTTCTGGTCTATTCATATTATAATGTATGTTTATTAAAACCCACGGCGTTTTATTGGTGGACATTTGCCGACAATAATTCTATTGTTATTTTTATCTATCACTAGGTCATCTCGCGCGCTACGCGCTCTTACTTCCCTAGTCGAATCATGACTTCAAAGAAACGCATTATTGCCTGATTACAGAATAATTTACATCTGATATAATTCCCTGAAAACGTAGTTTTGAACTATACGACTATTTCTTTGATTTCCTAAATAAATTATCAAACCTTCCCAAGAACGAACTCTTGAAATAGCCACGTATAATTGTCCGTGAGTAAATATTTCTTTTCGGAGATCAATTCCTATTTGATCAAATGTTTGGCCTTGTGATTTGTTAATAGTCATTGCAAACGCTAGTTTAATGGGGAATTATTGTCGTCTTTTAAAAGTAAAAGGATAAACATTTTCACAGTACAACGTTATACGGTTAACGAAAACTAAATCTCCATGTTTATCGCCTGTTAAAATTTTGCACTGTAGGATATTGTCTCCCAATTGTAAAATTAACAATCTCGTACCATTACATAAGCATTCATTAATGCTGAGATTTCTAACCAACATCACAATACAATATACTCTCAACTTCAATTCATGCGGAGGAAAATTTGGCGGATGATCATGCGGACAATTATAGGAAAGAATAGCGATCAGCGCGCGAGCCTATTTCTAGTGTAAATCATTAACTCTGCCGTACCTACGCCGTTCGAAGTTGCATTGTCGTTCTATAACATATTATTGGGACGATCCGATCTCCATCTGGAATATATGGAGAGTGATAGTATAAACAAAGTACAGCATAGCAGAAGAAATACGTGTTATTAAAAGAGAACCATCAGCACCTCCAATGGCGGGATGGATAGAGTATAGGTTTAGTGATTCTGTTTCAAAATAAGCCCAAAGTTAATGTTTTGCTGGCCAGCTTAAAAACAAATACCATTCGTTGGTTCGGCGTAGTAATTTAGAGCGATATTAAACGACCGAATTGATCTCGCGTCGATAATTCCTGTCCCGGATTTTTTCGGTATTTACCACATCAATTTTAATTAAAAATTATACCGTCGGTCGAACGAGGTGCTTGAGCACGCGATTCGATGCTCAGGGTGCTTTTAATTAACGGCAAGCGTACGATATGTCATTGGAATACAATTTGCCCGTGTTCAGCCGGCCGAATTCGAGTCTGCACACGCGGTTTTCCGTCCACGCCCATCTGTGTACTATCCACTAAAAATGCGCTTGGATAATTCAAATGTTACGGATGTGGAAGAGTTGAATTCTGTTAAGTAATGTACATTAATGACCTTTTAAAAAAATCGCCAGACTGCACTGTATAATGTTATGCAAAAATGCTTTATTGTAAAAATTAATAATTTCAGAAAATTTCGTTTTCGAAAATTTTCTTAAGTATGGATATGATTAAAACGCTGCACTGAATTAAGTATGAAGAGCGCTATCGATTGGCAGTAATAAATTATGATAGTGTCATTCAAAAAACTTTGATAACACCAAACGAAAAGCAAAATAGTTTGAATTTTAATTAAAAGGTCGACGTCGCCGAGGATTTTGGCTTGAGATAACTTCATACCAGTGGCGGCTCGTGGGTTAATAACCAGGGGGGTCATTTTGGTTTTGGAACTTATAATTAATACTAAAAGTACCTATATGCATATATGTACAAAACTAAAATATAAGAAAGGGGTACATATTGTCAAAATAAAACATACCTTAAACGTGCTTATATTTCAGGTCAATTCTGTTCTGCAAAAGGGTCTTTTTCGTTGAAGTTTGGAATGCTCTTGACAAGCATCTTCTCGATGCTCGCCATAGACAAAGCACCAAGGCTAGACTGTCCCATTGTATTGCGTAAAAAGGTTTTTTTAATTTTTACCCCTTTCAAAGTTGAAAAACATCTCTCACTTTCCAAGGTTGTCATCGGTAGTGTACACAAAATATTTAATAAGTTCACTGCTTCAGAAAATGTTTCAGACAAAAGTTAAAGTATTATGGCGACTACACCGGCATTATTGTGAAAATCCTAACGATATATTACAACTTACGCGAACCGCAACGCTTCTACCGCTGTCTACGACGAACTGATGTGATGACCAGAGAAAAGATAACTCCATCCACTTGATTCTAGAAATACCAATTCTACTTTGGCTTTCAGGCTTCCGCATATAGTATAATGCAGACTAATGGAGGCGTAAAAAAATTAAGCTGATAGAACGTATTTTAAACAAAGCCCTTTCTTGCCCTCTCGCACCAGACACACGCATTTTTTGGAAAAAAGATGATGTAAAAACAAGCAAAATATATCAAACCGCTGCGGGGTCAGAACTCGTCTAGCCGTAGGAGAACAAAATGGCAGTTCTGTACCATATCCGAACACCCACCGAGACCGTTGGAGACACTAGCCGATAACGATATTCTTAAACGTCATTTTACCGACATAGTAACGCGCAGCGGAAGCCTGAAAGCCAAAGTAGAATTGGTATCTCTAGAAAGTACTACTCCATCCTAAAGAACTATTAACTCGATTCTGCGCAGTTGTCATCGGGACATTGACCACGTTGGAGATATAGGAGTAAAAGGTGACTCTCACTTCCACTCAAAAATTCGCCATCTGCTGTCACTGTTCTTCTTTACATGCATTTCTCCATAAGCCATAAGAGCTGTGCAGGGTCAATTTGAATAATGTCCCGGCTTGCTAGCGAGCGCGCAGCGCTGCTTGACGCTTGGTTATTTCTAGTATTGCTGCGAATGCAGACCGCTGAGAATTTTAAATTTGAGACTATCAGACAAAATATATTTTTATTAAAATTATGGTTTTGATTTGAATATTTTAGGAGGGTCATTGACCAATTGACCTTAAGGAGAAACCGCCACTGCTTCATACTCCTGCGGATGCTGACGTTGTCAACGAAACACGCATCGAGTTTTATTACTGAGTCACTGTTTTGGCGATAGGGGTAAACTTGCAAAGAATTTATGGTGAAGATATTGTAAGGAAACATTTTAAACCAGAATACCATCTATGATCGCGTAAGTTTATTCCGAGTTGTGTAATTTCTTAGAGACTGAAATTTAGTAAAACAGAATTATTAGAGATGAGAAGCGAACGTGCTAAGTACACGCGAATCGAATAGTAGCAAAGCTATAGATTTGAGGGCCAATCCCTGGAGATGGTTACAACAGAGAGCAAGTTTCACAACCTTTTAATCCATTTAAGGAAGTTGGCGCGGGAGCTAAGCCCCTGGATAACTCCAAACAGGGACTGAACTGGATTATCAGCCCGGAGAATAACATCTCTCTGCAACTTACATAACACACTGTCAATAGAAGCGAAACACAATTTATAACAACAGAAGTTTCAGGAATTGTTTAAACCGGGGCAAAAAGCGCGATCGCTCGATAGTAAATATAAAGAGGGCGTCGGCGGAGACGCTTAAGAACAAGATAACGTGAAAATCTTCCATTGTGTCCGTAATGAAGACGGATGATCGCGAGGATGTGATGACATTTTCACACTAGTTGGATTCGTCCGTAGTGCGTGCGGAGAATGGGGGGCAAGTAGGGGGTTATTTTCTTGCTACAAAGAGGAATAAATTACTCGACTCTTCTAGAGCTCTTCGTCCTAATGATAGGTCTCTTCAAAGAACATTACGCTAATGAACAACTCATCGCGCCCTCAGTTTCTACATATTTTCACGTGATGCTTCCAATAGCCACAGCAACAATAAATTAATCGACCACTCTATCTCCACATTACACAGGGTGAGTATTGCATGACGTACTGTAGTAACAGATCACGCTCCTTATCATAACTTAATCCAGCCCCAATAACGAATTCGAAGAAGGCAGATATGGTAAAATGGTTAACCGAAAAATATCCAATTTCAGCAAAACATGTTGAAACCCCAGTTGTATGATATTGTTAGTGGGAAGGCCATAAAGAGTCTTAGAGTTGTGATTGACTGTGGATTGCGCTTTAAGGAACATAGTATATCGTCATCATCATAAGGTTCTCAGTCCGAAGACTGGTTGGACGCGTACCTCCATTCTTTTCTATCCTGAGCTAACCTACGCATTTCCCTAAAAGTAGAACATCCTACATCCCTAACTATTTGAGAGCAGTAGTCTAATCTAGGCCTACCCCTACCTCTTTTTATTCCTATCTCTGACTCTAGTATGTCACGAACTATTCCTTCGTGTCTTAGAAGGTGTCCTACCATCCTATCTCTCCTACTCTTTATTGTTTTCCATACCTTTCGCTTTTCCCCAACTCTTTCTAATACTTCCCTATTGCTAACCTTATCTACCCACGGTATCTTCATCATGCGTCTGTAGCACCACATTTCAAACGCTTCTACTCTTTTTCTATCCGCTTCTCCTATTGTCCAAGTTTCGACATACGACGTTAAGAGTCTCTTCCTAGTCTCTATATTAACCGTTCTCGAGCATAACAGTTGTTTATTTTTGTTAAACGCAACTCGGCCCTGCGCCATTCTTTGTTTTATATCTTTAGTGCTCCTACCGTCTTGAGTTATTTTACTTCCTAAGTAGCAGAAATCCGCGACCTCCTCTATCTTCTCATTTCCAATTTGTATTTCCATTTTAGTTCTATTTTCACATCCCCTACATACCAACATTTTAGTTTTCTTTTTATTGATTTTCATGCCGAAGCCCTGTGTCAAAACTGCTTCCATTTCATTCAAAGCCGCTCCTAATTCTTCTTTGCTAGATGCTAACACTGCTATATCATCCGCAAATCTGAGCATGTTAATAGTTTGGCCCTGTACATTGATCCCTGAGGCTGTTCTTTCCTTAACAATATTAATCGCATCTTCGATATATAAGTTGAAAACTAGAGGTGACAATGCACATCCCTGTCTCACTCCCTTCCGGATATCTACTTCCCTTTGTTCCTGCTCACATTCTATAACTGCCTTTTGCTCTTTGTAGAGATTATGTATTATTCTTCTGTCCCTGTATTTCATCCCTACCTTTCTCAGCACTTCGAACATCTTCCCCCATTTTACGTTGTCGAAGGCTTTTTCTAAATCTACAAATCCTATATAGACGCTCTTTCTCTTTTCTATCGTTTTTTCTATAATTACTTGTAAAGCTAGAATGGCCTCGCGCGTTCCTCTATTTCGTCTAAATCCGAACTGATCTTCTCCTAATATTTCTTCCGCCTTTTTCTCCATCCTTCTTTGCACAATTCTAGTTAAAATTTTTGACGCATGGGAAGTTAAACTGATAGTTCTAAAATTTTCGCATCTATCCGCGCCTTTCCTTTTTGGCAAAGATACTATGATGTTCCGTTTGTAATCTTCTGAAATCTCGCCTGTCAGGTATATGCGACTAACTAATTTAAATAAACGATCTATTACCTCTTGACCTGCGCACTTTAAGATTTCTGCCTGCAAGCCATCTATACCTGGTGCTTTATTATTCCTTAAACTTTTTAGTGCTATCTCAAACTCTTCTCTCATTATAGGACTCCCTAGGTTATCCCCCTCTACACTGCTTTCGCTTTCTAATATATCTTGCACTTCCTGTCCCGCATATAAGTTTCCTAAATATTCTTTCCACCTATCTGCCTTCTCCCCACTTCCGATTAGGATATCTCCTGCCTCATTTCTAATGTTTTTGGTACTAGATCCAATTTCTCTAAAATTTCTCCTGATTATTTTATATGCTTCATCAGTCTTTCCTACTTCGAACTTATCTTCCACTTCTTTGCATTTATTATCGATCCATTGCTCTTTCGCTTTCCTACATTTCCGAATAATTTCCCACTTGATCGCCTTATATCTTTGTTTCCCTATTTCATCTAACCTATTTTTATATTTTCGCCTTTCCTCTATTAGACTCACAATATGTTTTGTTATCCAGGGTTTCCTACTTTCATTCTGTTTATGACCCAAAATATCCCTAGCTGAGGAAACTAAACTATTTTTAATGCAATTCCATTCTGCCTCTATGTCCCTAACAATATTTCCACCCGTGCCCTTTAGTGCTTCGTTTGTCTTTTTCTCGAACTTATTGCGCATATCATCATCTTTTAGTTTCTCTGGGTCAAGATACCTTCTTCCGCTTCTTTTTTTCAAAATCTTAAATTTAAGATTGGCTTTCATAACGACTATGTTGTGATCACTATCTATATCTGCTCCTGGATAACTTCTACAATCCCTAACTTGATTTCTAAATCTTTGCCTAACGAGAATGTAATCTATTTGATATCTCCCTAAGTCTCCTGGCATCTTCCACGTATAGCATCTCCTAACATGATGGTGAAATAGAGTGTTCGCGACCGTTAAGTTATGTTTATCGCAGAACTCTATCAGTCTAACTCCCCTATCGTTCCTATTGCCTAATCCAAAGGGGCCAACTATTCCGCCCTCTCGCTCTGTGCCTACGACTGCATTGAAATCTCCTGTAATTATTAAATTTTCGTGCCCTCTCACAAAATCTAGCACATATTCAATATCACTATAAACTGCCTCTACGGCCTCATCACTGTAGTTAGAAGTGGGCATATATACCTGTATTATTACTGTTTTTACAGGTTTCGAATCTAACCTAACCATAACTACCCTGTCACTTTGCTGTAAGAAATTTTCTACACTCTGTCCTACTTTTTTCCGCATAACAATTCCTACTCCCGAATTTCCTCCTACAGATCCTGTGTGTATTACTCTAAAATCTCCGCTCCAGAAGTCTCCAGCTTCTGGCCATCGCACTTCACTGATACCTACTACGTCTAATGCTAACCTATCCATCTCAATTTTCAAATTCTCTAACTTCCCTACTTGTTTCATGCTTCTAACATTCCACGCTCCGACTCGTGAGATGTTACACTTATCATTTCTGATGACTCCCCCCGAAGCAGTCCCCGCCCGGAGATCCGAATGTGGGACTATTTTACCTCCGGAATATTTTACTCCAGAAGGTGCCATCATCATAAATTAAAGTACGCTGTACTAGGGATAAAATAATGTGGTGGTTTCCCGTTGCCTTCCACATCGCAGTAGTGTGTATCACAGTGCCATACCAACCCTCACGATCTCTGCCACTATGATTACTGAAAGAGTTGCTGCCCCCTTCCAGGGACTTGATTTAGTCTGGCTTCTCAAATAAAAACCCCTCCAATATGGTTAAACCTATGGTTCGGCTCTTTATATCATTGAAGCGCGCAAGCCATCCCACCCGTCCCAGTATTACTAGAACTGCGTCAAGGTACAAGTCCTTTGGGTCAGATAGTATATCGAACATAATAGAAAGTGCCTATGCTACCCTAAAAGTAATTTACTTGGTAAGATACCTTCTTACCATGGTGTGCTTCTTACCCATGAATTAAAAGTTTTGCTCTGCTACTCCCTGGTCCTGTCCCACATCAACTCACTTATTTGCATATTTTGTGTACTAGGTGCGTTAATTTAATAAGAAATGTTTCGTATCTCGAAAATTTGCCTGCATCGAATGCAACATTCCACATTTACAAGAATTTTTGAAAAAAAAATCTTTTCCAAAATTAGTATAGTTGTGGAGTCCCTAGATATTATGCTGTATTAAATTTGCTATAAAACCAAATTTTTCAAAATTACATAAAAAGGAAATTTTGCCTTTTATATTCGAAAAGATTATTTCTTACATTAATGCTATTAACGCATCAATTTCGTCAAAATCACTTCACAACAGACATAATTCTTTATGAAATAATCAAGAGCCTGGAAGTAGGAAGATATTGGGCAACCGTATTCCACAAGATATGGTACACAGGTTTGCTATACAAGCTCTTCCTACCTAGTTCTCACTACCTTTTCCTCAAATTCTACATACCTGCTCGACTCTTCAAAATAAAACACAATAACGTTCTGTCAGATCTACATCCAAGAAATTCTGTAGTACCCCAAGGCATTATCCCAGGTCCCCCATTGTACCTCCTATTCATAGGTGATATACCACAAAGCACAAGAACAATCATCGTCGTTCTTGGTTTGTCCGCAAGCAACTATTGACGGCACCAGTCAAAACCTACACTTAGATCAGACACTTAGATGATTCAGACAATATCCAGTGGATAATTTCTTCATATACATAAGTTGAATTTCGTTCATCCCAGCACGAAAGGAAAAAAACTAAGTTGGTATCAGCCGGCCCTGAATCCGCTATGATTTTACGGCTCAAACGTGATTTCAAGATCCTGCAGGTCATACCGGAAAATATAAAGAACGATACAAAAAGTAGGATCAAGTTCATAAATAAACTCATGCTTAAAAAACTGCAAAAGCGACGTAAACCTCAGCCCATTAATTTTTTAGCCATACTACTCTTGACGCTTTCCATTACAGATTCTCTATACATCATAATATAAACCCGTCGCCTGTTTACGTAACTCCATAATGTGGAAGCCCCTTAGGTAATTTATTATACAAAACCGAAAATTTATGTCCGTATATGGTTGGGTATAACGGATTCGAATGCATTTACTGTGTCGTTTGTACATTTCTGGATTGTATCTGTTTATGCTAAATGTCTACTACGCCCTATTGTTTCAATTTGTCTTTCTGCCAAATGCAATGAGTTTGACGTAAAATTGTAGACGGATTTATTCAAATTAAACCCTCGCTGCGAACAGGGTTTGGGAATTTACAACAGTACAGTTATTTTATTCCAGTTCTGCGTATATTTCGCTCTGTCCGTTCAACCGATTTTTTTCTCTTCTTACAAATGCTTCAACACAGCAAGGTTAGATATGTTTTCTCTCTATTTCTCCAAATTCTACTAGCCTTATTATTATTATTATTATTATTTAGAAAATGAAGTGTTCGCAGACAATATCAGTGAAGTTGAATCATTAAGTGATGATTAAGACCTCCATAAAATTTCAATCCCATAGCTTTCATACTTTTCGAGATACTGAAACAAGAACAATTTTTTAACGAAATTCCGTCACCCTGTAGCTTTGTTAATAGTCACTTTTTGGTAGTTGTTCATAGGAGCTTAACCATTTTGCCCTGCAGTTTGGCGTATGCATTATGATAAGTCGACCATGCCTTTTCAAGCATCTGCAAAAATACAACAAATAGATTTTACAGCGTCGTGCATTCCGTGTACTGAAAATATTGTAATATACATATATCTTTGTCCCTAGAGAGTCCAGTGCACATGAAGTTGTTCCCAAATATACCAAACAACATCCAGTACGTTGCACATTGGTATTCGGCGGAGGCGTAGACATGTACAATTTATATTATCAATAAATAACATCGCTGAAAAACAGAAATTGATTTCGAAATGGTCGGGCGGGCAATACTTTACAATTTTATTATAAACGAATACCGGTATTGATGGGCAAGAGAGGAGGGTTGTGGTTCGAGGAAAGAGCGCCCCGAAGTCGTGAGGGGAGTGTGACAGAAACGTGCCACGAATCCAGCACCACACATTAAGCCTTAAACGACGCAATCGGTAATAGTTGGCGTTGGAAAAGATCAGGGGCGACCTCATCGCTTCGAAAACTCCATACTTTAGGTGGGTTTTATTAGCGACCGCGACCTGCATATAATTTTACGATCGCGTTTGTCACCTGCCACTATTTCTGTCTTCGGTTAGCATATTAAGTGAGTGGAATTTCGGGACACTAATAAAAATCTTTCAGAAAAATAATACTCCCCAGTAACTAATTTAATATTCACTTGCAAAAACTGTAATTAATAACTAATAAGAACGCTCAAAAATTTATAGAAAAAGGAAAAATTTAAATCTGTATACTTTACCCACATAACATTTCAGCACCCGACAATACGAAACTGCTCTCAAATATTTAGGGATGTAGGATGCTCAACTTTTGGGGATAGGAAAGGATGGAGGTACGCGTCCAATCAGTCTTCGGACTGAAAACTTTATGATGATGCCGACAGTATAAACTGGTACCTACTCCCCTGATGGTTGGCGCCGTAACCGGTGGTACGCCCTGCTAGCAGGCCGTGACCTCTTAGTTCCTTGGCTTAGTTGTGAAAATGTAGTTTTCGACTACAGTCCCTCCAATCTTTCCTGTTCTAGGATGTAGAAAGGATGTTTCGGATGAAAATCGCTTGGCCGGAACGTTTCGCTTTTGACGGTTTAAGAAATTGTTCTGCCAAGAAAAAATGTAGAAAGTGAAGAATAATTTACGAGCATTAGTTTACATGAACGTCTGACAGTAATACCTGCATCATTCTTTGGTATTACCCACCGCCCGTACCTAAATTGAAATTTCAGCGTGCTCACTAATAAAAATCGTCAACAAGGGGCGAGATTCTTTTTTATGGAACGTAAGGCGGGATTCTGTGCCGATGGTATTGTGAAAGATGCAGCTCGCGAACAATCGTGTTCAGAACTTCGTTATCCAATGTAACAGAGAAATCTGGGTTTATGTGAGCACGTAGTACAGTTATGACTTCGACTTAAGTTTAACGTCCTCTGCTCGGCTTGGATCATCGCACAGTAAAATGGATTTTAATTTAGTTTATTGGTAATAACAGTCAAATACGTAATCTCGTTGGGGGTTAACGTTAATACACCGCGGCAACTAATTAAAATTGTAAAATGGATTATTCATCCAATAAAAGGAGTCGTACAGTTTTATGGGTATGTGCTGAATCTTTTTTTAGATTTAATAAAGGAATATTACTCTGGTTTCCTACGCCCGTAATTATCTCCATAAACCGGAACGATATCTTAAAATTTTCGTTTACTACCTGCCCGATTAAGGGCTAATTAAAAACTTAAATAAACAGTGTTCCTGCTCCACTACAAAATTGCCTGATTAAAATAATAATATAACGACTTTCGCTTGCGGATCTCTGGGTGACATCGGACAAATGAAAATTAATACACACTTCCGCGGTATTTACATAATAAAAGAAGACCAATAATGTGCTTTTTTAGGAAAGAAACTTTCCATAGATCTTGGGCTTTCAGGAGGAGAATTTAATTTGGAAGAAAAAACTTAAAAAAAGATACCCCGAGCACTTCTAGAAGAAGCAAGAAATTTAGAGAATTTAGCCAAGGCATTGACAAAGCTATCGCTGTAAAACAACGAGAAGAAAATGTAAGAGAAGCGGGCAGAGGTCTGCTCATGAAGGACATGAAACCCAGGACCGAATGAATCTTGTAACTAGACTATATTTGGCAAATTTGGTTGAGTTGAGTATCTCTGGCCTCCCCTACTGTTTTTCAGCCTGTAAAAGTAGTTCCTCCTCTTTTTCCAATAGAATAAGGAACATAAGATCTTCACTTTCCATTTTCATTTGTTCAATAGGGCCACTCACAAGAATTCCGAATCGCACTATACTGATCGCTTCAACGGGGCCGCAGAGATCCCGAGGTAAGTCTCAGTCGCAAGTCGCGGTCGCTGGTAGCATCACTGAAACCGCGGCTTTAACTGGCTGCTTCTCAGGATGTACAGTAAATATGCATAAGTTTCTAAATGACAGGAAATTAAGTCACCTGCTTATAGACAAAAATGATTATTAAAAGCACCCCATCTTCAAGAGGAAGGGATCGAATTTAAATACTTACACCAAATTAGTTTAAAAATTAAAATGGGAACGGTAACACAAGAAAAACCTCCTTAAAATTAAATTTAATTAAAATTTGATCCCACAGGACCTTCATAATCGCATTTTTATTAATACCTACCCAAGAGTAGTTCAAACGAACCCAAAGCAGATGCAACGTTATACGTAAAAGTAAACACTTGCAGGAGTGACAACAAAAAGTACGTGCATCGAGTCCATTTTTATTCAATATTGCAAAGCGGCTCGCACCTGCATTATATACAAGGGACACTTCCAATGTACCTGTTGCCCAATGTAATTTTAAAATGGCGTAACAAATTGACTGCATGTCCCCAGACGGTCTTATCTGTATTCGTTACATATGTAAATTCCTCTATTCTTGGATATTACATTTGTACTAGTGTACACGGAGGTGTACTATTGGTGGTACATCCTGTATCAGGTATATTACAGCATGCAGGGAATGCTCTAAAGTATATCTATTTAGTACACAAGATAGATAGCAGCCATGATACTGAGTGCAATTTATTACTGTTAGTGCCCTTCGCACCAATCGGTCGATGTCTTTTAGCAAAAAAATATTTTAAATGAGAGTGCGAAATAGTCAAGTTGCCTGCATTCGCACTCGGAGCATCATGTTTCATATGTGCTTTCGCAGAACTCTGCAAATAAGCGAATACCGACAGACTAATCTGTCGCCCCCTCATTGTTACGCTGCGAAATGGACTCGCCCGCTTCCTATTGGTCACAGACTCACTGATCGGCACCACTCTCGTCGGGGTAACATTAATTCAATATTTGGAAAATTTGTTCCCTGCGGTACTGTTGTTGAGCTCATAATAAGTATCATTAGAACACTTAAACAAAAAAGTTCGTTGTTCTATACCGTGTGCTTCCACGAAGTAGTGTTAATTTTTATGTGCGGGAGTCGAAAGAAGCCGTGAGATAAATTGGGTCATCATTTTTTGTAATAAATGTAAATAAAATGGAGAAGAAATAGGAAAAATGTCAACCGCTCTCGGGTATGGTCGCCAACATCTATTCAGACGCCAGACGAGAATTTTATAGCTCGGCAATAAAGCAGCCCGCGTTTTTGATGGCTGCTTCCATATTTGCACCCCGATTCTTATTAATTCCTTTTAGCTAGCCTGTGCAGACTTTGTCGTTATCGCGTGGCAATAAAGTTCCATACACTTTATGGTATATAGCCTTTTTTATGTCCCGAAAGGAGGTTACACAAATTTAGGAAAATTGATCTTTACAAAGCAAACAAAATTCATGGCAGTTATTAAAGATAATCATCTGTGCGTTATTTTTCGCGCCCCAATTCCCCTTCTCATTTTCAATTTAAACAGTTTGAAACTTCAGTTTTCATACGTACAGGAGAGTGCCCAGTTGAGTGTAATTTTGAATTTTAAATAACGTTAAGTGAATAATAATAATAAAACAACCAGTGTGATACTATGTTTAATTAATCTATAAAATGCAGCAAAAAATAAACTGCTGAAATGAATAATGTAAGAAGATGTAAATTTTCTAAACATGCATGAACGCAAAATGAATTTGGTGTTTCTCCACGGCATAATTCAGGGCAATTAATTTAAGTTCTTCATTCAGGTGGAGATTTAAGAAGCCCCATTCAGGCACTACTTATTGAAATACCGCTAACGAACAAAAAGCGTACAAAACTGAACTACTAAAATAAATATGCAAGCTCACATTAATCCAACTGAGCGAGCATTTTGTTTCGTAGCAGAAAATATTAAGTGTAAGCCATTGCTTTAATCTGTTGGGAAATATCTTTAATAGTCACAGGAAAATTTCAGCCTTCCTTGCATGTAGGAGACGTGCACTCTCCTTTGAAATGGGAAATGCGCAAAGAGGAAGTTTTCCGGCAGTTCTAAGTAATTTAGTAAACGTATATCTACACAAGTTTATAATATTTTCTGTATCTCTATCCAAACTTGACCCTTTATAGAAGCGGAAAGTTCTACAGTGAACTTACTTCAGTGAGTATAGCAAATGTCTGAACTCTTAAAAAATGTATTGTTATGAATGAAGCCTATTAAGTAAGCTGTGTCGCGTAAACAAAGCGAGTTAGAATAAATCTATTCGTCGTATTTTGTATATTCTTCGCGCCACCCATTTTATACTGCAAACAAGGGAATCATCGATCATCGATTGAACCTTCTCTTTGATTATAAAGGACGAAAGTTAAACGTGAGTTTATAGTCTTCTGTATAGACATGCGCTGAATGAAATTGTCTGGAGAATTATAAGCGATACGAGGAGTGTCCAGAGAGTTGTAGAAATAGTAGGACTGTTAATTGCTTCTATTCTTGAAGGTAGTGTCAATATCCTTAATGCAATAGTGAAAAGAGAAGAAATCGCAGCCAACAATAGCACATAAAAATACGAAAAACTTATTAGCCTAATTAAACCAACTGCTGTTGCTCTTTAGATTAGCAAATCGCGTGGTCGACCGCTTAAACTTTGTATATTGGACTGATCGAGCTACCCCGGCGAAATTAGGGGATGTTTACCCAAGAATTGATTATCCAATAAAGGAGAAGTATTATCTTCACTGTGTCCGAACGGAATGGCGTTTCTACTAATGATTATAAATGTCTAAACAGCATGTCTGCATCAGGCCAGACTGAGATAAATGAATTCTACCAGTGACTGTATTTTTTCGCTGATTGCAGGCGGAGTTCCCTGCAGGGTCGCTGATTTATTTGATAATGTTAGTAATTAAGTAATTTATCTCACAGATATTGTTCAATGTGCCACGTTTCTAATTTATTAATTAAGTTGAGGATGATAAAGAGACCAAATTAATATAGAAATTTTCAAATATGACAAAGAGAGAGTATAGTTAATTTTCGTGCAAATAATTGACGGAAGAGTGATCAATAAAATTATCATTTCAGTTTTTTAATTTAAATTGCATTTTGTTCATTATCCGTCAATACAAATGTTAATTAAACTGTCGCTGACGTTTTTGTCCCAGTTGTTATATTTTATGTAATAAGTGTAATTGGATTAACTGCCTTCCGTGCAGAATATTACATTTTTTTCTATTACCATTTTCATCCCCATAATTTATAACTGAACATGCACAAACGACAAAAAATGCGGACAATTACGTTGGAAATTTAATTTAAACCTTAAAATTTATTGGATTCGATTCGGGCGTGTTGGAGTTATTTGAAAAAGGTTATTCCACATGACCACTTTTGTCCTATAAATGCGAAGAGTTGGCCGGGTTACAAGAACTTGATTGAAGATCAGTTATTCTGCTTACATGCTCCGGTAACATTAAGACTTGAATAGACTCTGGTATCAGTTGATATATCCCACTTATTTAGATAAATACCGGACTTTCACAGATAAAACTGCAATTGTAAAATTGCGGTCGATACGTAAATGGCCATAACTTTTGTAGGAAAACATAATTAAGCTATTGGAGTACTTTTATATCGTGTGACAAACTGCCATGTGTACATGGGGAAATAACATGGGCAATTACATTTTTGGGGATTCCTGCTCCCCATGTGTAGTTACAGTGGTGGTAAAGGTAGCAATCGAAAGACTATTTTTTTCTGCGTATGAGGATATCAAAAACTCTGCAATTTTCCAATTTATTAAAGCATTAAAAGCAAAAATTACACTAATAATTTTCAAATTAAAACACGGATATCCATCAGATTACCTATGACAATTTAATTTACTCTAATCAAAGACTCCCTTGATTCTAATTTCTAATTCGTCTGAACTGTCAACATTATTTATCGACAATTTAAAATTTGGGTTTCAATATGAACAAAAATATTTATTCAGTTGAAGAAAAGGTTTTCATTCTGAAAACATTTTACGGCGGCAATAATCTGCGGGTAGTCCGTGACTTATTTTCTGTAAAATTCAATAACAGTCCTATTCCTTCGGTAACAACAATAAAAAATTTAGTTAAGAAATTTGAAGATACTGGGAATCTTTCATTGAAAGAAGGTCATTTTTACTAATAAATTTACTTGGTTTTTATTTAGATAATTCTGATTCGCTTATTATTATTACCTGTAGTTGCTAATTCCTTATTGTTCGCTAACTTAAATTTTACTGGGATTATGAGAAATTTAACAAGTGATAACGTGGAGTGAAACAAAACTAAAATTAATCTTATCATTTATTTTTTTAGTCGTTCCAAGAAATATAAATGTTGAGGTAGAGGATATGGTAATAGGCCTGATAACTGCTAGTCCAACTTCTAGTTTAAGGTCTATTGCCCTAGAATGTAATGTTTCAAGAGAAACTGTCCGTTCCGTAACATATTAAAAAAAAAAACAAATATCATCCCTTTAAATTCCAATTTCACCAAGAATTACTTCCTTTTGACGAAGAATCAAGGCAAACTTTCTGTGAAGAAATGCAAGAACGGGCTAATCGGGATCGCAGCTTCCTCTCATCAATTTGTTTTACCGATGAGTGTACCTTCACTTTAAATTAAGAGCCAAATTCACAAAATGTTAGGCATTGGGCCCAGGAAAATCGCAGAATAAATCTAGCCACTACAACGCAATACTTTAATTTCATTGTATATTAATAAGCTTTTGTCCTTACCTAGATATGAAATAAATAAGTATTAAATTGCCAGATTACAAAATTCATTAGAGCAAAATAAACAAATGTTGCCGCTTGTTAAATTTTTCATAATTGCAGTAAAATTAAAGTAATTTAATTTTTATTATTTCATTTTACTGCTTTAACATTTTCCCAAAAACTTTTTAACAGGTTAGACGACACCTACAATTTACCCTAAACTATGGACCAGCATTCACCAACGAAACATCCACACCAGTAATCAATTAATTGTCAACTATAGGTAATGACAATTAATAATGTGAATGAGAATTATCTAAATATAAAAAAAACAAGTTTCTGTACCTGTATTAGTAAAAATTAACTTCTTTCGATGAAAGATTCGCAGCCTTCAAATTTCTTATTAAATGATTTGTTGTTATACCGAAGGAATAGGACCGTTATTGAATTTTACAAAAAATAAGGCACGGACTACGCGCAAACTATTGCCACCGTAAAATATTTTAATTAATTAATATTTTAATATTAATAAATTGGAAAGTTGTAGAGTTTTTGATATCCTCATACGCAGAAAAGAAAAGAAAACTAAAATTTTGGTATGTAGGGGATGTGAAAATAGAACTAAAATGGAAATACAAATTGGAAATGAAAAGATAGAGGAGGTCGCGGATTTCTGCTACTTAGGAAGTAAAATAACTCAAGACGGTAGGAGCACTAAAGATATAAAACAAAGAATGGCGCAGGGCCGAGTTGCGTTTAACAAAAAGAAACAACTGTTATGCTCGAGAACGGTTAATATAGAGACTAGGAAGAGACTCTTAACGTCGTATGTATGGAGTACGGCATTATACGGGTGCGAAACTTGGACAATAGGAATAGCGGATAGAAAAAGAGTAGAAGCGTTTGAAATGTGGTGCTACAGACGCATGATGAAGATACCGTGGATAGATAAGGTTAGCAATAGGGAAGTATTAGAAAGAGTTGGGGAAAAGCGAAAGGTATGGAAAACAATAAAGAGTAGGAGAGATAGGATGGTAGGACACCTTCTAAGACACGAAGGAATAGTTCGTGACATACTAGAGTCAGAGATAGGAATAAAAAGAGGTAGGGGTAGGCCTAGATTAGACTACTGCTCTCAAATAGTTAGGGATGTAGGATGTTCTACTTTTAGGGAAATGCGTAGGTTAGCTCAGGATAGAAAAGAATGGAGGTACGCGTCCAACCAGTCTTCGGACTGAGAACCTTATGATGACATACGCAGAAAAAAATAATCTTTCGATTGCTACCTTTACCACCACTGTAACTATACATGGGGAGCAGGAATCCCCAAAAATGTAATTGCCCATGTTATTTCCCCATGTACACATGGAAGTTTGTCACACGGTATTATAAACCCAGTTTGTTACTCGAAAAATAGTAGGTAAATATAAATATCTATCTCGGATAATTGGTGGCCTCTGGTGCAGTCTTAAAGAAAGACGAATTACTTATTCGCGATGCATGAGCTAGTGGCGTTCTCTGGCGTTCCCCTAACGGGCTTGCACGCTAGTGCTGCTACGAAAACCACCGTTAGAAACCCCTGATAGGAACCAGCCAGATACTTGGCGAGATGCTATAGATAAGTGCATTTTGGAAGCGCAAATAATAATAATAATACCTAGGATCACTCACCAATCAATTTTTTTCTCAACAATGAAACGCACACTTACCTAGAACAAAATAAGAAAGTAAATTATTTAGGAAAACTTATTGTTTGGCATGCAATAAACTTACAAACCACAAATCACAATGGCACACCAAAGTGGAAAAACGAAAGGAAAATTTCAAATGACCAGAACCGAATAATATTATGTATTGGTAGTTATTTAACTTGGTTAATTGTACTCATTTATTTTTTGAGTTGTGCATGAGCTAAAACAGTTTTCGGGTATAAAGTCGACAACATTTTGTTACATGAACAGAACGCCTAGAAATCCATCTTCTTATCTTTCGTAGCATCAGATTTAATTCAGACCAAGAACTGAGTATACATAATTTTGAAAACGTTTTGAAAGGCTTCCGTTCCAGGCAACGTGATACTACAGAACTCCCACAGGAAACGTAAAAATCTTACATCCAGTTCTGATTGGGAGACGTGCAATTTTTTGCTCACAGACACATCTGGCCCACTGCCAACGTGGAACATACAGAATAAAATTCCACCCCATCATCTGTTATCTATCATGCACTTTGTCTCCCTCTATCTCTCGTTGAGGTCACCGAAAATATTATTAATTTAGTCTCAACAAACTGCCTGATTTACGACAGCGGTCATTCTATTAATTTAGGCCTGACAGAAATCGCAACAACTGCTACTGGCGTATTTGAAAGCACAAAATTAATTATAGCAGAAATATTGTAAATTGCTGGATACAGTGTGGCCCGAAATTCCAGGACTACTCAACAAAGTTGCGTCCTCTAAGATTCCAAATATAATAGCTACTAGCGGCAATACGCCTAAATTAAATTCAAACAAATGAACATACCTGGTATTTAAGTAACACTACACAATAATACATTAAATTAATATACTTAATTTAGAGTTTAGTAATGAGGGTAGGTACGTCAGTCCTCTTCGGGAGTCAAAACCCAACCTCCCGCTCCGCTTCCTATCGCGCGCTTCCCGATGCAGCTGAGTAACCAAAGATGTACCACTATATTCCGATTCGCTTCAATTTTTTGAAAAACTGTTCGTTTTATGATAAAATCTGCAAGAATACTTTTTCTTAAGAACCCCATTGTAGTTTTTATAAATCCAAAATTTGGTATACCATTTTGTTTTACCTGGTAAAAATTTAAACCCCCTATAACTCTGTCACTGTTTGAAAAAAATGAATTACTGCGTTGCCATTTACAGCGTTTATCAATAATTAAATATATTTCAACCCCCCAGTTATAAGTATTTGACTAACCAAAAGTTACTAAAACAGAGTTATGTTTAATTTTAAGCTATGAAATATTTCGTTGGGGACTGTCCCCCTTTTGGGGGTTAAAATTCCCGTGATACTTTACTGCAGCTAAACTGTAAAGAGCTCACGGCTCGTCTAAAATGCACACGGCGTTATACATTTCGCAATTTCATTCGGAATGCCTGTTGGTCAGTCTTTGAAGTGAATTTAATTCCGGAACTGTTAAAACATAGTCCTGACCGGAGCTAAAGTTTCATATTAGTGCTTCGTTCACAGAAGCTTATCCTGGCCCGCGGGGACAGAGAAGTCGGAGTTTGGCACAAATCTAACGACATGAGGGATCCAGGATTGGACAGGAAGGTCTCTAATCAAATACGGCTAGCAAGTCTCTTGTCCAAGTGGCTCCCTCTGGCTATTTCTAACAACCTTACTAGTCGCTCGAGACATCTGCAACTACCAACACTTAAGGCTGGTTCACACACGTTCCACTTCACGCACAACTTTACTCAAATCAGGCTAAGCCCATTTTACCATGCAAACATAATGTTGAAAGAAACGTTACAAATAGTAGCGTCGTGGTGAACCAACCTATTTATCAAAAAAATACATTACACAGCGGTTGTAGTGCGGTGATGCAGACAACATTTAGTGACAACACCAACGTGACGATAATAATAAAATAGTGATCACAGTAAACAACAACAGTGAATAAAAACATCGTAAAAACATTTACAAAAGAAACTAAAAAAATATATCAAAAACACAAAAATGAGGCAACGAATTGGCCGTACACAGCCAACGTACCACAAAACCATCATTTGCGATGGAGAGTATGTTGGGACAGGACCGGCCCGAGTCGCCAGCGAGATGGCGCTGCGGTCAGTCCCTGTAACAGATAAAACCAGTCAGTGTGGAGTACGCTGAATTTTGCAAAGTTCTGGACGGTAATCTTCCTACAATAATCAGTGAAATGAGAACAAATATATTAACTATCCAAGGTTTTTATAAAATTAATTGTAAACTATACCACAGATCAATGAAATCGCTACCGGGAGTAGGAGTGCGTTAACTTGCCCGCATCGGGTAGCTACGTGCACGCAGTTGAGATCGCGATCGCCGCACCGCGTTGGTCTGAGCGAGCCTTTACGTGCTACTGACGTGTTACCAAGGCGAAAAGTGAGAAATAAAATACGGGCCCATTTTGGCATTAAACGTAATATTCGGCGGGAGATCTCAGATATATATTTCATGTTATACTTAATACGAAATAAGTGGAGCAATTTATTCCGGTAAATTCTCATTTCCACATAAATTACACTTTATTGCTTTATCTATGCAAGCGCATATGAAGAGATAGATATTCATAAAGAATAAAAATGTGAGGGACCCCCGTAGGAACGTGGGAAAGATAATGGAAAGTGTACCTTGTGACGCGATACAGGAAATTGTGATATATGAATGGCCGTTTGATTTTCTTTTTGATGCATGGCTGCTATATTTCAGCCAAGTTCGCAAACAAATTTGTTTTCCCCAGAGTATATTGAAGGGAAATCCGTATACATTAACATTAATTCTGACGTGAGCACTCGACGCTAAATTATCTATGATATTCCAACATACAATAAATTGATCACCAAATGCCGCTAACAGCTCATAGGATATTTTGATGCCAAATATAAGGGAAGGTTGCGTATATTGTACCGGCTCCCGAATAGCGTCATTCAAATATCTAAAAAGCTCTGACTTTAGTGGTGTCCATCGTTTGCATAATATGCCTATATTGTACCGGTACAATTTAAGATACCCTTGGTAAAATTTGAGACCCTTAGAGCATTTTCTATAAAATTATAGGATGAACTCTGCGAATTCAAAATAAAAGTACTATCCTATCATTTCAGTATGCGGTACAATTTAGGACACCATTGGATACAATTTAGGAAACCGGCATCCTAAAACGTACCATTCGTAGAGGTTTCATTAATTACAATTTTATTCAGCACAGTTTATAAACTCCCACCATACGCGCTACATATAAATTACAAAATTTTTTATGACTTAAGCCGCCATTTACCTATATAAAGAAAAATGTGAGCGTCGGTTAATTATTTAGGCAGTCTTAAAATTTTCATTCGCATTTTAATTAGTTTCTGTGCCGCCCATGAATAATGTCTTAATACCGGGGTTCCATTAAAAGACCTTATGCTTTCCAGCAGCGTTTTGCTTCGTTTGCAGACAGCCAAGAGGCTCGGAGATAGTAACTTCATTTGCTTGCTTGTTACACAAAACGCCGCTTAAATTTCTTCATTATAAAGTGAAAAGCGACACGGGAAACTTCCAAGAAACATGCAATAATTCGGAGAGTGAGAGAGAGAGATGGGGCCTACCTCACTAGCATGATGTGTAAATTTGCATGTTTTAAACTTTGTAAATAATTAAGGGGGCGCTCAGTTTCCACATTACCGTCAACATTTTACACATACGTATATAGGCACTCAGTGGCGGAACCTTGTGCCGTTTTGAACTATAAGAATTCGAGAAATCTAGCATATACAGGATTAAATGATGACACAATCTATTTTTGGATGCTCGGCTATTAAGAGCATTTACAATATCACGCTGATTAGGAGAAATTGGCGAGGGGAGTTAAAGCTCTCGGCGACTCGACGAACACTTTCTACGGCGGGGAAGTATGTGGTGGCTGGTAACGCGGAAGGCGTGGCCTCCTCTCCATATAACAGATTCACACACATTTCTCTCGAGTGCCAAGCTCAGCATTACTATTGCAGTTTATTCAGGGACGGACATCGAATATTGTGATAATTTCTCTAAAAACCAACAAGGGATTTATCGTATGAATTTAAGGCACTATTTTGATTAAATGCGCCTAGAATTAGGTATAGTGCGAGATTAGGTGTATTTTGAACTATACTCAACATAATTTATTTTTTAATTTCACAAAAAACTTTTCGTGAACATTTCGAAGATGCAATCAGAAAAATTATCGAATATCAGTTGTTCAAAACTATTTGCGATGCTATTAGCCAGAAAACAATATTTTTTGGAGAACCTTTAACACCC
Source organism: Xestobium rufovillosum (assembly GCA_963966045.1). Lineage (NCBI taxonomy): Eukaryota > Metazoa > Arthropoda > Insecta > Coleoptera > Ptinidae > Xestobium > Xestobium rufovillosum. Next base: position 37,107,751 of record OZ014496.1, read on the forward strand.
TGTATTTATATTCGGAATTGTTCTACAACATATTACACAGTGTCACTATTTACAGGAGCCAGCATTGGCAAGTCGGTTAATATTGAAGATACAAAGATGGTTAAACGGGGAAAGTTTATCAGAATCTTATGACCACATCAAATCTACAAGAAAAAATTGGAAAAAATTTATAAGACCACCAAACGTTTCTTCAAAAAGTACCTCAAAATTGTCTGAAATGTGGTGCTACAGACGCATGATGAAGGTACCGTGGATAGATAAGGTTAGCAATAGGCAGGTCTGGAGGAAAATAAAGAATAGGAGATATAGGAGACATAGGACACCGATTAGTTCGCGACATATATGTTACCGGTAAAACCCGAATTCCGTGAAAACCCGTTTTAACTAGTTAGAACTAGAAATAACAAAGGGCCTTTGTGAAAACTAGTTTTAATTAGTCAAAACGCGAACTGACGGGACGTATGTGTAAAAACCCGAATAAATAATAATTTTTAATGGGCTTCGGGTTCTAACTGTGATTTTTAGTCAAAACTAGTTTTACCAAGTCGTTCGTTTGAGGGAACTGGTTTTAACTCATAGAATCAGTAAAAACCCGAAATTTGTATTCTTTTGCATAACATTAAAAAACTCAGTTGAATTTAGGTTTTATTAAACTCTAAAAACACAAAACATATTCATAACCGTGTTTCCCGGGAATTCTGAAGCATCCTGTTTAACATGTGAAATTTAATTTAATTTAGTTTAACAAAATATTTTCAAAAATGTATCGCGAGGGAATCATCTTAGTGTAAAGAGCAATAGGTTAGTGATGTACGAGTAGTTAATATTTTCTGATTTTACTATTTGGTAGAAATTCATGATGAATTGAAAAATTACTAGGCGTACTACCGATATAACGATTTATTATTGACCGGTTTCAGAATTCACAATGATTCCATCATCAGAAATGTATAAATAAAAGTATTGTAAACAAATTATTATGACAGTTGACAAGGAAACTAAAATTGACAGAACAATACAAATAATAATGATATCCATGAAATAAGACAGCTAGATAACTGAATTTCAGTATTTACCTACGGGGTATAAGAGAAACACAAAGGAAAATCGAATACTTCGTAGCTTGAAGGGAAAAAACATTGAATTTAAAGAAAACCATAATAGGAAAAACAATAAATTCAATTGAAAAAACCTTCAAGTGAAATATCAGAACTAAATAAACAAAATATCCATGGAATCTTGACAACTGCCAACTGCTAATCTTGTAATGAACTGTGTGGTCAAGTCTATGTGTTCTGTCTTGACAACTGCCAACTGCTATTATTAATTGTAATAAACTAAAAAAGAGAAATAAGTCAATAAATGCCATAATGGAAAGAAAGGAAATAAGTCAAGGATTAAGATGTTAGAGACTGTGGCTGAATAATAGCAGTTGGCAGTTGTCAAGAAAGAACACATAGACTTGACCACACAGTTCATTACAAGATTAGTAGTTGGCAGTTGTCAAGATTCCATGGATATTTTGTTTATTTAGTTCTGATATTTCACTTGAAGGTTTTTTCAATTGAATTTATTGTTTTTTTCCTATTATGGTTTTCTTTAAATTCAATGTTTTTTTCCCTTCAAGCTACGAGGTATTCGATTTTCCTTTGTGTTTTTCTTATACCCCGTAGGTAAATACTGAAATTCAGTTATCTAGTTGTCTTATTTCATGGATATCATTATTATTTGTATTGTTCTGTCAATTTTAGTTTCCTTGTCAACTGTTATTTCTTTTACTTGTATTGTTATGTTGAATGAACAGCGATTGATTTCTATTAGTATAGATGCATAATTAAACGTTTTATGATTTTAATTAATCTGGCAATGGATTTATTAGAAAATTATTCACGTTATTAAAGGCAGTAACATTGGAACAATACCTAGAAAATTAGTTATTTATTTACTTAAATGTATTAAAACTTTGTTTGTTCATTTTAATTTGTTGTGCTCTTTATACTGCTTGTATTTAAACTGAGTTGATTCCCAGGCGATACATTTTTGGAAATATTTTTGTTATTTGTTTAAACTTTGAAAATTATTATGCAAAAACATTATCTGGTGTACATTGTATGTGTTCTGATACTCGAAATATCCTTAAAATACTTTGGGGGGCATAGAAATCGCAATTTTCAAATTTTCCATATGTTAAACAGGATGCTTCAGATTTCCCGGGATACACGGTATAACATAAGTCATAATTCAAACGCGTGTTTTACACTATATAATACAATTGCTTTTTTACACTTGCACATGTTGCATGCGCATCGCTTCTTACATGTACAACGCAAATACCTAGTTAAATCTTAATTTTGTCTTACGAGGAATGGAGTATTTCGGGTTTTTACTGATTCTATGAGTTGAAACTAGTTCCCTCAAGTGAACGACTAGGTAAAACTAGTTTTGACTAAAAATCACAGTTAGAACCCGAAGCCCATAAAACATTATTATTTATTCGGGTTTTTACAACAACGTTCCGTCAGTTCGCGTTTCGACTAGTTAAAACTAGTTTTCACAAAGGCTCTTTGTTATTTCTAGTTCTAACTAGTTAAAACGGGTTTTCACGGAATTCGGGTTTTACCGGTAACATATACATAATACTAGAGCTGACATAGTTTTCTGATTCACACAAAAACAAGATAACAATAACTTATGCCATAAGTTTTTCTAAACTGCACGTAGGCTAGTTGGGTTTGCAATGGGAGTTCAATTCATCATGACCTACCACGATGTCCACTTTCTTTATAAAAAAATCAAAAAAGGACTTTCTTCAAGTTTAGAATAGGTACTTCAAAGAAAATTTTCCTGAATTAAAGCTGACATACGCCACTGCTGTCGCTCTTAGTAACTTATGCAATCTCGTGTAATAATCTGCAGAAATTTGGACTCGTTCGATGAACAATGATACCGCAAATAAAAGAACTAGAGCTTCAGTTAAAGTTTCTCAAAGCTATTCACCGAAATCTCGAAGTGTAGAAGCCGAGAAAGAGCTAAAAGCTCGCCATTTATAACACTTACAGTTCTCAGCAAATTATTCCACGGTAAAAGTTGATGAATGAAAGTTTAAACTAAATCTAGTAACTGCTGTCGAGTCTCAGTCGCGTCGAGATTACAATGAAGGAGTTAAATAGTTGAAATTGGAGTTGTAATTGGAGAAAATTCGAGTTGTGCTTGAAACATTTTAAGTTCCGCTAATTTTTGTTTGTGAAGTTACGTCCGCCAAATTAAAAACCACTGTTGATATGCTTGCACTTCGTATTTGGGATGGTCTCAAACTATGTACGTCTCAGATAGCGCTGAAACGGTAAATGAAGAACATCCTTGCAACGTGGATGACTGATGCAAACGGTACTGAACAGAAGGACCTAGAAGGAGCTATCTAGTTGCCGAAGCAATCCAGAAAGGTTCAATATACCGAAAGGAACTAAGAAGAAGTTGAAGGAAACCAGGAACAGTACGAGCATCATATCCGATAAGGTTTTAAAGCTTGTCCAAAAATATTTACTAATGCAAAAATAAAAAATATGTTCGGATATCTTCAAGTGTGCAAAAAAACCCTCTGGCGGTTTCCTGTGATTAACGCCCGAATTATAAAAGTATATTAGAGTGACGGTATCCCGAGGACGGGTCTAAAATATTCCCAGACCATTTAACACACACACTCTAACCCCTTTCTACCGTATTTTTCCTCAAAATTACTGCAATAAATAAGTTAAATACATGAAGCTGGCTTGAAGTTTCTGTTGATGTGGGTTCTGATTAATATGGAGCCTGAAAATCCCAAGTACCGGAGGTTAATGCTGCAGAACTATGGCAGTAACTTATGTAACACGACGAAAACTATGTTGTATACTCTACTACCTGACCGAATTTTCTAGATTAAGGGAGCATCCCGGTCATTAATTTTAACTTATGTTGTAAGAGTTTTTAATTGCTTGAGGTAGGGCATGAAACGGCGGTAATAGTTCAATACCACCTTCCTGAAGTAAAACATGCTATCTAAGGGTTAGAATACAGAAAGGAATTTTGTTATCGACACGAAGCGACGTAAAAACGATCGTATTAAAATAAGTAAATAATTGACGAGAATATAGATTTTCAGATATGAGTAACATGCATTTTATTGCACATACCTACTCGACATTTTATTGTACTCAAACATGCGAGCTAATTTTATAAGACATTAAAATATGTATCACCGCTCAACTGCAGTCATGAATGAAGCAGCAAACGACTTCGTTCTACGTGATAAACCAACTTGTTATACTGAAAACTGTCCAACAGATTTAAGTTGGCGAGCGGTCTGGTTGCGACGCATTGACGACTGCCACAGCCTGCATCTAACTCAGCGCAACAGTGACGTGAATTTTTTTATTCTTGGCCTACCTCTTATTATTTTATTTTGTTGTTGTGTACCCAATCATTTTCAGAACAAAACGAAGTGCTATAACATTTACCTTTTGCTTCATTACAGACTTAATGCGACTTCATGGGTTGGGCCGAGGGTTGGACGGTCGGAGGAAAGTGGATATGTGAAAAAATAAATACCGTAGTGCACTCACCGACCTTTTCATTTCTAAGCCGTTTCAATATTTTTAACTGTCTGTAAGAGTGAATGAATAATGCTTTTGTAGACAAAGATTGCTTTAGTAGTACAGGGCATGCATTACAATTCTCGTATTTTTAGACAACGGACATAAAAGCTATGCCAACCGGGAGAAGACAGTTTGTTACAAAAATTTACATCAATTGACGGTGTACTAATTCCTTGTAGTTGCGTTGAGTATAAAGCAGTGAAAGTGAAAAAGGGAACTGAAATAGGCAGGTTCGGTAATTTTCAAATTTCATTAAAATTGATAGAGTTTATTATACTGAAGGCAGTTATGTTGTTAATTTTTGTTAAAAAAAAAATTCCTTCGCCTGTGAAGCCGTTGCAAAGTTTTCCGCCGGTGCGAGGCTAGAAATCGTATCTTGCAGCGAGAGTAGGCCGCGTGACGTCAGAACTTAGTATAACATACAAGTCCCAGCTTCAGCGCGCAGCAGTCCCATAAGTATTATGCATATGCATGTGTAGTTAAATTGTTAAATATTATTAACTGGTTCCAACTGGTGTTTTCTGTTTTGTACCCAGACTAATACATCGTACAGCACACCAATAAAACGGAAAAAGTGGTTCGTTGGAGCCAGAAGGAAAATCGGTCAGCATTATCGATATTTTCAGTTAGTTTATCATTGCAAAAGTTTATAAAATTATCGGCTGCCCCATTGCAGCCACTCTAAATAAGATCGAACATAATGTAATTTATCGACAGTTTTCTGGGACCCCTTGGTAACGTGTTACGGTTAGCATAATTTGAAACAGGATGCTAGGAGCATGACGGAGCCAAATACTGAATCGCCGTAGCGTTCCCTCCCTGAACTAAAAAAGGAAATTTTATTAACTATTTTACAATAATAATTAAATAGTACGTCATCATAAAGTTCTTTTGAAGACTGGTGGGACGCGTACCTCCATCCTTTCCCTGAGGTAGCCTACGCATTTCCGTAAAAGTAGAACATTCTACATCCCCAACTATTTGAGAGCAGTAGTCTAATCTGCTCTTTATTCCTATCTCTGACTCTAGTATGTCGCGAACTATTCATTTGTGTCTCAGAAGGTGTCCTACCATCCTACGATCCTATCCCCTATTCTTTATTGTCTTCCATACTTTTCTCTTTTCCCCAACTCTTTCTAATTCGTCCTTATTGCTAACTTGTCTATCCACGGTATCTTCAACACCCGTCTGTAGCATCACATTTCAAACGCTTCTACTGTTTTTCAATCCGCTTCTCCCATTGTCCAAGTTTCGCACCCATAGGTATAATTTCGTACTCCATACATGCGTCTTTAAGAGTCTCTTCCGAGTTTCTACATTAACCGTTCCAGAATATAGCAGTTGTTTCTTTTTGTTAAACAAGTACCTAGTACCTACGTAGCGTAGTTTTTTGATTCGCGTGAGTTGTATTTGTTTCCGTTTTTTTAAATAATTTCCAATCCGTTATAAAACTGTTAACTTGATAACTTGTCAATCACTTAGGTATACATACCTGCATAAATGAGTAGGTATGTATTGTATTGTATTAGAGAATATAGGTAGGTACCTATTTTACAAACAGAAGTAAGCAGGTATCTACAATCTACATACCTACTTATACTGAATTATAAAAGGCATGTACATACAGTTAATAAATTGTTGATTTTGTTTTACTTATACCGGTCTGCCTTTACATTCCTCGACACCTTACTTTAAAAATTCACGCTCGAAATAGTCCCAATAAGTATGTTATGAGATAGGTACCGCTTAACGGGCACTTCAAGAGAAGTGGGAGGAGCGCCTTACGAATCTCTGACGTCAAACCAATAACAAAGCGAACTAGCATGTGGGAGTGATAAGCTAATTTCTTTCGCTTATTACGCCGCAAAAAAATTTGTTAGAAAAAAATTTCGCCGTAAATCAATTACAATAACAATTTTCTGCCATTTTCATGCCAAAAATAGATATCTTATTTTACTCCGAACCTTCCTATTCTGCGCGCCTGTTCGTACAATATAGAAAACGATCGGCAGTATACATTTTTTGCTTCATTGCTAATGGTCTACTATAAATAAAAAGTTCCGAAAAGTATTTAAGTGTACCCGACATGTTTGTGACAAACCAATCCCAACAATTCATACCAAAAGCCATTAAAGTAACATCGAAATAATTTATCCTGTTTTCCAATTGGTGCAGCGTAAACAGGATTTTGATGTCGCCGATAATACGAGAAAATCCAGGGAAAGCAGCTCACAGGAGGACACAGCAGCAGGTGGACGTTTATATAAATACATATTCTGCCATTGCTGGGGGAGACAAGTCTAAATTTTGAATGAGATAAACGACAAACGACCGATATTTTATAGCGCGAAAATGAAATCACATTGTATTTTGGATACGTATATGAAATAAACATGAATATCGACGGCGTAAGGGACCTTATACGCCTCATAAAATATACGTAAATTTTAGGAAGTATATATTCTGGGTAAGTTGTCGCATCCGCCAAACGACTGGAAAATACACGTTAAATAATGTATAGAATATTCTAGAAAGGAATGTTGGAAATTCGCATTTAACGTTTTAGTTGAATTTTTATTTTATTCCTGTTCATAGGTATATTTTCTCTTGTAAAGCATTACGAGAGAATTATTGCTCCAATACAGCTGGAAGTTACTAGTACTGATGGTAGTCAAGATCCAAGCGGTCACAGGCGCTGAAGCCGGTGTTCAAAAATGCGGTCTTCATTGGACGCCACTGATAGCCACACGTATGTATTTGTTTCAGAAAAATTGGAAACCATGAAAAATACTGTAAAGTCCATAATGCTGATCTCCTGATGAAAAAATGTACCTACGTCGACGAATAAAACCGCCCCAGTGTTTGAAATGCAGACCGACTTCAATTTTTTGACGGGTATGGAAAGAGCGCGTTTCGGAGAAGCTTACCACTAAACATGTGGTGTCTCTGGCGGAGGGGGATAGTTTCACTCATTGTTCAGGTTCCACTGGTGCCAGAGCCCACGAACGACCTAGCATCTGAGATATGAATAGGTTTGCGTATGATTTTTTCGTTGGTGCGCCTACGCGTGCAAAGCTTCGACTGCGTAATTTGTGTCTCACGTCATTTGCATGACTTTTGCTAACAGAATTGTGCCACCGAGTTTTCAGTTAGTATCTCAACTGCTAATCGGACAAGAACTATGGTAAATGGTACGTCCGATAAGAACTTGTTCCCGAGTGAACGTATATGTAAAAATGACAGGGCTGCGTAATGCAGAGCGCGAATGAAGAATAGGGGCAATAAAATAAATGTGGAAGTGTAAGTGCATTTCTCAGTACTTGAGGGACATTAAGGAACAATAAATAAATTCGGTTAAAATTACGTGACTAGAAACGTGTTCGTCGGTGGGTCCTGGATATATGTCAACCGGAAGTTAATTTAGAGTACGTAACACGCATTGGCTAACTTCTCCTTGTATCAAATAGAGCACGTAGAGAGGCAGTAAATTTTGCACGGAATTCGTAATTGAATTAGTGTTACGGACGGGACTTTTTATTTTCTTTTAATCCACCGCACGAGGAATAATAAAATCCCGAAGGCGGAACATTTAAATCCGACCATTACCTCACATGTTCTGTCTAATTACCTAGCAATTACTTAAATGAGAATTACGGAAGTTAACTTTAATTGGAATTCCTAATTTTCCAGAAAGTTGAACCGTACCCGCGCTGAGATTTCCATGCACACTCGCCACTTTTTGTAGAATCTCGCTTGGGTGCGGCTTTCAGTCTGACTTACACGTTTTCGCGTTACCACCACACAAGAATTTTCAGCGTTTTATTGCCAGCGGTTTCCCTTTCTTTACGCCGATTTCGTTAATCCCGCCAACTGTACAACCGCTAGTTTATTTGCACAGCGTTTCCGGAATAGAATTACTTTTTTAATGAACGCTGAACTACCAAATGTAATGTAATTGAAATCTCTGCTTGAGTATACACTCGCAAAATTATTCGGCACGAGTTATGCGCCTTCTAAAACTGGAACATAAATAATATGAAATATTTCAAGATTTATGAGAAATTCCGCTACACTATTTCTGTAACACTGCTTCACAAACTGTTCGATACATTTCACTAAATATACCGCTAGCTTCAAAAACCAGAAAGTGAAGTTTTAATAACATTTTCGTATTTGATAGTTTACTATAAGTGCTTCGTGAAAAACATTGTTCTATTGGACTGGAATTACTTGTTCTGATTGGTCATAGACATGGTCAAGGTCACGTGCGCAGAGAATCGCCAAATTTACACATTTCAGACGGTAAGGAGCTCATTTCATAGAGCGTCGCCGGTGGGATTAGATCGATAAGCACTTCGAAGAACTATAGTATACCATTTGGTAGCAACTAGAGTTTATTTATTTAGCGATGTAATTTTTAGCGCTTCGTACAATTCTCTGGAGGGAACCCACCCAAGTAACAATTTGTTTCTTTATTGTCTACACATCTTTGGAAACAGAATAAAAGACTATTTAGTGATTCCAAAAATGTCAGTCAAATAGACACTCCGAATTTTGACGATTGAGCAAAAGCATGTGTGTTTAATGATCGCTTTGGTTTAATTATCGCTTGGAAGTGGTGACATTTACGTTCATCACTTCCAAAACACAACCCCTCTAAAACTTTCACTTTGCCGAGCAAGTTGCAACTGATACAGTAAACCGATCGAGTTATGGCGAGCGGGGGGGATGCGCACTAGACACAGTTGTTGCACTCTGCACCACCGCCTTCGTTTAGATTTTTTGATAAGTAAGGGTGTGAAATGTATGCACTAAAAACCTTATGGGCTATTCAGCCCCATGGGGACAGATGAGGTAAGAATAAGAAAAGGGGTTTGACATGGAAATATCTCCAAAGCTTTAACCGTTTTTAAAAATCTGTCGGGGGAAATAAAGGCAGATGCGACGTAAATCACTGTGTAGAATTGAAGATATAAAGATATTATATGAAGATATACTTTACAAATGAATAAAGCAATTTAACATGATGAAATTAAGTAGTACCTAATAAAACTACAGTATACTAGCTAAAAGGTGGTAAAGGTGAACTAAACTTCGGAAACAGATGTAAGAATTTCATTACAGTAATTCGCCTTTCAAGCTTTTTTTCGGAGCACCATGTGCTGCCATAAAGTAAACTGCTGTGCATTACGATCCATCAATAACACCTTTCCGCATTTGCAGCTATGAATTTTTTCGACAGAGAAAGCATATCTAATTTTAGAAAGGAATCGAATTATTCAGTACACACGTTCAGCTGCACTGTTCACAATGCGAATAACAACTCATTATAAAATGGCATTTTCAACACCCGCGCAAATGAAAACCGCAACACGCATTTAACAGTTAGGTTATATGAATTTTACCGAACAATTTGTTCCTCATTATCCATAAATTAAACGAAATTAAATTGTGTCGACGCAAAAAGGTGCCTGGTGAATAGAATAAATAAATGAATATGTGAAAGGATGGGTAATTGTAAATGTCAGCCATGCATTGTGTCTGTCAAAAATTTATATGGCAAGTTTATGAAAAAATGAACTGTCTCCCTTTGTTGTAAAATACATATTCATTTTAAATGTCATTAAACGGTTTTCTAATCTAGGAATAATCAGCTATATGGTCGCCTAACAATTTCTTGTTAAGGCTAGATGCCCGGTCCCGAAATCGTTTTCTCCATTTTTAAACTTTATTTTTCATCAAAAACCTTCCAAATTTGCGTGACAATTCTCGAAAAAAATTACACAAGTCTTAAGATTGAAATATTTATATAAGTCATTTGACGAATGTCTAGATGGATAAAGGTTTATTTTTTGAAATTGTTTTTAAGGCCTGAAATAAAAACAGAAATTTTAAAAAATGGAAAATACAGGGTTTACATCAAATTTCCCAGCGTTCAACAATAATAAACCCGTTTGTTTCTTCAAAAATCTCTAAAAACAAGGTCAAAAAATGGAAAACGAAGTCCAAATATTCCAGCAAAATTCGCTGAAATCAATAATTGTGGTATCTGACAGTAAACCAAAATACGAGATATTTACATTTAAATCAAACACGGTTTTTACGAAGTGTCCAGATGGAACGCTTGCGGTCCGCCGGGTGATCAATACTGAATATTTACGGGGTCTCGGAGATTTCGTGGGAGCACCGAACGGTGCCAGCTCCGAGACGGGATCGGCGGGCAATTCTCGTTATAGCACGCGGGTGCAATCGCTTGGGGGAACGCCGCTAGCTCCTCCGTAGCAAATAATCAATTCTTTCTACCTTAAGATTTCACCAGGAGCCGCCCATTACCCGGATGCGATCGATTTCCACCGGTATATCGTCCTGTTACAGGCGCTAGGGCCACACAGGATGGGAAAATCGATCGATCTTCATAGACAGCACTCCCAATTCCCCAGCATGAACAGATCGAATTTATTTGATACGAACGAGGTAGGGTACTTACGCAAAGTTACTTACTCAAATATTTATGGGATAATATAATTACTTTCGGTTTGATCACACGGCGAAGTCGGAACGGTCGATCAAGTACTAAGTTCGGATGTCAGCGGCCAGCATCATCTCGGACGCTGGGAGTATTGGTTTCGGCTGATGGCCGGGCGACCAAATACTGAATTCTCTTCGGCGGAGCACCCACTTTTATAAGCGAGGAGCGGGAGATCTTCGGCGGCGGGCCACTTCGAGTTTCTAGCGGGAAGAGTAGTGCCGGGTGCAAAATGCAGGACGTCAGATTAGTAACGGCCGCAACTACCATCCATCTCGCTTGACGGTCGTCTCAACTGGCGCGCGCTTGCGTCTCCCACCTGTGTCTACGAACACAGGTGACGTGCATCTCTTCGGGATCTGGGCGTGACGTCAGAACGTTAAAAGTAAACACAATCAATTCTTGATTACCTAATGTGTTTCTTTTTGCAACGTTACAAGGTCCAAGTGAGCGTAACTTTCTTTTGTGCATGAAAAACTGTCCCGGCTAACTAGGTTCCCTCGTATTTTCCCAATTTGCATTATCTTTACACTAATAAAAGAAGCACTTAAAACAAGTATACGAAATCAAATAATAAACGTTTAAATTTAATGGATCAATTAAAGCGAAGAGGGTTTTAGAATTAATTAATGGCAGTCGCATCTAAAAGCTTCGATCTAAAACCTTTCCAGACTAGCGTATTAAACATGTATGATGTTCAGAGGGTTTTCAGTGCCATTATTACAGCCTTACTTCCGAAGGAACGCGAAAAAACCTCTACATTTTCCATGTAGAATCCGTAAATATGTCTAAGCGAACTGTGACTCACGGTGCCTTGAAAAATGCCCTGAATATTCATAACTTTCGACAGGGACCAGTAGCGGTACTTACATCCAGTTGTGGTTGTTAATATGCGATAATTTTTTAAAGAAACTTTCAGGAGAGATTATATACAGTGATGGTTGGATCGAACACTTTGGCATAAATTCACTTCTTCAATTCTTTATAAGTTAACTCCAAACGCCAAGCAGCTGAGAACTGAGACAACTTCAAACGCACCCGACATTCTTACATTGGTCCTTCGAGCCGTATAAATGGATGAACAAAGCAGATCTTGTTTTTGAGGTGGAAATCAGATTTGATCACTAAAACGTAATACAGACCCTACTAATCTAGGAAGGAAAAGTCGATTGCACCGGCACTGGGAGTAGTTCTCGAAAAACTACTTGCATATTCATATGAAATGAAGGGCAGGGTGATATTCTTTGCCATTTCTGAGTCGGAATAAATCATTACCATGTAAATGCAAACGATCTCAACCTGTGACTCGAAATGTATGCAAAATATTTAATTCCCTGCAGTCGGCCAACAACCGCCAAGTGAAAATGCTCATATAATGGCGAAAATCTTACGAATCTCTATTGCCTTTGTAAATTACGAAAATAATTTACGGCGGTTAAGTTTTCTGATAGTACAGATAATTTAGTAAGAGTTAAAAATATAATCTCACGTGCGTTTCGTTCATAACAGGGGAAAAAACAATTATGGGCAGAGAACGATGTAATCGGTTTTAGAAGGACCATTCATTAATTGTTGGTTTACGTGAATATTAGACCTAACAATTTATCATGCAGTTCTACTTTATGTGGAACTTTTGCAGATAACGCCAAGTGTGCCAGTTTCGCATAATTCATTAACCTACTATACTTGGGCCGCCGAACAGACGGAGTTATCACCCTGCAAGAACGTGCTCTAGCGGGGCCATAGTAGTAATTTATGACGACCGAATTGGAGTGATGTGACTTCGTTGGGTCTAAAGAAAGCGCATCACTGCGGTTCGGTTGTCCTAAATTGATAGTGGTCCCGCCTAGAGCACGTTCTTGCAGGGTGATCACTCCGTCTGTTCGGCGACCCAAGTATAGGGACGTTCGCAACAAAATAATATGGACCATAAGCGAATAGTTGAAATGAAATTGCTACATCGTGGGTTATTATTACAATCACTTTCCGTAATAACAAGAGTTCGGGAGACAATTTAATTAAAAAGTTCGTCTATTATGAGGAACACTCTTATTCAGATAATTAAGTTAGTGTTCACCGGCTGTGAAAGAAAATGAGAAAAAACTACTCGGGAAAGTTTTCTTGAAATCATAAAATTTGTAGACAATTAATGTCCAAATATTATTAAAGGGAAAACGTGATCGTTTCCATAGAGGTCGCTTCTACACACTACCTTGACTGAATCCTTATTGGGAGTTTCGTTCTGGTGCCACTTTTTTGTGTAGCTTGTCATTTTGTAATTCAACTTTGACTTATAGTATCCATTATTTATTTAGTAACAGTCGAAATTCGCTTGTGCGTGTAATTGTGTTGCTTGTAGGTAGAGTGTGTGTGATTGACCAATTGCATTGGTGCGCTGCGTGTGCGGAGCTCCAACGGTGTAGTGTATTTACCGCTTCATCCGCGTCGGTCCTATTAAACGCCCAACACTTCGTGACGCTTCGTGACACTTCAAGCCCATCCTAATTCGCTAATTTAGAATATTTTTGGGAAATTTAGTTTGATCTTGTCTCTTGTGGCTTTTGCTTTTTAGTAAACCGTTCTGTTACAACGGCAACTAATTAAGATTTTTAATAAATTTAATTCGCAAATGCATGCACCTAAGCCAAAGATGTAGTTTGATGCTTTTATTCCTCGTTGCGAATTCGCTGTGGAGTAAATATTTCTCGGACATTAATATTTGAAAGATTTTATGCTAGGGCCCGTCGTATTCCCCGCAGAATACAAAAGTTTACTTAGCAATGAGGGAGGTCTAAACTTACACAAGTGTAACCGAAGGAAACTTTCTAAAATACCTACTAGGAAGACAACTTAGTTTATGCCGGCTTCCATTTACTTTTCTCATTTTATGAATTTATGAAATGAAAATTGTTTTAAGTAGCTAACCCTTGTGAAAAATTATATTACAATTTTAGGTGAAAATTATTAGCTCTTTCAATGTTGTGCCAAAAGCCGGCCCTGTTGTGTTACGGCTCATACATAATTACGAAATTGTGGAAGTTTGCGTCTGAAGTTCTGTCAATGCAGTTGAGGCAAGATACAAAATAGCTCGTTTCAATTAAGTTAAAAGGCTCTGTGGATACTTTGTCAAAGACATGCTGGAAATACATCTATAACTGCATCGACCGAAGAGCAGTTTAGTTTTGCATGTCCGAGCGACCGTTTAATTACGTATAGCTAAATTAATGGCAACTGAAAATACATTGTTCGTTTAATTCACTAATACATTGTGCCGGGTGTACTCAGTTGATTGGATAATTCAAATGCAAGAAAAATAGTCGCTAAAAACAGACAAATTGACGTCTGTTTTAACAAGCATTTATTAAAATCTTATTGACCCTATATACATAAAATGTATTTATTTTATTGAATATTAATAAAGATCTCGTATTAGTAGTAGTTTTTGGGCTATTTTGGACCCGGCAGTTGAGTCAGAATTCCCATATTACAACTACTGTTCCAATTCTTATCTTTTGCAAAATCAGTGTACGTTAATGTACGAGTATCTTTATATTTAGTTATAGAGTTGATAATATTTTTAGAGTTTATTTATACGAGATAATAGAAATTACAAGCGCGTTAGTTGGACTGATTTTAATGTTTTTTTGCATGTGTGTTTTTAAAACTGAATTGAAATGAAAGCAATATAAATACCAAATGCCATTGCTGCAGTAATCTAAATTAATCCACCGCCCGTTTATTGTTTTCGACCGATCGGGTTTAATTTATTTTTGGATGGGTCGCATAAAATTTTATTTAATGCGCAGTGCGAATGATCGAGTAGCAAGGTCGTGAAACTGCAAATTTCATTACCTTATTGGAAACAAACAATATTTTTGGGGGTGTTCAATTTAGCCTTGGTATATGTAAACATACTTACGTGTATTTCAGAAGGCAGAGGTGCAAGCACTACGCCTCAGTAATCGGAGAGCAAGATGCTTCAATTCGACACCCTCTATATAACTCGATTACACACAAAAAAATGAAGCTGATTCTTATGTAAAATGACTTGGGTGATTCGAATTTTGAGGTCGCGAAAAGATCGGGAATTGCGAAAATGCCGGAAAATAGATTTTTCATAAAATTTTCCTAAATCAAGTTTCGACCATTTTTAATACTTTTCTTGTTTTATTTCAGCAACGAAAAGAGTTAGAGATCTGTTTTTTCATGGAATATACATTGAAGTGTGTTGATCATCAGGGTGTGCTCACGTTGCCTCTAAAATTTTCTAATTTTATATATGGAAAAAAAATGTTTTCCTGGTAGACCACAAATTTGTGTAATGTATTTTTCATGTACTGGGTAAGTAATCTTATTTCTAGGAATTAACATATACATATGCGAGACCAAATACAAACAAAGGCTCAAAATTATTTTTGGTGAAGATACGTAACATTAATATTCATCATTATAAGGTTCTCAGTCCGAAGACTGGTTGGATGCGTACTTCCACTCTTTTCTATCCTGAGCTAAGCTACGCATTTCCCTAAAAGTATAAATCCCTATTGCTAACCTTATCTATCCACGGTATCTTCATCATGCGCCTGTAGCACCACATTTCAAACGCTTCTACTCTTTTTCGATCCGCTTCCCCTATTGTCCAAGTTTCGCACCCGTATAATGCCGTACTCCATACATACGACTTTAAGAGTCTCTTCCTAGTCTCAATATTAACCGTTCTCGAACATAACAGTTGTTTCTTTCTGTTAAACGCAACTCGGCCCTGCGCTATTCTTTGTTTTATATCTTTAGTGCTCCTACCGTCTTGAGTTATTTTACTTCCTAAATAGCAGAAATCCGTGACCTCCTCTATCTTCTCATTTCCTATTTGTATGTCAACTTTAGTTCTATTTTCACATCCCCTACATACCAAAATTTTAGTTTTCTTTTTATTAACTTTCATGCCATAGCCCTGTGTCAAAACTGCTTCCATTTCATTCAAAGCCGCTCCTAATTCTTCTTTGCTAGATGCTAACACTGCTATATCATCCGCAAATCTAAGCATGTTAATAGTTTGACCCTGTACGTTAATCCCTCAGGCTGTTCTGTCCTTAACAATATTAATAGCATCTTCGATATATAAGTTGAAAACTAGAGGTGACAATGCACATCCCTGTCTCACTCCCTTCCGGATATCTACTTCCCTTCGTTCCTGCTCACATTCTATAACTGCCTTTTGCTCTTCGTAGAGATTATGTATTATTCTTCTGTCCCTATATTTCATCCCTACCTTTCTCAGCACTTCGAACATCTTCCCCCATTTTACGTTGTCGAAGGCCTTTTCTAAATCTACAAATCCTATATAGACGCTCTTTCTCTTTTCTATCGTTTTTTCTATAATTACTCGTAAAGCTAGGATGGCCTCGCGCGTTCCTCTATTTCGTCTAAATCCGAACTGATCTTCTCCTAATATTTCTTCTGCCTTTTTCTCCATCCTTCTTTGCACAATTCTAGTTAAAATTTTTGACGCATGGGAAGTTAAACTGATGGTTCTGAAATTTTCGCACCTATCCGCGCCTTTCCTTTTTGGCAAAGCTACCATGATGTTCCGTTTGTAATCCTCTGGAATCTCGCCAGTCAGGTATATGCGACTAACTAATTTAAATAAACGATCTATTACCTCTTGACCTGCGCACTTTAAGATTTCTGCCTGCAAGCCATCTATACCTGGCGCTTTATTATTCCTTAAACTTTTTAGTGCTAGCTCAAACTTCTCTCATTATAGGATTCCCTAGGTTATCCCCCTCTACACTGCTTTCGCTTTCTAATATATCTTGCACTTCCTGTCCCGCATATAAGTTTCCTAAATATTCTTTCCACCTATCTGCCTTCTCCCCGCTTTCGATTAGAATATCTCCTGCCTTATTCCTAATGCTTTTGGTACTAGATCCAATTTCTCTAAAATTTCTCCTAATTATTTTATATGCTTCATCAGTCTTTCCTACTTCGAACTTATTTTCGACTTCTTTGCACTTATTATCGATCCATTGCTCTTTCGCTTTCCTACATTTCCGAATAATTTCCCACTTGATCGCCTTATATCTTTGTTTCCCTATTTCATCTAACCTATTTTTATATTTTCGCCTTTCCTCTATTAAAGTCACAATATGTTTTGTTATCCAGGGTTTCCTACTTTCATTCTGTTTATGACCCAAAATATCCCTAGCTGAGGAAACTAAACTATTTTTAATGCAATTCCATTCTTCCTCTATGTCCCTAACAATATTTTCGCCCGCGCCCTTTAGTACTTCGTTTGTCTTTTTCTCGAACTTATCGCGCGTATCATCATCTTTTAGTTTCTCTGGGTCAAGATACCTTCTTCCGCTTCGTTTTTTCAAAATCTTAAATTTAAGATTGGCCTTCATAACGACTATATTGTGATCACTATCTATATCTGCTCCTGGATAACTTCTACAATCCCTAACTTGATTTCTAAATCTTTGCCTAACAAGAATGTAATCTATTTGATATCTCCCTAGGTCTCCTGGCATCTTCCACGGGTAGCGTCTCCTAACATGATGGTGAAATAGAGTGTTCGCGACCGTTAAGTTATGTTTATCGCAGAACTCTATCAGTCTAACTCCCCTATCGTTCCTATTGCCTAATCCAAAGGGACCAACTATTCGCCCTCTCGCCCTGTGCCGACGACTGCATTGAAATCTCCTATAATTATTAAATTTTCGTGTCCTCTCACAAAATCTAGCACATGTTCAATATCACTATAAACTGCCTCTACGACCTCATCACTGTAGTTAGAAGTGAGCATATATACCTGTATTATTACTGTTTTTACAGGTTTCGAATCTAACCTAACCATAACTACCCTGTCACTTTGCTCTAAGAAATTTTCTACACTCTGCCCTACTTTTTTCCGCATAATATTGTTGTTGAAAAAAGTTACGGCGAGTTAAACATAAATAATTTTATATAAGAATCAGCTTCATTTGTGTGTGTGTGTTCGAGTTGTATAGAGGGTGTATAAAACGCATCGTTCAGGCGGTAAATTCAACTCCTTTATTAATTCCCATACTGCGACAGTTTCATTTCCATGATCTTAGTGCCACCTTGAGGCTTGAGGTACATTTTTAAAAGTGCCAACGAACGGTTTTGTCGCAAACCCTTGGTTACCGAAAATTCTTGAACTAATTTCCTTGTAAATTTAACAGTGTATTTATCGCTCTTGGGTGTTTCAATAATACTTCTAGTTTTCTAAATTATTTGTTGTGACAAAAAAAGTTTAATATTCTTATTAATTCACTTGTAACTTTGACATCCATCCTCATCCATCAAATAGAAACACATGATACCACATGGGCTTTTCATTTTAAAGTTTCATGATATCTTTAACATCTCTTCTAGTTATTTAGAACAATTAAATACAGCTCCCCTGTTCGGGAATTCCACATCTGCTGCCGCGTAAAGGTGTTATTGATGGATCACATTGCACCAGTTTACGTTGTACCAACACACGCGAAATTGCGCAATATTTTCGACCAGCAACACATGGCGCTGAATAATGAGGGCAAAAAGAAAATTCCGAAAAGTAATTAGTGAATGTAATGAAATTCATACATCCTGTCATCACTGTAGCAGTACTAATATTTTCTATTTACATACAAAGTGCTTAATAGCTGCAATAAGCGTTTACACAGCGACAGTGTAACACACGCAAATTAAAGGCACGAGAGATGCAATCTATTTCGCGTAGTATTCGCTGGATTGTAATCTGCTTAGTACATACGGTAGTCCACGCCTCACATCAATCAGCAATCTTGATGGAACACGTGTGATAATCTATTAAGGCGGCGAGTTTTAACTCTAACCATTCATTACGGAAGTAAACGAGTTGGGAAGGACGGAATGTTGCTCACGCTCATGAGCTCGAGCAGGAAATTCAACTGACAAGCTCCTGTTCCATGAAAATTGTACTAAGCGCTAAGTTCAAAATAATAACGGAAACACCGATCGCTAATTTTACCAAGCGAGATTTAGCAAAGTACCAAATTTTAGCTACGGCACTACAGCAAAAAGGCAGGTAAGATATTATTTGTACGCAATGTTTACGTCAATATTATGTCAAAATATTCTTTAGCAACAGTCGATACTCCCGTTTGCGTCTGATAGCATTGTGACTGACCCGTCGGTGCGCTTGCGCGTGCGGAGCTCCAACCGTGTAGTCTATTTACCGCGCCTATTTTGTTTTTTCTTGTTTTAGCCCAACGTTAAATTTCACTCTTTTTTTTAATTGATATAATAATAATAATAATAATAATAAATGGTCTTTATTGCCACAATCAAAGTACAAAATAAACAAAAAAAAAAAACTAATTGTGTTTGGGCGAAGTTTAGTCTAAGCGACTATTCTACCACTTAACCCAATTACCTAGATAAAATTATCATTTGAGGCACCCGCATGACCGAAAACACAAAAAAAAGCGAGGAAAAGCAAAGGACAAATTGCAAAACTCACACAACTGCCCTAAGTTACAAAAACTAATCATAATCAAACAAAATAAAGAAAGAAACAAAAATATATATATACTTATATCTATCTGTGTATGGGCATCATGATGTAGGATGTGTAACAAATTCTATATCGCTGCTGACTGACGCTTGAAAAAATATTGCTTAGATTTCAACTTAAATTGCCCTGGCGATAAAATCCTCATGTCAGATGGCAAACTATTAAAAAGCTTCACAGAACTGTAAATAAATGACCTCCGGAATAGTGATGTCCGATGTCGACGCAAATGCAAAGAACAAACATGTCTCAAATTTACACCATGGAGAGATTTGCGAAATGTCAAGCATTCAGCCAGATAAACAGGCGTACCCGTAATTAACAATTTATTCACGAATACAGCCAAATGATGCTTTCTTCTATTAGACATATTCAACCAGAACAACTGAGCAAACTTAGCAGATATGTGATCAAATTTCCTTAAACCAAAAATGAAGCGACAGCAAGCGTTCTGAAGACACTGAATACGCCTGGAATCCAGCGAATCAGGGCAAGGCCCATAAACAAAATCTCCATAATTGAAGTGCGATAGAACTAAAGACTCGCAGAGATGTTTTTTCAATTTTGTGTTAATAATGTCTTTATTGTCATATAGTAATTTCAACGATATAAATGCTTTCTGAATTAACTTATTAATATGAGGTGTAAACCTAAGATTCTCATCAATGATGAAACCCAAATCCTTAGCACAATCAACATGAGGCAATACTCCAGAGTTCAATGAGACTGTAAAATTTTGTTTAAGTGAATCAATTTTATTTCTATTACCAAAGAGGATAACTTGAGATTTATCAGAATTCAACTTTAAATTATGAACCTTGGACAGTTGGTGCAATTTTTTTAAATCAGAATTTATTGTACTTAACATATACTGATGATCGGAAGGATGAAATGTATATAATAACTGTGTGTCATCCGCATACGCCTGTACATGGCAGTTTCTTCCAAGAGAATTTATGATGTCGGCAGTATATATAATAAACAGCAGAGGGCCCAAAATAGAACCATGAGGAACCCCTGAATTTAACGTTACAGAGCTAGACAAAACATTATTGAATTTAACTATTTGTTGACGGTTACTCGAATAAGAAGAAATTAGATCAAGGGCAGGTGATTCAAAGCCGTAATATTTAAGTTTGGCCAGAAGTACATCATGATTGATGGTATCAAAGGCCTTTGAATAATCCAGTAGTATTAAGGCAGAAATCATACCATCATCACGCGCACATATAATTTTATTCAGAATATCCGCAATCGCAGCACTAGTACTAAAACCTTTTCTAAAGCCGGACTGGTAAACCGGAAGTATATCATTTCTTGAGACATAATTGTTAATTTGCTTAAAAATTATCTTTTCAAAAATTTTTGACATCGTAGGCAGAATACTTATCGGTCTAAGATCAGCCAGCGAAGTGGGACTCGATTTTTTAGCCAAAGGATTCACAACAGCCTGTTTCCAAGATTCTGGGAAATAGTTATTCATTATACAGCAGTTGATGATATGCGTGATGTACTTACTAATAAAAGGACTACAGTATTTAAGCATTATGCCCGAAATATTGTCTATGCCAGCAGATGTTAATTTTAAATTATTAATGAGCTCTGTCACCTCCTCAAGAGTTGTGAGTTGAAAAGAAAAACTCAGATCCGCACCAAACATTTTGTCATCATAAAAAGCAATTGCCTCTAGACTGTTAAAAACACCACCCCGCACAGCGGCTGCAAAGAAATTATTCATTTCTTCGGAGTCAGCCAAAGTAGCAGGTATAGTATTTACTTTTTGACTCCTTACGTTCAGTGATTTCAACGAAGCCCACAATCTACGATTGTCACTCGCCCCATGAGATAAATGATTAATATAGGCTCGTTTTTCGTTTTTTATGGCTTGGACCGTAAAGTTTCTAAGTTGTTTATAACAATTCCAATCATTTATATTGTTTGTTCGCTTATATTTTAACAAAGCCTTGTTTCTCTCGCGCTGCAAAAGTCGAATACTATCAGTATACCAGAGCGATCTGGGTTTCGTTATTCTGACATTTCGCAAAGGTGCATGGCAATCAAACAAACTTATTAACAAAGAATTGAACATATTAATTATGGAAAACCAATCAGAAGTCTCCAGGTCTGTGACGAACGAATTATAATCAAAATATTTATATTCCCTATATGTAATAAATTTTGGTGCAAGTTTTGTAGAATTTATTTTAAGTTCACAGAAAACAAGTTGATGATCTGATATTAAATCGGCATTAACAACGCCCGAGGTACTAACAATACTCGATTGGTTAACAAAAATTGGATCCAACAAAGTCACAGTGCCAGGTGAAATTCTAGTGGGCTCCACAATAAGCTGTTCAAAACCATAAGCAGTAAAACATTTCTCAAGAGGATTGTTAGGATTAAAAAGATTAATATTAAAATCACCTAAACATAAGAAAAGATCTATAGAAGGAAGAATATATGTGATAATATGATCAAGCGTCTCGATAAAAGCAGGACAACTAGAATTAGGGGGACGATAAAAGATTCCAATAGTAATTATCGTTCTACTTATAGTGAATTTCATAACCAAATATTCAAATGATGATTCTATTGGGAAATCAAACGATAGTATCTGAGTATTGTAACTGCTCCTCACATAAGCCCCAACACCCCCACCCCTACCTCGGCGATCACTTCTGAAAAAAGTATAGTCAGGAATGCTTATAACATCAGTCGACATATTTAATGAAAGCCAAGTTTCAGTCACAGCAGCGATATCAAAAGAGAAAGACTCAATTAAATCAGAAAAATCCTTAAAATTAGACATCAGCGATCTAACATTTAAATGAGATATCGTAAACGGTTTCATGACACAAACAACAGACCTCCACCAGAACACAAACCGAAATTCAAAAAAGGGATAATAATACTTAAAAAACAAGGGATATTAGTTAAGTTCTTCAAATAAACTGTAACAAAAATTCCTGGAACACTAGTGCACATCCTTCAAGTCATCAGTAGATTTTATCACAAACACGTTAGATCCCTCCGCTCTCCTCATCAAAATCTTGCCATCTCTAATCCATAAAAATTTCACTCCCTCCCTCTTCTGAAATTCCCTACACTTGTTAAATAATGCCCTGTTCGCCGCAGTTAACGAATCATTTATGTACACACTCCTTTCTCCATCAACCACATCCATTTTCCAGCTCAACTCCACATCCTTAACACGAAAGTCTCTTCTCACCTTTCGGGCCCTGACAAACTCCTGCTTCTTCACCCTCGAGACAAACCTGATAATCAAAGCCCTCGTTTCAGCAGTGGCACGATTCGCCCTAAGCCTATGACATGCGTCAATATCATCAGTATCCATCTTCACATTGAGGGCCCTTCCGAAATGAAGAACCGTGGAGATTACGTTCTCATCCTTGACCTCTGGCAAACCAAACACCTCCACAGTATTCAGCCGAGAATACTGTTCCTGCTGATTTAAACAGTCCCTCAGTGACACATTTTCTTTTTCCAGTCGAATGCACCTAGCAGTAACCTCGTCAATTCTCTCAAAGCACTGAGTCAACTTTGCATCTAGGTTTTTAATGATGAGATTAGACTCGTTCAAACGCTCATGACACACATCAAGAGATCTTGATAGTTCTCGGTTGACGTCACATAGTTCGCTGATCTTTTTCATAACATCCACAAGGGACGGAGAGCAGGTACTGCATCTCCAGTCTGTAGTATCTGCATCAATGCACTCATTATGCGCAATATTAGTACAGTTCTTTGCAGAACATTCGGCAGTCTTCCTGATGTTTGTTATTTTATTGTCACAGATGAAACAATTCGGAGACATATCAGCAGGTTTTATATTTACAATTTTATACGCTTCTTTTAAGTCGACAAAAACAGTTGCCAGAAATAGTACTTTTTCCAATAATAGATAAAAAAGTGCGGAAAACTGGGATGAGACTAACAAGAGACCGAGAAACGTGGCGATGATGATGAATAATATTAATCACCTCTTTAATGCAGAAATTGAAAACAAGCTGTGATAACGGTATCACCGATTTTACTTTCTTCCAAATATCAACTTTTCAAACTGAATAACTTCTGTTTCAACCTTGTACTCTGCTGTCCCTTCATTTCGTATTACTTTGAACATCTTTTTCATTTTACAGAGTCGAAGGTTCTTCCTATTCTATTATTACTCGTAAAGCTGGAATAGTCTCACCCGTTTCCCTACTTTTTTTAGCCCTAATTGATCTTCCTACAATAATCCCCCCACCGTCCTTTTCTTCGCACAATTCTAATTAAAATTTCTGATGCGCAGATAAACGTTCTAAAATTCTCGACTGTAATTAGCTAAATTTGAGTAAATTTGGGTAATTTGGATAAATTAATGTTTTGAACGAAATTTTCTTGACTAGCAATTTGACGAAAAAGACAGTCAGCGCGACACAGACGGTGGGGCGCTTTCGTGTTTTTCAGTCAAATTTTTACAGGCAAAGAAAATATACAATCTATTGCCTATTTAGATTTATTTGTTAAGAACCTTTTAGAAATTCACAAAACAGTTAGAAATACTCGATTTTGTTGGGTTATAATTCCCAACTTCGCATTTATCAGAAATCTGAAGGCCGAAAGCATTCTCATTGTGAGTCAATGGACGCCCGTAGCGGAATGACTCTTCTAATTTTATATATAAATTGAATTAGTCCCGGCTACTCTCTCTTGGACGTGAACTTTCTATAGTATCGACAACCGAATGATTTATAGAATGTGCGCTCCCATCTCGCTTGGAGTGAAAAATGTTATTATTTTCGTTGAAATCTGATACGCTATATATATACCCTGTTTGTTCTCATATATTTATATGGGTCATGGATTATTTCAGATTTATTGTATCAAAGTTTATACGTATATATACCTATTCTCCATTTTTATTATATTGTTTTGCTATTTTCATTCCGATATAACTCGAAACCGTCAGAATGATATTTCCCATTTTATGGGCGAGAATAAACCTTGTACTAGAAATAAATACCAATAGGTTGTAAAAGTCAGCACAATTAAGGTCTTCTAAAAATGAGTTTAATCGTCTCTCGCGCCATATACCCCTATTCTAAATTACATTACTATCTTACCAAACAAAAAAGCGGCGACAGTCATGGATGCCAACTTACCTGCAACAAGAAAGAAACATAAACATTTTGAATTTAGTTATCATGTTAAACGCCGTAATCGAACCCGGGTCCCCGAAATCCTAACTCTCTTCCTACTCGTCTATATATAACTATGATTGTAACAGTTCGGTCCGTCCTGACAAGCTAGCCGTCCTTGGCCTCGGCTACCCCAGCCACTGGCTACTTTCAGCGCACGCGACGCGAACCTGCTACGCACAACGCACCTCTTGTGCTCTCCGCCCGCCGTGCTCTTCTAGCACTTGGGTTGCCTATCCCACTTCTGAGATGTTAAACGCCGTAAAAGTGCCGCCGACTGGGAATCGAACCAGGGTCCCCGTAATCCTAACCCGCGTTCCAACCCACTGAGCTATGAGCTATGATTGTAACAATCAGGAGAAGATAATAATGCCTAATTAAATAATAAATACAAATCTCTGAATTCAACTCTCGGCAGTGTAGGTACTCGTACAAGTATGATGTTTCCGGGGAAACTCAAAGTGAAATTACCGCTGGAATTCTATAAATCAAACTCAATAATTGTGAGCCATGACAATATAATTTGATTTACCCGAAACATCCTTTCCTGGAATGCCTAACAACAGACAGAGAGATAGCTTTGTGTAAATGCAACTTTAATTTGGGCTGTGTGTGGCTGAGAACTTGTCCAATTTGTACCAGTACATCAGAGAGATAGGGTTGAATATTACAACAGGGGATCGGCCAGATTCACCGAAAATTCAATTCCACACATCAAATAAATGTAAAATAGACATTAGGGGTGTAAATATGTTATAAACTGCGGTTTAGAACCATTATCAAGTTTGACGTATTTCGTTATAATTATTGTAGGATGTTAAGAACAGCTGATTAGCTGATTACACAGAACGGAATTGGTGGCAATATACTATTCATGCAATTTTGCTTTATGTATCTTATTATGCACATCCGGGATAGTAAAGAAAAGCGGCCAGTGGCCGGTTTTACTAAAATAATACACCAACATTAAGAGTAATGAGTACTTCACGCGCTTTGCTTATGCATTATAATATCTACATACTTTCGCGTAGGCAGAAGACTTTGTATCGAAACTATGGTAAAATTGCAGTTGTTTGAGTAGTTCGCCAGTTGTGTAATAAAGGCGTTAGCTCTCGACACGTCGTCGAATCTCTGTCTGGTCCGCTGTTTCGGTGGCATTCTCTCACATTTGCGACGCTCGGCGGTCCCACTCTGAAAAGCTTATTTATAAAATACAACGAAAGTAAATTCATTCGGGGTTGTTGTAGCGAAGCACATTCCACAAACTGCCCTTTAACCGTGCCATATTGCAACGAGCGGAGCTCGTTTGAAAATTGATGGGAACCTAATGTGTGTACAGTACAGAAAACACGTTAACATGTTCAAACATCGATCGCGCGTATCAGACCGAACGTCACGGAAATTAATTTAACTCTGACCGCTCAAAAACTAATGAACATGTCTACTCGAAATATGAGCGATCCAGGAGAGTGCGCAAAAAATTGATTCGTCTTGGATTTTAGCAACCTTTAACCCTGTAGACTGAGGGTTTAATCTAAAACGGGTCGCTAGTTATGTAAGGGCAAATTCCATATGTTATATGCTCAGTTTAGTTCGCGGACCAGCGTTCGAGATGAATTTCGAGATTTCAGATTGTGGTCTGGGGTAGCGAGCGGGGGAGAGGCCGTATTCGGGGTAGATTTCAGTTTCTGTTTGGATTTTCGCATGACTAGCGACAGAGAGTAGATATTTTGCTGTTTTAGCCGTACTGGCGTATTGAAATCGAGGCGCAATATCCTCCCGCACGCTTTCGAATAAAATTGAAAATTGTTAGCTTTCGACTTCATTGCCATTCGTGTGTAACCCCGATAAGGGATCTAAGCAAATTCTAGATTTTTAGAGTCGTACGTGTTAGCCTGTGTATTATTGAACTGTTTTAATGTATCGGAAATACTTCGAGCAAATTCAAAAGCACGTGCATGTGGCAAACGCTCTCGCACGATTCTGGTTTTATTTATAACTTTTAACATTTAGATGATTCATTGACTCGATTAAACATGGTCGTATATAAAGTTCGGTATTTTTGTTCTCCTATTAAACAGTGTTTTACTTGAATACATTCACGTATCTGCTCGATTTACACCCACCACTTGACATCTTTCTTATCTCCCATTCACGTAGTAAACTACGTCTTCAGAATATCACCGTCCAGTTTAGACATCTTACCAATATTGAAATGAAGGCCAATCCTGATTGCAGGACGTATGGAGAAGAGGAAGAAACTTAGCGCCCATTTTTGGAGGGTATAGAACTTATGAGATAATCACATATGGGTGCACAATAAGCTTGAGCTTCAGGATGAAAGGCCAGGGATCTACTCCGCAAGAATCATAATAGTAATAATTCAACTCTCATCAGATTCTGTCCGCCTGTTAACCAAACCGACGAACGTCCAGCGTACTCTCCGAACCGATACAGGCCTGGTTTTCTGGAGGTTACTCTGTTTATTAGGGTGGTTAAGTTGGGATCTTCGTAGCCGCACCAGAGTGCAATCCTTTCGGGAGAGGCCCCAAAGCAATGTGGAACAGAAAGCTACTAGCATATACCAACTCCCTCCGCATTTGGAAGAGCGGAGGGAACGTAATTATGTAGCTTTACCCTTACCAGTGGCCTTCGATTGTGCTAGGTTTGTCTGTTACAACCAGCCAGCTCCAACCACCACGGTGTTGGACCTTCTTCATTTCTCCTTCTTCATCAGCTTTAACCCATCCACTCCTGGATGCTCTGCCTCCACAATTAATTAAATAGTAATAAATGGCCATCGGCACTTACATGAACACGACAGCGGTGGATATATCAGCAGATTGTAGGGCGGAACGAGAACGTATACTTAAAATCAGTCTCTCGAGGATCGGAGGCTGCAAAGGAATGCCTCTTGGCCTTCTCGACAGTTCCTTTTGTAAGTTGGGTGGGAGACTGATTCTATGGTTTACTTAGAGATTTTCCAAGGGGAGAATTGGTGCCGACTGCACCGAACGTGACGTTGGTCCATCGCGTCAAAGTCGGGTCGTGTGCTATCATTTGCGATCTCTTGCCCTCCACCTCATAAGTCGCGCGCTTGCATCTCCCATCCGTATACACATACGGTCAACGTCAGATACGTCATCCTCTTTTTCTTTTCTGGGAGCCTGATACCTGTAGCGACTTCGCAGAACAAATTATGAATGCCAATCCCAAGTTCATTAGGTCATATAGGCATTCTAATAAATTGTGCTTTGTTGTAGCGTTAGGCTTCAGGCTGTAAGAAATACAGGAGCAGGTTACACAGTCCAAATTGATGTATTAGAGGGGCGGCAATTTAGTGTGTTGGGTGGTCTCCCCATCTGCAGCGCCTTAGTTGTTAAAGCAGATTGCAGTGGTTGTATCATAAATAAATAAATAAATTTGGTATCTAACATGTAATTTTGGGTTTTTCGTGTTCATCCTCTAAAGCAGCATACCGAGAAAACGGTCCGTTGGGTCGCCAAGTTCTATGATGTTGGTCTTGCTCCAGATCTTGGCCAGAGTGCAACCTGCAGGATTAGATATCAAGGAATTGAATTACTGGTCATAAGAACATGCTCAAAGCATAATAGACATACCAACGGAAGTTAAAAACTTATATTAGGCATCGCAGGAACCCCATAGAAGTAATACTGTTCTACTACAAACAAATAAACATTTGTTACCCTTTAAAAAATCTCATTGCTGAACTTTTAAAATATATCGGGTAGGGTTGTGGGAGTAATCCAGTGTAGGTAAAATTTGTGTTAGCAGAGTTGCCTAAGTTTTAAGTAGGCGATAAATAGCGCCCTGTCGCAAGGGGGCGATTTTAAAGCACGCGCCCCATTTGCGTGTAAATGTGCAAGTTTTTCAAGTTTACGATAATGTAGTCGAAGCGAGAGAAGGTGGATAATTCATTTCTTTTTTTTTGCTATCGATATAGGTACTCCATTATTCTTCTATTACCAAAAGCATTCCATTGCCACATTTTGATAGGAAATTTATTTAAATCTAAATAAATACTTGATTTTCTAATATTAGGTATTTGTAGTTTCAAAACTCTTAACAATTACGCTGCAAGACAAGTAAACAGTAAATTACTCGAATGGAATTAGTAGAGATAGAGCGATGCAGTTTCTTTGTGACTTGTCTATACTTACTCTTACTACAAAGTAATTTATGAAAGTGTTTCTGTGAACTGGAAACTAGATATCCCGGGAGGCTATGATAACGCCCGAAAACAAAACACATCGTTATCCTCAATCCGCATAGCGTGCGCTGGTTTTGGGAGTAAATGTTCGATTAAAAGTTTTCGTGGGCGTGTATACAAATAAAAAGGAAACACAAAACCGCTCTGACTTTAAGACAGAGTTAACCCTAATGCTATTTCCGGCCACCCGTAATTGACGTGATGGTGCGCTGAAAACCCTTTTCGATATTAAGAAAGTTTTAATTAATTAAGGCGGCGCAGGAATGGAAAAGGGAAGAGGGCGCCGGAGGTGAAAGGTTTTAATACAAAAATAACTTTGGAAGAAAGTGCCAAGTACTCGGCCATAATGGAAAACAAGGATCAGAGAAAATGAACCCCACCCCTAGAAATAATATTAGGTATTTTACTCTTGTCATGTCTAAATTCATTCATGTACATACAGAAGTACACTGACAATCAACCGTTCTTAGTTTTTCGGACAAATGTCACTGTCAGGCCTTGAATTTCGTGTAGAATATTCGTACGTAAATAGTAAAATATCTAATAAGGAGGGTTTTTGAAAGACTGAAAATTTTAGTTCCCAGTGATATCCCTCATAAAATTTTCGGGATTAAGATGACTCCATTCGTCACGCAGCAATTTCCCCTGCAACCTGCAATATTACTTGCTCTAAGAGGTTGTCCTTGAAAATAGATTTCCCAGCCAACCTCGACGCACGTTATCACGCTACTGCCTTACGGAATTATGCAGTTAATAATTTAGAGGGTAAGAAAAATTTCCTATTATAATTTAAATACAAATTAAGCTTTGTGTTGTATTTATAGCCAAAGATAGAAAGGGATGGGATGATAAAAAACACTACTAGCAACATGTACGTACATAATAATAACCTAGTTGAAAATATTAAATGTATTCGAACAAACACATAATTTTAGCCGAAGTGCTAAGTTGCATGTTAGAGATGAATGTACAACGAGGAAGTCGGGGTTGCATGCTCTATTAAACAATGTTTACAAAGCTCACACCTTTAAAATACTAGTACTTTAGCAAAATAGAGGAGCGTGCATTCCATAAAAGTACGGGAAGGTGCCAATTAGGTTCTTTCATCGCCAGGGAAAATTAGTTAATGCGCAAAATGGGATGAAAATTGCTCTTCGTGGATTTGAACACATGCATGAAAATGCAAATTTTTGAATATATTTGTTGCGAAATAGTTAATTAAAGAACATGAGCGAAGCGCAAGAATCATTAAACGGACATGCAGAAATGTTTAGCAAAATATATATGTCAAAACATATATTTGTCAACAACATATATTTGCAGAAACAAACAGAAAAAATGCCTATTCATTTATTGGAATAAATCTTGCATCAATCTAACAGCTGGTCAACAGCTTTTATGTTTAAATATAAAGTATTGCGTTTGATCTATTTTTTTTATTATATTTCTATTCGTCTAGGCACGATCATCCCTTTCTAAAACTACTTGGTTCCGATAAGATAAACGGTCTTATTTAAAGCTGACTCGGTTTCAATCTCCTTTCGTGTCACTTTTTGTGAATTTTATCGCTTTGTCATTCTTTTCAGATCGCTAAAAGAAAATGCATTATCTACCCTTAATTTTTATCGATATTTGATAGATACATTACCCGAAGAAAGTATGGATTTTTAAGCATGAATAGAAATTTTACTTCAAAATTCCACCACATTCACTTCCTCACTTGTCAAATTATACTCCGCGTAACGGGATATGTCTCTCTAAACTGACCATAATAAAGATTAATGGTTTTGTATAATGGTAATTTATTGACATAGTTGCCCCAGAAATTCATCCCTTTTATACCGTTGACAAGAATTCAATCTTGCCTTCGATATAAATAAGGTTATTGGAAAACATATTGGGGAAATATAGAGTCTAGACGTACAAAGAAGATTTCCTATCAATAATAGCAAGCTGATGCACACAATACTTAATAACGCGCTGGAAATACGCTAAAATGTTCGTAAAAGTCAGGGGAAGAGCTGATTCGCAATGTCGGCTCGGTCAAGAAAACGATTTACTATAACTTTCTTTGCGTTCAGGGTAAATCATTGCAATATAATAATTCACATTCTTAGTTTCAGCCTTACGTCACAATATTGTCTATTTTACTACATGAAAAGTGTACTTCTTTGGTTAACATTATTTAATTACACTAAATACTCGGAGAAATAACGCAGAAATTATGATGATTCAGAGAAAAAACAGAGATACCTTATTTCATTGTTATAGTAAATTCTTGATAATATTCCAAAAGTGTAGATGGCCATAATGGCGTTTGAAATTGGGAGGACATAACCAAATCCTTTTACTGTTGGCCATTTTAATCAACAATCATGAAAATTTCCAAGATGCTCGATTCTGGATATTCAAGAAAGAAAAAATAAAGAAGTCGCTCCATATACCCAACCTTGAGCAAAGCTACATGTTCTACATCCGTCATGTACTGGATAAAGTATCGTACAAGTCCGCAGTTTTTTGAGAGTATCTACCAACAGCTATAGTGATGGATAGATGGTTAGCGCGCCTGACTACTAATCGGCCAAACACCGAATCAGACTCTTTCCCCTGCGAGTTTTCTATTGCATTGCTTCAATTTGTCTGAATCTGCAATTGATTATAATTGCCTTGAAAACCAGTCAGAAATGTACTTCCCCATAAGTTAATTTCCTCCAAAGCCGTTGTGTAACTACAGTCATCACATGTTTGCGCTAAGAATGGCACTGTGGCAATTTACGATGAAGCTTGAGTGTAAATGGGGCATATCTGGAACGGTTCTAGCAAAGTATAACGCATAACATTGCACAACATGAAAGCCTTTCAACCTATATCTACTTCTGCCAGTGCACATTATCGGTCGGTACAGTACGTAAACTTTGCTACTCAGCTTTGTACTTTATACAGAAATTGACGCAACACGAGGGTACAAACACATTATTTAAATTTAGACTAAACAAAGGATAGAAGCGTGGTAATACTCTTCGCGTCCATATGGTCCGCACAAGAAGCATAACGTCAATAAACACGGGCGGTCTAATTTCGGAAAGTTAGTTCAAATATTTTTAATCGCCGTAAGCATTTCGAGAATTGAATAATAAATAAGCTGCGCGAATTGATAAAAACCAGAACGAAACGGTATGAATATTTTGGCAACTCATTAACCGGAACACGGTTTACTTTAAGTTCTTCCACGACCGCTCCCTCAATGCGATGTTATTCAATCAATTGATGGAAGTCAGCCGGCTGCAACTCACAAGCTTCAACATTTTATGCTGTACTTTATGCAAAAATATACTGGGGTTAAATTCTGTAACCTTTAAACTTTGAAAAGCACCGAAATCTGCGCTACCGGTGTATCTCTGGTTGCATAACCAATCTTAAGTGGCGCATATTGGGTTGCATATTTGTTTTTAATGAACAGGCGATGTTCCAAAATGGTTTAATTTACAAAAAATAACATTGGACTTGTTAGAAATAAATCGGAGAATGAGCACCTTCCTGGGGCCTCGAGATGTTATGGGTTAGAGGCACGTTCGCGATAAGAACGAGGCAACGGCACACGCGGCGGGAAGACGGGAAAGGGGACTGGCTTTTGAGATATCGAATGAATGAGATGCAATTTTTGCCACGGAGAATAAAGTTTATAATTTGTGTTTTGTACTTTTCGCGTAAAACTATAATAATTAACAGACTTTTTCTCGGATGATTTATTGCATCCCAAATTTTGCCTAAAACATTTTTGTGCAAAACCCACCATTTTCCAGTAATTCTGGAAAAACTGGTTCTTGAATGTTTAGCCCCTAAACTCATTCACGTGTTCTTAGTTACTTCCTAGCATCTGGTTTCCCCCGTTTCCATCTAACGGTCTCAGACTACTGTTAAAAAATATTAAAGCTTCCCGCTTATAGAAATGAAGACTGAATTTTTATCTTTTTATGTACCCTTGGTAAGTTAGTGTGTTAACACCCGATGTATTTCTGCAGATCAATAAAGCCATGTGCTCTTAGAATCTATTTCTGGTAGTATCCATGGCACGCTGCGATATGACTCTATTAATAATTGGGTCAATATGCTGGCTGCTATAACTCAATGCGTCTTATAAACGTTTTTGCCGATGTCATAAAGAAATAAACTTGATGCTGTTAACCTATTTGAAGAATGAGCGTCAATCAAGCGAATGAAATTGGGGCACAGTTTTAGGAGTTTTAGAAATCCAAATGAACATCAAGGGCTCTATGATATAATTTTTATTTTATTTAATGGCGGGAGAGGAATAATGTTTTCGACGACTAAATTAAGTTTCCGTGCTGAATTTTACCCTATATTCCGCTGATGGTTTTATTGTTCTAATTCTTGTTTTGTAACAGAGCAAAATACCTCTATGACCTTAAGGAACAAGTTCTGTTTGGGGCAGCTTAAAAGCTTTACATTCTGACCGCAGCTTGAGCAGACAGTTTTCTCTCTGCTCCTAATTACAAGTAAAAGCAAGCCGGCCAGCAGGAATCTCACTGTTGGGCGAGTACCATCTGGGAAATTATTTTTAAATTAAATCTTATATCATCCCGACTAGGAATGCGGCTGGGGATTTCATCAATTATTTATTTAGAACTCCCGGAGAAGTGGCGGTGCGGGGCGGCGAAATTAAAAGCTGTCGGGTAAAACATAATTGCTCATCGGAGGCTGCCGCTGATGAAACTCCCCGAGAAGATGACGCCGAGTGGAAGTTTAGCAGATTGCCGCTAGAGAGTGTGCAGGAGGAGAAAATTAACAGGGGGCGGCTCCGGGATGGTCGACAAGACAGAAATCATTAATTTATTTGGTGTCGCAGTCTAATATACCCTCTTGCACGTACTCGTGCAGCTATGCCATGTCCTGATAACTGCTACTGCATTCGCTCTGCCGGAAATAAAACTACTTAATTCTTGACTCGTCTCTGACACTCTCGTGCACGGCGACTGAGCTGAGTTCCCTCGTGCAATATGATGATAGTAGTCTTAAGAACATGGCTAGAAGGAATTTCTCTGCTCGGAAAATTGCTTTGAATACTATTATACATATTGTTTAAAATTTTAGATTATAACGAAAAATAGCAATTCTATCATTAATTTTTCATCAATGATTCAATTTTCTTTTGTAAAACGGTATTAACTTAATTAAATTATAAGTACACTTTTCCCTTTATTTTTGGAACTTTATTATCCTACGATCCTATCCCCTATTCTTTATTGTCTTACATACTTTTCTCTTTTCCCCAACTCTTTCTAATTCCTCCTTATTGCTAACTTGTCTCTCCACGGTATCTTCAACACCCGTCTGGAGCATCACATTTCAAACGCTTCTACTCTTTTTCAATCCGCTTCTCCCATTGTCCAAGTTTCGCACCCATAGGTATAATTTCGTACTCCATACATGCATCTTTAAGAGTCTCTTCCGAGTTTCTACATTAACCGTTCCAGAATATAGCAGTTGTTTTTTTGTTAAACAAGTACCTAGTAACTACGTAGAGTAGTTTTTGATTCGTGTGAGTTGTATTTGTTTCCGTTTTTTTTTTAATTTCCAATCCGTTATAAAACTGTTAACTTGATAACTTGTCAATCACTTAGGTATACATACCTACATAAATGAGTAGGTATGTATTGTATTGTAGGTACCTATTTTACAAACAGAAGTAAGCAGGTATCTACAATCTACATACCTACTTATACTGAATTATAAAAGGCATGTACAGTTAATAAATTGTTGACTTTTGTTTTACTTATACCGGTCTGCCTTTACACTACTGTTTTGAGGTTGAATGAAATTGGGGTTAGATGCAAGAATCACACACCATTTCCACATTTTCCGGGACATTTACCTACTACATACATATAGCAAATTATGTGAATCGGACTTTTGATACCCTTGTTGCATCATTATATCGATTATGTTGTCTTTGTTTATGTTTCCTTGACACCTTACTTTAAAAATTCACGCTCGAAATAGTCCCAATAAGTATGTTATGAGATAGGTACCGCTTCACGGGCACTTCAAGAGAAGTGGGAGGAGCGCCTTACGAATCTCTGACGTCAAACCAATAACAAAGCGAACTAGCATGTGGGCGTGGTAAGCTAATTTCTTTCGCTTATTACGCCGCAAAAAAAATTTTAGAAAAAAAATTTCGCCGTAAATCAATTACAATAACAATTTTCTGTCATTTTCATGCCAAAAATAGATATCTTATTTTTCTCCGAACCTCCCTATTGAAATTGAAGATGGAAGATGGAGAAACTTTCTCGCCAGGTATACGTTACAGTACAATTAGACATTTTATTGCCCCGGCAGCAAAGTGGTTGAGGGTAGGTCGAGGGATTTTATCAAGAATTATTTAGTCTCAACCATTTGCCTAAAAGCAAAATTTTGCAAAAAGTTTGCCTACGCAAATTTTACGTGATAAAGGTCGAGGGGTACTTTACACAACGAAACAATAATTATTAATAACAATAATGATGGAATATTGATTGGTTTTCAATTAGACAGAAATGATAATGATTAATTAGGTTAAAACTTTGAACAATTAATTTAAAAAATGCAATTTTGCTATATTACAGAGTTTTCTTTGTTTTCTTGGGTAACTTTAGGTGCTTGATAATTACTTGACGTTATAGCCACTGTGGCACATGAGGTCGAGGTTGAGGCAGACACGTCGGTGGTAAAAATTGGTAAAGTATGAATATTTCTAATTTTTTGCATTATGTTCAAATGATGATCAGGGTTTAGTTGCAAGTATGGCTTTATGGAACATGCATTGGAGTTAGGGCAACCAAGTCCCGGGACCAAGGGGCCAATCGGGACTTCGGGACCTGACCAAAAAGTCCCGGGCCTAGTCCCGCAGTCCCGAATATATTAAACAGGCAAATTTTCATCTTATTTAAGATGTGACTACCACGAATGTTGAATAAAACAACTGTCTAACATGAAAAAAACGTTTCAACTTTTATTAGTGCATAACAACAAAATAAATATGTAACATAAAAACACAAAAGAAAAATGCACATAGGGTACATAAATAAGAGGAAATACATATAAAAAACATACACGAAAGTTTTACATATAAATGAAACAAAATGAAACGCCCTTGCGTCATTTGATTGAAAATATGCTCTGTATTCTGTGACGCGAGCGCAATCTCCCACCATTTTTCGGGACCATGCTAGGTCCCGGGACTAAAGCTGTGGTCCCGGGACCTCTAAAATCACATGTAGTCCCGGGAAATCCCGGTCCCGAGATCCCGGGACTGGATGCCCTAATTGGAGTGTCTAGTTATTTTTATGAGTTCTTGTTCTTCAACTCGGTTCGAGTGATTTGTTATTTTAATTCTTTTAGTGCCTAATCCAACATTTTTAGCAGTTTTTTTTGTAAATAATCTCACTCAAGAGAACTCTAAGAAACTCGATATATTTAGCTTTCCACCGAACCGAACATGCCTTGTGGAACTTCGCTCGAGTTGAACAAGAAATAATAAATGCACTCGTGATTAATGGTCAAATTATGTAAAGGATCTGCCATGGAGTAATTCGAGTGGAGGAAAATCCCATTAGTGATGACGCAACGAGAACGATCGTGACCCGATTTTTGACAGTAATTCGTTTTGTTTAAGTTTTGCTCACCTTCCAATCTTGACACGGAAATGACGAGCGCAAGTTTAAGAATTGCAGTTGCATTTTCCTCTTCGCATATTTGTTATGTGAAGCCGAGAACGACGCGCTCCGGATACACAGTGGCATTTAGAGATATGCAGTTGAGGAGCAAAGTAGATTTGGTTCCATCCAGCAGAGAGGATCGGCCGTCTTTTATCCGGGAATAATGAGAATGTTATGGTGATGAGTTTCACGTTTACATCCCGATATTAAAGCAGCGTTATTAGCGCTCGTGCGCCAGACATTTGGCGATTATTCGCCAGGTGGCGCGAGTCATGCGGACATGTCCTCTCCGTCCTATATAGAGTTGGACGGAATTTTCATTAACTAGCCCGGATGCATTTCACTAGCTTCTTGTACAATGTTTTAATTTCGACGGTCCTTCGTTTTTGCTACTCTGGATTCTCCTGGTGCACATTGGTTTTATTACTCGCTCAACGGCGAGAGCTGGGATATTTTTCAATTTTGTTGGGGCAATTTTTTGTTCCGTGCATACACTGCGGAATAGCAATCAAAGCGAGAAAAATAAACTGTGCGTCCTTCACTCCGCCATTCGTCGTTGTTAACGATGCTCAAGGCCCGTAATAATCATTCCTGAGAATTTACGTGATAATATTATTGATCATCGGAGTGATTTTTGTACCTTCTTGTAGCAATCAAAAATTTGTACAAGGTGTCCATAAATTAGACCGACAAAGACATGATTGGTGTGAGACCTGAAGGTGAGTCGCTCATCGAAGATGATGCCCAAATGGTCTTCCCATAATATTTCTTCTTCCTTTTTCTTCATTCTTCTTTGTACTGTTCCAATTGAAATTTTTGACGCAAGATGGGAAATTAAACAAATCGTCCTAAAATTCTCGCATCTACCTTTGTATTCCTTTTTTGACAGAGCTACTACGATGTTCCGATTGTAGTTCAATACCTTCTCCGTACCAAAACAACACCAACAAGGCGCGATGAAATTGTGTTTAACATGCCATGAATTTGTATTCTTCTCTGGCATGTATGATTATGTATAATCTTCTGAGAGTGTACTCTACAGTTATCTAAAGTAAGTTGCGACAAGAGACAAGTGGCAGTGTTAAACGTTAAAGCTTTAGTTTATAGTTAACTTCCTCTTAGTAGGAGGTGTTCATTAAACTGTAATTAATTATGCTTGAGTATATAATAAAGACGTTTTATCGATACGTAATACATATATTAATGTTCTTTGGCAAGATGTCAGAGTGTGCCAACATTTTATTATTAAATTGAATCAGTCGAGGGTCATCTTCAAAGGAACATTTAGAACTATTTATATATTTTATTATAATTATTGAGTGCTTCAGGAAAGTCTGCCCGAATTCTGAGATTAGGTGTATACAAATAGACGAATGAAAAGGTAGTATAAGTTGTTTTTGTAATCACCAGTTGGTTGGTGTGCGATAAAATAATTCGTGATACTTTTGGACCATAAAATTGTTTGGTAGAATTGAGTATGTTAATAGCAAGGGTCCAGGAGGTGCGTCTCATATAAGAGGTACTAGTAGTTTTCACAGAATGCAACCCAGCGACAGAGTTAAATTTGACAGGGGTTGATCCAACAGAGACAATGCGTATTCCTGATCAGGTAATTTTCGGGGGCATCACAGACCTTTCCGGTGTGACATTTAGAATAAAGGGTTTTAATAATTCATAGTGAAATGGGATCGAGTTTTAGTAGTGTAGTGGAAGGAGTATTGGCTGATAAGGGTGGGGATGGAGTGGTGGATCCTTCGGGAATTTTCACATGTTGAGCGGCTATCAGACTGGAAAGCTGTTGCCTGCTTCAGCGCGTATTAAGGTCATTAGAAATATGGAATTTTAGTCGCTATAAATTTTGTTGTCTAGTGGCTCATAAAGACGACTGATTTGTAGCTGAAACATTGTACTATGTACAATACAAAGTTATACACACCATGGTTATATGTATATTACATTATGTTGAAACACTGACGCTTTTCTTGGTAATTCCTCCAGCATTCTTGCTGTTATTAAGCCTCTTCCTGATCTTTCTTAATTCCGAGTTTTGATAATACAACGATTACTAAGTACTAAATATACAGCGTATCCCAATAAGTGATACCGAGGGATATTTAGGGAATGAATCCAGAAGCACCGTTAAGGACTAAGATACGCCATTGTAAAATTTGGCGTATCTTAGTCCTTAACGGTGCTTCTGGATTCAGTCCCTAAATTGCAAATAAGTAAACGTCCTGCCTTAAGATTTCACCAAAAGCCGCCCATTACAAAGATGCGATCGAATTCCGCCGGTATCTCGTCCCATTACAGACACAAGTGCCACACAGGATTGCCAAAACGATCTAATCTTCACAGACAGCACTTTCAATTCCCCAGTATGAACGTATTTACTTATATGTTATCAACAAGCTAGGGTACTTACTCAAAAGTTAAAGGACGGTTGCTATCAGTCGATCACACGGTCGATCAAATACTACTAAGTCGGATGTCATCTCTGATGCTGCGGGTATTTGTTCCAGCTGAATTTTCTTCTGCGGAGCACCCACTTTTATAAGCGGTGAATGGGGGGCTTCGGCGGCGGTTTGACGTCGGATTCTTCTACGTCAGCTGTGGTGGCGGGTGCAAATTCAGCACGGATTCTTGCCATCTCGTAAAAGTGGGAGTCAAGAGTTTCTACGTCACATCAGTGCCTCGTGCAAAGATTGGTTTGGGAATTCCTATCATCTCGCGTGACGTCAGTCGCACGTGGGGCGTGTTTGTTGGAGCTTTTAGGCATTACGTCTGTGCATTGTGACAATAACTTCTCCCATTTCTTTCTAGCTGGTGAATGCCAGTAGTTACGTTTCTATGAGAATCGGTAGATACTGTTCCACTTCTTGACATTGTTCGTCTTTGTGATAAGCAAATACGCTAGCGCCATGTTCTACAAACAGATGAGTTTTCTCCATGTTAATTTTTCCTAAAGAGGAGAGTCCTTACCCGGAGCTTCTTCATTTTTTTTTGTAATTTTCCGTACTGACAATTTTAAAGATCAAAACTGAACGTTGGATCAGGATAGCAGGAAATATATAATAAGTATCAAAAATACGTTTACATTTGAATGCGGCTAAGGAATAATAATTATTACAGACCAATAAAACTAACAGTTAAGTTTGGATTAGCCGTGACGTCGACGCTCCTTCCGAATTATCAGCAGACGTTAATTGTTCGGAGGATCTTCCAGTAGACAACCTGGAATAATACGAATGCGGTCGAACGTACATTATATCTCCAGATAAAGCGTTAAATTATGATCGTATTACTTTGGAGAGGCGGCGGTGCTTCATGGAAACCGCCTTTAAATGAACGGCTGCACCCGTTCCACATTTTGAGCGCGAAGCTTCTCATATCTGGGAACGGAACTGGTCCGTGAAAATTCCGGAGCGCAAAGAAAAATTCGTATTAAATTGGGCGATGCCAAAGTGTGTGTGGCGTAGTATGCACTGTTGCCTATCCAATACCGTGTTCACTGCAGCAAGAGCGGTGATGCATTGCCGCCGTCAAGGTGACAACCCGAAATGTATCGAACGGGTGAAAATATCCACGCCCGCCTCACTTCCGCTCTTCTCTTGCAATAAACGCTGTCAAATACGACCGAGTGATTGATGCATGCAAGAAATATATTCGCCATGTAACAACAGACACAATCACTGCCGGAGCGTGTGCTCCTCGTAACCCGACCTTTATTACTCCTTTATTGAAAAGTTTATGTCGAGGTGGCGCGAGGTAGACTGCCTCAGAAAACTCCTACTACACCTCCCAGATATCTCTTCTCTTTTAGGTTGCCAAAATACATGGTTTTTATTAACACGGGGATTTCTATTTTCTTAATAAAATATATTTGAACAGATTTTCATAAACTCTACTGCAGAAGGTAAAAGTGTTCGATAAATTTTCATTTTGTTTAATACACTGCTTCACCCTTCCAGATCGTGTTCACCTATCTGGGTACTATAGTGAGCTGATTACTTAAACCTCGATTTAAACTGATCAAGAAATATGGGCGAAGTAATTCATGAAAAAATTACTCATTTTTGAAGTGAAACTTCTTTTGTCGCGGCAGAGTAAGTTCCTGTGTTGGCAAATGCGAGTGTTAACGAAAAGTGGAACGAAAGGAGGGGAGCAGTTTGAGAAGACTGGCAGATGAGAAAAGGAATATCGAACGCTCCACTCTTTAGCCACGTTCTGGCTCATGCTTCGCGCTTCTTCTCTCAGGCAAGCGTCAGTAAGGCGAGGCACAGCGTTTCAGTTCTCGTGACACTACAAAGCGCTTGGTTAGAAGCATTAAAATTCGATTTATTCTTTCATTATTATTATTTTGATACGGACAATATTTGTAATCGATTTTTTGGGTATTCGAAGTACGCAAAATAGACAATAATTGATAACTGTCACTTTACCCATGTTCAATCAATCAAATAAATATTCATTTACCAACCACAATGATAGTTGATTAGACGGTCAACTTTAGGCAGTAGTTCGAATACTTTTGCAACCCTATCAAATTTTGATGCGACCTCTGCATTAAATTTTCCAGCAACTATCGTCAGTAATATCTTTTCGGTTGGGAGCGCGGACAGAAATCGTAAAATATCCAGGAAAGGGAGATAAATACGGCAGGCAAGCTTTAGTTAACTTTTCCGCTTTAAAAATAGATTAGTGAGCGCGGGTCATTGTAAACCCGCAGACGTAAATCCGACGCAACTACAAAAGGCACAAAAGAACGTATACAGGAATTATTCCATTTACAGCGTATTTTGTGACCGGCAAAAATTTCATTCAATGTGTTTATATTAGGGGTTTTAAACTGAAACACAATTTCGGTGAAAAAGAACAATTATATTAAGGCCTCAAGATTTATTTATGTATGGAATAATTATGTGGTCCTTCAGTGATGGTGATGGTTTCACAAGTTTATTTGATATAATTTCACTCTTTTCGCTTTACAGATACACGAATATTCTTGATTAAACTCAAACTACCCAAAGGGCAAAGCAGAATGGGGTAAAGTGGAATGTACGTCAATTTTTTATTCCAAAATTGTGATAGTTAGTCATCTAAAAGGATGACACCCTGTATAATAATGATTGTCATACGTAAACTATCTTGCACTGGGTACTAATGAAGACCTAAAACATTGAGCAGAAAAGGTCTTTTATATTATATGAACTTCCATTTCTCTTTACAAAGTGCTTTCGGTTTACCATTTTTGTGGGCTCGCGAGAGTATTTTCCCAGTATGCATTCAGCGTGCAGTCATCATTCTGACGGGAGTACATAAAATCGTAATACAGATGTGTTGAAAACAATAGAGTGCAGAACAATAAATAATGTAATA
The DNA here is from genome assembly GCA_963966045.1 of Xestobium rufovillosum. Classification (NCBI taxonomy): domain Eukaryota; kingdom Metazoa; phylum Arthropoda; class Insecta; order Coleoptera; family Ptinidae; genus Xestobium; species Xestobium rufovillosum. The sequence continues at coordinate 37,149,997 of OZ014496.1, forward strand.
AAATTCGCAAATAAAGTGCAGAAAATTGAGTAAAGGGAAGTTCTGAAGTTGCACGTGCTGTAGGTATTTTCTATTCCGAGTTCTGCGAATCAGAGATCCCTGGAGCCTATCGATTGCACATACTAAACAGCACACCCGAAACCGGCGACCAGCTGCAAGTATTCCGGGAGAGAAAAGAAAAATACTCCACCGGCTTTGCATAAAAACTTTTTATATCTCATTATTCTGGAAGTCTGGAACATCCGAGAATTTTTCCATTGTTCCTATAAGTTTGTACGTCTCGGCATTCGGCGCTGTTTTATTAAAATTACAATGATAAAAATTTATAAGCTATGGGAAGTGAGGTCGGTTTGCACGATTGGGGAGACCAGTTTATGTAACTTGAGCATGAGCCTCAATTACACAGAAAATAATAACTTGGCCCTCATAACCAAAATTTATTTATTTATCCGAGTTACAGAAAAATAAATTTATATAGTTAAATTTGACATTAGGCGTTTTTTTGAATATTAGTTTGGACATTTTCTAATTACCCACTCATGTATTTTTGTTTGTATTCGTTTTGTATCCAATCTGCTTTTTTTTCAGAAAGTTTTAGTTTTTATGTTCAATTTTACGGTATCAATATAGAGGAAAAATATACCATCAACAACACATGTATGTGAAGGAAAGTAATATTACATCTGAGAGAATTTAAAAATAAGTTTACGTCTCTCAAGTTTGATCTGAGCCTGAAAAGGGTCAAGCGAAATGAACGTCGGTGTGAAATATTTAGTATTGATATACTGACTTTAATAGGAAGCAGACACGTGTCGGCTGCTTTCCTGTTTCCTCCAGTCACTCATGGTATTACCTGAACCTACGCCTAAAATATTTAAAAGATAATCTATCGCCTCCAAATTCCCCCGAATTCGTAAATGATTGGATTTATTATTGATAAAGGTCAAGTGCCGCTAGGAAATCCACGGAATCTACGAAGCAATAAGCTTAATCTAAAATTCAGCACAATTCATGACTTATTGATATTTATTACGTATAAACAGTAAACAAGATAGTGCCTAGAACACTACCCTGAGGCACGTCAGATGTAAGGCTGTTCAAAGATTGATGCATCCCCAAATTAAAAAATACATACATAATTCATAGAACGCGATTATACTTAAGCAAATTGTTGTGATCTATATTTAATTAAGAAAAACAAATACTGTCAGATGAAAGATTGTATTGCATTCGCAGAATGTTTATAAACCAATGCTTATCGTTAAGCTTGCTTGCTGATTCATGTTATGGTAGTAGTATGTAGACGGTCGCGAGAGGCGAAACTGTATTCGTTTTAATCGCTTATTCATTTTCAATAAATTGCTAGTTATTCTTGAAGTTGTCTGAACTTACCACTCAGAATTCCACAAATATCCACAACAGGTTATGGGCCCAGGTGTCGCAGGTGGGTTGTTAAGTTCATTGTTGACTTTGAACGGTTAATTCAAGTTAGAGTGTGACTAAAAAGTTGTTTAGTGCATTAAAATTGTTTTAACGCGTTATCAACAAAATGGAGGTTGATAAACTCAAAGTAGAGAAACTTCGAGACGCTGATAACTGGCCGCAGTGGCAATTTGTCATGCGAACTTTATTGGAAAGTGAAGATGCTCGTGACGTGTGCGATGGCACAGTTAAGAAACCTGAAGTTGGTGATGAGCAGTATGAACAAAAACTGAAGAGATGGACAAAGGCTGATCGACTTGCAAAGAAACTCATAGTAACCACTGTGGACTCGAAGCCACTGCAATTCTTAATGAGTTGTGAAACCGCAGAAGAAATGTGGAAAAAGCTGCACAGTATCTATGATATGAAGTCGGATGAGAGCCTCTCTCTCGTTCAGAAGCAGTTCTTTGAATTCCGCTGGGATCCTGCTGGAAATGTAGCTCAACACATCTCTAAGTTGGAGCAGTTGGCCAATAAAATGAAAATGTTGGGTGAACAAATTTCAGAATCCATGCTTCTTACCAGAATTTTGTCGACGTTGCCATCAAAATTTAATCATTTTCACAGCGCATGGGACTCGACTGATCCAGGTAATCGAACCATCGACAATCTAACAACGAGCCTCATGACTGAAGAGTTACGCCTTCAAAAGCAGGTAACTGAAAATGAGGAATCAACAGTCGCATTGTTTTCGAAACTAAAATTGGGCAAGAAAGTTCCGAATTTTAAGAAAAAAGCTGGTTGTTTAAATTGCGGAAGGAAAAACCATGTTCGCGAAAATTGTCGTGGTTGTTATAAGTGCGGTTCGAAAGACCACATTCTGAAAAACTGTCCGAAAAACGAGTACCAACCAAAAAGTGGTAAATCCGGTGACGATTCATCGAGTGAACAACAGGCGTTTGTAGGAAGTGCTGACGTAATAGTAACCAGAGACATTTGGTTAATCGACTCAGGTGCATCTGACCATATAACCAATAGGCGTGATTGGTTCATGGAATTTAGCGAGTTTTCAAAACCCGTGATGATAAGAGTCGGAAACGGTCAGCAGATATCGGCGTTTGGTCGCGGGAACCTTAAAGTCGAAACGTATGGTGAAACGACGTGGCTACCCGGTGTAATTTACGACGTGCTGTATGCTCCGGATATGACTCACAATTTGTTTTCGGTAAAAGTAGCGGCTAGCAAGGGCCTTGATTTTTGTATTAACAACAATGGCAAGCATTGTGTGTTTATGAAGAATGATAAAATTGTTGCTACAGGAGTTAGTAGAGCTCAATAATTTGTATCAACTTCGCGTTCGGGTTGTGCATACAAATAAAATTGTTTATTCTGCTGCTGCTAATAAAATCGGTTCGCTACAGTTGTGGCACGAACGGTTAGCTCACCAAAATAAAAAACATGTGCAATCGTTTTTAAAATTAATGGGAACTGAAGTGACCTCGGACAATACATTTTGTGATGGTTGTGTTTATGGGAAGCAACATCGAAGAAGTTTCAGTCAAAGAACGGAAGATACTACAAATGCTCCTAGGGAATTGGTGCATTCTGATGTATGTGGTCCGATGAGCGTGGAATCAGTAGGTAAGAAACGATACTTTGTACTATTTAAGGATGATTTTAGCAAGTTTAGAGCTGTTTACTTCATTCGAGAAAAGTCGAAGGTAAAAGACAAATTGAAATCATTTTGCAACGAAGTACACACAAAGTTTGGGCATCAAATTAAAGAGCTGCAAACTGACGGAGGCAAAGAGTATGTAAACAATGATGTTCGAATGTTCTTGAGTGAGATTGGAACTAAACATATTGTAACTGCCCCGTATACACCAGAACAAAACGGAGTAATTGAAAGAGAAAATAGAACAGTAGTGGAAGCTGCTCGTTCTATGTTATACGCAAAATCCTATCTTCCACAGAAGCTTTGGGCAGAGGCAGTAAACACTGCGGTTTACGTGCTTAATCGAACAGGACCAACAAGAATATCAGAGAAAACGCCATATGAGTTGTGGTATGGAAAGAAACCAAAAGCCACAAACTTAAAGGTCTTTGGGACAGAATGTTATGTGCACATACCCAAAGAAAAGAGACGTAAGCTAGACAAGAAATCCCAAAAAGGTTATTTTGTGGGGTACACAGAAGGAGTCGAAGCTTATCGCATATGGGTTCCTGATGTCAATGATGTCATCGTAAGCAGAAATGTCGTTTTCAAAGAAGAATCAACATTATCTGTAACAACAGAAGTTGACACAATTGGTACCTCTGAATCTGCTGATGAAGCGGAAGATGTTGAATGTTCAGACAACAATTCCGAGTCGAATGGTGAAGAAGACATACGCAAACTGAGAGATAGGAAAACACTGAAGAGACCTGATTATTATGGTGTTCCTATTTGCATGACGGCTGAAACAGAACCAACCGATTACGATGACGCAATGAATTCTGAAAAGGCTGAACATTGGCTCAGTGCAATGACAGAAGAAATGAAATCCTTAGCCAAAAATAATACTTGGGTTTTAGTTGACAAGCCGATTGGTAAAAAGGTGCTTGATAATCGTTGGGTATACCGAATTAAATATCACCCCGATGGCTCTATAGATCGCTATAAAGCGCGATTAGTCGTGAAAGGATGCTCTCAAAAGGAAGGTTATGATTACAATGAAACCTTCAGTCCAGTAGTACGTTATGATACTATTCGAGCAGTCTTAAGTGTGGCATCATCAGAAAAATTAATTCTAAGACAATTCGATATTAAATCCGCGTTTTTATATGGTAACTTGGATGAAGAAATTTTCATGAATCAACCAAAGGGATTTGAAAATGCTTCGAGCAAGGTTTGTAAGCTATTGAAAAGTTTGTACGGCTTGAAACAAGCTCCCAGATGTTGGAATCGAAGATTTACTGAATTTCTGCAGAATTTTGGTTTGAGGGAGAGTACTTGTGACACATGTCTATACATACTTAAGGATAAAACGAGAAAATTATTTCTTTTGTTATATGTTGACGATGGGTTAATAGTTGCTTCTAAAGCCGAAGATGCTGATGAGTTACTTGGACAAGTACAAAGCAAGTTTGAGGCAAAAATCGTAGCACAAGTAAACAGTTTTCTTGGTATGGAAATCGAGCAGAAGTCAGATGGCTCAATTTTTATTAATCAAAGAAATTATGTTCATAAGATTCTGGCGAAGTTTGGAATGAAAGAAGCAAAGTCTGTGTCAATTTCAATAGAACCTGGCTGGAATTGCAACGTTTCTAATGAGTTAGCCAGAGATTTTCCTTATCGTGAAATAGTAGGAAATCTCATGTATCTTCATGTCATATCCAGACCTGATATAGGATTTGCACTCAACGTTGCATCAAGATCATTGGAAAAACCAACGGAAGCGCATTGCAATTTGGTTAAACGTATACTTAGATATCTCAAATATACAGAAAATCTTGGACTTCTTTATGGAACAAGTGGAAATTTTGAAGTGTACAGCGATGCAGATTTCGCAGGTGACACTACCACAAGGAAATCAACTACAGGAATAGTCTGCAAATACAGTGATGCGGCAATTACTTGGCAGAGTAAAAGACAGCAGTGTATAGCATTGTCAACAACTGAAGCAGAATTTATAAGTGCGGCAAGTGCGGGGAAAGAAATGGTTTGGTTAATTCGTTTGTTTAATGAAATTGCTGTATGTGAAAATAAAATTGAAAAAGCTGTTTTACGTGTTGATAATTTAAGTGCGATCAAGTTGATAAAGAATCGGCAGTTTCATCAACGTACTAAACATATTGATGTTCGTTATAATTTTATACGTAATCTGTATGAAGAAGATAGGATTAAGGTAGAATATGTACAAAGTGATGAGCAAATTGCTGATGTTATGACTAAATCACTGTCACGTCAAAAGTTTGATTATTTGAAAGGGAAACTTGGTTTAACAACTAATAAATAGGTTTTGTATTGTTGTTATCTGTCAGTATGTTTTTAGGGAGAGTGTTGTGATCTATATTTAATTAAGAAAACCAAATACTGTCAGATGAAAGATTGTATTGCATTCGCAGAATGTTTATAAACCAATGCTTATCGTTAAGCTTGCTTGCTGATTCATGTTATGGTAGTAGTATGTAGACGGTCGCGAGAGGCGAAACTGTATTCGTTTTAATCGCTTATTCATTTTCAATAAATTGCTAGTTATTCTTGAAGTTGTCTGAACTTACCACTCAGAATTCCACAAATATCCACAACACAAATGACAACGATTTACGAATAACATAAATAAAAGCTCCCAACGACATATTCGACCATAATTAGATAAGTGAGTCAAAAAAACATCCCCTAATCGATGATCGGGACTGGAGCACATTATAGAGCTTCACGACAGTTATTTGGTAAATGGCGACATATTCTTTTCCTTTGAATTTGTCGATGGAGTTTAGCTACAGAAAAGATCAAAGGGTATTTTGTAAAATTGTTCGCTGCACTTGTCGTTCAATGTAGAATTATTGATGTTCTGTTTTAAAGCTGATCGGAATAGAGTTTAAAGGAATATTTTTGGTTTGTAGATGAAACTATTGAAATACACCCTGTATTAACTCATCCAATCAATTAATTAATGAATCCACTACATTTTAAATCTCTCTGGTTTTAACAATTCATGTTTATGCTGTTAGATGAAAACTTCTATCGATTTAAAAATTTAACTCTGCCCAGATGTTTCATTGCAATTTTTGCATAGCATAAATATTATGAATAAAGGATACATTGAGTTTTATGTTTCCGTGAATGACATTTAGTTTTTGCTTTTGAGTACTTGACATTTAACAATAAATAAACAGGAGAGTGTGAAATTATCCCGAAGATTAGAGAGATGTAGTTAGAACAAAGTAACAGCTTACGTAAGTAAGAACATTTTAGCAGGTTCATATATACGCTTTGAATTAATTATAACTTTCAAACATAGCCATCTGGTCTGGTAGGTATCGTCTATAAATTGTTATTACAATTTTATCAAAGATGTTTTTAAAAAATGCCAGACGCCCACCGGGTTTCTCTATTTTTATTCTTGAAATTAAGTTGTAGAGCACAGTCAGTATCGAATGTTTATGACCTGTATTATTATGTCAATGTTTATTAATGTTTGGTCACCCAACTAATGTTGGCAGCAAGAAAATTCAATACTTTCTAGACATTGAGAAAGCTTTTGGCAGAGTGTAGCACCCCGGTTTGCTGCACATAAAGAAAATTACCAAGATCCCCAACTGGATAACCAGAACCATCAAATCGTACCTAGAAGACAGGAAATTCGAAGACAGTCTTGACCGCACAATGTCAGCTCAAAGAGTCGTTAGAGGAGGATCTGTTTTGGAACCAACACTCCCTTGCATGAAGGCAAGTTAAGCAGATCAGGGAACCAGAGCATCTGAAAAAGGAGCTACACCATCTACGTGAGACGTTAAAGAAGAACGGCCATACCATTACCAACATAGAGTAAACTATCAGGAAATAGCTAGGGATGAAGGAACCAAAGATATATGAGGCATCTGCCTATCTGCCTTATATCAAGGGGTGCACGGGCGAGATTGAACGCCTTCTGAAGAAGCATGGAGTACGAGTGGAAAGAGCTGGGGAACTTCAACTGGGACCGAGGGATTAAACCTTTATGCAGGAAAGAGCACCATCACATGGTTCAGCCAGAACATTTTTGTCCATGAGCTCCTGCATCAAAGTTCCAAATCTCGATGTATTAGATTTTTGTAACGGTGAAAATAATGAACTATGTATTAAAGGAAGGATGGGGGAAATGATTAGATGCCCTGTCTTGTAAGGGATTAAGCTCAGACCTCATAGTGTTTAGGTACATTATAAGCATATGCAAGTGTTAGTGAAATACTTAAATATAATCAAAAAATGTATCAGTGACGCAAATTAAGGACTTCCCAAACATTTTCCTTTAGTATCTACACCTCTTCCGCCAACCCTGCCAAGAGAATTCTCGGCTTCTTTTATGCCACAACTACAACACATTTAAAATTAGAAGTTTGGGATTAAGATAATTATTTTCCACAAGCCAATTTGGCCTCGAAATACAAATCTATTTTTCAACAATATCTCGCACAAACATTTGCAATAACAAAATTCTCGTTCAACGCTGTTTGACCGTAAAACCACGTCACCCGTTTTATGACCCGCATCTTTTTTTAACCTATGTTTAGAATACATTTCATTATACCTCTTTCCATTGCACAAACGACAAACCGTGAATAATGCGAGCCGGATGTAAAACAAAATTGCACCAAAAATGCCACTGCTCGATAACATAAACTAGAAATTGATTGCTCCAAAAGTACTAACCAACATCCCATCGTAATAGGCCAAAAGTTCGGGGAAAACCAGCATGTCATAATCCATGATATTCGAGAAAACAGCTCTATCCACACACAAAAAGAAAACCACCAAACGAAAACTAATTGCGAGTTCAAGTTCCGTTTAAAGGTTCCTCAAGCTGCCGCGAAGAACGTACATGAACTAAAGCTGATGTAAGTTTTTCGGCTTGCAGCCGACATGTTTGTTTATGTTACCGCGCTCTGTGTAAGTAAAAGCGTGGCCGCGCCGCAGATTTTCGTGTGGCTCACGGCAGAAACTACCATTAAAACGCACGCTGAATCAATACGGGAGCGCGCGTACACGCATTTTCTCCGTTTGTCTATTGCAGCGCTTCCCTTCCGTTCGTATTTAAAAAAACTGAGGGAAACTACAGCAGCGCGGAAGGAATCTGAGATTGAGAGCGCGGAGAGATTTTGCGGCTCCAGATGTTTCGATTATGGTGGCGTTGGTGCGTCATTGCGGGCGGACGCTATGAATAGACCACGTGCGATTTGGCGGGAAACATTTACGATTCTGCCGAAGAAGTCCAACTGGTACTAGTCTTTTATTAAAATGTACAAAATTAAATACGGCTGTCATCAAAAACAGGCTTAATACGACCCCCGAACAGAAACATATTAGAAACTAGACAAATAGCAAGTTATTTAACAAAAGAATGAAAATTTTACTCACACATAAAATAAAACTTCGGAGTTTGTCGTATCAAACGCTCCAGTACAGGGTGTCCTATTTTCGTTGTGATTTGGGGTCTTCTCATTGAAGCAGCAGAGATAGAGCCTTGGGGTTTTCGCGAACAGTTGTATTATTATGATTATTTTTCCGACCCAAATATCGACCAATAGAATTGCACCATTCGACGTCACGTGGTACAACCTACATGGTATTATACTGATTATTTTTCGACGTTTCTATTTTCCAATAAATTAACAGTATTTTTGATCACGTGTTTAATTCTGTCCAATTAAATCATTATTATAGTGAGAATTTTTTACTTAACTTGTCCCAGCGGGAATTTTTTTAGTATTTTGTTTTTGTTGATAAAACTACTTGTTTTCTAATTTTGACATATGTCATATATGTTTTAATCGCAAATTGTGACACTGAAAGAATAATATTGAAAAGTTGTTTCTTATTTGAACGTCAAAAAATAATCTTTCGAATACCACACGAGAGTAAGAATAACTTGGAAAATAATTCTCCACATTTTACTCAAACTTGTCGCCATTCGGCAATAGCCACTCGAGCCCTACGGGCTCTCGTGTCTATTGCCTGGCGACAAGTTTTCGAAAATCTGTCTAATTATTTTCAAGTTATTCTCACTCTCTTGTGATATTACTACTGATAATTTTTTGATTATTTTCTCTGGTAGTTGCTATATATAAAAAACATAACATAATCCAGTCAAATTAACCACACGTCAAACTGACAGGTTGAATTCAATTGTGAAAATCGGAGATTTTGCATGAAAATGAGTCGATTTGGAGTTTGTTCTCTGTCCACCATCGATAAAAAAGTCAAAGGAAATGTTCCCATTAATACGGAGAAGGCAAAAAAAACAGTTTGGAACCAATTTACTACTTTTTGTACTGAGAGGGAATACACATTGAGTGCTGAAACGAGTGAAGCGCAATTGGCAAACATTATGAAAGATTACGCTTACAATATGAAGAAAATGGATGGAGAAGACTATAAGGAAGGTACAATAAAAACAATGTGGAATCAGACTGCCAAATCACTTCAAGAAAAGTATTTGAACGATTTCGACATCAAAATCAACCCATTTTCGGATGCTGCATTCAAGACCGCTCGAGGAGCTCGTGATGCCAAGCGTAAGGCTTTACAATCTATTCCTGAAAAACGGAGGGCAAGTGCAGCAGCGTTGGAGGAAAAAGATTGGGATGCAATGACCACTGTTTGGGACGAGGAAACTCCTGATGGCCTCCAGAAAAAATTATTCATGATAATATCAGTGGAATTGGCTTGGAGAGGTGGTGAGGGCAGCATGGCGTCAATACATCACTTCAAGGCAGAACAGCGAAATGACGGGGAAACAACTGGGAGAATTGAATACAATCCAATTTTCAGCAAGACCACACAAGGTGGTGATAAAAAATTATCAGACAGCAAGTGGCTGGTGGAGAATCGGGAAATCCCTGACAAGTGCCCAGTGAGACTGTTCCAGAAATTGAGAGAGAAGAGAGATGCCAATATCAAGAGCGACAGACTATTCCTGACCCAAAATCCATTCTGGAATAAAGTTCCAGGCGCTAGGTGGTACAAGGATTCCCCAGTAGGCCAAAACACGATTTCAAAGTGGGTTAAGGAGTCAGCACAAAAAGCTGGGCTTGACCTTGGTAACAAAAAAATCACCAATCACTCCAGTCGTGCAACAGCCGTCTCCAATCTAGCGAAATCGGGCCTGGGAGAGCAGCAGATAATCAAAATAACTGGACATGCCAACAGTAACTCCATCAAGCCGTATCTCCAACTCGACCAGGAACACCACGAATTAATTGTCAAGAAACTGCGAAGGAGTGAGCCTACTGCAGAAAATGCCATCAACAGCATAAACCTCATGCCATCTACCTCTTCTGGGACCATTACCGATAACTCTGACTTGAAGAAAACATGCACCAATGTTTACAACAATTGTATTTTTAATTGCACTAGCCTGAATCTTAATTAAATGTTGTTTTATTCATTATGAAATTCTTATTTGTTAACTGTTCATTTCATCTCATGGTGCAATTCTATTGGCCGACATTTGGGACGGAAAAATAATCCCCCGAATACCACACGAGCTTCAAAATTATCTGGCATTTCCCTCAAGGTTCCCTGCAAACAAATAAAGTCGTCAAGTTTTTCAAGAAAAATCACTCGCGCTTCGCGCTCGTGATTTTTTAACCTGAAAAACTTGACTCCTTCATTTGTTTGCAACGAACCTATCGGGAAATACCCGATAATTTTGAAGCTCTTGTGGTATTATAAGTGATTATTTTTCATCGTCAAATTGACCAATAGGAACATTTCATTTGGATCTAGAAGCGTGTATTATTTCGGTAATTTTTTCGATAATTTTGCTTGTTGATAAGTTGCCATAGTTGCGAATTTGTAGGTGCATTTATAATATATAATCTAGTTACTTTAGTATCTGCCAAACGTCAAATATTCCCAACACATTTCTTTGTATGTGAATTAATTGAAATAAAATTTCGTTTTGAACTACCTTGCTTCGATTCAAAAAATAATTTTGTTAAATACAATTCGTGGTCTGGAATTTTTAGGTAATTTTACTCAAGATGTTGCTTTTACTAACCACTCGTGTAAATTTGACAGAAGATCACTCGCGCAAGCGCTCGTGATCTTTTAACTGTCAAATTTACACTCGTGGCTACCAAGCAAAGCAACAGCTTTCGTAAAATTTCCGACAATTACAGACCACTTGTATTACTGCAGAATGGACAACATTTTGAACATTTTAGAAAACATGTTTATAGGAATTTTTCGTCATATTTTTGAACGTAGAATATTCCACTTTTTTTCGAACAGGAGCTTCCAGACACCTGCATATCTGGGATTCCTGCAGGCGCACTGTTATTATACATCTACTTTGAACATGAACACTATACGCGGAGAAAAAGGATCCAACCCTGTCTGCTTATCTTCTTCTTCACAAATATTTCAGAATGCAGAATTTACCGACTTTGGCTTTTGCCAATTACAAATGCCAGCATTCGTCGAGATTAATGGCGAACTGTGACAAACTACGAGGGAAGAAGTCTATCCATTTATCACCAAATAGCGCAGTTTACATTATTTACACAGATGCTACAATACGCTTGAATAATGCAACTGATAAATATATATTGACCATGTCACTCAAGAGAGACAGAACGACTAAAACACACGAAACAAAGATAAATATCCTTCTGTTTGTGAGCGATCAAATATTAATCATAAATACAGAGGGAACACACCCATATGTAAAGGATTTCAGTGGTAATAAAGGTAATAATGGAAAGTCCGATGATCCTCGACACTCTATATTTAAACTGGTTACCGGTTTCCAGGTCCTTATGTAACACCCATCATCAGGCCGACTAAGAGCTAAATAGAGATATAAACTAATCAAACACTAAAATTATACTCACAGTGATAAAATGAAGAGAAGAGCAGAGACCACATGAGCGCCTCAACAAAGAAGGTAAACAGAAACACTACGGGGACATACGCAAAGTCAAAAAAAAACAAAGAGTGGATTACGAACTGGGACTCCTCTGAGGGAGGAGAACCAGCGGCTGAAACACGTCTTTTAAAATATAATATATAATTATACCGTGTGACAAACTTCCATGTGTACATGGGGAAATAACATGGGCAATTACATTTTTGGGGATTCCTGCTCCCCATGTGTAGTTACAGTGGTGGTAAAGGTAGCAATCGAAAGATTATTTTTTCTGCGTATGAGGATATCAAAAACTCTACAACTTTTCAATTTATTAAAGCATTAAAAGCAAAAATTACATTAATAATTTTCTAACTAAAACACAGAAATTTATCAGATTATCCATGACAACTTAATTTATTCTAATTACGGACGTCTTTGATTTTTATGGATTTTCTGAATTGTCAACATTTAAAAATGAAGAAAAATATTTATTCAGTTCAAGAAAAGGTTTTCATTGTGAAAATATTTTACGGCGGCAATAGTTTGCGCGTAGTCCGTGCCTTATTTTCTGTAAAATTCAATAACGGTCCTATTCCTTCGGTATAACAACAAATAATTTAGTAAGAAATTTGAAGTTTTTGGGAAAATGTTAAAGCAGTAAAATGAAATAATAAAAATTAAATTACTTTAATTTTACTGAAATTATGAAAAATTTAACAAGCGGCAACATTTGTTTATTTTGCTCTAATGAATTTTGTAATCTGGCAATTTAATAAAAACTTATTAATATACAATGAAATTAAAGTAACATAAAAAAAGAAAAATAACTGTAACAAATATTCAAATAAACCCCCATTCTGTATCAGACAGTATCCCAGCCTATTATAGAAAACATTTCTCACATTCGCAAGTTGCCGATCGTTTATTAAGTTGCATTCCGCAAAAATAGCATTCCTTAAAGAATCAATATTTGGGTGACGAGTTTTATAAATCTTATTTTTTAAATGACCCTACAAGAAAAAGTCACACGGTGCCAAATCGGGAGATCTAGCTGGCCAGTTTATAGCACCACCTCGACCAATCCAGCTCTCTGGAAATATTTCATTTAATAATTCCCTCACTTGTGCTCCAAAATGTGCTGGGCATCCGTCATGCTGAAACCAGACCTCCCGATTCGCAAGTGCAACTTCTTCTAATGCAGGGCCAATTATGGTTAATTAAAAGATCTAAATAAGCTTCTGAATTTAAATTTCCCTGTATTTCAAATGGTCCTATAATGCGATTATTAAAAATGCCTGCCCAAATATTGATTTTTTGAGGGTATTGCGTTGTAGTGGCTAGATTTATTCTGGGATTTTCCTGGGCCCAATGCCTAACGTTTTGTGAATTTGGCTCTTGATTTAAAGTGAAGGTACACTCATCGGTAAAATAAATTGATGAGAGGAAGCTGCGATCCCGATTAGCCCGTTCTTGCATTTCTTCACAGAAAGTTTGCCTTGATTCTTCGTCAAAAGGAAGTAACTCTTGGTGACATTGGAATTTAAAGGGATGATATTTGTTTTTTTTTTAATATGTTACGGACAGTTTCTCTTGAAACATTACATTATAGGGCAATAGACCTTAAACTAGATGTTGGACTAGCAGTTATCAGGCCTCTACCTCAACATTTTTAGATTTCTTGGAACGACTAAAAAAATAAATGATAAGATTAATTTTAGTTTTGTGTTCACTCCACGTTATCACTTGTTAAATTACTCATAATCCCAGTAAAATTTAAGTTAGCGAACAATAAAGAATTAGCAACTAGGTAATAATAATAAGCGAATCAGAATAATCTAAATAAAAACCAAGTAAATTTATTAGTAAAAATTACCTTCTTTCAATGAAAGATTCCCAGTATCTTCAAATTTCTTAACTAAATTTTTTATTGTTGTTACCGAAGGAATAGGACTGTTATTGAATTTTACAGAAAATAAGTCACGGACTACCCGCAGACTATTGCCGCCGTAAAATGTTTTCACAATGAAACCCTTTTCTTCAACTGAATAAACATTTTTGTTCATTTTGAAACCCAAATTTTAAATTGTCGATAAATAATGTTGACAGTTCAGACGAATTAGAAATTAGAATCAAGGGAGTCTTTGATTAGAATAAATTAAATTGTCGTAGGTAATCTGATGAATATCCGTGTTTTAATTTGAAAATTATTAGTGTAATTTTTGCTTTTAATGCTTTAATAAATTGGAAAATTGCGGAGTTTTTGATATCCTCATATGCAGAAAAAAATAGTCTTTCGATTGCTACCTTTACCACCACTGTAACTACACATGGGGAGCAGGAATCCCCAAAAATGCAATTGCCCATGTTATTTCTCCATGTACACATGGAAATTTGTCACGCGGTATAACATTGGTGACCCCTCAAACTGCCTCGAGAAGAATAATTCAAATTTCCCAGCACAATTTCAAATTTCAATCTACTAAACTGAGAAATGTTTCTCTATTATTACGTCAAAATCCACTCGGTACTTTAAATGCATCCACACTCAAGTATTTATAAAATAGAACCTATTTACCGTTATTGCTATTCCCACTAAAGATTACGCATTCATCTTATTACACCACTTGAAAGGCAAAATGTGCTTTAGGGTCATAAATTTAGCCCGACTCCACCACCAGAGCAGCCAAATATACTGTGTGTAACACACTCCAGGAAGTTATGTTTAAAATACCACACGACAGCGAATTGAATTCGAACCGCAAAACAGATCTTCGATAAAATAGGAGCGAGCAAGCGAGGACCGCGGCTGAAACTTGGCACGCGGGGTTTTAACATCTTCACGATGATCCTTCTTCTCTCCTATACATTGAATAGGTAATAGGTACCTACATAATATATAAACGTGTAGCTATACGTTTATTTCAACATCTGGCCAACTCAACTCTGGTTTTAATATACCTATTTAAATAGATGCACTGGAATCTAAACATGTTTATCTAAAAAATTGTAACCACATACAGATTTTAACCGCAATACTGTATCATCTAAGATGAGACTTACGATTACAAGTATGCCAATATATTTATTAGAATAAGAAGAATGACATTTTCCCATGCAAGAAATAAACAGACGTCTAAGAGCTTACATTTCTGAACGTTGTTTTGAATGCGAAGGACACAAATATTTTCGTCGCAACGGCGTCCTTCAAATATCTAGCGATCTAGGCTTTTCTGAAAGTTATGAGCTGCCGGGAATTTAGTATTACTTCGCTTGCGACGCCATATTCCGCCACCAGAATTTTCCACTATTGTCAACAGTCCTAGTCTCGTCAGAGCCGCAGCACCCGCCCTATCTTTTAATACAAGTTTAGATATTAATTAAATAACGCAAAACCGACACAACAAACCATAACGAACATTTAACCACAGCAATAATTCATGGAAGTCCTCAGTTGCCATTCCTGAGGGGATACTGAATTTTAGCATTGTTCACTGTACTGTGTTACTGAACTTGATAAGGGATATAAAGTTTTGAAGTTTCTGGAGGGAACACCGCATATAACTCTGTCCGGCCTCTCCTTAGTTACTTTAAAAAGTTCTCTGTTGCTCAGTACTCGGTCTATTTGTGTTATATGCTACACTTCTTTGTGTTAGTTTAAACTTGTAAATGAATAAATACTTCTGAGGTACGTAAGTAAAATATCTATAATTAGTGGCCGCTAACTCGCTTATTTCTCGAAAAAAAAATTTTCAACGTAGAACCAAATAAAATCTATGTGGTTGTGTTCCTTGTATTATTTTCCATATGAATCTTTGGTTTACGACATTTCCGGCCTGTGCAGAACTTTTTTATTTTCGAAAAATGTAAAATTTTGCATATTAATGAAACAGTTGGTTTTTAAAACACAACAGGCCATATCTCAGTAAATATTTGAGATATCGACTTGAATTTTTTTTTAAATTAAAGTAGAAACATGAACGCTTCAAACAGTACTAAAATATTTTAAAATATCACAATATTTTTTGCGGAAAATAATTAGAAACTTCATTTTACTTCGCTTGTGCATTATAAATTTCGACATGCGACAAACTTTTTTATTTTTGAAAATATGTCTGTATATGCTGCGAATGAAATGAAGAGAAAGGTTGTAAAAAGTTTTTGGAGAAAGAATTATTGACCTATGAGTCATAGTTTTGAAGTTATGATTTTTTGTCAGGCGCGGCCTAATGAGCGGACGGGTCGTGGTAATGCACCATCAGGGTAACGCGTAGCGGACCGATAGTCGGCTACGGATAACGACGCATAAATGAGTTAAAACATGAAAAGAACTTAGTTTATTTTTATTCCTATTTTATACAATACTGAGTGTCAGATTCAGCATCTGATTCTTCCTCTTCTAATTTTACTGCAGTATTAACACAATTCTTGCACTTCTAGTCTATAGAATATTTTAAACTTTATTTTGCGCAGTTACATCTATTACTATTACAGTTTTTATCTGAACACAAAAGTGATAAAGGCTATCTCACAGAAGATGGAGGTATGGGGTCGTGATTACTAAATAAGGGTTCCCAGTGGCCTTTCTGGAATGTCCATCCGTATTTTTCTGGGCTTTCGAAGTGGATGTTGTTAATGTGACTAGAATACCATGTTTTGAATTGGTACATACATCTAAAGTGGGAAAAAATCAAATGCGATTATAATGTATAACAAGATACGAATTCGAATACAAACCTTTGCAAGTGCAATTTAAAAGCATCGTCTGTAGGCGGGTTTTCAGACTCTGGTCTATTCGTGTTTTTGGCCAAAAGCATCTTAGTTTATTTAATGCTCTGACGTCTTTTTGTTTATTTTTGTATAAATTAATATAAAACTTACACAACTGCAATCATATGTGCGTTCAAATGGCAGATTTAGTAAGTCCATCATACCCTTAAGGTTGTCGGCGTTTTTAAGTAATACATCAAGAGCGGATTTCTTCCCAATTTTGTAAAACGCACTGGTAGTATCACACCCAGTGAAACAGTGTACTTCCAATAAACAATGCGATACAGTTTTGTCAATTTTGTTTATAATCTTGTACCATTATAGGTAATACGTGTGCTTTTGGTATGGCCTAATTGCATAATAAGCAAAATAAGCACGTCCATATCTACAGATTTCAACAAAATATTTTTACTATAGGTACATTCTTATAATGCATATAAAATTATGCATACCATTACATTCCCTTTTTAGCAATCAGGACGAGGCAGATAGGCGCATAATTTTACGTGCATTGTAGGAATGTATCTACAGTAAAACTATTTTGATCAAATCTGTAGATACGAACGTGCTTATTTTGTTCATACACTACTGTAGTAAGGTACCTGAATTATATAATTGTAATCTCTTTCTGCGGTTAGGCCAAAAACAAACACACGTATTATAATGGTAAAATATATTATACAAAAATTGGCAAAACTGTATCGCAATGTTTATTTGGCAATACACTGTCTCACTGGGTGTGATACTACCAGTGCGTTTACAAAATTGGGAAGAAAACCGCCCTTCCGCTCTTGATGTATTACTTAAAAACGCCGACAACCTGAAGGATATGATGGACTTGCCAAATCTGCCATTTGAACGCGCATATGAGATTGCAGTTGCATTTATACAAAAATAAACAAAAAGACGTGAGAACATTAAACGAATTACAACTTTTTTTGACTAACACACGAATCGGCCTGCGTCTGAAATCCTGACTACAGACGATGATTGTAAATTGTATTTGCAAAGGTTTGTATTCGAATTCATATCTTATTATACATTTAATCGCATTTGATTTTTCCCGGTTTAGATGTTTGTACCAATTAAAAACATGGTATTCTAGTCACATTAACAACATTAACTTCGTAAGCCTAGAAAAATACGGCTGGACATTTCAGAAAGACCACTGAAAACCCTTATTTAGTAACCAGGACCCCATACCTCCATCTGTGAGACAACCTTCATCACTTTTGTGTCCAGATAAAAACTGTAATAGTAATAGATGTAACTGTGCAAAAGAAGGTTTAAAATATTCTATAGACTGGAAGTGCAAGAATTCTGTTAATACTGCAGTAAAATTAGAAGAGGAAGAATCAGATGCTGAATCTGACACTCAATATTGATTGTATAAAAT
This sequence comes from Xestobium rufovillosum, assembly GCA_963966045.1. Taxonomy (NCBI): domain Eukaryota; kingdom Metazoa; phylum Arthropoda; class Insecta; order Coleoptera; family Ptinidae; genus Xestobium; species Xestobium rufovillosum. Next base: position 37,168,180 of record OZ014496.1, read on the forward strand.
AGAAATAAAAATAAACTAAGTTCTTTTCATGTTTTAACTCATTTATGCGTCGTTATCCGTAGCCGACTATCGGTCTGCTACGCGTTACCCTGATGGTGCATTGCCACGACCCGCCCGCTCATTAGGCCGCGCCTGACAAAAAAATCATAACTTCAAAACTATGACTCATAGGTCAATAATTCTTTCTCCAAAAACTTTTTACAACCTTTCTCTTCATTTCATTCGCAGCATTTACAGACATATTTTCAAAAATAAAAAAGTTTGTCGCATGTCGAAATTTATAATGCACAAGCGAAGTAAAATGAAGGTTCTAATTATTTTCCGCAAAAAATATTGTGATATTTTAAAATATTTTAGTACTGTTTGAGGCGTTCATGTTTCTACTTTAATTTAAAAAAAAATTCAAGTCGATATCTCAAATATTTACTGAGATATGGCGTGTTGTGTTTTAAAAACCAACTGTTTCATACATATGCATAATTTTACATTTTTCGAAAATAAAAAGGTTCTGCACAGACCAGAAATGGCGTAAACCAAAGATTCATATGGAAAATAATACAAGGAACACAACCATATAGATTTTACTTGGTTCTACGCCAAAAAAAATTTTCGTCACAATTGAAGGTTGATTTTACTCGACTAAATGAAAATTAGGAAAAATTTTAGCAAAACAATGGTGATCAAAAAATGAAAATGAAACTCACCCCTGGTAACGTATGTTTCTCATGCAGAGCGTTCTGGGCGTTGAGGGCGCTCTCAGGATTGAAGTAAGTCAAAAATGCACAACCTGTAAAGACAATTTATTGTAAATTATTTTACATATCATTGGTAAATGCTGAAAACATCAGTTAATAAGTCAGCTAATAGTATTGCAATTTCTATTGTTATGAAAATGAGTGATCAGGGCAATCAGATTGATCACGTACTGGAAATTGCGTTCCCAACGCAGATAATAACAATAGTAATGAAGCGTCGCAACTGTTAATAAATATCTCATGAGGATGAAACGTGCCATATGCATACACGTACCAACAATAAATGAATTTTATGCAAATCGATTGAACAAGTAGGAATTTCTGAGACGCAGGTGTTGTTATCCCGTATACATTAGCACATTAAGCAACATGAGCAAAATGAAGCAGTTGTGCAGCTCGCCCCTAGCTTATCTCGCCTATTATCAGTTTACCGGGAGATGGCACGCCCGGAAGGATATCATTATCAGCTGTAGAACCGCTGTATCGAGATCACCTAAATATTCCAATAGATTTACATTTTCAGAAGGCCCCACACCAGTTTCTGAAGTATCGTTACGGTTTATTGTTCTGGGCTACCGTAAAGTTTGTAGATATAGGTTTGCACTTTGGAGAATTCCTGTAATTTACAATGTGAAACAAGATGTAGGTCTGTGCATTCCTGTCATTTGAAGCAGGTATGCTTGTTTCCTGGTTTACGTAATATAGAAGTATATTTTGCAGATATACGATTGTTTGTGAAGACTCATAGTCATCGGTATTGTATGACAGTCTTTAACTTTTCGGAGGTGGTCTCGGAAATATCAGTTTGGTGGCTGATCCCACTTGTACAATGAAGAAGACTTGGTGAATGTATTTAAATTTACGAAAAATTACATTAAAAACAACGTCACCATAAACTTTCAGGTTGCAATCAGAATTTCCAGCTCTGGGATGAAAGTGTGAGGTCACACCGATACTTCTGGTAAAGAACTCATTATTATACTTGTACCATAGAGTATACAAATGTATAAAAGCAAAGTTTCATAATCATGGGCAAGGACCTCTACCGTTTCTGTGTTCCAGCGAGTAATTATCTCTTTGGGCACAAATTTCAAGAACAATAATTTTGGATAACCTCATGACAAATATGACAAGAAGATTTGAAATTCACCAAATTGTTTATTGAGATTTTTGCTACAAGTACTTATTCTTCAAATGAATCAGCGTGAAATCTAAATTAAAAAGAAAAGGATTTGCTAGAGACAGGAGGAAGTGAAGACGGAGAGATGGTATCAAGCAGCATACAAAAACATCAGGCTCTTCATCTAATATGCGTGATACAGTGCCCAAAGATATTTATACGCATTTTATTCGCATGCACTAGCGCTCTCGATATTCACCCTCTCGTATCGATCCCTAATACCCTTCAAATTGCTGAATGGAAATAATAAGCTTATAAATAACGCCTTCAAGATGACTATAGCTCTTGAATACTTTTCACCCTTACTTAGTGCAAGTCAGCAGCTTTGAGAACGCTAGAAAAAGAAGGAGAGCTATTTAAAACTCTCCACGTAACAAGCCTTTTTCTAACTTCAAAGTGCAAACAGTTTAAAATATTCAAGTACCCCGCGAACGTCGTAAACCCCATCAAGTTCTGTAATTTATCACGCCAGAAAGTGTTGTTCTCTACCAAAGACATGCAAAACACGTTTGCTATAATTCCACAAAAGTTATCATCATTCCAGTTGCGTAAATAGGTAAAGGAATTACTTTTAATTTAAGCTCAGTTTGCGTAATAATTTAATTTTATTGTAGAAATCCTTTGTAGCATGTTACTTCTTTGTTATTATTTCCCTGCCGGCATACATGGAATTAGCGGGAATATTAATAACGAGAACAAAAAAGGTAACACACAAAGCACACGCACATTCCCTCTCGGCAAGATACGACCCCGTAATTCTTGTTGACACATAAATTTGGAAAATACGCTTGAGATTCTTTAATTTATTTATATTTAATTGCATACGTCGAAACCAGACGTTATAGCTTTTTACCCATCGCCACTATGCCCCTAAGCATTAAAGTTTTGACATATTACAAAATCAGTGACATAATTCTCATTACAATCAAGCCCCCGACTCCCACTATTCACCAACTAATCCATGACTTGTTCTCCTCCATTCCATCATCTTCGTAGATACCATCTGATTGACTAGCGTTGCAGAGAAGGGGTTTAGCATAGTACACCATATCTTGTTCACTTGCCCGAATAATTATTTCAGTTTCTGAATAAGACGGTGACTCTTATGACGACTCCTTGGACGAATCGGACAGCGAATTTGAGCCTTTTAATCAAAGGACTTGTACCTTGACGCAGTTCTAGTAATACTGGGACGGGTGGGATGGCTTGCGCGCTTCAATGATATAAAGAGCCGAACCATAGCTTTAACCATATTGGAGGGGTTTTTATTTGAGAAGCCAGACTAAATCAAGTCCCTGGAAGGGGGCAGCAGCTCTTTCAGTAATCATAGTGGCAGAGATCGTGAGGGTCGATATGGCACTGTGATACACACTACTGCGATGTGGAAGGCAACGGGAAACCACCACATTATTTTATCCCTAGTACAGCGTACTTTAATTTATGATGATGGCACCTTCTGGAGTAAAATATTCCGGAGGTAAAATAGTCCCACATTCGGATCTCCGGGCGGGGACTGCTTCGGGGGGAGTCATCAGAAATGATAAGTGTAACATCTCACGAGTCGGAGCGTGGAATGTTAGAAGCATGAAACAAGTAGGGAAGTTAGAGAATTTGAAAATTGAGATGGATAGGTTAGCATTAGATGTAGTAGGTATCAGTGAAGTGCGATGGCCAGAAGCTGGAGACTTCTGGAGCGGAGATTTTAGAGTAATACACACAGGATCTGTAGGAGGAAATTCGGGAGTAGGAATTGTTATGCGGAAAAAAGTAGGACAGAGTGTAGAAAATTTCTTACAGCAAAGTGACAGGGTAGTTATGGTTAGGTTAGATTCGAAACCTGTAAAAACAGTAATAATACAGGTATATATGCCCACTTCTAACTACAGTGATGAGGCCGTAGAGGCAGTTTATAGTGATATTGAATATGTGCTAGATTTTGTGAGAGGGCACGAAAATTTAATAATTATAGGAGATTTCAATGCAGTCGTAGGCACAGGGCGAGAGGGCGGAATAGTTGGCCCCTTTGGATTAGGCAATAGGAACGACAGGGGAGTTAGACTGATAGAGTTCTGCGATAAACATAACTTAACGGTCGCGAACACTCTATTTCACCATCATGTTAGGAGATGCTATACGTGGATGATGCCAGGAGACTTAGGGAGATATCAAATAGATTACATTCTCGTTAGGCAAAGATTTAGAAATCAAGTTAGGGATTGTAGAAGTTATCCAGGAGCAGATATAGATAGTGATCACAACATAGTCGTTATGAAAGCCAATCTTAAATTTAAGATTTTGAAAAAAAGAAGCGGAAGAAGGTATCTTGACCCAGAGAAACTAAAAGATGATGATATGCGCAATAAGTTCGAGAAAAAGACAAACGAAGTACTAAAGGGCGTGGGTGGAAATATTGTTAGGGACATAGAGGCAGAATGGAATTGCATTAAAAATTGTTTAGTTTCCTCAGCTAGGGATATTTTGGGCCATAAACAGAATGAAAGTAGGAAACCCTGGATAACAAAACATATTGTGAGTCTAATAGAGGAAAGGCGAAAATATAAAAATAGGTTAGATGAAATAGGGAAACAAAGATATAAGGCGACCAAGTGGGAAATTATTCGGAAATGTAGGAAAGCGAAAGAGCAATGGATCGATAATAAATGCAAAGAAGTGGAAGATAAGTTCGAAGTAGGAAAGACTGATGAAGCCATAAAATAATTAGGAGAAATTTTAGAGAAATTGGATCTAGTACCAAAAACATTAGAAATGAGGTAGGAGATATCCTAATCGGAAGCGGGGAGAAGGCAGATAGGTGGAAAGAATATTTAGGAAACTTATATGCGGGACAGGAAGTGCAAGATATATTAGAAAGCGAAAGCAGTGTAGAGGGGGATAACCTAGGGAGTCATATAATGAGAGAAGAGTTTGAGATAGCACTAAAGAGTTTAAGGAATAATAAAGCACCAGGTATAGATGGCTTGCAGGCAGAAATCTTAAAGTGCGCAGGTCAAGAGGTAATAGATCGTTTATTTAAATTAGTTAGTCGCATATACCTGACAGGCGAGATTCCAGAAGATTACAAACGGAACATCATAGTAGCTTTGCCAAAAAAAAAGGCGCGGATAGATGCGAAAATTTTAGAACTATCAGTTTAACTTCCCATGCGTCAAAAATTTTAACTAGAATTGTGCAAAGAAGGATGGAGAAAAAGGCGGAAGAAATATTAGGAGATCAGTTCGGATTTAGGCGAAATAGAGGAACGCGCGAGGCCATTCTAGCTTTACGAGTAATTATAGAAAAAACGATAGAAAAGAGAAAGAGCGTCTATATAGGATTTGTAGATTTAGAAAAAGCCTTCGACAACGTAAAATGGGGGAAGATGTTCGAAGTGCTGAGAAAGGTAGGGATGAAATACAGGGACAGAAGAATAATACATAATCTCTACAAAGAGCAAAAGGCAGTTATAGAATGTGAGCAGGAACAAAGGGAAGTAGATATCCGGAAGGGAGTGAGACAGGGATGTGCATTGTCACCTCTAGTTTTCAACTTATATATCGAAGATGCGATTAATATTGTTAAGGAAAGAACAGCCTCAGGGATCAATGTACAGGGCCAAACTATTAACATGCTCAGATTTGCGGATGATATAGCAGTGTTAGCATCTAGCAAAGAAGAATTAGGAGCGGCTTTGAATGAAATGGAAGCAGTTTTGACACAGGGCTTCGGCATGAAAATCAATAAAAAGAAAACTAAAATTTTGGTATGTAGGGGATGTGAAAATAGAACTATGTAAAATGGAAATACAAATTGGAAGACTACTGCTCTCAAATAGTTAGGGATGTAGGATGTTCTACTTTTAGGGAAATGCGTAGGTTAGCTCAGGATAGAAAAGAATGGAGGTACGCGTCCAACCAGTCTTCGGACTGAGAACCTTATGATGATGAATCAAATGTACTTTTTTAGCTTTTTTGGAGTACTTATCTGTCGCATTTTTTTCATCGGAATATTGTTCCATGTCCGTTTTATCAAAATTCGGCAAAATTCGTTTAATGCTTGTAAATATAGGTTGCATTTCAAAAAATTATATTTTGAGAAACTGTTTTTTCGACGATTGCATGGCGCCAGACGCGACCTATAATAGTGCCTTTAACTTTACCGATCTTTTCAAATTTTGAAACATTTGGAACATTGATTTACTGACCAACCAAAACAAGGGGTTCAAATTCAAAGAAATAATACAATGTCAGAGCGTTAGTGTTGTCAAAACGTGCCCGTGCATAAATTATTAGAGTGAGGTTATTCCCCAATCAACTGTCAACTGCTTTTTGTGAGAGTGATGCAGTCGGTGGCTGAAAGGTTGTGGCCAGGGTTATAATGCTGCTGAATAATTCATCAGAGGGTAGGATCGGCGAAAGTGAGCGCTGAAATTTTACTGACTAGGTAAGCCTAGGAATAAGGGAAGGGTGTCATACTAAAAAGCTGCGGTATTGCAAAATACATTTGTCAAGTTATAATGTATTGCTTATGGGGGTGTTTTAGAATGTATCGCACAAACGCAAAGCTTAAAACCGTTCCTCTCAGATTATTACAAATCTAGAACGTGTTCTTTTAGGGATACGAGTTTTCGTTTACAGCCGCGTACTGACTTGGAAATCTACAACAAAGGAATTAGTTTACACTGGTCGAGGAAGCCGAGGAGTTTATTACTATAAAACTTTTAGCAGCATTTGACAAGTGCAAAGCAAGTGATAGAGATGCAGCGCATATTTTGAAGTTGAAATTGCAAGTTCGTGGTGCTGAGTGACTTATTAGATCGTCTGCATGGAGATATACGACGATCGTTGGGAAAGAAACAAGAAAGTCAAAGTTTTCTCGTATCCGTCTTCGAGGAGGTCTTCGGTGCCCAAATGCTGCATACGACTTTTTGTATTTTATGGTTAATTTGTCAAGTTTCAATAATTTGGAAACTCTTCTTGGCCAAAACTACCACCTAGTTAAAAGTGGGCAGATAAGATCGACTGAATACATGCAGTCTCTCCATTTTGGTCAGTTCATCAAGAGGTGCATGGATTTTAATAAATTAACCCTCACTCCAAGTCGTTTCACGTATTTTTCCACACGAAAGGAATTGCGTAATTTACGACTTGGCATCCATTATTCTCTCCATAAAACAGTGGCGTATATACAATTCGATGGTATGCAGTAATTACTCAATGGCGCATGACTTGAATGTAATTACACACTGTAATTATTTGACATAATACTAGATGTGCATGCATCAGAATAGCGCCCGAAGCAATTTTGGTAACAATCGAATGATATCATTTCGGGATGCATCAATCAGTATGCCGCACCGAAGACACATGAAATCAACCAGCCAGAAATTCAGATAACGGATGAGAAACTGCGAATCATTACTTGCAGCAATTTAGACGGACTCTATCGGGAGACGTTATATTGGACCCGGTCTCTATTATTTGTCAGGGAGATCACATTAATCTATTTGCGAAAAAATATGTCGATAAAATACCTACTTTGTCTATGCAAGCTTTTCTCCGGGGAATACAGGAAACGTAGACGTTATTTAGCAAACACAAGATAGTTAGATAAAAATTGTTATGCGGGAAGAGTGCACTTGCAAAATTTCTCAGACGTAGAAAACGGAAGTTTCAAAAACTTATTCTTTTAACACTCCTTCTTTACTTTTCGTTCAGTTTTTTAAGAATTATGGCGGTTCCTCTCGCCAACCCGCTCAGCCATTGCGACGTTATAAAAAATATTTTATCTGGCGCTTCATTCCTCAAATGCAGTGCACGAAATTTGATTAAACTTAATAGGATTATGTGTTCTGAAATCAACATTTAATTTAATCAAGAATACGGAAATACCAAAATTATTTTTTCACCCTAAAGAGTAATTAAGAAAAACGCACGGCGCAATTAAATTTATGTTAGCTCTAGTAGGTTTTCGACCCGCGAAATTAGTCAATTTAATTCATCTGCAACGTACCAGGAGTTCAGAACCACGGACCAATTTGGAACACGTTCCCATCTCCAGCTAACTACCAGTAATTTAATTTCCCTCTAACACTCGTAGTAATACTCCAGAGAGCTGTTGAAATTTGATTAGAATAATGAATATCCATTGTGATAGCCAAAGAAATTTTAAATAAAACGAATGGCTTCGAGCTCTCGTGACTCCGACGCCGAATGCATGATTTCATGAAATTTTCAGTGGCGTTTCAGTCGAATGAACAATTCAGATATTTCATTCCTCACGTGTTCGGTAATTTCTTGTTTGACTGCAGTCCACGAGTCAACAAGTACCTACAGAAGTAAATGGGGTTATCGTGCATCAAGCTTCAGTGGAAGCATTTCACGGTTTATCGCATACAATCTGAGATAGCGCACCGAATGGCAATAATGATAAGATTCTTGGCACGGCGCTAAGTCCCTATATTCCCTGGAACACGTCCGATGATTTAAATGCGATAAGAGAGATGTGATCGCTTTTAGAGGAGACCAATTTTGAGAAATAACTAGAACCCACCTGAAAAATTATTAGAGCTCCTACCATCGCGCGTTATTTGACTTCCTAAATGGCAGAAACTTGAGACTTCCTCTATCTTCTCGTTTCCAATTTGTATTTTCGTTTTAGTCCTATTTTCACGCTCCCTACGCACCAAAATTTTGGTTTTCTTTTTATTGATCTTCATACCATAGCCCTCCGTCAAAATCGCTTCCATTTCGTTCAGAGCCCTTCCTAATTTTTCTTTGCTGCATTTTAATACTGCTATTTTATCCGCGAATCTGAGCATATTAATAGTTTGGCCCTGTATATTAATGGACATGACCTAAAAAATTATGAGTTATTTTCAATGCCATGGGTATTAGAAGGAGAAATTGTCGAATATAACTTGTTCGCGTTCCCTACAATATTTTTCATTGGCATTTTTATTGACTGCGGAAATTATTATTATAACTTACGGTAGTTACGGTTCTAACAGTAATGCGAGTTTAAATCGGATTTAGATCCGAGAGGGCTGGTCTTGGAAAATAGAACACGAAAATATGAGTGAATTTATGAACAAATACTACGAAAATTGAATGCAAGTTTTCGGCACGCAGGGGCGTATTTACCATTTTTGACTCTTTGTTCATCATATTTAACAGTATCATATTTTATAAAATTAATTGAATACGTATAAATGATCACTGTTCAATCAGGTTTTTGTGAAAATTTGAACACCCCTTTTCAGAGCTCCTCTGATCCTTTTTCCAATGGCATTATACTCTTACCACATATTCCTATCCTGCAATCGTCCAACATGGGTTTTTACCAAATTTCTAATCACTCAGTTCACCCTGTTTCCTTCATTATTTCCTTCTATCTCTTCCAGGAATATTTAATAATTAATTGATGTTCTATAGGTAGAGGAACGTCCAGATTAGATAACTGTTACCATTATTACTAACATAAAAAATAAAATTATAGTTTTGGTGTGAACGATCCTCATTCTTGGGATCGTGAAAGAGCGTAAATTTTCTGTCCATATCGGCCTGCAAGTATCGACTATATTTATTGAGATGTGCATTATCTTCCCCTCCGCCCACGATCTGAAATTTGCTTGAACCCTCGTCGCTTTCCGCGCCGATATACGAAAGCGATCCCGGTGACCTTATTTTCCCTTAAACGTGCGATCTGATAACCGTACAATGAAACACCACTATATTTTACAATACACAATGGCTCTATATAGAGATTTTCGTCTGCCAAAGTAACTTAAAGTCACTATTATCGTACCAGCACAATGTTTCTTATAGCGTTGTTTCGTATAGCCGAGCCCCCAGTAATAGAACGTTAGGGTAGGTCATGGCACACATGATTAATGTATATCAACCTCACTCTTTGCGCATCCACGCACCTTCGAGCTCAAACCCTCAAATTTATATTCGGGTTTTATTCTTTTTTTAACGTTTTGTGGATCGTTTTCTAAACGCCGTGTCCCCGATGCGGGTTTAAAGAGACGTCAGTGTAAATGGGCAGGATTTTGTTTGTGTATATTTGGATTGCGTCTGTCACGCATTGAGGGCTTGTTTAAAGTCACCAGATGTTAACCAGCGTGTTTGGTTTATGTTTATTGTACAAAACGCATTGCCGGGTAATGAATTATAATTTACGGTAGCAAGCACATTGTTCATCTTTCAGTGCCGTCCATAGCTAGTGGGTATCCGTTGGAGTCCGGTTTGATACTTGCGCCAGTTATTTTCTTGTTGTGTTTCTCCATTTTAATATTTTGAACAATAAATCTGTCACGTTTTCGCCAAAAGCGAGTGCGCGTTATTTGATAAAAACAAAAAGCGTAAAATGATTAACTTTCTTCCTATTTCATTTATGTAATCGATGCGCATGTGCTGGATAAATGACCGATTTTAAGTGGCGCAGTCGGTAGGATTGAGTACAGATAAAAATCGTGTGAAATAAACTTTGACGCGGTCGCGGATAAAAATCGCCACAAGTTCAAGTGCCTTGACCCGAAAAATAAGATTCGACAACGCAAAGGCAATCCAGGAGAAGTCTAACAATGGTGGACCCTTTTGGAGTTCATATTAGAAAGACCTGGTAACCGAACAAATTCACTGGATTCTATATAGTGGTCTATAGAGGGGAAAATGTAGTTTATGAACAGCAACAATGGTAACTAGACAAACAAAGTAGCTCCTTTGCGTCATCAAACATTTTGCAACATTTTCAAAATTAAATTCCTCTATTGTTACTTAACATAAATTTTACAAAGAGATATCCGTCCCCAAATAATTTTGGATGTAGACCTATATTTCAAAAGCCTTTCCCACAAAGGCAAAATTTTCGCAATTTTCCAAGGCCAAATTTTCCGCATGTGACGCAACAAAGACACTCCACAACAAATCGTTTTCCGTTCCAAGAAACTTATTATTTTAGCAATCAACAAACAAATCAATTTTCTACACATAACAATTAACAGGCGCAAAATTCTCAACGGGGTCACAAGCTCAAGTAATTCCAGCTACCAGGGTTGACTCTACAAAACCTTAAATTCCTAAATATGCCTCCAAAAAAATTCACAAATTTACGACAAAGCGATTGGAGCAGACATTCCAGGCACAACAATTATTAATCCTACCGACTGCGCCACTTGAATTAGGACAACTCAAAAATATATTTATTTAAGAAAAATGCTTAATTTTTGAGCTTTTCGAATTTAAGTCGCTTCTCAAACTTTCGATCCATAACGTCTTTTGGACTAGAGACAATGCCAATTGAACAACAAAAATATAATAATGGTTCTAGTTGGCGACCTCTTAGGCCATCAATAAGATAGAGTCAAAGAGTTCCGTGAGACTCCATAAACCGACACGAGACATACGACCATACGAGTATTAATGCAATACCGCAATAAACTCATTATGAATGTGTGTTAATTAGCATACCTATGTGTGTTACACATACTGCGCTCCCTACAGTGTCATGCATGTGTGGATGCAATGTCAGCTCGAAAGGTCTAGGTTCACCAACAAGAACGAAACGGAGCTTTATCATTTGCTTAATGTTACATAATATACTGCCACTGAATATAAGTAATAATTAATGAGTATTTTTCATTTGTACTCTAGCAGACGGTAGAGCAGCTGGCTTGGCTGCATAGTCAAGCTTTCGTAAACAAGTTGTACGCAAAAAGGTATTTTTAGGTGGACTCTTTCATAATTAAACCTAGATTGCATGTCCAGAAAAAATGAATTCAGAAACGAATTTGAATTACGTTTAGACTATGTTTCCTACGTTTTAATAAAATTTTTCAGCTTTTGAATAAAGTCAAGCTGGCAAACATTTTTATGGGACGCCGTTTGGGTCTTTAATCGTCCATTTAAGGATATCCTACAGATGTTTTTAAATCGGGAATTATGGATATCCCACAGATATTTTTAAATATTTAAAAATATCTCACAGATATTTTTAAATCATTTTGGATATCAAACAGTGAAGAATGATTATTTTTATCTGCGAGATATCTTTAAATATTTAAAAATATCTCACAGATATTTTTAATTCTATAATTACGGATATCTACTAAGCTTTTTGATATCCAAAATTGTGGCGCCACCTATAAGGCGAAAGATTCAATAATTCAATTACACCATCCTTTACATGTTGTAATTGTTATCCAATTTAGAGTAGAAAGTGGAAGGCTACATTTTTTTATATCAAACCATGCAAGTAATATCCATAAATAATTATTTCTATCTACCAGATATTGTTAAATCGACATAAATATCTCGGAGATATCCATAATTCATTATTTAAAAATATCAGCGAGATATAAATATTTATTGATGCATATCTCACTCATAGTTTTAAATATTTGAAAATATCTATAGCATATTTTTAAATCAAATCAATTTTTGCTTAGCTTTGACTTTAGCACGTAAGTATTGCTTAAAGAATTACATACGAATCCAAAGTGAGCAAAAATAGTATTTGTTTCAGGATATCCCACAGATATTTTCAAATATTTAATGCTATCAGTGAGATATCCACAAACAATTATTTTTATCCGACAGATATTTTTAAATCAACAATTTTAGATATGGGGCGGTAATTTTTAAATATTTAGAATTATCTGTAAGATAGAATTAATTATTTATGAATATCACTTGCCAGTTTTGATATCCAAAATTGCAGCGCCTTCTAATTTCCAGGAAGTAAGCTTAGTTGTATTTTTTTATGGTCTAGTGTAAATCTGACTTACGCGCTCTCTTATAATATTATAAAATCAGTGCTAAATATCGTAGGAAATGCCAACGTTGTCAAGCTTCTCCAATTCCAATGTGCAACGTTGCATTACGTCGTTTTCATTTGTAGGGCAAGGGAAAAAATACCTTTCCCTTGCCCTAAGAAACTATAAGCTTGAAAATTACAGACGGCAAGCATTTTGCCTGGAGGGCAAGGAAAAATATGACTAAAAAAGTCATCCCCAGCGGGTTTGCACCCCAAGCTACCTGAACCGCTAACTTCATGTGTATCCCATTAACCAAGGTGCCGATGCAAGGTAGGCTCTTGTATGAGCTACTTGATGGATATTTACACATTGGAAACGCTTGGCAACGTTGGTACTTCCTGGAGTGCCTGCTTTGTCGTCGCCGGCAGCCAGCAAATTTACTTTTCGTTGCCGGCGCTGAGGGCAAGGAAAAACATGATTAAAAAAACTGGATGCGTGGTCGCCACTCGCGATAGAAGTGAATCTTCAACGTTTTAGAGGAATGCAAATTTTGTAGGGTAAACAGACGATCGGAGTATAATGCAATACAGGGTGATCTATAATGAGTGTAACAAACTTCTAGGGTAGATAGAATACTTAAAAATAATGCGAAAAACTTTAATCAACGTATGTCCAAAAATGCCGGCTAAGCGAGATACAAGGTGTTGAAATTTCTTTAAAAAATGTTATTTTTTTAATATCTGGAAAACTACCGGACCTATTCATTTGGAATTTTAGGCATAATAATTCCTTGAAGTTATTTACTAATTTATAAATTTTGAGTTTTGTACTCTCACCAGTGGCGTCACTACGAGGTGGGGAGACCACATTTATTACCGAAACTATGTTACGCTACTGACTTACATAGATATGTTGCAAAATATTAGAATCTTTGTTTTATTTACAAGAAAAAATCTCTCTTGTTTTTTGCGTTCGAGGCATAGTTTCAGAGAGAAATAATTTTGTGTAACACGGTGCATTAGTCCGAGATTTTAAAAACGAAATTGTCAATCCATTCTTTCTAATAGTAAAGTGTTGTAAATATCAAATTGGCGTGTAAATACTCGAGAATAGCACAAAACAGCTGAAAATAGTAGGTAACGATACAAGCAGATATTACATTTTTGTAAGAAATTTCAACATCCTGTATCTATTTTTGTAGCCATTTTTGGACACATATTCATTAGGGATTTTCACAATATTTTCACAGTATTTACACGCCACTTCAATATTAACAACGGTTTACTGTTCACAGGGATTCTGCAAGTGACAAATAGACTGCTCTTTCCAGCTGTTACATTTTCAAAAACAACTTAAAATACAACTTAATTTCAGAAATATTTTAAAACGGATGAGTACAGTACATATAATAAAAGAACTTATGTCTTGTTTAGACCAGATCATTATTATTTTGACGTTTGATGCACAGGGTTTGAGGTTAAGTTGTTTATTTCTCCGGCTAATTTATTGTTTAATCTTTATTTAATAGGGGGTTTAAGAATTTATTTATATTTAAAAAGTGGATGGAAAAGAAAGTGTTAAAAATTAGTGTTATTAAGGACTTCTATGGACGATTTAAACCATCTATTGCGCCGGTTCTAGCGCCGTAAATTGCAGTAGTTTGTTGCATTTTGGTTTTAAACAAAATGACTGCATAAATAAATGCTATTACAAGACAAACACCGAAAGAGCTTCATAGTAATCGCCATATATTGATTTAATGTTAAGAAATCAGGATGAAAGGTAAAAATAGAATGTGAAGTGCAAGGTCATCTAAGCTCCATTTAAAATGCATTGAAAAATTTTATCCTACTTTTGTCTTAGGACAGCCGATAGCGTTTTAAATTTCGCGCTCTGATTTTGCCGTTACACTAATGGACTCTATTGCATAATTAAAAAATGAAATTTCGGTAGAATTATGTATCATTTCGGTAGATCGGTAGATAACGTATAAAATCGGTAGATCTACCGAAATTTCGGTAGTGTTGGCAACACTGTGGAGCCGCGCGACCGATTTACACCAGCCCAAAAGAAAATAATAATTACATCTTTCGCCTTATAGGTGGCGCCACAATTTTGGATATCAAAATGCTTAGTAGATATCCGTAATTATAGAATTAAAAATATCTGTGAGATATTTTTAAATATTTAAAAATATCTGTGGGATATCCATAATTCCCGATTTACAGACATCTGTAACATATCCTTAAATAGACGATTAAAGACCCAAACGGCGCCCCATACATTTTACAGCCTGACAAGAAATTGCCAAACTTAAAGAATTTTATAGAATCTTCACTCTTCAGTAAGGTAGCCTCGAGCTTTCTGCTTCAAAATTTTATCAATAAGGGGCCTTATCGAAGTCTCGTGTGTCTCGCTCTCTCGCTCGTACACATTGATTGTCCCGGGCAAAAAGGTGTTCGTTTTTCAAAGTTTACACAAACAGAAAATGTTAATTTTTAAGACAAAAAATGCTTTTTAATTACAAAATTTCAGGTAGAAATTCCAGAAGATGTTTGAGTAATCTTTGAAGAACGAACACCTGGTTCCTTGTGGGCCCCATAGCAGAATTCTGCTCATTTTTCTGGTTATGTTGTGATGTATTACACATACCATATTTAGGATATATACCCAATCTCGTATAACCTATAGAACAATATTAATTAAAGATCGGTTAAGAGCAATCCTAAGGCTTCCAATTGTGGGGAAATCACAAGCCGCCACTGGAATCACATTATTAATTTAGTTCCATTTCTTCCTTTATTTTTTCTTTTATGTATTATAGACGTTGTCTAACTTCATATTTGCTTATATTCGATATTTTTAGTTCATTAATTTCCTAATTTCAACGCGTGTTAGAGGGTTGTACCTAATTCAAATCCCGTGATTGTAGTGGGGCTTTTTATTGCATTTATTACTCTATAAACAAATAACCTGAATTTGAATTACACGACGTTAATTTAAGTAAGGTCAAGTTCAGAACGGCCAGTCTTTTGCTGCGGTCATGCTATGAACTAATGTACAATTCGAAGAGTGCCAATTTGGCGATAAAAAAATAACCGATATCATCCTTTGCCGAGTGAAAAAATAAAACCAACCCCCAATTGTTTTGACAGAAATGAAACAAAAATGTAACGCAGCGTCTGCACTGGATCCACAGACAAAACAGTAATTGCGGTCTTATTGAACGGATGATCCCGATAACAAGAAATGCACGAGTCCAATTATTCGAATGAATTGTTTCCGAAACGCGCTATTTATTACTTTCGGAAGATGAATGGCTCTGAAAGTTCCACCACAATAAGTGTTCGCCGGTTAAAGAAGGCGTTCTACGTACATTCGGAATGTAATAATGTATGATCCCGATTCGCCTACCAGCCGGTTGCCACCGTGACAAGTACAACACAGTGAAACAAATGACTTTCTAGTCCTTTCCAGACATCTTTTTATGACTGCATTCGGGCAGAATGAATGCACGATGTGGGACAGGCGATTTCTGCTTTTAATACGGACTGGCCCTAATAAATCACGGCGAAATTTCAACTTCTGTGTCTTTGTTCGAAATAGTACAGTCTCCCAGTTGCCATCTGCCCCCTTTTCATATTTCATTACAATGCTTAAAGCTCATTATGAGAATGATTTGGGCAACTCTTTTCCAACATATTTTAAGTACAAATCATGATGTATAATCAATTCAAAGATAATAGATATGATATGAATACAATCAAATTTAAACCCTTGTGCCCATAATCAGAACTGATTGGAATTCTTGGCACTACATAATCTAGTACAACACAAATAATCAGAGTTACACAATAACCTGGTCTATACCCGCTCTACTATCTCCCCGCCGTTGCAGTCACCAAAAGCACAATGTTTGGTCGTTCCATATCTGTTATACTATCATCCAGTCCTAGAGCTGCTCAAGCTGTTCGTAGAGCTGTTTAAGCTGTTCGTCGAGCTGTTTAAGCTATTCATAGAGCTGTTCAGGTTGCTCATGCTGTTCATAGACCTGGACCCCCATGTCTGCAC
This sequence comes from Xestobium rufovillosum, assembly GCA_963966045.1. Taxonomy (NCBI): domain Eukaryota; kingdom Metazoa; phylum Arthropoda; class Insecta; order Coleoptera; family Ptinidae; genus Xestobium; species Xestobium rufovillosum. The sequence continues at coordinate 37,184,942 of OZ014496.1, forward strand.
CCATACCTGGCTATATACCTGCTAAACACCTGTACCTGCTTTTACCTGGCCAACTACCACAGTCGAGAAGGAATCTGTCTGCTCTACTGACATGCACACTAACCACGCCAGAATGTCAGTAAATACTCAAATCAGATACAATCAGTAGGTCGATCAAAGTAGATTCAGTCCTAAATATACGAGTTTAGATAAATTACTTGTTTAAAGTTCAGAGGGCCGTTATAAATTCTTCATAAGTTACCCTCGCACGCTGAAACAGTAACACAGTAAATACACTCGACACGTGTTTCGCTGACAGCGTCAGCATAAACTTTATTTATTTTCTAGTAAAGATGGAAATGATCGTAGATGCTTTCTTTAAGCGAAATAAAAATGAAAATGAAGAACAAAACTATGTGATGAAAAATAATTCATCGTGTATGTAGGTATATGATTATCCGGCCAATCCCTAATAAAACCATGCAGGTAACAAGTACACAGTTTTTAATTGAGTTTAATTAGAAAATTTTTCCTGTGTTATTAAGATTCTACAATCGATAACCTAGTTCAACACGGTTTAAACAAACACGTCTGCCCTTTATTAAGTGCTATGCTTGCTTACATAGTCGGCCATGTTTTATATTAAAAGCTTGAACCTTTCCATGGCTTACTTAGCAAAATGGGTTGGGTTACTAACAAAAATTACATTTTTGATATAAATAAGATGAATAGTATTAAATCTTTATCACGCAATTTATTCGCTTATGCCACCACCACGGTAAAATAAAACCGAAAAAGTCGAATTCACTTTATGGCTCGTCCGTGCCGCTTTCCGAATAGATTCTATCACAGTTTGAAGGGTAAGTGCTTACAGTGGCCCTTCGAAAACCTTGTGGAGGGTATCGATCATTCCGTAACAGCGGGGTATCTCTTTATCGCCGAGTTTTATTAACTAGCGTCAAGTGGAACGTCTCGTGACTATATAAAAAATTAGATAAGGATAATGCGCTTAGATCTCTAGTAAATACTCCATCTTGTCTTTTATCACACACGCGAATGCAATAATTACTTGAAAAAATTGTCTGTGTCCGGCCGCACGAACTGAACATAAACTATAAAATGATGGGAAGATAAACGCAGACGATTAACAAGAAACGTTTTCACGAATCACGGAGCGGATATTTCTCTGCTCCACTGCTCAACGCCGGTTGCAACTTTGCAGCCAAAGAATGTTACCTAATATTATCAAATTTGATATCAGCGAAGGGTAAGGTCTATCCCAAAGGACTTGTACCTTGACGCAGTTCTAGTAATACTGGGACGGGTGGGATGGCTTGCGCGCTTCAATGATATAAAGAGCCGAACCATAGGTTTAACCATATTGGAGGGGTTTTTATTTGAGAAGCCAGACTAAATCAAGTCCCTGGAAGGGGGCAGCAGCTCTTTCAGTAATCATAGTGGCAGAGATCGTGAGGGTTGGTATGGCACTGTGATACACACTACTGCGATGTGGAAGGCAACGGGAAACCACCACATTATTTTATCCCTAGTACAGCGTACTTTAATTTATGATGATGGCACCTTCTGGAGTAAAATATTCCGGAGGTAAAATAGTCCCACATTCGGATCTCCGAGCGGGGACTGCTTCGGGGGGAGTCATCAGAAATGATAAGTGTAACATCTCACGAGTCGGAGCGTGGAATGTTAGAAGCATGAAACAAGTAGGGAAGTTAGAGAATTTGAAAATTGAGATGGATAGGTTAGCATTAGACGTAGTAGGTATCAGTGAAGTGCGATGGCCAGAAGCTGGAGACTTCTGGAGCGGAGATTTTAGAGTAATACACACAGGATCTGTAGGAGGAAATTCGGGAGTAGGAATTGTTATGCGGAAAAAAGTAGGACAGAGTGTAGAAAATTTCTTACAGCAAAGTGACAGGGTAGTTATGGTTAGGTTAGATTCGAAACCTGTAAAAACATTAATAATACAGGTATATATGCCCACTTCTAACTACAGTGATGAGGCCGTAGAGGCAGTTTATAGTGATATTGAATATGTGCTAGATTTTGTGAGAGGGCACGAAAATTTAATAATTACAGGAGATTTCAATGCAGTCGTAGGCACAGGGCGAGAGGGCGGAATAGTTGGCCCCTTTGGATTAGGCAATAGGAACGATAGGGGAGTTAGACTGATAGAGTTCTGCGACAAACATAACTTAACGGTCGCGAACACTCTATTTCACCATCATGTTAGGAGATGCTATACGTGGAAGATGCCAGGAGACTTAGGGAGATATCAAATAGATTACATTCTCGTTAGGCAAAGATTTAGAAATCAAGTTAGGGATTGTAGAAGTTATCCAGGAGCAGATATAGATAGTGATCACAACATAGTCGTTATGAAAGCCAATCTTAAATTTAAGATTTTGAAAAAAAGAAGCGGAAGAAGGTATCTTGACCCAGAGAAACTAAAAGATGATGATATGCGCAATAAGTTCGAGAAAAAGACAAACGAAGCACTAAAGGGCACGGGTGGAAATATTGTTAGGGACATAGAGGCAGAATGGAATTGCATTAAAAATAGTTTAGTTTCCTCAGCTAGGGATATTTTGGGTCATAAACAGAATGAAAGTAGGAAACCCTGGATAATAAAACATATTGTGAGTAATAGAGGAAAGGCGAAAATATAAAAATAGGTTAGATGAAACAGGGAAACAAAGATATAAGGCGATCAAGTGGGAAATTATTCGGGAATGTAGGAAAGCGAAAGAGCAATGGATCGATAATAAATGCAAAGAAGTGGAAGATAAATTCGAAGTAGGAAAGACTGATGAAGCATATAAAATAATTAGGAGAAATTTTAGAGAAATTGGATCTAGTACCAAAAACATTAGAAATGAGGCAGGAGATACCCTAATCGGAAGTGGGGAGAAGGCAGATAGGTGGAAAGAATATTTAGGAAACTTATATGCGGGACAGGAAGTGCAAGATATATTAGAAAGCGAAAGCAGTGTAGAGGGGGATAACCTAGGGAGTCCTATAATGAGAGAAGAGTTTGAGATAGCACTAAAAAGTTTAAGGAATAATAAAGCACCAGGTATAGATGGCTTGCAGGCAGAAATCTTAAAGTGCGCAGGTCAAGAGGTAATAGATCGTTTATTTAAACTAGTTAGTCGCATATACCTGACAGGCGAGATTCCAGAAGATTACAAACGGAACATCATAGTAGCTTTGCCAAAAAGAAAAGGCGCGGATAGATGCGAAAATTTTAGAACTATCAGTTTAACTTCCCATGCGTCAAAAATTTTAACTAGAATTGTGCAAAGAAGGATGGAGAAAAAGGCGGAAGAAATATTAGGAGAAGATCAGTTCGGATTTAGACGAAATAGAGGAACGCGCGAGGCCATTCTAGCTTTACGAGTAATTATAGAAAAAACGATAGAAAAGAGAAAGAGCGTCTATATAGGATTTGTAGATTTAGAAAAAGCCTTCGACAACGTAAAATGGGGGAAGATGTTCGAAGTGCTGAGAAAGGTAGGGATGAAATACAGGGACAGAAGAATAATACATAATCTCTACAAAGAGCAAAAGGCAGTTATAGAATGTGAGCAGGAACAAAGGGAAGTAGATATCCGGAAGGGAGTGAGACAGGGATGTGCATTGTCACCTCTAGTTTTCAACTTATATATCGAAGATGCGATTAATATTGTTAAGGAAAGAACAGCCTCAGGGATCAATGTACAGGGCCAAACTATTAACATGCTCAGATTTGCGGATGATATAGTAGTGTTAGCATCTAGCAAAGAAGAATTAGGAGCGGCTTTGAATGAAATGGAAGCAGTTTTGACACAGGGCTTCGGCATGAAAATCAATAAAAAGAAAACTAAAATTTTGGTATGTAGGGGATGTGAAAATAGAACTAAAATGGAAATACAAATTGGAAATGAGAAGATAGAGGAGGTCGCGGATTTCTGCTACTTAGGAAGTAAAATAACTCAAGACGGTAGGAGCACTAAAGATATAAAACAAAGAATGGCGCAGGGCCGAGTTGCGTTTAACAACAAGAAACAACTGTTATGCTCGAGAACGGTTAATATAGAGACTAGGAAGAGACTCTTAACGTCGTATGTATTGTAGTAACCGTACTTTTTTAATATTTATTATTCCGAAAAATATCCTATTTCGTCTGTCGATTCATTTTCGTTTCGACTTAGGTAGTTTATTTATTTGAGAAATTTATGCGTTCGCTCTTTATGTATACACTAGCGTAGGGGGATTAAGGGGATGTAAGGGGTCACGTCTGGAAATGAGAGGACTCCTTCTTGAGACGTAAAAGCGTCACTACGTGTTTTAATTATTGTCGTTCCTTTGTGAATATTTTTATTGTTATAAAAGTTTTTGGGTGTCTACGAGATTCACAGGTCAGTTAAAGCTATGTTATTTGTTTGTCAATTATTTCATGTATTTGTTCCAAAAGATATGTTGTTCTTTATGTTCGTTATTTAATTTCAATCGCAAATCTTCGCAAATCTTGTCATCAGATAGTGTGTATTTGCCTTGTTGTGTCAATTAATCTTTTATCCCGTGAGAACAGTAATTCCCGAAGTGCCTTGAGTTCTATATATTGTTTTATTTGTGTGTTTTTATTTATGTGTTTTAATTTGAAATATTAGCCTTGATCTCCTGAACAGGTGACCTGGCATCTACTGAAAAAAAATATCGTTAAGGGCCCTGGTGCTTACGGTAATCTGATTCAATTTTCAACTCATAGCTGTGAGTAGCTTGTATAGCCCGCAGTACCCACTGACAGAGTCAGTTAACTAACAAAAATTCTTCTGTTTTGTACGCTTTATGTTTGAGACGTTGCATTGCATGAAATTGTTTTGTGAGTTTTGCTGATGAGAAGATTTGTATATGCCCAACATCATTAAATCTAAAGTTCACAAAATCTGGATTTCGTTCTATAATTCAATGCCTGGCGGGTTAGTTGCCCGAGGAGTAGTTGTTCGAACGGTCCAGTACCATCCACCATTAAATCAATAATATGTCACATATCCTTTGGAATTATTGTTGTTTACTGTTATTTTATTTACGAATGTTGAACCACAATTATTTTATTTTTGATGTCTTGATATTGCATATATAATTTCTTTGTGTTGTATTGTGCATAAACATAGCAGATTTATACTGGACTGTGATCGAGGTTTTTCTTTGCACGGCTCTTTTTCTCCTCGTGAGTCTAAGTCAGGCTGAGCACGTTAATTAAACTATTATTTAAACAATTGTGTGTTTTCCTTCCAATTTTCCCAAATGAGCTATTTCATCAGTGCAATTCTAGACAAAATTCATTTTAAAATTAACACAACGTAGGGTATAAAATTTTTAGACGATCACGATCACGAATTATGTTTTCGACGATTTTCTGTCAAACGAGCCACTGGGTTACTACGGGTTATTACAGTATGGAGTACGGCATTATACGGGTGCGAAACTTGGACAATAGGAGAAGCGGATAGAAAAAGAGTAGAAGCGTTTGAAATGTGGTGCTACAGACGCATGATGAAGATACCGTGGATAGATAAGGTTAGCAATAGGGAAGTATTAGAAAGAGTTGGGGAAAAGCGAAAGGTATGGAAAACAATAAAGAGTAGGAGAGATAGGATGGTAGGACACCTTCTAAGACACGAAGGAATAGTTCGTGACATACTAGAGTCAGAGATAGGAATAAAAAGAGGTAGGGGTAGGCCTAGATTAGACTACTGCTCTCAAATAGTTAGGGATGTAGGATGTTCTACTTTTAGGGAAATGCGTAGGTTAGCTCAGGATAGAAAAGAATGGAGGTATGCGTCCAACCAGTCTTCGGACTGAGAACCTTATGATGATGATGAAGGGTAAGGTAAAATCAAAGTGGATAAGACAAGTGTACCGACTTGCCGCTAAAAGGTTGTCTGAGCTTATAGGCAAGAGAAGGGAAGTGTGATAGGGGAATCGGGCCGATTCTCCATATTTCTCGCGTAGGAAATGCGACGCACTCAAAATGTATCATGTCATAACTCCCTCAAAAATTGTCTTATCGGATTGCAATTTTTTTTAAATCATTTCTTAAACTTTCAGAATGCTCTCGAAATCTTTCAAATTGCAATTACATAATTACTTTTCATTCCGCTTTGCGATTTTCGAGACGTTGTCTTTTTGGTGCAGTGGAATTTTCACCTATCGAGGAACTATGCTCATTTTTAGAATTTGAACAAACTTCCAGCGGCAAAGTTATAGAGAAAGGATTGAATTTTATTTTACATCAAGATTCAATTCATTATCTCGCATAGAAAAAAAGTTATGGTGATTTGAACACGATAATCGTTCTGATTATCTGATTTCGCAAATCGTGCGTTGACCTGAGGAAATGCTGACCTTTAACGTTATGTGTAAGTATTTCAGCACTTAAGTAAGAAGAACAGGTACATTTTCAATATTGTGTTAAATCTTTTGTTCTAGAACCTAGTTTTCAGTGCCACGTTGTTTAAATTACGTCTGATGTACTCTTCTTTAATAACGTAATTTATTGTGAAGTGGCCGTCAGAATGACGAAAATATGGTGGCAAATGATGGGCTTAGCAGACGCAAATCACTGTTATCTCCCGTGCATCTATTGTCTGCACTAAGGTGATATTTTTCGTGACGGTTATTGCCGCGAAGCTTTCACATGACGCACAGAGAAATTGCCCTTCTTTTACATGAAATTTACGAGGACCGCTGACGGCCATTGTCAAAAAACTGTATACGTATCTTCTTCACAAGTGAAATGAATTTGAGCAAGCTTCCACACACATACACACAATGTGATAAGAAGGAGAGCTTTTTATGTGTGCGATACAATAGGAAAGTAGCTTTTACGGTTAACAACAAAGATAATTTAGCTTGCACTGTAAGGAAAATTTATGTGACACAGAGCGTCATTTGCGATATGAAAAGCGTGTGTGTTTGATGCGTGCATTTCAGAGGGAAATTTATGGGACAACGAATGGATAAAAGCAGAAATGGCGTCTTTCGATACAATGGATTTTAATTTGTCACTACATTTTTAGTTTTATTTTCCGGCTAAAAAAAGTATCAGCAAACGAGAGTTCCGATGAAATAGCGAAAAAATTCATTGTTAGACAGTATGCTTCAAATATCCCGTTTACGGATCAACCTAATCCAATTTTTTAAACGTGGTTAGTTCAGGATTTGTATATCTAGCCTTTAAAATTATATATCACAAGGTAGGAGGTGATATTTGAAATTTAAAAGTAAGAAATTTTGGTATATTTTGTGCCAGTTATATTTTAAGATTTCAATTTTTTGTGAAATGCTGGCATATCATGTAATTAAAACACTGGATAAATCGACGTTTCGCCCCCGTTCGGGGGCTTTATCAAGATTTATTGGTATAAATATAAAACATAAATTTGTCAGTAAAAATTTCTGACAGGAACAGAACTTTTCTCAAACAATAAAAATTATTTATGTAGGTAACTATGATGTAAATATAAAAAAAAGTTTAGCGCTTTTGATTTTGAAATTATGAAAGAGAAAAATGTTTATGTATTTAATTTAACAATAATAATAGTAAGTAGCATCATAGTTACCTACATAAATAATTTTTATTGTTTGAGAAAAATTCTGTTCTTGTCAGAAATTTTTACTGACAAATTTATGTTTTATATTTATACCAATAAATCTTGATAAAGCCCCCGAACGGGGGCGAAACGTCGATTTTTTCAGTGTTTTAATTATATGATATGCCAGCATTTCACAAAAAATTGAAATCTTAAAATATAACTGGCATAAAATATACCAAAATTTCTAACAACACATGAAGAAAAATTGTAGAAAATTAGAAGAAATTTATTAATTAGAAGAAATTTGTATAATCTTAGAAAATTTAGAAGAAATCCTGCACAAGAATTAGAAGAAATCTATTAACTAGAAGGAATTCGAAGAAATTTATATAACCATACAAAATTAGAAGAAAATGAACAACTTTGGACAATATCAACAAACAAATTTTTATAAGGACACTCATAATTTCGGTAGGCAAATTACAAATATTTTAAAACTTTTCTCAAAACTAAATATCAAACTGACACATCTAGAAAATAATAGAATATTTTTTGTTAAAATGCAGAGAGAATGACGTTATTCCCAAATTTTTAAATTATATAAACCCAAAACAAATAAATATTGAAAATTCCTATTATAAATCTAAAATTAATAGAATTTTTGAAAAATGCCAAAGATCATGTTTAAACGTTCTCATTTCAAATTGTTATAGTAATATTTATAGAACAAAAAAAGAATTGAAAAATTTAGAGTTTAAAATCAATAATTTCCTACCCCAAACTTACATCAATTTCTTTTATCATTCACAACACCAAAAATTCAATACTACATTTATCAACATAAAAGAAAAACAACAACGCAAATTAATAAAACTTACAAACAAAAATGAAAACAACAATCCAACTAACACAGAGTGGATACATAATATATCCTCCACAAATATTCCAACAAATATTCAAAAAATTTTACAATTAGGACCTGACTTTTCTTTAAATACAAATAATAAACACTTTCCAATCAATAACATTATTGCATCTATAGAAAGCGGTATATCCTTACTCCCATCTGACGAAAAAAACTTAATCAGACATCAAATTTGTCAAATTATTAAAAAATACACTAATTCTAATTCAAAAACAAATAAAAAAGAAAAAGAAATTTTAAATAACATTAAAACTACAAAAACCTTCCTCAAAAATAACCCACAAATAATTGTATTAAAACCTGATAAAAGCAATAAGACAGTAATAATGAACTCCATAGATTACGAAAATAAACTTTATGAACTATTAAATGATAGATCAACATATTATTATCCCTAAAGATCCTACTATCAACTTACAAAACAAAAATAATAATTTTGTTTCTAAATTACTTGATGAAGGTAACATTCTTCCAAAACTTAGTAGCAAACTTAAAATTCAAAATTCTCTACCTCCACGGATATATGGCTTGCCAAAATTACATAAAACTAATATTCCTCTCAGACCAATTGTTTCTTGCATTCAAAGCCCATTTTATAAGTTATCAACATTTTTAGCTAACATTCTTTCTAACATCATAGGGCAAAATGAATTTTATATCAAAGACTCCTGGTCTTTTAAAGAAAAAACTAAAAATTTCTATATCCCTGAAAACTTCAATTTAATTTCCCTAGATGTAGTTTCACTTTACACAAATATACCATTAGATCTTGCAATTTCCACTGTCAAAAAAAATTGGAATAGAATCGAACCTTACACATCTCTCACTCTAAATAATTTCATCACTGCAATAATTGAACTTACTCTAACATCTACGTACTTTAAATTTAAAGATTCAATTTACAAACAAACAAATGGCTGTGCCATGGGCTCCCCAATTTCTAGCCCCATTGCTCAGTTAGTTTTAGAAGATTTAGAGACCACAGTTATTCCTAAATTATCTTTCAATTTACCATTTTTTGTTAGATATGTGGATGATTGTTTAACTGCTGTTCCTCCAGAAAAATATAACGAAATTCTTAATAAATTTAATAACTATCATCCTAAATTACAATTCACTATTGAAATTTCAACAAAAAATCAAATAAATTTTTTAGATTTAACTTTATATAAAATGAAAAATTCAATAGAAACTGAATGGTACACTAAACCAACTTCGTCTGGCCGTTATATTTGTTTTAATTCTGAACAACCCACTTCCCACAAAAAGAGTATTGTTATGTGTCTAGCTGACCGTGTGATTAAACTCTCCAGCCCACAATTTAGAAAATCCGCAATAGAAAAAGTGTTAAATTGTTTAATAAAAAATAATTATCCTAAAAATTTCATTATGAAAATTATAAAAAATAGAACCCATCAATTTTACAATAATAATACCGATAGTAAAAAACCGAAAGAAAATAAAAATTACATTTCGTTACCATATATTAAAGGCATGTCACAAAATATTAATAAATTATTAGTAAAACACAACTTACAAGTATCGCACCAAAATTATAATAACTTAAAATTTTTGTATTCTAATTTAAAAACACCCATTCCTAAATTGATGAAAACTCATACTGTATACAAAATTAAATGTAAAGACTGTGAAAAAACATATATTGGCCAATCTAAAAATCATTTAGAAACCAGACTGAAACAACACAAATACAGAAACAGTAATTCAGCAATTAGTAAACACATGAAAGACAGCAATCATACCTTTGAATTTAACGACACCAAAATTTTAGAACAAGAAAAAAATTTAAAATCTCGACTATTTTTAGAAATGATCTATATAAAAAAGAACATAACTCTATTAATGATAGAACTGATATACAAAATTTAAGTCAAATTTACTGTAATATAATAAAATAAATCATTCTCTCTGCTACTTACTATTATTATTGTTAAATTAAATACATAAACATTTTTCTCTTTCATAATTTCTAAATCAAAAGCGCTAAACTTTTTTTTATATTTACATCATAGTTACCTACATAAATAATTTTTATTGTTTGAGAAAAATTCTGTTCTTGTCAGAAATTTTTACTGACAAATTTATGTTTTATATTTATACCAATAAATCTTGATAAAGCCCCCGAACGGGGGCGAAACGTCGATTTATCCAGTGTTTTAATTATATGATATGCCAGCATTTCACAAAAAATTGAAATTTTAAAAGTAAGGGTAGCTGAGGGTAAGGGGGTGATACCTAGAACTCAATCTGTATTGGTTTTAAACTTCCCCGTCAATATCTGAATTCACTTCATAACAGGTGCTACTGAGGGTGGCTAGTTTTGAAATGAAAGCACTATAATATCATAAGAGTTTAGGTTTTGCCAGGTAAAATCTAAACTCGAATGATGTCTCGCCATGACTATTTCACGAAAGAGACGACAAAACTCAAACATCAACATACAATAATTCCACACAATAAAAATACCTAAATTTGGGAAAATCCGCGTCCTGCACGAAACTGAAAAGGTTGAGCAGCCAAGTGACTCCATTTGCTAGAAACTCCATACAACATTTAGGCCTACGGTAATAAAGTACTGTACCCTTACCCGCACAAGGCAGGGACATAAAGGATAGTCCTAAGTTTTAGCTTAAAGCGTAGGGTAGATATATTAATATATTATAAATAAGATACAAAATTTGTTGACGGCATTTTCGTGTTACCAAGGCTGTCGGCAGTTTAGGGTGCACCATCTGTTCTCCCTTTTGCTTCACCACCCTTATTTTTTGCGAAACGTTATGGAAATTAAGTGTAAGTATTCCTAAGAGAGAAACACGCGAGAGATTAATAACACTATAATAAGAAATCTTCTCAATTAACAATTTCTGCTTACTTCAGCGTGTTATGAATGAATCCCGGACTTAAGTTGTGTAATATTCAAAAGGGGCATGTTTAAAACTGATGACCTACTTTTAAGAAGAGGCTACCGCGCTGTTAAACAAGATTAAAACCTCTTGTAAGCCTAAGTATGCCCTAGAGTCACTAAAGTTTCGTATTGTTTAAGAACATGAGTTCTTACCTATTCCACTTCAGTCTGCGGGCACAAACCGCGTCAAAGCATAATCTTTCCGTTCACGAACTAATTACTTCATGCTCAAATCATCCGAACCCTTAATATTCAGAAGACGTAAGCCATTTACATTAGTATGAATTAAAAGAAACTTAGAAAGGCGCCATTAAATGGTTTGCTAAATTTCCAAGGGAACTGAAATAAATTACGCGAAGTTCATTTGCATTCCGAAGAACTGTTGAATTGACTCTGTTCCGCAAGTTATGGAGCTTACCACTCAAGAGATCTGCATATTCAATGGAGGGTGACCCACGGGAAACTGTGTACAATAGATCCTGATGACAGTAATGGAGATTATAATAAGTCACAAATTTCTTTTAGATCTTTCCGGCTGTTTCAGTGAGAAATCATAACATACCCATCTTGAAAAATAATTCGTATCGTAATATATGCATACACTAATCAAAACGAAAAAGGAGCCACTTTTAAAAATGTTGATATTTTTTCACTGGAATGAAGTATGGCTGCGGGCGGCCAATCTATAACCTCAATATAATTGTGGGCATTGAGGAAATTTTGCACTATTCTGGCGATGCGTGAATGAATACTGGACCCATATTCTCGGCAAATGGTACAACATGTAGTTCTAGAACTTTGTCTTCATACCTACGTAAAGTCATAGACCCCTCACGAATTACCACCATCTCTGTGCGCCGATTCAAATTTATCCCACCCCAAACCATGATGTGTAGGAGATATTTTTGAAAACGAAATATTCCCGCCTAGTATTTAAGTTGGTACTATGGTATAGGCACTTTAGTGATATTTTGCTTTAGTGAGTTACAGACTTGAGTGTCATGTATTGTAGAAGGTGGTGGATACAAATTGTGCTGTCCACGTTGTTCTTAGAAAAATAGAAATTATCGTTAAAATAATATAATTGTGTATTTTTGTAACAAATCTCTCTTCCCACGTACCGCTCGCATACCTACAATTTTTCAGGTGTGGGGTTTAAGAGAGCAAAGCGTTGTTGTTACAAGCTGATTGCAGATTGTTGAAGACCTCGTGTCCACATTGAATTGGAAAATTGGAAAAATTGAGTATTGGAGGTAACTATGATTTCGAACGAGCAAGAAACTATGATTCCGCCCCAGAATACTATTGGTGAAGCTATTCAACAGGGAAATTTGTCGAACGCTGCTGTTTTTACAGTAGATGATCTAATCGCAGCGACTGTACGTACCCTAAACTTACAAAATTCTTCGAGAAGTGTTGTAGCAGATGTGAATTCTCTTCTACCAACATTTAGTGCACATGCAGATGAATGTGTGGGACAGTTTTTTAAAAGAGTCCAAGTGGTGAAACAAACCTACGATGTTGACGATAAGGTATTGACATTGGCAGTAATTAATAAATTGAAGGGGAGAGCTTTGGATTGGTTTCATTCAAAACCTGAATATGCTAGTATGCAGTGGATGCACTTGCAGGTTCTATTAGAAGAAATGTATGGAAGAAAACAAGACACGGTTCAACTTAGAAGGAAATTTGAGCAGAGACGATGGCGAAGGAGCGAACCCTTTAGTTCATATTTTCACGACAAGGTTCTATTGGGAAATCAGTTGAATTTGGAAGAATCTGAGATTATTGATTACGTGATTGATGGAATTGAGGATTATGTTCTGAAATGTCAGGCCAAAATGAAGGAGTTCAATTCCTTAAATAAATTATTAACCTTAATGAATGAAGTAACGCCCAATTTGCGCAATACTACAAACAAGAATCCGGTGAGTAAACCTATGAATAATTCTGAGCAATCTACACGTATAGATCGAGTGCAGCCTCAACGAATTCGATGCTTTAATTGTGGACTATTCGACCATAAGTCAACCGATTGCAATAAGGCTAAACGAGAGCATGTTATGGGTGTGGCAGCAGAGAACATTTGGCTCCCAGATGTCCAGCAAGAGGTGTTAGAAGACCCGTTAGTGTAAATTCAAGTGGAGGAAGAGGATTGGAGTCTGAACGTACACCAGTTACTTTTTCAGGTCACTCAAATCCAAATAGTATGATGTTATTGCAAGACAGTTGTCAGTATAACCCAAATTACACTGTAAATATTAAACTAACTGAATTAGATTGTGAACTTATTGGTATAATTGATTAATTGATTGATTAAAGAGCATCTGGTACCTGATACATTGAAAATTCCATACAATAATAACCTAAATTTTACCGGAATAAATCATGCCCAGCTAAATATTGTTGGCTTGTTTCAAACTGATATTGATATTGATGGAGTTATTGTAAGCACCATGTTTTATATTGTACCTGAGAATACTATGAATTACCAAATTGTGCTAGGGAGAAAATTTATTTTTTCAGAAGGTGTTTCTGTTACTTTCGATAAGAAGGTTACTGTGCGAAAGCAAAGTACAAGTTTTAACGATGAGGTTAGTTTTGAGCAACAGTTGTTGTTGATTGATGTTGATGGTTTAAATGAGATTGATTTAATAATTAATCCAAATGTTAATGTATCCGATAGAATAGATTTAGAAAATGCAGTTCAAAATTATGTTAATGTAGGAAAAACTGTTAAGCCCGATATTGATTTTTGTGCAGACATTAGACTCAAACCCGACCATGTACCTTTTAATTTTAGACCTAGACGACTATCTCAATTTGAGAAAACTGAATTACAAAAACTTATTGATAATTTGTTAAAAGAAGGGATTATTCAAGAAAGCAGTAGTCCGTATGCATCTCCGATCGTCTTGGTTAAGAAACGCACTGGTGACTTGCGGTTATGTGTGGATTTTCGGCAGCTAAACAAACTAGTGTTACCTGATCACTATCCCCTACCATTGATTGAAGATCAGCTAGATAGATTGAAGGGTAAGAAAGTTTTTACTAAATTAGATTTAAAAAGTGAGTTCCATCAAATTAAACTTACAAAAGAATCGTACAAGTATACGTCATTTGTTACTCCTATGGGACAATATGAATATGTTCGTCTTCCTTTTGGCTTTAGAAATAGCCCAAATATTTTTATGAGATTTATAAATACTGTGTTTCGAGTCTTATTGAGAGAGAATAAAATTTTTGTATTTATGGATGATGTGTTAATTGCAACGGAGACAATATCCGAAAATTTTGAAATCTTAAAACAAGTACTCCAGACTATGACTGAAAATTCGTTACAATTGAGATTAGATAAATGTTTCTTTCTTATGACAAATATAACTTATTTAGGGTATTCAGTCAGCTTTGAAGGCATTTGCCCCAGTCAGGATCATATAGAAGCTGTGTTAAAATATCCAGTACCGAAAAGTTTAAAAGAAATCCACAGTTTCCTTGGATTCGTCAGTTATTTCCGGAAATTTATAAGGAATTTCTCATTGCTAGCAAAACCTTTATACGACGTTTTGAAAAGGAAAATTTTTCAGTTTGGTGAGAAAGAATATGAGACTTTTGAGTGTTTGAAGAACACATTAGCTACATATCCTGTACTGTCCATTTATAGTCCTACTGCAGACACGGAATTACATTGTGATGCCAGTAACCAAGGTTATGGAAGTGTTCTTCTGCAGAAACAAAGTGATGGTAAGTTCCACCCGGTTTCGTTTTTTAGTCGACGCACTACAGATACAGAAAGTCGGCATCATAGCTACGAACTTGAATGCCTGTCTATAATTTATGCGTTGAAAAGATTTCATACATATTTATCGGGAATAAAGTTCAAGATTCTTACAGATTGCAATAGTTTCAAACTAACATTAAACAAAAAAGAATTGAACCCTCGTATCGCCAGATGGGCACTGTTTTTGCAAAATTATACTTATGAAATTGAGCACAGGTCCGGTAGTAAAATGCTTCACGTAGATGCGTTGAGCCGTTGTCATGATATTCTACTTCTACAAGAAAATACTTTTGAGCGAAACTTATCGATTCAGCAAATGCAAGACCTCACCATTGTGAAAATTCGTGAAGAATTGGAAACTGGGGAGAATTCTAAATTTGAATTAGTAAATGGATTGGTGTATCGCAAGTTGCAAGGGAATAAACTCTTATTTTTTATACCAGAAGCAATGGAAAAGCAAGTTATGATTATGTATCATGATAACATTGGACATGTCGGTTTAAACAAGGTGGTAGAGTTGATTTCGAGGACTTATTGGTTTCCAAGAATGACAGAAAAAATTAAACAACACATAAGCAATTGCTTGAAATGTATCGTCTACTCTCCAATTTCAGGAAAGAGAGAAGGATTTCTTCATAATATTGACAAAGGAAAAATTCCGTTCTGGACTTTGCACATTGATCACTACGGTCCTTTAGAAAAGACCCCTCGTAACCATAAATATATTTTCGAAACCATTGACGGGTTTTCCAAATTTGTGAAATTGTACCCTTGCAAGACGTCTAACACTAAAGAGGTGATCAAACATTTATTGAGTTATTTTAATAATTACAGCAAACCGATAAGAATAATAGCAGATAGAGGTTCATCATTTAATTCAAACGAATTTAAAAATTATTTGGAATCAATGAACGTTGATTTAGTCTTAATTGCTGCTGGAGCCCCCAGGGCGAAAGGGCAAATAGAAAGGAGCAACAGAGACGTAACACCTATATTGGCAAAAATTGCTCCAGAGATAAACCAATGGGATACTGTACTTCCAAAGTTGGAATTTGTGTTAAATAATACAGTTAATCGCTCCACAATGGATACCCCAAGTAGACTTTTGTTTGGTGTAGACCAAAGAGGACAAATTGATGATGTGTTGAGGCAGTATATTGAGAAAGATTTGGATCGAAATTTGGATTTAAGGAGAGGAGAAGCTTCAAGGAAAATTCAAAGATCCCAAGAGTATAATAGAAGATACTATGATAAAAGGCATAAGAAACCTCACCCTTATGCAGAAGGTGACTTTATTATGGTACTAAACACTGATACAACACCGGGGGTGAACAAAAAATTGATCCCGAAATATAGAGGTCCTTACCGAATAAAAAGATTGTTGCCCAATGACCGTTATGTTGTAACTGACATTGATGGTTTCCAAATTACCCAAATTCCCTACGAAAGCATTCATGATGCTTCCAGAATGAAGCCGTGGATAGAAAGGAATATTGGAAATACGACGATTGACGTTGACTGAGACGAGGACTTAACTTACTTTCAGTGACTTACAATCGAACTATTTAGTCGTACCATTTGGTATATTTTATATTTTTGGTTATTGTAAATTTAGTTTTGAAGTTTTCGTTCGATTAATAATTAATTTTTGTTATTCAAGTTTATTTCTTAGTGTTATTGTATTGTTATGGCATCATTTTGTAGTCCATAATAGGATGTATTGATGTATTTGTAATATTTAATAAGTTGCTTAAATTTTGATCGAGTCGATCATACTTGTCAGGTTGGACGAGTTGTAGGAGATATTTTTGAAAACGAAATATTCCCGCCTAGTATTTAAGTTGGTACTATGGTATAGGCACTTTAGTGATATTTTGCTTTAGTGAGTTACAGACTTGAGTGTCATGTATTGTAGAAGGTGGTGGATACAAATTGTGCTGTCCACGTTGTTCTTAGAAAAATAGAAATTATCGTTAAAATAATATAATTGTGTATTTTTGTAACAAATCTCTCTTCTCACGTACCGCTCGCATACCTACAGATGGATCCTCCTCCAAATGGAACCCTTTCTTCCACAGTGCAGTCTAAAAAACGTTCACCTGGGCGTCTCCAGACTCGAACTCGTCCATCCTAAGTTCCAATTAACATGTTCTTCAGCAAAGAACCTTTTTGCTCTGCGATGATCACGGCTTAAAGGAGGTACCTTAGCTGGTCTTCTTCGTTCGTGAAGCCTGCTACGTATCGTTTGGGTACCTATTCTGATTCGTGTGGCCTCTACCAGCTGATTTTGGAGCGTTGTAGCGGTAATTCTGCGTATTCTGGTGGCCCAAATCCGTATTAGACGGTCTTCTCTCCCGGAAGTTGCCCTTGCGCGACGCGGATAAGGTTGCCTTCTAATATACCATATATTTGAGACCTTATCCAGGACCTATTTATGGCAGCTCTACTGACATTTAAAATTCGGGCTACTTGCCATCTTGAGTGGCCCTCTTGAATGAGAGTTATAACCCTAGCAATCTGAATTTCTGTTAGGTACATTCTACGCCTTCGTGGTCGGCCAAACACATCAACATTCATGTTTATTCTTTCACATTTGAAACGAAATTAAAGAAGCAAGTCGATAAAAACATTTATATCTTGGTAAAAAAATGTGATTTTTAGGTTTTATTGTTTCGATAAAAATCTGTGGAAAAAAATGTTTCACTATAAACCTTTCAACTGGAGTATGTTTACTAAGCGGAGGAAAAATGTATCTTCCTGAAGAAGGTTTTTTGCTGGTAACTTTCAAACTGCTTTATCGAATGTTATAAAATTTGGACTGTAGACATGGTAAGAAAGTATCTGTGATCGAGTGACATGACATATTCCGTATCTTGTCTAGGAAGCCGAGGGTAGAACACCCCTAATGCTTTTCACCCCTTAACCTTGATGTATGTATGTGTCTATAAGGTGCTCACTTCGAAAATTTATTGTAGCCACTTATCTCTCGGCTATTACGTTTTCATAACCGATTGTTCATACATTTTCATTTCATTTTCATTTTTTCACATGTTTCATGTAGCAGTTCATATTTCATAGCCTGGCTTGTATCGCAAAAATGATGAACCATATCTTTGTATATTTTTTTCTCGGAAACCGGCTATTTTAACGGTTTCAAAAAAGAGTACCTTTTTTTGAGACAATTGTTTAAGGAATTTAAAAATGTCATTGCAAATTCGCTAAAAGCATCAACGTAAAAGTTAAGGGGTGAAAAGCATTAGGGGTGTTCCACCCCCGGCTTCCTAGAGAAGATACGGAAGATGTCATGTCACTCGATCACAGACACTTTCTTACTATGTCTATAGTCCAAATTTTATAACATTCGATGCGGTAGTTTGAAAGTTACCAGCAAAGAACCTTCTTCAGGACTTGACCTTTAAGGGCGAATAGCTTCGAAGGGAGGCGTCCTAGAAAAAATTTTCTAGATACTTTAAGTGTTACTTTGACTATATGCTCCAGAAATATTGCCCTGTTGTTCTGGGACACCCTGTATAGACGGTAGGTATATTTGACACTAGTAAATGCAACATTACAGATTCTTTGAATGATTAAATAAATTTGTCAACCCTATCAAATCTACCTATGAAATAGAAAGAGAAGGACAGCTTCGACTTTTAGACACTTTGGTAATATAACCGATAAAGTTATACCAACAGATACGAAAATAAGGGACTATTTTATGAAAATGACAATGTATACAAAGATATCATGTTCCGTGTAAGATGCCTGATTTACTTATTTTCGAGGTTAGGGCTTTCTAAGAAGTACCAGCATATGCAGATACCAAAAGAATTACTCTAAGCACAATCTGCTTTGTCGGATGCTGTTAGACAAAATTAAATTAGTCTAAAGGAGATTAAACCGCACAACTGGAAGCCGTTAAAGCAGTACCTAGTTATTCGGAATTCCAGAACAGGTCTGAGCACTTTGATTGTGTATCAGGCGTCTGACGCTTTGTCCGTTTCTGTTCTTAAGGGGCCATTCTGTGCACACGGAATGAAATGTTCTTTAGACATACACGGATGGACGGCGAGTAACAGGGTCGCCTTGGCGCCAGCGTCCTTTGTATCTAAAGGGGTAGGACACGTGACCGGGTTGTTTAAAAGACGCGACTGGAATATAAAACTACTTTTATATATCGACTTTATAAGTTAGCTATCGCGTTTCGATAATGCGATTTAGTTGTTAGCGATTCGCGGCCTTCCTAACTTAATTCTTCATCGGTATCGCAAAAATAACCGAGGATAGATTCACGGATTTAAATCACAACCAATAAAAATATACCTAGCCATTTATTTTAACCGACCTAATTCGATTAAAGGTTGAAGCATTTCTTGTATGCTAATTGATACAAGATGGTAACATCCACTTCATGCGCATGTGTGAGTAGTCGAGAGGTGGTTTGTACCTGCTCCCAGAATATTCGCCAAATTTCATGTTTAAAAATTCTTAAAATTATCTGTTTTGGTACACATGTGTGTATTAGTTACTTAACGATAGCTGGAATCAGGTTTTGTCGGTAAAGTGTAACGTTTAACAGTGGTTTTCTCTGAATTCCAATTTTACGGTTTTTTTGCGAAAATTCAGAATCATAGTGCCGTACAGCTGATAAATATGTCAAAGAATCTGAGGTCAACGGTGAAGGGCGACGATTTAAGCAGTGAGGAACTTATTAATAAAATATGCCAACAACAGACTGAAATGATTAGTAAAAGAATTGATGAACGGTTTAATAAAATCGACACGACCCTAGAAGCCTTCATGAAAGAATTGAAGTTAAATACAGAAAGAATCCATGGTTTGGAATTAAAGTACGATTCTCTTGAACAATACAGCCGTCAAAACAACATACGTATCTTTGGAATAAATGAAATACATAATGAAAGTGCTACTGATACAGAAGAGCTTGTTTTGGAGCTGTTGAATAATAAACTTGATCTAAAGGTGTTGCCGGTGGATGTTGAAAAGTGCCACAGACTTGGAAGAGCGAAGGAGGGTCAGGAATGCTACTATTATATCGATAGAGTTCTAAAACTTTTTGCTGCTCTGTTTTATTGTGAAACTTTTTGTTTCTTTTTCTACATGTGTACCTATGTTAATTGTGAAACTGATATATTTCGTATTGTATAGGGATGTGGGTGCAGTCCATGTTTTTTTTGTTTTCTATTTTTTTTTTGATTTACTTATTGCAAATTGGGGTCATTTCTTTTTCTTCTCTTTTTTCTATCGTTATCTTTTCTTCCCTTGATCTCTTCTCTGTCTTATTTCTTCTGGATAATTATCAATGTTTTTCCCTCTTTTTACTGTTTACTTCATGTTATGCACATTCATATACACTTTTAACTTGTTTATTTTTATTATACTATGACATTGTGCATTGCCCATATTAATGTAAGATCCCTTGTAGCCTCTTTTCATCGTCTTACTGATCATGTGAGTCAAAATGACTATGACTTGGTATGTTTGAGTGAGTCCTGGCTGCATGATGGCATTGACGATGCTGCTGTGTCACTTCGTGGTTATACATTGGTTAGATCCGATCGTGTTGGTAGAGGTGGGGGTGTTGCCATGTACATTAGAGATATCCTGAAGTTTACAATCATTTCAAGAATTTCTAACGTTAACTTTGAATACTTGGTGGTGACGGTGGCATCTGGTGGAACTGACCATGTGATTGGCGTTGTATACAGACCTCCTAAGGGTGAGTACGATGAATTTCTGAACTGTTTTGAAGACTTACTTGTTGCTGTTACTTCCAAGTTTAGCAGCGTCCTCTTCGTTGGTGATTTTAATGTAAATTTATTGCATTTCACTAATATGTCCGAGAATTTGTTAGCTTTGGTCGAAACTTTCAATTTAGCCCAAATTATTGACCAGCCCACTCGTATCACCGATTCTTCATTTTCGTTAATTGATTTAATTTTTGCAGTGAAATCTGAGGTGTGTGGTGCTGTGGTGATTGATGCGCAGATTTCTGATCATTTCCTAATATGCTGTAAACTTAATTGTGTCTCTGTACCATGTGAAATTCCTAGTTTTATTTATCGTTCGCTTAGAGACATAGATACTATTCGCTTCAATTCAGATCTTGCTTCATTGCCGTGGCACTCCATACTTCGAACAGATAGCATTGATGGTAAAGTTGATATTTTAAATTCTTTTATCCTCTTTCTAGCCAATCTTCATGCTCCTCTTCGTGTTTCTAAAAGATGTAAGACACACTCCTATACACCCTGGATAACAGACAACATCAAATTTATGATGAAATTAAGAGATAGCGCGTTGAGTAAATTCAAGAGGTCTGGGCTCCCTGCCAATTGGTCTTATTACAAACAACTCAGAAATTTCACAACTTCTGCTTTGCGTTCTGAGAAGAGAGCATATCTTAATTATAAATTCCAGAACTGCTCAGTTAAGGAGAAGTGGGCGGAGCTCGGTAAACTTAATATTCTAAAACGTAAGTCGCGTAATTTACCTCTGAACTTGAGCAATGTCGACAATCTTAATAAGTACTTCGTAGAATCGTGTAAAACTGATGCAGTACCTGCCCCAGATTTGCTCTCCTTTTATTCTTCTCGTCTCATGCCCTGTGTTTCTAATACCATGTCCTTTCAACTTGTCGATGAGAAGTGTGTCAGCGATCTGCTTCTGTCGGTAAAGTCCGGGGCGTATGGTTGTGACGATCTAAACATTTCGCTTATTCTTCTGTGTTGCCCGTTCATTATTCCTTTCCTGACTCATATTTTCAATGAATGCATACGCAGCTCATATTTTCCGACAGTCTGGAAGCGTGCTCATGTAATTCCTCTTCCTAAGGTTGTCGCACCTTCAGAATTTAGTGATCTCCGATCCATAAGTATTCTTCCTGTCCTTTCGAAAATATTAGAAAAAATTCTTGAGATTCAGCTGCGTGTGCATTTAGACTCCTTTAATATACTACCCTTGAGGCAGTCGGGCTTTCGGCGGGGTCATAGTTGTGCTTCGGCTTTGTCCGATATTACAGATGATATTTTTCGTGCCTTGGACCATAACAAAATTACTGTTTTGGTTCTAATCGATTTTTCCAAAGCCTTCGACATGCTGAACCATGACATTATGATCTCGATTTTGCATCATATTGGCCTTGCCCCCGACGCTGTAGAGCTTATTGCTTCTTTCTTATCTGATAGAAGCCAGTGTGTTACTTATAACAGCAATTTATCCTTGCCGTGTAAACTAACATCTGGCGTGCCTCGGGGAAGTATTCTTGGGCCTATCTTGTATACCATTTATACATCTTCTTTTCATAAATCGTTTCATCACTGTAATTATCATTTCTATGCAGATGATACTCAACTTTACCATTCTTTCGAAGTTACAGATATTCGTAATGCATGTTCTCGCATAAATAGTGATCTTGAAAAGTTAGTTAATGTTTCCAAACAACATTTATTAAAGATTAATCCCAAGAAATCTTCTGCTATTGTGTTTGGGGGTGAAGGGTCCAGGATGACCATGGCAAACGACATGGTCTTAAAGATAGACGATGCCGTGGTACCTTTCACGAGTTGCGTTAAAAGTTTGGGATTACTCATCGATACTAACTTGCGTTTTACTCAGCATATTAACTCTCTGTTACAGAAGGCTTACCTTGCGTTGAAACTCGTGTATGGGCAGAGGCATTATCTCAATTTCAATACTAAGAGGACGTTGTGTGACTCACTTGTTCTTTCTCATTTCAACTTCTGTGATTCTGTCTATGCTCCCTGTCTCTCGTGTCGTGATAAATTTCGTATTCAGAAAGTTCAGAATTCATGTCTTCGCTTAATGTTTGGAATTCGAGCACGTTCACACGTCTCCCATAAACTGAAAGACGCGAAATGGTTGAATATGTTCAATAGACGTCGCCTTCACATGGTCTGCTTCTTTTTCGGTATTGTTCAGTTCCATTTGCCTTTGTATTTGTATAATAAACTTGTTTTTCGAACTGATGTGCATGGCGTTGCCACTCGTCGAAAGTCGCTAATGCTCACGATCCCGCGGCATCGCAAGGAAATATTTAAAAGATCATTCTCATACAATATTGTGTCCTGTTTAAATAATTTTCACTCATTTCTAACTCTTTCTTGCGATTCCGCGAAACATAGATTATTTAAAATTTTTCTTGACCTGCAGTAAATAGTTCCTCTGCATTACGTGGGCTGTGCATAGATGTCCTAATCTTTCCTTTCTCCACTTCCTTTTCTTTTACTTTCTCTGTTCTTCCTCTTCTTGTCTTGTTTTTCTTTGTCGTTTGTTCTCCCTTCGGATACGTTTTTTATTTCTAACATATTTTTTCTCAGATTTAGTTTAATTTATTTTATTTTGCAAATTGGCCTGCATGGAAGATCAGGCTCTGTGAATGCTATATTAGGTATTCACAGATGCCTAAATGCAGGCCATTTAACACCAGTTTCGATCTGTGTAGGTATAATTATATTTTTTTTTTGTAATTCATTGTGGTGTTAATAAACGTATTATTATTATTATTATTATTATTATTACATGGACTCAGAAAATGAAAAAGGCATATTATTTATTCGCTCAGAAATTAAGAAGTGCGGGATTGTATTTTATTAATAACACCCATTTTTCGCGACTTAATTTCATTTTTTTCAATTTTTTCACCTAACCAGTGGTCAACGTGATGTATTTTGGAACCATTTCCTATGTTTTAGATATACGAGAACGATTTCCAAAATAATTATTTTCAAAGTGTTAATAATAATAAATTGTGTATGTTGCAAACTTTATGGCGCACACTGTATACTTTTGTAGACCCCCGCTCTTGTATTGTAATAATCTGATTTTGCTACAGTTTCCTTGTTCTATAATGTAAAGTGACCTTTCAGTTATTAGGTACAGTGAAAATAGAGGTAACACGTCCGCTCGTACGTACTAACTCACCGCCTTCTTGATATAATCAGAATTTAATACATATATCAAAACATTAGTACGCTTTCCATAAATGTCACGCAGAATTTTAACTACATACAACTCGATTTAAATTATCGCTTTTTTCTTTGAACTATAATTACAATAAAAAATATTCTGTTATTTATAAATCGTTAGAGCAAAGGAACTAGGGCTTTTACCGTTTACCTTGCTCAAAAAGTTCATAGTTGTGGAACGGTAAGTCCCACAAAAAAGCGGAATGGTTCCCGTGGGAATGCCAAATCCCTCACGTGGGACGCTGCAACCGAGAGGTCACCCTCGCATTCTGCATGCAAATAAATCATCCCCAGTTATAAATTACTACTTATGTACTATGTAGGTACGTACTGTAATGGTTCGTAGTTTCCAAAGGAATTATTTAATAATAATAACCGCACGGCCAGCGAAATCGTTTATTAGTTCCTTGTAAAGTGGAACTTAATATGCTAAAATATCGAATAAAAATGAGACAAATAATAGTAACAATAATTTCTTCGCGATGGTTATTTATAGTACAAATTGTCCCATAAGTTGGCGCTCCCACAAGTGGGCCTAATTGTGGGAGTCCCTCTCGATCACCGAGAAGTCATCTACTGTACAATCTTCCTGGATTTCAAGCTGTATCACAGAAATTTTAACCTTGCTATCCGTTTCTGTCCATGTATCTAGAGTGTCCATAATTTTTCCGTAATATATTCAAGTTTCATCAGACACGAAGTGGATGAACGAAGAGAAGGGACACTAAAATACGTACATTAGGTTGTATGTGAACAAAGTTGCGCTCGTCGCGGTGAAGCAAGCGACTTTATGTGCTCCATTCTGAAACCGGGTGCTAAACGTCGCCTGGAATATCCATTCATATATACAGTGAGTAACCGCATAGGATCCGCAGCTAGAAATATAGCTAGAGCGCCTAGATTCACTTGTGCTTTCCGGTCTCATTACACAAAATGCTAAATAGTTGGGGAGATTATGCGGTAATCTCCGCTGAAAATAGGGGAAAGAAAATGCCACACACTGGCATGGAAACTCGTTATAAATGCTATGATATAATAATGCCGTTGTTGGTTTAATTATTCCGCAAGTCATTCCACTAAGCTGATAGGGATTTATTAGTAAAGTCCTGCAAAATGTTTGCTCAGTATTTTTTAATGTCCTTATTGTGCACCTTAATAGGGAATATCTTCTGTTAATGCACCGAAAATGATTATTTTACATTTGCTTTTGCATATTGCTTAAAATCCACTCCGTCTTATTTCCTTGGGTTATTTTGCGTGCTCATCAAAAAATACTCTAAACAGCTTTGTATTGCGGCAGCGCTAGTAGTGGGTTTATTTGTTTATTCCACCCAAATCTCTTTTTAATTCTTGTAATCCTTGGAGGAGGTGTATCCTACCGTAGAAGTATAGAGTCTAGAGTTCCACAGGGCTCACTATTGGGCCCCTTATTATTCAATATTTATACATGCAGGTTTCCAAGTAAATGTTGCGCTTTTCCCAAATGCACTGGTTTCTTTCCTACATATTATGTCAAATTGTAACCTACCGTCTTTCCTAATTATCAAAATTCAATATTCCGGAGAACAAAATCGTCATTTGATATGTCTATACCAGCTGGATGAGGTAGAACGCGTGGTTCTAGACCTTTTGTTTATGTACTCAAAATCAGGATTGATTTCATTGGTATTAATATGCATTTACACGTAATTCTATACTGCACATTTGTGAATTTAAATTCACAAATTCACACAATTGTGGTATCTTTTTTATCCTAATGGTATTGAATTTTCTGGGTTTAATTTGAAACTTCAGAGGCAATGCTATATATTTTTCAGCGGTAATTTGATCTTTCAGCCTCAACGTAATAAAGCAACGCAGCCCATATTAATTAAAATAAATTCATTCGCCATGACTGTTTCTGCTGAATAATAGCTTTTACATAAATGCCTATTATCCCACTGAGCATCCGAAAAGTAGACAGAGAGTGCAAATCAAAGCATAAAATCCTTTCCCCCGAGCACAAAAACTTGATAGCTAAAGTAACATTTAATTGTCGACTCTCTCTCTCTCTCTCACCCTCTTTATTTTCGTGGTATGCAAATGACATAAAGAACAAAAGAGGACAATTTCGCGATGCTCGAAATAATTGTTGGAGCTGTAGTTTTCAGGTAACAGCTGAGTGGAATATCTTCCGTACTTTGCCGTCACCGGCATCCCCCAGCTTTATATCAAACTGGCCCCTAAGCCTTCCATAAAGTGAAACGTTAATCCCCTTGAAAACAGCTACAGCTCCCTCTCGCTCCCATACTACCATTCGTTCAGTAGCGCGCGTCGACTGCCGTACACAAACTTGATTACCAATTTATAAAATAAAATAGAATTTGAGTTGTGTCATTATTTCAATCGGAAATTGCCTACAAGCAAATTTCTTCCGACAAGGTACGTTAGGAACGCTGAGTCTAGCAAAACGCCAGTCTCACACATAAAATTCAAAATTAGTAAATTTTTTATACGAGTAAAATTGTCACTCTTTGTGGCGAGTTTGTAGGGTCTCTCGGATGAGGAACACGAGTCCGACAACATAACAGCCGCAGCTTCATTTTGGCTCATCTAACACTAGAAAAGAGGCACTTACAGAATGGAACCTCAACTTGAGCTCTAATTGCTACGACGATGTATATTTCAGTTTTCAACAAGGATTAAACATTGTAGACCTAATTTAATCCAATTTGAAAATACACCTGCATGTATTCAGGATAAATTACTAATTAATTCCGGTGTTTATTCTATTCCTTCGCAAACAAAGCCCATGAAATGTAATCAATAAAGTCTATACGCTTTCGTGTATCCTCTGTGTACACGAAAAAAGTAGATACTATTACTCGTAATATAAATACAAATTAATGCTTTTCCACGATATTACATCCTATGTCTAGAAGAATTTCAGAAGAAACAAAAGTGTGTAAAGACTGAAATATGCCAATTTTTTTATTTATTTCGCGAGAAAAACAGCGTTGGTTCCTTTAAAGCAAATCCATAGAGATAAGCGTTTTCCCGCCTCTTCTGAGGAAACTTATTCAGGGCAGCAGCTAATAAATGTTACACGCGTCTTGTGATTAATTATGCAGACAACCCCCATCCCAAAATGGTGGAGTTCTTGAGTAGCAGGCGCGCCTCCTCTCAATGAAACGGGTAATAAAACAATTTCGCCTGATAAACATCTATAAAGACGTTGTGTTTCAGAAGAAATTCGGCTGCTTCCTTAATAAAATTGATTCCCTCGACAGTATTTACGAACTCGGGTTCGTCGGAAAGATCTGGAAGATTAGTACAAGCGTCTCATCTTTAATATATCAAGAACAAGCCAAACAAAGTTTTCCCACGCATAGCACCCGGAATCATGTTTGAGAAACTGTACGTTGTATCACAAAGTAAATCTTAATCGCAAACTTTAAATACAAAGAAAAAATTCGTTCCAATATTACAGTAACTACACAAGAAATGTACCTAAAACTGTTAATAATATATTCAAAAACACAACAAATATTAAATCAAAATTTAGTTTAAAAAGTTCTTTAGAATAATTGACAATATCAAAAATTAAAATATTCCAACAGGTTCCTTTTTGGTTTCTTTTGATGTTACAAACAAGTTCCCTAATATTCCTCCTAATGAATAAATGAATGCTTAAAATTAATTGAAAATATTTTAGATAAAACACTAATATTGTTACAAAAAATGTTATTGTCACAACTTCGTATTCCATTACTGATGACGTCATTGCTGAAAATCATGACGTCGCAGAAAAAATTGAAAAACGCTAAATTATGGCATCACATAATCATTTGTGACACTTTCATTCTACATCTAAACTCAATATTTAAGCCTCGGGCACCAACGTTCCTTACTTTTGCCTGACTCTGTATATGAATTCAATTATCACCTTAACAACCACTTTTGTGCAATTATAATTAATGCAAATGAACAATATTTTTCTTAAAAAACTCTAAACACACCCCCTGATTACCAAACAGACGACTGATTTTTCGATATTATTCATTAACCGCGAAATTCGAACATCAAACGTTTTCAAGCAATTTCGCCATGGAACATGCAGAGGGGCGGAACAGAAAGCTTTTCATTTACAATAATAAAATGGCCAATGGCTTCATTTAATTGGAAAACAGTCTGGCCAGCCCGGATCGATACCATAAATCAAGAGCGCATATGCTAAAAAATAATTACTAAACAGCAAAAAACGTACAACAGTTATTTAATCGACCCACTTTCCAATCGTTTGCAATAAAAATCATTTACATTTACATAATACGATATCGGGGTGAATTAAAGTTTACATGAGGTTTTTCGATTCCTAGATTGTGAAACGACCTTTCATATCGCCTGAGTGAGATTCGAGGTTTCAAGTCATGCAATTCTGTTATAAGTTCGTCCAACGCTTGAACTGTTGGCAATCATCTGTGGTTGAGCTACTGGAATCGAAAACGACATGAATCGATGGTAGGCTAAATGGAAAATTATGTTGCAAAATATTTCATTTTTTGGTACGCGCTCAGAACGATTATCGTGTTCAAATCACCATAACTTTTTTTCTATGCGAGATAATGAATTCAATCTTGGTGTAAAATAAAATTCAATCCTTTCTCTATAACTTTGCCACTGGAAGTTTGTCTAAATTCTAAAAATGAGCATAGTTCCTCGATAGGTGAAAATTCCACTGCACCAAAAAGACAACGTCTCGAAAATCGCAAAGCGGAATGAAAAGTAATTACGTAATTGCAATTTGAAAGATTTCGTGAGCATCCTGAAAGTTTAGTAAATATTTTTTAAAAAATTGCAGCTCGATAAGACAATTTTTGAGGGAGTTATGACATGATACATGATGGAATGGATTCCAAAACAATGGGTACAATTACGTCATCACAAATTTAAACCACGCTAGTGGGTAGAATATGAAAATAAATATAATGCCGAAATCGATACCATTATTTCCGATAAGATAGAAAAACTGATGTTTTAGCAGAAAATTGGAGTTATTACATGCATGTGTTTGTGTTCCTACAGTTGATTACGTTGTGTATCGTGGAATATCTTATCGGTAAATCCTAATGCACAAGCAATAGATATTAAGTACATCATTAGATTTTCATATCGCATACAAAAATAAATGGCTTTTCCATTATTCCACTAGTGCAAGGGTGAAAATAATACGGTTTAATTGACTCCTGGCCATATATAATTAGTATCGTAATTTCTACTATTATACTAATGATATTTTCTATTATTCTTTTAAAGTCGCGTGCTCCCGGGTTCAATGAAACGACACCACCTGCTCTATGGAAATTAATGAACTTGTTTTACATATAAAGTAATCAGAGTGGCAGAGATCATGAGGGTCGGTATGGCACTGTGATACACACTACTGCGATGTGGAAGGCATCGGGAAACCACCACATTATTTTATCCCTAGTACAGTGTACTTATGCTACTTATGACTCTTTATCCAGAATTTTTAGCCCTTAAAAAAATATAAAAAGGTTACGTCGTCACTCCAAAACGTTACAATACTGGCGGTAGTACAGACTTAACTTTAAAAGCCTGTATGTACGTAAACCCTTTATGCCGGTATACAAATATTTATTTCCTTTTCATTCTAAAATTTCATCCATTTATTGGAAAGAAAACACATCTCCTACTTCCATCTACAATGTCATTGTCACACAAAGAAACATAAAATCCTCCAAACGCCCCGAAAGAAGACATCCATAATCCCCTTTCGAACGTAAGAAATTATTCAAAACATCCCCGACGCTGTTAAGGCGAAGCGCGCAACGCAAGGTCAGCAACCGCAACCCCGAGAGGGTGCCTACCATCACGTTTTCAGATTTTATAGCCCGTATATAAACGAGAGTTCTAAGAAATGATTACACGTGGGTACTGTTAAATTACTAATAGTGTTCACCTTGAACAAATTGGAATAGGAACGCGTTCAGTGGAACGAATTTTCGTCAAATCAATATTCCTAATTATAGTTCTATACTAAGTTGAGAAATTGGGAATGGCAGGGTTGGAAAAGAAACCGCCAGAAGTAAATATGCATGTCACATACCCAAGAATACTCAGATCCACATCTGCTTGATAGTTGCACCCTTTCATCTCATACCTTAAGGGCTACAAAAACACCTTGGTTTAATTTTTGATTCTAAACGCCCCATCAATATTTTGCAATATAATTCTGTATGCATTTTGCTTTCCTCCATGCTTGTCCAATTTTTAATGATTTGTCCCCAATAACAGAAGAAGTAGAAGAAGCGGAAGATTAAGACTTTCATAAAAACTGGATCTCAAACAAGTAATGGAAGAACGAGGCCTTCAAAAATTTTCATTTCATTCATCACCTGCAGCATGTTTTCCAATTTTTCTGTAACTACCCATGATACGCTTTCATACATTAGGTATCTCAGATAATTGCCTTGTTACTGATCTACTTCTTGTTGACGGATCGGACCTCAAAGAGAGAAAATTTTATTGTTAACGTTCCCTGTTCTGCCAATTACTGGTATTTAGTGTTACCAACATGCTCTACTTCCATTTTCCATTCAATGGTATCTTGCCAATTGAACGAAGTCTTTAAAGGCGGGGGGTATGTTAATGCCTATAAATGTTATGTATGTAGGTTGTTTACTGTTAAAATTAGTATGTTAGGGCGCATTCTTTATTCCTTAAATATAATTAATCATAATATAAGACATTACCACCCTTATTTCTGTAGATACACAAGGTGTTTTGGCGATATCTTAACCAGCACAGACCGTTAGGATAAAGCTCGACTCTATTTTTGAAAATTATCTGACGCTCTAATGCGCGTATTTTTATGGAAAGGAAAGCAATCTCATTACCTAACTAATTTAATGGTTACTGCAAGTGATTACATAGTTAAAGACCGGCATTAAAGGCAAGAATAATTGCTGTAGCAGTGCAGCACCGTGTTGGTTTCAAGTTTCCGAGCACATATCGCGTTACATTCAATCAATATGAGCCGCAGCTTTGTCATCCGGCTCTTTTTGTCTCCCTGGCAAGCAGCATGCATTAAACAGAATATCAGATTTTAATGTCCGTCATCTCCTATTAAAAAATCCTTTTCCTTCCGCCCAAGAAATTTACGTTCAAGCTAAAATCCCTACTGAAACTAGCACACACCTATACCACTAAATAAAAATACTGAAAATGGAAAACAATGGTTAGTAAAAAATAATAAAAGCAGGCAGCCGCGTATTATCCAGCCATCAGATGCAGACTGCGACGGCCGCTTGCCCTGAAACATAGTCCTGATATGAACATAAAGCCAATAACATCGGACCCTCTCTTTTAATGGAATATATGGAAATAAACTCTAGCTCGTTCTGCCGGGCGAGAAAAGCGTTTTTGTTCTTGTTCTCTTTTCTTAATCCGGTTGATGTGACGCCAACAACAAAAGGGGTTGTCCCCCGGAACAACCTACTTTCAGGTCTCCTGTGACGCGCATTCAAAACATGAGGTAACTAAACAAAGACATGTAAATTTGAAAAGTTTCCTGTAATTTTAAGGAATACGAACTAATTTTTCTTCATCCTCCCACCGATGGTGCAAAAGCAAATTACAGAGCTCTTGACTCGATGAGCAGCAATCATTAATCTTGCGAAATATATGTAGATTAAAACATAAAATGAACTCTGGACGCGTTATTCGGAATGCCGAAACAAGAAAATTGAATTCTGATGGAAAATCAAAACGGAACAAGGCCGCACTCTGTTGATTGGAATTGTATCTACATACATCGCGCTGTAATTGGATTACGGGATTATGTATACCAAAATAAACAAAAAGTGACGCTTCGATCGATCGAAATATTTCTGATAGTTCTAAATGGTAAAATTTGTACGCTTTCTAATATTCAAAATAGGCGTAACACCCTAGCCTAATATACTGACAACTGATTAGAAGACAAGCAACCGTATCATAAAGATATTGCGAATTATTCTTATCCCTGGCAAGTAAATTTTATTTCCGAAAAGACAAATGGCCAAGATTTTGAACTGCAATAGGTATCAATTTGAACCGAAAGCAAAACATTATTCTACAATTTGTTTTCATTATCTGCCCGAACACGCAGTTGGAAGCACCGCACCTAATTCTTTAAATTTACGATTTCATGGAATGGTGCCCGCAAACAAGAGTCCCATTTGATACTGTTTCAACATTTTTAGTTCTTATTTCTTGGCAAATAAGGATAACACTGTTGAGCTCCTTACACAGTCACGAGCCAGCCACCCAATTTCAGCCGAGATAGCCAGCCCGGCCAAATTTTAAATTTATGTATTCGAGTATGACGTGCCAACCTACTATCAACTTGCTGGATCTGGGTAGTCAAGAAACGTCAAGTGACATTATTAGAGTAATTAGAAAACCAACAATGGTATTTTTCTGGACTTGCTATCCTCCTGACTCCGTCTCGTTCTTATGGAGCGTGTCTTGCTAAAACAGTTTCAAGTTCACCAGTTCTGAAATCTCACTTTGTTCATCTTTGTTTTTCGTAGATAAGCTTTTAATTGCACTGAGAAATGCGAACTGTGCCAAATTTAAACACGCATAGCAAGAAAAATCGTTAAATTTTAAGTGTGTAATGGAACTGTAATTTTTTACTTCCTCGAGAGTTAAGCTGACATTTATTTCGGCAACAAATTGTGATCGGTGTCTTTGATTGTTGATTTTTATAAAAAAAATTTAATGTATATAGTGTGAGATGCCTATCACGTATATACATAGTAATAGAGGATAGTTTTATCCATTGCCTGGCTTACTAACGGGGAAGATTGTTGAGACCGCCCCGTCGTTAGAAGAAGACAGTTTCAGGTATAAAACTCTGTTAGGATTGAAAATACTTCTGGGCGCGTGTATACGGGACAGGCGACAGATTCTGTCGTAGTGCAGCGATATTCAGCAAATACTAAAATTTTAACTTTGAGTGATCCCAAAGTATAACCAGATGAAACTCTCACAAATGATTCTACAAGTCGTTTGGCACCTAAAAATGGCAATTGCGACTTTTTTGGGTGGTAGCGAAAAAGATTAGGGGGTGAAAAAGCAGTAAATCTATCCCACCGTGCGCCGGGGGACTCTCGGGCATCTTACGCGAAAATTACAAGTCGTAGAACTTTGCGTTTTTTTTTTTAATTGTTGAAGAAATATTGACGTTTTCAATGGTGTAAATTTTGTGTAAATACAAGAAACCAAACTAATTTTATTGCACCGTATCTAAATACGTCGCCACATCGGTAACAATACGTTCCACTTTAAACCTGGATAACTTTTTTTTCACGATGTAGATTTAGTTTTTTCTTACATAGAAAACTTCCTTATGGTATAACGAAGTTATGATTTCCAATAATTTATGGTCGCGTTTCAAAAATAAGTCCGCTATAACACTTTCAATGCGCCGATGTCAAAAATTCACTTTCGGTGCACGGGACGAGCCGTGCGAGTGAAAAGGATAGACTATGGGGAATAGCCGAGCATCAGAAGGAGACAGAACGCGGCCAAGTTACTCTGCAAAAGAACAGCGTTGTAATGCCACCTTTAAAATCTTCTTTCAATGCATTTTCAAAACTCTCTTTCTGTAATAGCCACGAAATAAATGCTAGTAAATGAGGTAGGTACTTGTTTAGCGAAACTTTTACTGTTTATATAATCTGGGGAAGGATAATTTTTATTGGGTATTGCAAAATTTTCCATACATTTTCTTAAAATTGCAGCAGCTCTGTGAAGAATTTGCAAATCTGATAATGTATCACCCGTTGTTTCCAGATTAAAATCTGACGATTCGTCTGTTGAGCTTGCGTCCTCATTTACATGCTTGATTTTTTTGTCAAAAGTTCTTTGCCCGAACACAACAAATCACCTGACCTGACCAGGTCTACGAATAAATTGAAGAGCCTTTAAATCTTTTCGACAATTTCATTTTCAGTTTCGCGGATTGTATTGGGGATCTTTCTGCATAGAACATAACATAGAATTATATTTTTGTGTTACTGCAGGTACTTAATGGCAACTTTTCTTTATTATCTAAGATGTGTTCTTGAATCCAAGAAGAAAATGTTGAAAACAAGCGATCGGTACTTTTTGTATTTCTGTCAGTTTTATTTTTGTGGGAATTTATATTTCTGGTTGATATGTACTCTGCGTAGCACAATTTGTGGTATTTTGCATCGTATGCAAATAAGTCTTCATACAAAATCAGTCTAGAGATAATACGATTGTCATTTCTCTCTCTTGCAGCATTTTTATGCGAGTGGAATCACCCGTGCCTATAGTAACAAGGACAAACAATACATAATTAACCAAATAAAACATTTAGTACTACGATACCAGTTTGAATTGAAGTAAGTGATTTCCTTTTTCTTTTGCCAGATCCTCCACAAATTAAGGCAGTGGATAGTAGTCCGCAAGTTACGGAATCCCGTCAAGTGTACTACAGTTCCGCAAGTTATGCGTTATACTTTCGTATAAGTACTTCGTTAGTTCAATCCCCACCCAGCAGCGTTTGTGGGTAGGTAGGTTATCGTTAGAGAGCTAGTGGTTTGTTACTCTCGGGCCGGGTAGGATCGGCTCCCATAAACGTTATTTTTTTCTCACGTTTCCACATTATCTTTTTCGCATAAAATGCGTGTGTCTGGTGCGAGGACAAGTAAAGGGTCTGTCTAAAATGCGTTGATACACAATATTTAACACCTGTTCGCATGCCCACAACTTGCGGAACCGTAATGACAAATAATAGTGATCCGTAACTTGCGGACTACTATCCACGGCCACAAATTAAACACATGGTTCTAACGTTAAATTGATCCTGTCTTCTAGGTATTTAAAAGCGTATTGCTATTAGAGGCCGCAGAACCATTGTTGTGTGAGGGTTCACGATTTTTAGTATTGAAAATACTTCTGGGCTCGTGTATATGGGACTCATTAGTATTGAAAATACTTCTGGGCTCGTGTATATGGGACTCATCTTACGAAAAATGTATCGACACGCGACAGATTCTGTTGGCGGCGCGCGCAGTCGAGGCCGCTAATAAATTGGATGGGGGCGGCTACCGGCTAGCCAGATCGCCAGATGTAAACTAAGGTACGGCGAGGGCGAGTACCGTTTAAGAGGGATATCGCGTTGCAATAAAAGTCCAAACTGTACAAAACGGATGCGTTAATATTTTGTTACGTATTGCGTTAGTTTGACTAGGTGCCTTGTGCTTGTCACAAATCATTTATTTTATTGTATCAATAATATACCAACTTGAAACGGCACAGATCACTTTTGTTGGACATCTTAGAAACCGAGCAGTTGTGTCGGTATTTTCAATACGCCTATGATACTGGCGTAAGATGCGAGGTCTGTGAATTTTTTTACTAGACTGAAAGGATTTGCTACTTCCCGGACTCATTTGGGCGAATGTACTGTACTTTGCAATCAACGATAGTATGAAAACCATCTTTTCCCATAAATTTTTGTGTCCTGTTCATGAAGCCAAGGAGCAAACAATCGATAAAGCTTTTACTTCTCCACAAATGAATTAACTACGATATGATTGCGGGTGTGTGTGACTGCAATTAGACAACTCGTAATGGAATGCCGTAATGTTTATAAACATTAAGGTAATGTTTCATAAACCTACAGTCGGTCTTTATTTAATTAAAAGCTCATTAAGAGTCTATTATCGCGTTTTAACATTTTATTCGGTTAGGTTAGGTCAGACACCATAAATTTAACCTTCTTACCTGTTACGTGGATCTGACATTTTACCGAAGCAACAAATGTCACAAAAAATATATATTTTCATTAAAAATTTCATTTCGGGGGAAGAGTCAGCCGGAAAGAACAAAACACTTGCGAGTGAAATTATGAAAATGTATACAAGACGCCATCTTTGCGTGAAGTAACGACCCTTTGTGTGCTGCCTGCATCACATCTCGCAGATTAAGAAAAAGGACCAAAACTGTGTTAAAAGCAACTGTATTTCAACTTAAACGAGTGAATTTATAGAGACGGTAAGAATAAGATATGCCGGTAGGACACAATTTACGTTTCCTTTACACCGCTACCATCTTAACATTTTAGATATTATTTCATCAAAACCTATTCAAAAGTATTTTGGTAGATGCACTTTGGATAAAATGTTTTTATCAGTTCAGTTTGATTTTATCAGCATTTTTGACATCAGGCAGTACTTAGCATCTCTTTCACTGCCTATATGTAGGAGCTAAAATATCACTTTTACTCATTTTAAGCAAAATTAATGCAACTACGTGGCAAAATAACAAACTAAATCTAATGAACAACAATACACGTTATAAATGTTCGTAAAAGCTAACAAAGCGACCCGAAAAGAATTGAAGAAAGTTCAAGGCGGTGGTCACGTTAAGCCGTGCCGGGTGCAACTTAAAATCCAGCCGCAGGACAATCATACGTGTGAACTGGGGACACAAATAAGTCTCTGATCTTACAGGAAGTGAAGGTGGCGAAAGTCAGCTGCTAAGAAGCCAGGCAAAACTGGACGGGGGGTGCACTAGGAAAAAATTACATCAAAAAAATTTTCACAAATAGAAAAGAGAATAAGAAAAAGGAAAGGAAGAAACAACGATCATCATCATAAGGTTCTCAGTCCGAAGACTGGTTGGACGCGTACCTCCATTCTTTTCTATCCTGAGCTAACCTACGCATTTCCCTAAAAGTAGACATCCTACATTCCTAACTATTTGAGAGCAGTAGTCTAATCTAGGCCTACCCCTACCTCTTTTTATTCCTCTCTCTGACTCTAGTATGTCGCGAACTATTCCTTCGTGTCTTAGAAGGTGTCCTACCATCCTATCTCTCCTACTCTTTATTGTTTTCCATACCTTTCGCCTTTCCCCAACTCTTTCTAATACTTCCCTATTGCTAACCTTATCTATCCACGGTATCTTCATCATGCGTCTGTAACACCACAGTTCAAACGCTTCTACTCTTTTTCTATCCGCTTCTCCTATTGTCCAAGTTTCGCACCCGTATAATGCCGTACTCCATACATACGACTTTAAGAGTCTCTTCCTAGTCTCTATATTAACCGTTCTCGAACATAACAGTTGTTTCTTTTTGTTAAACGCAACTCGTCCCTGCGCCATTCTTTGTTTTATATCTTTAGTGCTCCTACCGTCTTGGGTTATTTTACTTCCTAAGTAGCAGAAATCCGCGACCCCCTCTATCTTCTCATTTCCTATTTGTATTTCAATTTTAGTTCTATTTTCACTCCATCTACATACCAAAATTTTAGTTTTCTTTTTATTGATTTTCATGCCGTAGCCCTGTGTCAAAACTGCTTCCATTTCATTCAAAGCCGCTCCTAATTCTTCTTTGCTAGATGCTAACACTGCTATATCATCCGCAAATCTGAGCATGTTAATAGTTTGGCCCTGTACATTGATCCCTGAGGCTGTTCTTTCCTTAACAATATTAATCGCATCTTCGATATATAAGTTGAAAACTAGAGGTGACAATGCACATCCCTGTTTCACTCCCTTCCGGATATCTACTTCCCTTCGTTCCTGCTCACATTCTATAACTGCCTTTTGCTCTTTGTAGAGATTATGTATTATTCTTCTGTCCCTGTATTTCATCCCTACCTTTCTCAGCACTTCGAATATCTTCCCCCATTTTACGTTGTCGAAGGCTTTTTCTAAATCTACAAATCCTATATATACGCTCTTTCTCTTTTCTATCGTTTTTTCTATAATTACTCGTAAAGCTAGAATGGCCTCGCGCGTTCCTCTATTTCGTCTAAATCCGAACTGATCTTCTCCTAATATTTCTTCCGCCTTTTTCTCCATCCGTCTTTGCACAATTCTAGTTAAAATTTTTGACGCATGGGAAGTTAAACTGATAGTTCTAAAATTTTCGCACCTATCCGCGCCTTTCCTTTTTGGCAAAGCTACCATGATGTTCAGTTTGTAATCCTCTGGAATCTCGCCTGTCAGGTATATGCGACTAACTAATTTAAATAAACGATCTATTACCTCTTGACCTGCGCACTTTAAGATTTCTGCCTGCAAGCCATCTATACCTGGTGCTTTATTATTCCTTAAACTTTTTAGTGCTAGCTCAAACTCTTCTCTCATTATAGGACTCCCTAGGTTATCCCCTTCTACACTGCTTTCACTTTCTAATATATCTTGCACTTCCTGTCCCGCATATAAGTTTCCTAAATATTCTTTCCACCTATCTGCCTTCTCCCCGCTTTCGATTAGGATATCTCCTGCCTCATTCCTAATGCTTTTGGTACTAGATCCAATTTCTCTAAAATTTCTCCTAATTATTTTATATGCTTCATCAGTCTTTCCTATTTCGAACTTATTTTCCACTTCTTTGCACTTATCGTCGATCCATTGCTCTTTCGCTTTCCTACATTTCCGAATAATTTCCCACTTGATCGCCTTATATCTTTGTTTCCCTATTTCATCTAACCTATTTTTATATTTGCGCCTTTCGTCTATTAGACTCACAATATGTTTTGTTATCCAGGGTTTCCTACTTTCATTCTGTTTATGACCCAAAATATCCCTAGCTGAGGAAACTAAACTATTTTTAATGCAATTCCATTCTTTCTCTATGTCCCTAACAATATTTTCGCCCGCGCCCTTTAGTACTTCATTTGTCTTTTTCTCGAACTTATCGCGCGTATCATCATCTTTTAGTTTCTCTGGGTCAAGATACCTTCTTCCGCTTCGTTTTTGCAAAATCTTAAATTTAAGATTGGCCTTCATAACGACTATATTGTGAAACAACGATAACTAAAGGTTTAAATGAAAGAAACACGCTTACCTCAAAATCCCAAAAAGGCACAGACGACGATTTCTAAATACCCATAACGTAATAAATTGAAGTCTTCAAGAGGTGATCCAAAAAAATGCCAAAACTGGCTACCAAAGTTTAATTGCCACCACTTACGAGGAGAAAACTAGGAAGAGCGACTATGAATTGAAGCGCGGTCTTGTCAAAACCAAAACACTGCTCTTTCCTCCAACGATATGCCGTCAATTACTTCAGTAATTACATTCATAAGAAAGTTCAAATATCTTTCTGAATTTAAATTTTGCAGAAGAAAATAAGGGCCAATGTCCTTATCGCACTTTTCCATTTCGGGCCATTTTAAAATTTCAAATGACATTTCAGCGGCGTCATAGTTGTGACACGACAAATATTTTTGTCAATTTTCTAGTTATTAATCATGCTGAAACTAATTCCGAAAACCGTTTTCCAATAATCCTTCAAATAAAATGTTTTTCCATATGGTGGAGACTTTATGGCTGTCACTGTCACTGTCATGGTAAGATCTCTGTGACCTCTTCTAACCGCCCATGTTCGAACTTACGTTAACACAGGAAGAATACGTTGATGGAACACCTTTGTTTTCTCCAGATGCTAATTTTCGGAATGCTGGGTCGTCACAGTTTTGATCTACGACTAATTTCTCTCTCTAAATTTTCTTTGCATAGTTCTAAAGTTCGACCTAAATATACGTATTCAAAGTTTTTTCTTTTATTAGTGGAATGGATGTCAACAAACCAAATTAATCAAAAACCTCCTCGCAATCTTTGAAAGCTTCACGACCTAAACCCTTTCAGGAGGACTGCATGATTGTTCTCCGGACGAGTCATCGAATTCCTTTGGCTGCTGTGGAAGAGTCCAAGTGACTGACTAAATTTAAAGTTCTAAATTTTCATATAAGTTGTCCTTCGTCTTGGGATGTGTTTATCGACTAAGTATTTTGCGCCTCTACATATATTTTACGTCTCGCACCACCTGTTATGAATGACGCCAACCTCTTCTACGAACGCAGCCCCCGCTCAAAAATTTGTGAGATAATTTTTAGCACCTTCCTTATCGACAAATTAGGGTGAAGTTGGGTGCGTGTCGAATCGACCCAGACCCCGACCTCGCTCATACTTTCGTATATTTAAGTAAACACATTTTCAACTTCTGACATAAAAACGCAATTCTATTCCGGCATGCAATCTAGTGGGGTGCGCGCGGGGTTGCTGAGATCATCATCGGTGTTCTTCGTTCCGTCCGCTTTAATAAGACGCCAGAGGGTTTCTTCGCCAGCACGTATTGATCATGGGGCCCAGCTTCACCCTCGCGCGGACAAAGTTTCACTTCGCTCCCTTTCACTATGCGACTCAAATATATCTCTTCATTGGTTCGTATTGAACGATCTCGGCGGCGCGTACCTGCGTCGGCCGGTCGCACATTTGTATTATACTCCTCCTCTGCCTCGAGTGGCCTTATGAAAGGGGGTTTTAATTAAATCACTATCTGTAGCATTGTTGAAATATATCCCTACCTTCCTTATTCCACGCGGCACAAGAACAAAATCCTTTTACGGAGGTTTTGACGCTCCCCCGCTCATTTCTTTAAGGATCTAAATTCGACTGCCATATTCTAACGACACACTTAAAAACATCCACTTTGTTTTCGTAACCCTTTAATCACGCTACTAACCTTACAATGCCTACTATGCAGAATTAGGTTTTCATTTTGCTCTTTAAACTGAATGCTTTCTAAAGTAACAAATCATAAAAGACTATCATTTCTGCACTAGAACTACAATCACTCGCCTATTTTAGGGGAAACACCTGTTAGATAAGCCTGGAGATTCACACGTCCGATTTATGCAAATTTCGGCACAACATATTCTGTATTTTTCTTAGAAACCAGCCAGAACGTAACCAAAAGGCTGCGAGATGCACGTTTTCATTCTGGAATTCCATCAAAAGTAAACAGGCATAAAGGAAAATTATACCATAACATAATAGAAGTAGAAGAGTAAATGAGTGCAGGTTATAATCGAAAATTCTTTAAAAAAATAAATTCTCTCAGTACAGTTCAGAAAGAAAAATATTCTGGTTCACCAAATGCGCGTTAAATTCAGGCAAATTAAATAGTTGTTTAAGTTCTTAAGCAAGAGCAGTCAGTGATTATTCAAGGGAAGTACTCAAAATAATCAACATATTATGCATCTCTATGCAACTCTGAGGACACCCCAATTTAGCATACCCCTCTCGTTGAAACGCATAATATTAGAAACAGACCTTGCGTCAAACCTTATCGCTGTAGCCAAGCGATTCCTGATATTAAATGAAAACTTTCTTTTGAGAGCCAACTTCGAAGCCAACTTTGTAGCTCTCTTAAGAACCCTGTTCAAATGATGAGCCTTTTCTAGTATACGGCACATTCCAGTAAATACAATTCGTGGAAAGTGGCTACAGACTAGAGACATCAACAATTTAGTAACGGGGAGGCCAAACAGAATGCTGTCAAAACAAGAAGCGAAGCGTCGCAGATGAAGTGTGAAGAAGTTGACAACAATAATATTCTGTTATCGAATTACATAAATTTTATGGAGGTCTAAGAATATACCAATGCACCCTAGTACATAACATCGATGAAATTTGTAGAGGAACTACACCCTAACATAAATTTAGAAGACAGTGTTTATTTAATGAAGGCCCAACTACTAATGTATTATTCCACAGACCTAAGATATAACACATGCTAATATTCTTCACGTTGTCCTGATCATTAACTGCTTTCTTTGTACTTTTGCGGAAGACAAAAATATACCCAGCATTTGCATACGATGCTCAAACATGGA
This sequence comes from Xestobium rufovillosum, assembly GCA_963966045.1. Lineage (NCBI taxonomy): Eukaryota > Metazoa > Arthropoda > Insecta > Coleoptera > Ptinidae > Xestobium > Xestobium rufovillosum. The sequence goes on from OZ014496.1 coordinate 37,226,873, forward strand.
CTCTCACAAAGCAGACATAGTAGACTTAGAGAAAGAAGCTGAAAGAAGAACGTCACTTCGCGATAAAAAGATAATGAATGCATAAGAGATAAAAACGATCACTTGTAACCAGATGATATGATGATGTGAAGAAAGTGGCAGGAATGTCCTGGATAAGAGTAGCCCAAGACAGAAAAAGGTGGGAGGCACTAAAGGGCGGAAAGGAGACACTTTAAGGTAACCTATACATACTAGGATTTTTTTAAATAGACACGCTTATTTTCAAATTATTTTAGTCTGAAAATGCAATTTATACAATTTTTTTCTGCTAGCCATTGCATGGTTACCAACAGTAGTTAACACTCGAGTCCAGAAATACTTTCAGCAAATGAAACTATCTTTCTATCAAAAAATTACAAGAAATTAACCGTATGTTGCCTCTAAACGAGTATTTTTCTCATTACTTGATAAAATAAATGAAATAAAGTTCGTTGTTGTAGCACGAGAGCCAACGAATAACAAAGGAATAAACTGTTGCACATTGCCCTGCGATAGTTTTGTTCTGCTCGTGGAAAAAAAGTTGAAAATAAAACTTTAAAAGATCATGTCGTGTTTGAAACTCCAGCGAATGAAAGGTGCGCCAGTTGTGCGGCAAATACCGACGTCAAAGTCAACAGAAACTCCCAACAAAATGAGGTCTCGGATGAAACAATTAGGGAAGATTGTCTCTTGATTATGTAGTTCCCCGGTAGCATCAATGAAAAGAGTACCTACTGCATGGAAAAAAGGCTTATTAGAATTATTATTATTAAAGCACTTAACCCTAGGTTTTTCAAGATGATGAGAAGGACATTTGAATATCCAGTAATTTGGTAAAATTTTGCAAGTGTTTGGAAACAGGCATAAAAGAAGTTTTCACTTTTCACACAAATGAAAATATTGGAAATCGAATATAGACGCTAGTCCTTAAGTATTCTAAAGGTTTTGAAAAGGTTGTTCTTTACATTACTTTGAGTCGAATATTTCATATGACCATTTGTCTAAAACGGCTTAATTTCAAAGATGCAGAAACCATTTGAAATCTTAAAAACCCAGTGAAGCACGAATTTTTCTCTAAAACAACATAGTCACCCCTTGTGCCCGGCCCTGTTTAATTGAAAAAAGGAATACTTAAGGGCCACCCTGAATGTAGAACACATCAACTTCTTACGCCTCAGTAAAAAAGTAGGATAACAATCTTGGTAGAAAATCTGTGGAAAATGATGGCCGCCTAAATGGCCTGCTAACATCAGAAACAACCGCTATTACAGAAGAAGCGGAACCTGCTGAATTGCAGAAAGACTAAACCTACAATCCGTCGTACCATCAAAGATCATCTTCAGATAAGTATAGTCAGTGCAAGTTGGGTTTCCAAATTGCTCTCTGCTGTTCAAAAACAAGAACATTCGCTATGCGCATCCCAATTTTTGACCTCTACCCCTGGGAGAAAAACAAGGGACTGCAGACTTTTTACCAAACAGGTATGGAAAATGATTCGCTACCAGAAGAAAGAAATTAAGGAATACGCGCAAAAAAGAACATTAGGGGAAGTCACATGGGTCGATTATTTCCGCGAAGTGTACTTGGCTAAAGCAAGCTTAAAACAAGAAAGACTAGAACTAGTGAAGATAGTGGTGGATATGCAAATCGACGAAATCGTCAGAGCAATTAGGACGTTGGAGGATAGGAAATCTATAGGGTCTGATCGTATTGGAAATGAGCTTATGGAGAAGAAAATTAATAAACTAATAAACACATTAGAAACGAGGGGATACGAGACCGGTGCAACATCCAGGAGAATGACAGATGACAGGATCGCCAAAATAACTGTAAGGAACTGCAGAACAAAAGGAAATATATGCCCGGGGAGGCCAAGAAAATGGAGGAAAAGCTCCTTGGGGTAAAGAGGCCGCAAGAAGGAGGAAGAACCAGTGCTGGTCAGGTAGTTGGGTCGATTGACAAGAGTTATTCGGCTGGTACTATCAATTAAGACTTTCATGAAATTTCTCTTGGTGTATGTTGCTTTCAGACAGAAAGGTCACCTCGAATAATGTAGTAAATGCGGTATTGCATCAGGTTGTGAAATTTGGGCAGTGTTACCAACAAATGATAACATTCAACAATCAGATAAATTCCATTCACGATTTGAAGAACACCCCCTCAGGAACCGCAAGTGCTTCATTTGACCCGGGTTTGCGACATATTTGATAGTTGCTAAAGTTATTCACCTAACAACTTCAAAACCTTACTTGGAATTAAGTACGTAATTTCGCTTTCTAAAATTTTTTAGTCTACCTACTTGTTTTCTTAAGAAAAGGGTTGAGGCTGAAACTTTTGGTCTCGTCGAAATACATGTAAGATGGTCCAGACACTGCACATGCACTTTCGCTGGAGTACTATCAGTAGTAGTAGCGGCACTCGCTTACCTGTTGTGCAAAAGTTATTAAAACCGGCGGCCAGTAGAGCGAGATCTGGCACGCTACATCAGCTTTGTTCCAGCTCGCTCAGACGGCATCGATCCACCACTCAGTTTCGGGTTGACTGACAGTATGCACGTATTCGCAACTCACTATCCGGAGAGAAAACGCAGAACAGGTGCTCCGGCCGGCTCGAAGTTAGGTTATAATACTAGCGTCGCAAATACCACTAATCACGTGCGGTCCAGCCGTCTTGTCTTTGATAATTCCGTAAGAAAAGGGGAAAGTGCGAGGCACTCGAAACGTCCTGGCAACTTGAACGCGCGCGGAAAATTTAGGGTCAGTAAGGTCACCCTTCACCGCTTCATGCCAACACACTAAACTCTTATAACACGAAGCTGACGTCAGATGAAAACGGCGTCTACTATCGAGCACGGGCGGCGCTGTACGGCCACGAGGGTGCCGACGGATGCGACGCCTGCGCCACCAAACGCGTGCGCCGCCACACACATGCTGGAGCCTCATGCAACCCACACCTGACTTCGAACTCTTAGTAAATCAACTTACATCTTTTCGAGTGACTGAATGCTAAGTGCCGCGATACCACCGGCTGGAGGATTGCGTTACATCGAATATTCACTTTCAATGGCAAGAAGAACGATGTTATTAAAACAGCAGAAACTGAAGAGGAGAGCTGCCGTAAATAATTTCAAAAACAATTGAGCTAATAATTCGATTTTAAGAACTTTCTGGGAACGTTACCTAAATGCTCTTATTTTAAAGAGAAAAAAAACAAAAAATGTCAAATATTTTATATCTTTTTACACGTTTTTAATAAGTCTTGACAAAGCCCCCGAACGGGGATGAAACGTTGATATTATTATCTAATTATACAGTCATTTATTTATTACACGCCAGAAATTCACAAAATTAAAAATTGAACTGGCACACATTAAGCAAGACTATTTTAAGCTGATTTTAATTTTCCTAACACTGGAATATACTCATTAATTTATGGACTACCAATCGCACTTCGAATACACAATCGATAATAAATATTGTCGATATCAAAATAATAATTATGAAAATCGAATTTTAATGCTTCTAACCAAGGGCTTTGTGGTGTCCTCGCCTTACTGACGCTTGCCTGAGTGAAACAGCGCGAAGCATGAGAGTGGGGCATTCGATATTCCTTTTTTTCTTTGCCCGTCTTCTCAGACTGCTCTCCTCCATTCGTTTCACTTTTCGTGACGCTCGCATTTGCCAACACAGGAACTTACTCTACCGAGACAAAAAGAAGTTTCACTTCAAAAAACATTTCACACGCCGAACTATTCTTACCTATAGATAATATATTTTCATTTCAGCAAAGTTAAACACATGAAATATTGGGCTATTATAACTTTGGTCGTATTATGTGAAATAAATATTACATAAGACGCTTTAAGGGTGCTACAGACATGCCGAATAATATATTTATGACAAGAAAAAATGAGACGAAGTTCGTGTTACATACATCAAAGTTATACGCGTATTAACACGCATCAACTGTCGAAACATCCTCATCTATAACAGAAAGTCTGTCTAAAGGGCAAAGTTGAGAAGAATATTCTGCGATCAATACAACCCTCTTTCTCATTTCCAAAAACTTTTATCTAGACTGCAAGCGATTCGAAGGGCATCTCGCATGAGACGTTTGTGAAGTTTTCGAATTTAATACGATTTTCTAGGTGTGTGTTATTCTTCAAAAATGTTTTTAAATACAACAATGACGCAAAAAGCAAACTTATTTTTTTCTTATAAGAGCCATATTGGATTTTTGCATATTCGAATTCCATTTCACATTCAAAACAATTTCTAATTCTTTGCTGTTTGCTGTTTGCTAATACCGCTATATCATCCTCGTATGGAATAGTAGTGTACGTATTTTAATCTTCTATGTAGGTAATGACCTATAGTTTCCGTTCACCAATTCATTTGGGGTTACTTTATATAAAATTATGTTAATCCGACCAGAAGGTATTACAAATAACTATACAAACAAAGAAAATACATCACGAGGCACTTCCATTTATTTCCCTATGTTTGTACAGAGCTCACCAGCATTCGTTTTCCCAAACGTCCTCCACGTAACTATAATACACCCCACTCCAATCGCCAAATTAATAATTCCCGCCCGAATTAAGCGAAACAAATGAATTCATTCCTGCTTCTTCGCGCTCTAAGTAATTACCTTCGTGCATGCTAGTGTACTTATACTTCCACTGAACTGAACATCCAGAACAAGGGCCGTCTTTTACGAAAATTGTATTAGGCTGCACGCTGTTTTTTCATCAGCTGCAGGGGCTACTGCACGCACTGTTTATTGATTGAATGACCAGACGCACTGGAACCTTGAAAAAACTATGTGTACATACAACCGGGGTGTTTGAGTTTGAGGAGTACGATTCAGCTCCCGGATTTCTCGAATATTTTCGGATTTTGCTTTCGCTTAACATACAATAGACACCTGAATGTTGTATAGCACCTGGGATCTCAATTATTTTGAGACGTTTAAAATCAGCACTTTGACTGAATTTGATACTCACTATATCTGATAAATTTAATATACCCCATCACCCTACTGGTCCGTCACGCTTTTATTATTCATTTCAGAGAAATATGCTCTATGTTTAAGAGATAGGGCACCATATTATTTTTAATTTACCATTATTTGAACTTATTTTCACTACTCAAAGATGTTCTATTTCTATAGATAGGTTCTAAGTCACAGTTTAATGTCTGACTATTTTTTGATGTTTTCTAGAACCAATGAAATGTTTAATGTCAGACGAATCACAAAAACACTTTTCACCTGAATAAAACATGTTATTTTTCTTCAAACGTTGAAAATAAGTTAAGAATTCAAAATAATTAGCTATTTTCTTCAAATGTCAGGAACATTTCTAATTTTTAATTTTCTGTTACAGGTGGTATAGAAAAACATAAAAATGTTAGAAGTAGAGTACATATTTGTCTAATACTGGGGGTCTTGCCATCTATTAGTATAGAATGCCTTTGATATTACTGTATTTTTGAATTCCCTAAAGCTACGGTTTCCTAGAAAAACGGTACCATCATTATGGCAACCGTAATATGGCCATACATTACGTCGTATAGCGACCGAAAAAATACGGAAGTCGTAGAATTTATTATTTTATTGCACTATATACGATCCCAAAGGATTTGTACCTTGACGCAGTTCTAGTAATACTGGGACGGGTGGGATGGCTTACGCGCTTCAATGATCTAAAGAGCCGAATCATAGGTTTAACCATATTGGAGGGGTTTTTATTTGAGAAGACAGACTAAATCAAGTCCCTGAAAGGGGGCAGCAGCTCTTTCAGTAATCATAGTGGCAGAGATCGTGAGGGTCGGTATAGCACTATGATACACACTACTGCGATGTGGAAGGCAACGGGAAACCACCACATTATTTTATCCCTAATACAGCGTACTTCGAATTGATGATGATGGCACCTTCTGGAGTAAAATATTCCGGAGGTAAAATAGTCCCACATTCGGATCTCCGGGCGGGGACTGCTTCGGGGGGAGTCATCAGAAATGATAAGTGTAACATCTCACGAGTCGGAGCGTGGAATGTTAGAAGCATGAAACAAGTAGGAAAGTTAGAGAATTTTAAAATTGAGATGGATAGGTTAGCATTAGACGTAGTAGGTATTAGTGAAGTGCGATGGCCAGAAGCCGGAGACTTCTGGAGCGGAGATTTTAGAGTAATACACACAGGATCTGTAGGAGGAAATTCGGGAGTAGGAATTGTTATGCGGAAAAAAGCAGGGCAGAGTGTAGAAAATTTCTTACAGGGTAGTTATGGTTAGGTTAGATTCGAAACCTGTAAAAACAGTAATAATACAGGTATATATGCCCACTTCTAACTACAGTGATGAGGTCGTAGAGGCAGTTTATAGTGATATTGAACATGTGCTAGATTTTGTGAGAGGACACGAAAATTTAATAATTATAGGAGATTTCAATGCAGTCGTAGGCACAGGGCGAGAGGGCGGAATAGTTGGTCCCTTTGGATTAGGCAATAGGAACGATAGGGGAGTTAGACTGATAGAGTTCTGCGATAAACATAACTTAACGGTCGAGAACACTCTATTTCACCATCATGTTAGGAGACGCTACACGTGGAAGATGCCAGGAGACCTAGGGAGATATCAAATAGATTACATTCTTGTTAGGCAAAGATTTAGAAATCAAGTTAGGGATTGTAGAAGTTATCCAGGAGCAGATATAGATAGTGATCACAATATAGTCGTTATGAAGGCCAATCTGAAATTTAAGATTTTGAAAAAACGAAGCGGAAGAAGGTATCTTGACCCAGAGAAACTAAAAGATGATGATACGCGCGATAAGTTCGAGAAAAAGACAAACGAAGTACTAAAGGGCGCGGGCGAAAATATTGTTAGGGACATAGAGGAAGAATGGAATTGCATTAAAAATAGTTTAGTTTCCTCAGCTAGGGATATTTTGGGTCATAAACAGAATGAAAGTAGGAAACCCTGGATAACAAAACATATTGTGAGTCTAATAGAGGAAAGGCGAAAATATAAAAATAGGTTACATGAAATAGGGAAACAAAGATATAAGGCGATCAAGTGGGAAATTATTCGGAAATGTAGGAAAGCGAAAGAGCAATGGATCGATAATAAGTGCAAAGAAGTGGAAAATAAGTTCGAAGTAGGAAAGACTGATGGAGCATACAAAATAATTAAGAGAAATTTTAGAGAAATTGGATCTAGTACCAAAAGCATTAGGAATGAGGCAGGAGATATCCTAATCGAAAGCGGGGAGAAGGCAGATAGGTGGAAAGAATATTTAGGAAACTTATATGCGGGACAGGAAGTGCAAGATATATTAGAAAGCGAAAGCAGTATAGAGGGGGATAACCTAGGGAATCCTATAATGAGAGAAGAGTTTGAGCTAGCACTAAAAAGTTTAAGGAATAATAAAGCGCCAGGTATAGATGGCTTGCAGGCAGAAATCTTAAAGTGCGCAGGTCAAGAGGTAATAGATCGTTTATTTAAACTAGTTAGTCGCATATACCTGACAGGCGAGATTCCAGAGGATTACAAACGGAACATCATGGTAGCTTTGCCAAAAAAGAAAGGCGCGGATAGGTGCGAAAATTTCAGAACCATCAGTTTAACTTCCCATGCGTCAAAAATTTTAACTAGAATTGTGCAAAGAAGGATGGAGAAAAAGGCGGAAGAAATATTAGGAGAAGATCAGTTCGGATTTAGACGAAATACAGGAACGCGCGAGGCCATCCTAGCTTTACGAGTAATTATAGAAAAAACGATAGAAAAGAGAAAGAGCGTCTATATAGGATTTGTAGATTTAGAAAAGGCCTTCGACAACGTAAAATGGGAATGGGGGAAGATGTTCGAAATGCTGAGAAAGGTAGGGATGAAATATAGGGACAGAAGAATAATACATAATCTCTAGAAGAGCAAAAGGCAGTTATAGAATGTGAGCAGGAACGAAGGGAAGTAGATATCCGGAAAGGAGTGAGACAGGGATGTGCATTGTCACCTCTAGTTTTCAACTTATATATCGAAGATGCTATTAATATTGTTAAGGACAGAACAGCCTCAGGGATTAACGTACAGGGCCAAACTATTAACATGCTCAGATTTGCGGATGATATAGCAGTGTTAGCATCTAGCAAAGAAGAATTAGGAGCGGCTTTGAATGAAATGGAAGCAGTTTTGACACAGTGCTATGGCATGAAAGTCAATAAAAAGAAAACTAAGATTTTGGTATGTAGGGGATGTGAAAATAGAACTAAAGCTGACATACAAATAGGAAATGAGAAGATAGAGGAGGTCACGGATTTCTGCTATTTAGGAAGTAAAATAACTCAAGACGGTAGGAGCACTAAAGATATAAAACAAAGAATAGCGCAGGGCCGAGTTGCGTTTAACAGAAAGAAACAACTGTTATGTTCGAGAACGGTTAATATTGAGACTAGGAAGAGACTCTTAAAGTCGTATGTATGGAGTACGGCATTATACGGGTGCGAAACTTGGACAATAGGGGAAGCGGATCGAAAAAGAGTAGAAGCGTTTGAAATGTGGTGCTACAGGCGCATGATGAAGATACCGTGGATAGATAAGGTTAGCAATAGGGAAGTATTAGAAAGAGTTGGGGAAAAGCGAAAGGTATGGAAGACAATAAAGAGTAGGAGAGATAGGATGGTAGGACACCTTCTAAGACACGAAGGAATAGTTCGCGACATACTAGAGTCAGAGATAGGAATAAAAAGAGGTAGGGGTAGGCCTAGATTAGACTACTGCTCTCAAATAGTTAGGGATGTAGGATGTTCTACTTTTAGTGAAATGCGTAGGTTAGCTCAGGATAGAAAATAGTGGAGGTACGCATCCAACCAGTCTTCGGACTGAGAACCTTATGATGATTATAATAAACAACTATAATTAATTTACTTTGTAGATTTTCAAACAGAACGGCCGATTAAGAATCATATGATTACTGCATTCCGCGTGAGAAATTGAAACAAATAAAAGTCGCCGTTCATTTAACGTTGACGAATTGTTTATAAACTGTACTGCGACAATCTCAAATATAACGGCACCGATCTATTACCATGCAGTGTTCAGTGCCGTTTCCTAGGAAACCACTGTGATTATTAGATTATTGCAAATTAAAACATAACATTACGACCGCTGTAACGACGGTACTACTTTCTTAGGAAACCGTTGCTTTATCGAGCTGAGTGACTGCACTGTGCTTTTCTTAAAAAATAGCGGTTCCAATCTAAAAGATTATTAATCCATTTTTTAAGTTAGAAATGTCAAATTTTTCTAGCGACATTGAATCCTACATGCGACTTTTTCCAATTTTTTCATTGTGAAACCGAAAAAAGAATATTTAAAACGCATAAAAGTAGTGCAATTTCAGTCCCATTCTGTTACAAGTTACGAGAAAAAACTCGATGTATGCAACATGCTCAAAATTTTGCGATGACAGCAAACTTTTTAAAATTGAAAGCGGTTAAGAATTGAGAGCACAAAATTGTATTTTGTAAACCCTTGCAAAGTGCTGACGGCGCGGTAAAATCGCTCGCGATATAACAACCCCTTAAGCTATAATTTTGTCAATATCAGGACCTTAAAAGCTAAACCAGGAAACCGAAAACATACTTTTAGAAGATCCGTCGAAAAATCTTATCGTCTTCACAAAGTCGAGGTAATATCACAAATGCAAGAAATGCTTCATAAAAGAATAATCCGCAACATTCCTATAATTCTCTCCAATCATCCCCTATGTGAATTGTCCTTAAAACTGTAAAGATGAAAAACTGAAAGAAACACCGGTGGACGACAAGAAGGTATCATCTTTCCAGAATCTTAGGCAAGGCCTAGAAAAACCGATATTTCGGCATCCTATACGCCCCTAGTGGTTTTCATAAAACTGATACATTCCAAAAGCAGCCTTTAATTAACGTGTTTGAATTTTCACTTTACAAGGTGCAATTTCTAATAGTCGAAGTGTCGAAAACTCGACTAAGAAATTTTAATAACTTTTTCCACAATAACTTTTAAACCAGGTAAGACCTAAATCTTGTAAGGAAACAAGAGCTTTATTGAAGATTGCGTTATTACGAAAAATAAATTTCCTACAACAACTTCTGAATCGACTTTCATGGATTTGCCTCCGGAATACCCGCCATTTTCTCAACGCTTGCTCGTATTCTGTTTTTAGAACTGGCTGCACTCTTTTTCCTGTCTATATTCCAGATTTCTCTAAACACAGTTACAAAATTCTTCACGTCTAGTAAATAATTCAATCTTGATGGAACAGAAGTTGAAACATTATGTATGAATTAGCTGTTCAAATGATTAAAGAATTAGCAACAACTAAGCTGAATATTTTTATATTCACCTCCACATAGAGACAACAAAATAAATTCATAATGGGTTCTTCGTAAAACTAAATGCCCTTTTTCACGTACGAATGACAATGCAGTCATTTGAACTACGAATAAACTTAATGACTTTAATTTTCCTCGACATTCCCAGTTTATAACATTTTCGCGCTCTTTTTGCTTTGAGCGGTCGTATTGCACCAATTCCCACAATATATACATTTTTTAGAGCAACCAACACTTCATTCGTCTTCCCACGAGTAATTACCTTTATGCATGCCAGTGTACTTATCCTTGAGCACAGTGAACTCATATATTTTCCCGAACTCCTCGAACATAGGGCGCAGGTCATCCTCCTCTAAATGTCTCGGAATCTGTCCGACGAATAGTTTTATTACGTCACGATTACCGATAGGTGGACTGTTCGTCATCGAGTGCATTGTCGGAGAGGTCGGTATAAGCATATTGCACGCCACACTCACCAGATATTGATTCGGTTGTCAGACGCACTGGCACACTCACAAGAAAACGCGAAAATTTCACTACACCACTATCAGTCTTCGGAACTCTTCTCTCCTTTGTACGTGATCAGTTGTGCGATAAAGATCATTGAGCAAATTTAACACAGGGTGTTTCGATGGCTTGAATTCATGAACACGTGGAATATTGCACTGATTGAACAAGAAAAGCCTTAACCTAACGACCACAGAACTACACCTTCACAACATCAAACCAACACTGCCGACCACTATGATATTCCCTAAGTCTTTGTGCAGTTGCATAGTAGGCATAGCCAATCCTCCTCCACCCTTGGCCAATAAAGAGGTGTAGGGTAGGACCCCTCGAGCCAGCTGACTCATACGCGTAATTCCCTTCGACGCTGGCTTTATTCTTGTTTCGACGGTTTTATTAATGGGAAGCTCGAGTTGCCGACGTTCTATTAATGATGGAAGATAAAATTTCTTATATATATATGCAATCCTGGGAACACAGAGGACGAATTAATTTACTTGTGTTCGATTTCAAACAAAAAACATCGAAAATGCAAATAATAAAGTGCTTTATTGTTTTTTAAACTTTCTCCGACTCATGAACTGGCGATAGAACTGACAATGGTAAGTTCGGTCATGGGTGAATTAGCAGAAATTTAGAAGAACCATCAAAAGGAAACTAGTTTACTTACTACTCATATTCCCCATTACTCAGAATTCTGAACTGCTGACGAAGATTAGCGAACTTTGAAATGGTATGCTAGAAAAGGATGTTGTTTTACAAACTAAGATTCTGCAGTTCAGTGACTCTGAAATATCTTTACGTTGGGTATGAGCACTTTTGCAGTTTTCTTTTCAAGTCTTAAGGACACCTCGTCAAAGTTTGCGCACAAAATTCATGGTTTCAGAAAGGAGTTATTGCAACTTGTCTGATGTTGTTTGCCAGAGGAAGAGCACTCGACCTTTAAAAAACATGAAATATCGTATATTTTACAGTTATATAAATGCTGAGTTCACAGACTTCACGGCATCCACTGCAATAGTAATGTTTGCGAAATTTTTTTATGAATTAGAGATATGAGGAAGATTATTTTCAGGACGCTGTTTATTTTTTATTTTTTATTATTTTTACAATTTTACACTATTTTCGGTAAATTATCAGATTGGCTTCTCACAAAGTTTTTTTCCGCCATTTTTAAAATAATTTATTAGAAAATTTGAATAATAGGGAGGTTCGGAGAAAAATAAGATATCTATTTTTGGCATGAAAATGACAGAAAATTGTTATTGTAATTGATTTACGGCGAATTTTTTTTTCTAAAAAAATTTTTTGCGGCGTAATAAGCGAAAGAAATTAGCTTATCACGCCCACATGCTAGTTCGTTTTGTTATTGGTTTGACGTCAGAGATTCGTAAGGCGCTCATTCCACTTCTCTTGAAGTGCCCGTGAAGCGGTACCTATCTCATAAGATACTTATTGGGACTATTTCGAGCGCGAATTTTTCAAGTAAGGTGCCAAGGAAACATAAAACAAAGACAACATAATCGATATAATGATGCAATAAGGGTATCAAAAGTCCGATTCACATAATTTATGTAGTAGGTAGGTAAATGTCCCGGTAAATGTGGAAATGGTGTGTGATTCTTGTATCTAACCCCAATTTCATTCAACCTCAAAACAGTAGTGTATAAAGAGTAGAAGCGTTTGAAATGGGATGCTACAGACGGGTGTTGAAGATACCGTGGATAGACAAGTTAGCAATAAGGAGGAATTAGAAAGAGTTGGGGAAAAGAGAAAAGTATGGAAGATAATAAAGAATAGGGGATAGTATCGTAGGATGGTAGGACACCTTCTGAGACACAAAGGAATAGTTCGCGACATACTAGAGTCAGAGATAGGAATAAAGAGGTAGATGTTGGAGCAGATGAGACTACTGCTCTCAAATAGTTGGGGATGTAGAATGTTCTACTTTTACGGAAATGCGTAGGCTAGCTCAGGGAAAGAATGGAGGTACGCGTCCTACCATTCTTCAAAAGAGAACTTTATGATGACGTACTATTTAATTATTATTGTAAAATAGTTAATAAAATTTCCTTTTTTAGTTCAGGCGATTCAGTATTTGGCTCCGTCATGCTCCTAGCATCCTGTTTCAAATTATGCTAACCGTAACACGTTACCAAGTACCAAGGGGTCCCAGAAAACTGTCGATAAATTACATTATGTTCGATTTTATTTAGAGTGGCTGCAATGGGGCAGCCGATAATTTTATAAACTTTTGCAATGATAAACTAACTCGCGAAAATATCGATAATACTGACCGATTTTCCTTCTGGCTCCAACGAACCACTTTTTCCGTTTTATTGGAGTGCTGTATGATGTATTAGTCTGCGGGTACAAAACAGAAAACACTAGTTAGAACCAGTTAATAATATTTAACAATTTAACTACACATGCATATGCATAATACTTATGGGACTGCTGCGCGCTGAAGCTGGGACTTGTACGTTATACTAAGTTCTGACGTCACCCGGCCTACTCTCGCTGCAAGGTACGATTTCTAGCCTCGCATCGACGGAAAACTTTGCAACGGCTTCACAGGCGAAGGAATTTTTTTTAACAAAAATTAACAACATAACTGCCTTCAGTATAATAAACTCTATCAATTTTAATGAAATTTGAAAATTACCGAACCTGCCTATTATCAAATTTTAACACCTTATAAACTGAAATAACTTAAATACACAATTTCTGCAACGCGATAACACGTTCAGGTAGATATTCATCAAAATTTTCTACGCTGTGGCCATGTTTTTGTACCCTTCGGCTGATGTAGTTGTACCGTATGAAACCGTAAATTTCAGATTTATTTTACATGTATACTGGAATATTCTGAAGTAGGAACCCGAACTGGGGGAAAAAGGAAAAGTTTCCAGGTAATTTTCTAGCATGACATTCTAATACTGTCTTCAAAAGTTTACTGGCACATGTGGAAACTTTTTGATCGCAAATTTACTGGAAGTAATGTATTCAAATTGAAGTGAAGATAAACATGGTAAGCTTTTCCCTCTGCTGCCAGCAAGTTTGAGGCATGAATAAGAAAGTCGATGCTACGGACTGGTATAGTTAGTATAGTTAGTTACTTTTAATATAATGGTAATGATAGTGCCTCATTTCAGAGAAGGAGGGTGAGGGTTGCGAGCGGCCCGGGATTGCTTTTTATCCACTCGATGTGTTTTTCTGCGCTAGACTGCGATAAGGGTCATCCAGGCAAACGTAATATTGGGGGCGAAAAAGATCCTGCAAGAAAAACCCCTTAAGTCAAATCGTATAAATTTTCTTATTTTATGTTTTTACAAGTAATGCGAAAGCGTCTCTGTAACTTCTACTTTAGGGTCGAATTTATTTTATCTTTGCTTGCCGAAATCAAGGGTAAGGGTTGTAACGTGAATGAATGACTATTATTTCTAGTTCTGCGTTTAGTTCTTGTTCTAATCATTATAGAAGTAGTAGAATTTTACACTAAGAGCTACTCGCCAGGCCTTGAATTATAGAACTAAATGTACTACGAGATCTCATACACGATGCTACCCCAAACATATCGTTGAGTTTCAAGCATCCTTGAATCTCTACGTACTTTCGTGCACTTAGCAGTAGTTATTTCTCTCTGAAACTATGCTTTGTACGGAAAAAGTCTAGCAAATGAAGTTGTACAAGATATACAAAATACGGATAATTTTGAATTAAAAAAACAATGAGGTTTTTAGTAAAAATACCTTTTTTCTGGGTATGCGTGATATTAAAACACAGAATTGATGAATTCTAATTATTTTTTATTATAGGTATTTTGTTACTGCCCTAAATAAGCATTTATTCGGATGGTGGTTTTCAAAACACCGAAGTGCTCGCACAATTTCCAATTACCCCGTAAAATTTATGCGAAAATGATATTATCCTCGTTAAAAGTTGGCATCCCCGGTATTTGAGTGATTTGTTTTATTTGAAAAATGCACAACGGCCATTGCAGCCCGCTCCTATAAAATAAAATCCTTCCCATTATCCCTCCGTACTATGACATAAAAAAGTAAAACAAAAACCTTTATAAGTATTCATTTTCTGTCGCGTTTGCCCGAATTCGGCTTATTATTTTTTATGGTAACGCATTTGTCACGTCATTCGGGCGGGCGCAAAATAGGACATATGGGGTCCGAACCTTTTGTTTCCCCCCGTGTCTTGCCCGGCGGCGCGGCCACCTGTACTCCTTGGAATGATTTAGGTTTTAAATCCCCTTCCTTTTTATAAATCGTCGGATTTTTTAGGTTATGAAGCCATACGCGGACAGCGAATATTACCCAAGCGTAAACGCAGGGAGCTCCTGGAATAATTTTAGAGACACTGATGTCACCTCTGTCCAGGTATAAAGGGTGTTTAATACCTTCGTCACGTAAATTCATTGCTAATGTTTTGTTCGACTTGACATGGCTGTTGCCAGTTATACAGGGTGAGTCATTAAGGCGAAATCGGGCGATAACAAGAGTACAGTTCAAAATGGGAGAAACTTTTTCAAATAAAAGTTTTTCAAAAATAAGTGCTTAATGAGATAAAAATATTTTCAAATATGGCGGACTTCCGGTTATACCGGAAATGGACACTAACTATGTTATTTTAAATGGAACACCCTGTATTCGTTTGCATTTTTGGATTTCGCATGAAAAATAAATGTCAGTTTGTTAATCAAACATTGGGTCTAAGTCGAACCGCTATGGAGTTTTTTAATTTTTTTTGAAAATTTTGACGTTTGCAGTAGTTGGCGCCATTTTGAGTATCTTCGATACGAAAGCACTTAGAGGAATGCGGTTTCGACAGTTCGTCTCTGGAAGTAACAGCCTATTAGACACAAGTATAACATGGAATCATAACTTTTTAATTAAATGAAATTTATCCATGCCAATATTTACTAATTCAAACAGGAATATCTCTTTTTTTTAAATGGAATGCTACATTGGTTCTCACCTCATAAGACGCAACATTAAATTTCCTTTCTGACGATGTATGGTTGTTGGCATCTGTCACTAGCAGTTTTTAAGAAATTTGCGTTTTTCTGGAAATTTTAAATAATATCGTGTTATTGCGTTAACAATAGTTGGCGTTCAGCGATTTTGTTTTGTTTTGCCAACGAAATGTCATTTCTATTAAATTATTGTTAAATAAGAGTGCAATTTGAGTTCAATTAGTGAGAGTATTGATTTCAATTTTAATAAATATCACAATTAAGAAAACTGAAAATGTACACTCAAGAAGAATTAATTGCTATGGTGTATTCCTTGGGTGAAGCAGAAGGAAATTCGTAACTTGCCTCAAGAATGTATGCGCAACGTTTTCCCGAGCATAGACATCCAAATGTAACGGCAGCATTCGCAAAATTAAAAGAGAGGTTTGAACGAACTGGTTGTGTGGGATACGAGAAGAAAGAACGTGTAAAATCAGTGACACATGAGGAAAATCAAGTTTTAGTAGCTGCTACTGTTGTCTGAGATCCTCATTTAAGTACCAGAGAAATTAGTCGCGAGTTAGAAATAAGCCAAACTTCTGTATCTCGAATACTGCGCAAAAATAAATTTCACCCGTACCACGTTCAGTTGGTTCAGGAACTAGATCAAAATGACTTCAACAATCGGTTGCAGTTTTGTGAGTGGGCTTTACGTAAACTTCAGGAGCGAAATGACTTTTTCGATCATGTTCTCTTTACGGACGAAGCTTTGTTTCATAAGAACGGTTTTGTTTCAAGATACAACTGCCATTATTACAGTACTGACAATCCCCATTGGATAAGGCCATTGGATCATCAACATAGGTGGTCTTTGAATGTATGGGGTGGCATAATTGGACGACACGTAATTCGACCACATTTTTTCGATGGAAATTTGAACGGTAATAGCTACCTACAATTTTTACAAAACGATTTGCCAGAAATGTTAGACAATTTACCACTCGCTGCAATACAACAGATGTGGTATCAACACGATTGCGTGTTTGTTATTGTGAGGATGGCGGTTATGTCGAACATTTAATCTAATTACATTAGTTTATTTTTGTTGCTGTTATTATCTAATGATCTTTGAAGTTTTGGAAATAGTATAGAAGATTTGGAACGAACATTTTGTAAGACAAAACAAAACAATATCGCCAAACGTCAACCATTGTTAATGCATAAACATGATATTATTCAAAATTTCCAGAAAAACGCAAATTTCTTAAAAACTGCTGGTGACAGATACCAACAACCATACATCATCAGAAAGGAAATTTAATTTTGCGTCTTATGAGGTGAGAATCAATGTAGCATTCCATTTAAAAAAAAAGAGTTATTCCTGTTTGAATTACGTAAATATTGGCATGGATAAATTTCATGTAATTAAAAAGTTATGATTCCATGTTATACTTGTGTGTGATAGGCCGTTACTTCCAGAGACGAACTGTCGAAACCGCATTCCTCTAAGTGCTTTCGTTTCGAAGATATTCAAAATGGCGCCAACTACTGCAAACGTCAAAATTTTCAAAAAAAATTAAAAAACTCCATAGCGGTTCGACTTAGACCCAATGTTTGATTAACAAAC
Organism: Xestobium rufovillosum; assembly: GCA_963966045.1. Taxonomy (NCBI): domain Eukaryota; kingdom Metazoa; phylum Arthropoda; class Insecta; order Coleoptera; family Ptinidae; genus Xestobium; species Xestobium rufovillosum. Next base: position 37,244,365 of record OZ014496.1, read on the forward strand.
TGACATTTATTTTTCATAAGAAATCCAAAAATGCAAACGAATGGTGTTCCATTTAAAATAACATAGTTAGTGTCCATTTCCGGTATAACCGGAAGTCCGCCATATTTGAAAATATTTTTATCTCATTAAGCACTTATTTTTGAAAAACTTTTATTTGAAAAAGTTTCTCCCATTTTGAACTGTACTCTTGTTATAGGCCGATTTCGCCTTAGTGACTCACCCTGTATATGTATAACTAAATATAAACAAAGACAGGTACATGATTTAATTTCCTCCGAAGTTAGTAAAAGAAAAATCAGTTGGTGGAAAATATGTCACGTGACCTACCCACTTCTACATGTTTGGGACCGTCTGGTACCCACTAGCGACTATCTAAAGTGTCTGGCAGTGATATTTTGACATTCCTTATGATGCAAAAAGACAATAAAAGAAAAATCAGTTGGTAGAAAATATGTCAATAGCAACTTACAGTTTAACGTCTTTAAACGAACGCCCTCTGCGGGGCGACTCAGATGCAACTTTCTTATATCCATACTCTTGTTCCTCGTGTTCCATACATACATACCATCTGGCATGATAAAGTCAAGTAACTTTCACATTCACCCAACTTTGTTCCATAATTATAATAATTATAATTATTATTTGATGAGAGTAAGTGCTTCAATGCTTCCCCCTATTTCAATTAAAATTAATTTCAATTAAAATTTGACTGGCCAGTGAATCTTTGATTTGTAGGCATCGACTTCGAACGAGTCGTAAATTAAAACCGTGGATATTCTAAGATCTTCTGACCTAAAGTTAAAACCGAAAATTGATTTCTATCCAGGTTTTGGAATTCTTATTCATTCAGTGATGGTATTCGAATATCGTAAATATTACCTAATAAGTTGTAGCCGCTGTTATATAACCGAATAGATAAGATAAATTTATTATCTAAGTGGTGGGTTATCCACGCGACCCCTTCTAAAATATTCTGCTGCGAACCCTAGATACGGACGATTTTGCTCCAGAGGGGTGCAGCGGACACCCACTTTCGGTCATTGAACTTTTGCGATACGGATGACTCACTTTAACGTTAGTCCAATAACCTACTGTCGAAATTGCATTTTAAATGGATTTCGCGAAACCTTTTAAAATTACATTATCGGTAATTAGTTAGTGCCCCACAAAATTTACGACAGTTCAGACGCTTCTGTTGATATTATTCGATATTACCCGGCTGCATTAAATTTGGAAACTGCTACATCTGCAAAATGTATAACGCCGTAGGGAAGATAATAGAAACACATTTAGAAAACAGTAAAAAAAAAAAAAAACTAAATTTTAATGGCGACAGAAATGAATAAAATTACCTATACCGTGTAGGTATATATGGTACGGTACGGTACGGTATAGTAAAAACTGTAATTTTTACAGTTTCCTGTAATTATAATAGTGCTGGAGCTATGGTGAAAACCTCTTGAGTGACAGAGTAGAGCTTAGGGTCATCAAGACGCAGAGATTAAAATACATTTGAAGAATCTGTTGTCGGTCAGGTTGATCTACTTAAGCAGAGTCGCTCTCATTAAAATTTCCAGATAACTCCAATCTCATTAGTGCTGGCTGCATAAGGTTCAATATTCCATGGAGTATTCTCACTTGAAGCACGTTTTCATTTCATTCTAAGGCACATTTTCTCTATTATTTTCATTCAAGCCGTGCATATTTTAGTTTGAGGAAAGTAATAAATGTTGGCGAAATAAACTGAGTGGATTAATTAAAGTAATTATAATTCATGACGCTCACTGCAAGAACTGAGTCTCAAGGGTCGCGGTCAGCCATATTATACTAGTAGTTTGCATATTTCTTTCGCTATCTAGGCTTGGTATTCGTGTTTTACAACAGAAACGTTTTTAATGCGTGTAGAGCTCTCGATTTGATCGACGTTTGCGAATTTTTAGATGCAAGGATGCAAAGAGCCCTTTTAACAGCTTATTTCCGCAGATCGCGGGTAAATTCTTAGTGACATGACACGCTAATACTTTGACCTCCTTTCAGCTGAGAAACGCAGAAGAGTTGTCAGTTTTTGTGAACTACTAAACGGTCTACTTTAGTTCGACTTTCATCTGACCTCCGCGTATGAGAATCAATGTTTCGATACTGTCTAAGAACTGGGAGATCGACACATTGTGGTGGTGCTAAAGTAATATTAAATCTTGTGTTTGAATGAGCTATTGTTATGTTCGGGTTTAATTTAATAAAAACAGATTGACTTTCTAGAGCAGGTATAATTTGTCTGAAGTCTTTGAGAGCATACAAAGAAGTAGTTTACAATATTTCGATACAGCTGTGTTTAACACCCCCAGTTCTTGGGAACCGTTACAAGTCATTAAATATTATACTAATGGGATCATTAGAATAATACATAATCTCTACAAAGAGCAAAAGGCAGTTATAGAATGTGAGCAGGAACAAAGGGAAGTAGATATCCGGAAGGGAGTGAGACAGGGATGTGCATTGTCACCTCTAGTTTTCAACTTATATATCGAAGATGCGATTAATATTGTTAAGGAAAGAACAGCCTCAGGTATCAATGTACAGGGCCAAACTATTAACATGCTCAGATTTGCGGATGATATAGCAGTGTTAGCATCTAGCAAAGAAGAATTAGGAGCGGCTTTGAATGAAATGGAAGCAGTTTTGACACAGGGCTTCGGCATGAAAATCAATAAAAAGAAAACTAAAATTTTGGTATGTAGGGGATGTGAAAATAGAACTAAAATGGAAATACAAATTGGAATGAGAAGATAGAGGAGGTCGCGGATTTCTGCTACTTAGGAAGTAAAATAACTCAAGACGGTAGGAGCACTAAAGATATAAAACAAAGAATGGCGCAGGGCCGAGTTGCGTTTAACAAAAAGAAACAACTGTTATGCTCGAGAACGGTTAATATAGAGACTAGGAAGAGACTCTTAACGTCGTATGTATGGAGTACGGCATTATACGGGTGCGAAACTTGGACAATAGGAGAAGCGGATAGACAAAGAGTAGAAGCGTTTGAAATGTGGTGCTACAGACGCATGATGAAGATACCGTGGATAGATAAGGTTAGCAATAGGGAAGTATTAGAAAGAGTTGGGGAAAAGCGAAAGGTATGGAAAACAATAAAGAGTAGGAGAGATAGGATGGTAGGACACCTTCTAAGACACGAAGGAATAGTTCGTGACATACTAGAGTCAGAGATAGGAATAAAAAGAGGTAGGGGTAGGCCTAGATTAGACTACTGCTCTCAAATAGTTAGGGATGTAGGATGTTCTACTTTTAGGGAAATGCGTAGGTTAGCTCAGGATAGAAAAGAATGGAGGTACGCGTCCAACCAGTCTTCGGACTGAGAACCTTATGATGATGAAATACAGAAATTCAACACTCCCACTCAATAAAATAGACGAAAATATTAGCTATTAATGTACACAAAAAAATAATAAAAAATTGTACATAGTTATTCAAGTAAAATATTTAGCGTACAAAAAAAAATTAAAAAAATGTACCTACTTAATCAAAAATAGCGTAAAAAAAATAATTAAAAAAATGTACTTATATAAAAAAATAGTTTAGCGAAAAAAACTTAAAAAAATACGCTATTCATTCCAGGCCAATTTTCATCCTTATCTCCAGGAATTTAGGAGCTGGCAATGGTTTCGTGAAAATATCTGCCAATTGTTCGCCTGTGGGAATATATTTTAGAATTATTGTTTTCTGTTGTATTTGTTCTCTGGAGTAATGATATTTGATGTCTATATGTTTCGACTTTTTGTGATTTGCTGGATTGTTGGCTATACTTATACACCCTTTGTTACCTTCGTATATAACAATGGGATTTGAAATTTTAATGTTGATACTCTGTGCAAGTGACTTTAACCATTTTGCTTCCCTTACACTTTCAAAAAGAGCCATGTAGGTACTCGGCTTCAGTTGAGGATGCAGCTACTGTATTTTGCCTTTTAGAATTCCAACAAATGGTGCTGTTATCAAAAGCTTTAAATAAGTAGCCTGTAGTACTTTTTCTGTCTACTTCATTGCTTCCCCAATCTGAATCTGCATAGCCAACTATCACATTATCAACAGAATTACTTCTAATATAAGTTAATTTCAAATCAATGGGCCCTTTAATATACCTTAACACCCTTTTTAGGCATTTCCAAAGCTCCTGATTATTTTTACTTTGATATCGACTTAAAATGTTAAGTGCAGAACAAATATCCGGTCTTGTACACAACATCGCATACATTAAACAACCTATAAGATTTCTGCCAGGAGACCTAGGGAGATATCAAATAGATTACATTCTTGTTAGGCAAAGATTTAGAAATCAAGTTCGGGATTGTAGAAGTTATCCAGGAGCAGATATAGATAGTGATCACAACATAGTCGTTATGAAAGCCAATCTTAAATTTAAGATTTTGAAAAAACGAAGCGGAAGAAGGTATCTTGACCCAGAGAAACTAAAAGATGAGGATACGCGCGATAAGTTCAAGAAAAAGACAAACGAAGTACTAAAGGGCGCGGGTGAAAATATTATTAGGGACATAGAGGCAGAATGGAATTGCATTAAAAATAGTTTAGTTTCCTCAGCTAGGGATATTTTGGGCCATAAACAGAATGAAAGTAGGAAACCCTGGATAACAAAACATATTGTGAGTCTAATAGAGGAAAGGCGAAAATATAAAAATAGGTTAGATGAAATAGGGAAACAAAGATATAAGGCGATCAAGTGGGAAATTATTCGGAAATGTAGGAAAGCGAAAGAGCAATGGATCGATAATAAGTGCAAAGAAGTGGAAAATAAGTTCGAAGTAGGAAAGACTGATGAAGCATATAAAATAATTAGGAGAAATTTTAGAGAAATTGGATCTAGTACCAAAAGCATTAGGAATGAGGCAGGAGATATCCTAATCGAAAGCGGGGAGAAGGCAGATAGGTGGAAAGAATATTTAGGAAACTTATATGCGGGACAGGAAGTGCAAGATATATTAGAAAGCGAAAGCAGTGTAGAGGGGGATAACCTAGGGAGTCCTATAATGAGAGAAGAGTTTGAGATAGCACTAAAAAGTTTAAGGAATAATAAAGCACCAGGTATAGATGGCTTGCAGGCAGAAATCTTAAAGTGCGCAGGTCAAGAGGTAATAGATCGTTTATTTAAATTAGTTAGTCGCATATACCTGACAGGCGAGATTCCAGAAGATTACAAACGGAACATCATAGTAGCTTTGCCAAAAAGAAAAGGCGCGGATAGATGCGAAAATTTTAGAACTATCAGTTTAACTTCCCATGCGTCAAAAATTTTAACTAGAATTGTGCAAAGAAGGATGGAGAAAAAGGCGGAAGAAATATTAGGAGAAGATCAGTTCGGATTTAGACGAAATAGAGGAACGCGCGAGGCCATTCTAGCTTTACGAGTAATTATAGAAAAAACGATAGAAAAGAGAAAGAGCGTCTATATAGGATTTGTAGATTTAGAAAAAGCCTTCGACAACGTAAAATGGGGGAAGATGTTCGAAGTGCTGAGAAAGGTAGGGATGAAATACAGGGACAGAAGAATAATACATAATCTCTACAAAGAGCAAAAGGCAGTTATAGAATGTGAGCAGGAACAAAGGGAAGTAGATATCCGGAAGGGAGTGAGACAGGGATGTGCATTGTCACCTCTAGTTTTCAACTTATATATCGAAGATGCGATTAATATTGTTAAGGAAAGAACAGCCTCAGGGATCAATGTACAGGGCCAAACTATTAACATGCTCAGATTTGCGGATGATATAGCAGTGTTAGCATCTAGCAAAGAAGAATTAGGAGCGGCTTTGAATGAAATGGAAGCAGTTTTGACACAGGGCTTCGGCATGAAAATCAATAAAAAGAAAACTAAAATTTTGGTATGTAGGGGATGTGAAAATAGAACTAAAATGGAAATACAAATTGGAAATGAGAAGATAGAGGAGGTCGCGGATTTCTGCTACTTAGGAAGTAAAATAACTCCAGACGGTAGGAGCACTAAAGATATAAAACAAAGAATGGCGCAGGGCCGAGTTGCGTTTAACAAAAAGAAACAACTGTTATGCTCGAGAACGGTTAATATAGAGACTAGGAAGAGACTCTTAACGTCGTATGTATGGAGTACGGCATTATACGGGTGCGAAACTTGGACAATAGGAGAAGCGGATAGAAAAAGAGTAGAAGCGTTTGAAATGTGGTGCTACAGACGCATGATGAAGATACCGTGGATAGATAAGGTTAGCAATAGGGAAGTATTAGAAAGAGTTGGAGAAAAGCGAATGGTATGGAAAACAATAAAGAGTAGGAGAGATAGGATGGTAGGACACCTTCTAAGACACGAAGGAATAGTTCGCGACATACTAGAGTCAGAGATAGGAATAAAAAGAGGTAGGGGTAGGCCTAGATTAGACTACTGCTCTCAAATAGTTAGGGATGTAGGATGTTCTACTTTTAGGGAAATGCGTAGGTTAGCTCAGGATAGAAAAGAATGGAGGTACGCGTCCAACCAGTCTTCGGACTGAGAACCTTATGATGATGAAGATTTCTGCAAGGTGCATCATGATTATTATCATCATTTAAAGCACCATAATCGATTTTTGTTGGAAGAGGTGTACTTAGGCACTTAGGGCTTTGCAATCAATCATGTTGAATTTACTTAAAACAGTTTTTAAATATGAAATTTGATTTAATGTTATCGTGGTACCAGTCCTTTCGATTTTTTTATCTAATAACATTTGAATTTCATTTAAATCGGTCATTTGGAATTTTTTCATTAGATACTGCTTGAAATTTGACATTATAGTAATGTCTTTCGTGGCAATCAACAGATCGTCCACGTATAATACTAAATAAATATTTTTATTTATGTCACCTTTGTTTAACAAAAACAGACAAGGATCCACTTGGGAATTTTGAAATCCCAATTCTTTCAAGGTGTGATCAAACCGTTGTAACCAACACCTCGATGATTGTTTGAGACCATACAATGATCAAAGTAATTTACATACTTGACCACTTTCTGCATTTATACCTTCTGGTATTTTCATTTAAATTTATTCCTTTAATATGCCGTTTAAAAATGCAGTTTTTACGTCCATTTGATGGAGTAACAATTTAAATTGATTTGCAAATGCTAAGATGAATCTAAAAGTGGAAATAATAGCAACTGGAGCAAAAATTTCATCATAGTCCAGTAAATATTTTTGACTGTAACCTTTTGCTACTAACCGTGCTTTATATTTCGTTGGATTTCCGTGTTCATCATTTTTAACGGTAAAAACCCATTTGCAATCAACGACATTTCTGTTAAGCGGTTTTGGAAGTAAAATCCATGTTTCATTTATTAATAGTGAATTAATTTTTTAATTTCATCCTTTATTGCTTGCTCCCACTGAATTTGATCTTCCCTACCCTTAATTTCGGAATAAAATTTTGGAATAGTTATTTTCAAACTTTTTTGCACTCAATAAGTTCGTCATACTGCTTTTCATCATAAAATGGGTTAGGATGATTTTTAATTCTTTCACTTTTTCTGATTTCAGGATTTTGCTTACTTGTACTGATGACTTCAGATTCTTTGCATTTACTGTTTGCTAATTTATCTGATTGTGTCAGATTTAAGAGCTTTCACTTTAATTAGTGTTTTATCTGATTGTGCACCAGATTTATGGGTTTCTGTGAGTTTTAGTTGCTCAGCTTCTTTGGCAGATTTACTAATTTCAGTGATTTTCAATGTATCTGAATTTATTGTATCAGATTTATTCGTTTTTGCCATAGGAGTTTCGTTAATTGCTCCTATTTTAACTGGCTTAGAGACTTGAAAGTTTCTTTCGTCGATTATTACGTCTCGAGCGATAAGAAACCTTTCATTCTCAACATCCCACAGTTTGTACCCATTTGGTTCATAACCAACTAGTACACATTTGTATGACTTTTCGTCGAATTTAGTTTTTCTAGTTTTGATGTGTACATAAGCGGTGTGGAACCAAACACTCTCAAATAATTTAATCTAGGCTTTTTGCTATGCCATAGTTCATATGGTGTTTTGTTAACGTGCAGGGCTCTTGTTGGCGATAAATTTATCAAATATGTTGCTGTTAAAACGGCCTCACCCCAAAAGGATTTGTCAAGACCAGCAGCAATTACCAATGTACCAGCCTTCTCTCTAATTGTGCGATTCATTCGCTCTGCTACACCATTTTGTTGAGGTGTATAAGTAACTGTTAAATGATATGCAATACCTCTTTGAACACAAAATTCTCTGAAGTCATTAGACAAGTATTCACCGCCATTATCACAATATAGATTAGCGATTTTTAAATTAAAGTGTGTCTCACTTTTTGCAACAAAATCCTTGAAAACGCCCAACACTTGGGATTTGTATGTTAATAAATATGTAACAGAGTAATGAGTGTGGTCATCTATGAAAGTTAAAAAGTAATTTTTTATTATCCATAGTTGTTGGTGTAATATGTAATTGGACCACAAACATCGGAATGAATTTTAAACAATGGTCTACTATTATCACCTTTTAATTTAGATTTAGCAAATGGAAGTCTTGTTTGTTTGCCATAAATACAGGCTTCACACATGTCATTTGTGGGATTTATATTTTGAATTTGAATATTATCTTGTGTCATATTATTTTTTAAGTGAAGCAATTTTTCTCTGCTACATCTTTAGTGATTATAAATTTTATGGAAAACAACCCGTTTAGGGGCTTACCTGTCAAAATGACCTGTTTACCATTTTCTAACTCTTACCCCATCAGAATCAAAAATTACAGACATTCCACTTTCTTGAATTTTTGGAACAGAAAGAAGATTGTAAGGCACTTCTGGACTGAACAACACATCTTCAAGTGTTCCCTTAACACCAAGATTAGTCGTAACACTGATGGTCCCCCTTTTGGTTGCCGATACTGCTATCCCATTTTTCGCTACGGCAATATTCATCGGTGTAACCAAGTTCACAGACGTTGAGAAGACAGCTGCTCGATTAACGATGTGATCCGTTGCACCAGAGTCCAATAGAAAATTAATTTCGCCGGTCCTTTTGGAACTTTCGCCAAGTGAATTACGAAACATGAATGCAAACCCGTCATTTTGCATGGCTTGATTCTCGGTTTGTACACTTTGAATTGTATTTGTGTAATTACCTTGTTTTCCATTCTGTCTTTTGTAATAAAAACACTCCCGCTTTAAATGGTTTCTTCTTCCGCAGTAGTCACACTTTATATTGGATAATTTATGTCCAGTATTTGAAAAATGCTTTTTACCCTTCTTCTGTTTAAATTTTTCACAGTTGAGTTTAAATTTATTTGTTTTATACCTGGAAGAAGACGGAGCTCTTTCAAAGTGTAAGACCTTCAGACTTGTAGTATTTTCAGTCTTCATTTTTACTTCATGATCCAACAATCTGTTTTTCACAAAAGCAATATTCAGATTGTCTTCACCGAGGGTCTCTAGTGCCGTAATGACACCATCGTAAGAATTTGGTAGTGTCAATAACAGGTGTGATACTTTATCCATTTCTTCTAGTTTAGCACCAGAAGATATACATAAGTTCCGAAATAATTGTATCAAAACGGGTAAAATGCTCTAGCAAATTTATATCTTCTTGTAATTTCAAATTTAGTAGTTGATTTCTTAAAGCAAGTTGTGTTGCTAAGCTCTTCCTTTCGTAAATGACATCCAAACTTTCGATATCGTCCTTTGCAGACGCCCGCTCCTTGGCAAAATTTAAAAATGAGTCGCCGAGATATTCCACAATTATGCTCTTCGCGGTCAGGTCCTTTTTGTGCCATTCACTTGTAGTCTCGCTTGGTTTCTCATTTTCAACTACATCCAATATTTCGAGTTCAGCAAGCAGCGATTTAATGCGAAATTTCCACACACCGTACCGTTCGCCGTTAAAACTTTAAATGTTTCTTTTACTGTGTCTATTATCCATCTTGAAATGGTTTTAACCTTCACACAATTTATTTTCACCCTTTCATACAGTTTTTCTTAATCACGAGAAATTCGCACTTCACTTTCACACTCGCACTGCACTTTCGCGTATCCTGGGCACCATAACCTATTGTTATGTTCGGGTTTAATTTAATAAAAACAGATTGACTTTCTAGAGCAGGTATAATTCGTCTGAAGTCTTTGAGAGCATACAAAGAAGTAGTTTACAATATTTCGATACAGCTGTGTTTAACACCCCCAGTTCTTGGGAACCGTTACAAGTCATTAAATATTATACTAATGGGATCATTAGGTCACATGCCATTCACCCCAATATGTTCGTATAGTTTTTGTAAATTTAAATACAGAAATTCAACATGAGCGAGGGGTCACAGGCAGCAATCTTAGGGTTGTATGGCCACGTTATGCCGTAATTTCATAATAATACTCCGTGAAGCAGATAAGTTTCCGGTGGAGTAATTTTCCAATTCGGCATGAAATAGAGTCAATTTTATGTATGATCTGAGCGGCCACTCCCAGAATGCATTGCCATTATATGAGCTGCAATATAAGGTTATGACAAAGTCGAGAAGTTCGAAAAAGCTCTTTCTCTCTGTACGCGGAACTGGAAGCATTCTGAGTAATTCCGAGAGAACTGCGGCCTAGATTCCTTAAGCGGAAATTTGCGCTCCTGTAAGTACTCGTTATCTAAATTGATGTTTAAATTGTTTTCTTCTTTGTGAAAGAGAAGAATTCTTGTTACGGTGAGTTTATGTAATTTGTTTCGCTATAATTTCGCAGAGTCTTGCATCTCGAACGAATATTATATCGCTATGCAGAAGCACCGAATGCATAATAACAAATGTTCTTGTCCCGGATAACTCCTCCCACAGTTCTTTCATTACTTTTCATCAAAAGAAATGCATTTCATCGCGAAAAGCAGAAATGTTTTTATGAGCAAATTCTCTTCAACCGAAAAACGGATATGGACATTTCTTGGGTGGGTACTTCTACTAATTTGTCACCGAGCCCTCACCAACCCCCCAATTCAGTACGTCTGCCTTCTGCCCTTGACTGCAGAAAATATCTGCCAGTTGCATTTTCTTATGATAGCACGAGACAACCATGTGTACAAAAAAAATTAACTTGACACTAATTAGTCATAGCATTTTCATTAGTTCTCCAGTTCCACAGATCTGCCTCCATCCTAAGACATGAAACAATGTCTGCCAGCTCTAAATTCAGGTTCGTCGATGGTCAAGTAATGCGTGCAAAAGATATGAGCCTGACGCAAATTTGTTACACGACCTGCCCAATAGGTACATCTTTTATTAAAAACAAAAAATAGAAATGACTGCAAGCGAAAATTTTGTCCCATAGAAAAAGTGTCTGCCTCCCTCTGAACTATTGATTGGCAAAGTTCCAGCCTGACATTTTTTGTCATCAAAAATGACGCTAGCTCTCTAACTATAAGTAGCTTCTGCCAGTTGACGCCAGCAGCTCCTTAAAGTTGGGCCCACACTGGCACTTGCATTTTTTAGGTCGACAAGGTCGGAAATGAAGCTGCTACTTCGTTGGTGATTAAGGAAGGAAAGACCGTCAACACCATCCATACAAGAAGGGTATGCACTTTGAATCATAATTGCGTCAACCAGAGAGACAAGACGTCCTCTGGCAACTCAATCAGATAATACGCCACAAGAAGAATGACGTTCGTTTTATGAATATTGGTAAATTTCAGACACTCCTGAAGATTTTATTTAGGTTACACAACCTCTCTGGTTTTAAAGCTGTTATTTTGTATTGCTTAGAATGTAAAGATTTTATACTCTCAGCAAATGCATATGAACTTTTATAGCACATACAACATTCAACATAACATCTTATTTTGAAATGGAATGTGTTTCTACAATACATTTAGGGGAGTTATTCAAATCCAACATTTCCGCCTCGAATCGGTGGAATTAAGATACGTATTTCTGATAATATTAAAATGCGACTGAAAAACGCACTTAAACACAAAACCCAGGGAATAATAATTCCCAAAGAAATAAAATAAAATAAGTACTTAATTAAGTTAACTTATAACTCGGAAACCTCTAAATTTTACAACTATGTAAAGTCGTAGTTTCCAGCGACAGTTTCGAGTTTCCCAAGTACCTACCAAGTGGGAAAGTTTCAGCGTTTTGTTTATTAGACAGTTGCACAGGTTGCATTTAAATTTATTTCGTGGAAGATGATATTCTGGCGTATGCAGAGGAGCGCATATGTGATAATTACTAGAGTACAAGCTTGCTCTAATTACGTAAGGCGTTCCTGGAATTTCCAAGCAAGTCATTTTGTAAACAGCAAATGTTTCACAAACTGTTATCTCGCAATGGATTGAAGAGGAGGATATAGACGAGAGATTGATAAAACTTGATCATGCCAGAAATCAAGCAATAGTTCTTACATGCAAGGACTCGAAGGACCAATTCCGCATTACCACTGGGACTCTTCGATACATAGTAGTATCGATACTCTGTCGGCATCGATACTCGATAAACATAATTTACAGTATCGCCCAGCCCTAGACAATATTATTACCGTTCATCGGAACAGGATCCCACATTACTCGATAATGTACAATATTCCGCAAATTTAATCCAAAAAGCGTTTTAACCTATAAATAATAAGTAAGTATTACAGTGCGGTCGTTTGGAACTGAATCAACGTAATCTCTAATTCCAGAACGGCCTGAAAATTGTTCCGTTGGTCAGACTTAATTACAATATAGTTTGCATCCAGCTGCATAAATTTCGGTTGGTGATTTCTGTATTCAAATGGAGAGTAAACGCACATGCTACCACTTAATTTTGGCGTTTATTTGAACATTTATAGCGAACTTTTCCGCCTTTAAACCCAAGGGTAGACAGAGCACATTTGCGCGAGCTGATAGGGCGATTTAAGAGTTCCGATTTTACTGCAGATTTTTATGCCACCAACAACAATATGGCGGTAGTGGAGTAAATCCAGGCCGCTAACTCGCTTATTTCTCGAAAAAAAAATTTCAACGTAGAACCAAATAAAATCTATGTGGTTGTGTTCCTTGTATTATTTTCCATATGAATCTTTGGTTTACGACATTTCCGGCCTGTGCAGAACTTTTTTATTTTCGAAAAATGTAAAATTTTGCATATGTATGAAACAGTTGGTTTTTAAAACACAACAGGCCATATCTCAGTAAATATTTGAGATATCGACTTGAATTTTTTTTAAAATTAAAGTAGAAACATGAACGCTTCAAACAGTACTAAAATATTTTAAAATATCACAATATTTTTTGCGGAAAATAATTAGAAACTTCATTTTACTTCGCTTGTGCATTATAAATTTCGACATGCGACAAACTTTTTTATTTTTGAAAATATGTCTGTATATGCTGCGAATGAAATGAAGAGAAAGGTTGTAAAAAGTTTTTGGAGAAATAATTATTGACCTATGAGTCATAGTTTTGAAGTTATGATTTTTTGTCAGACGCGGCCTAATGAGCGGACGGGTCGTGGTAATGCACCATCAGGGTAACGCGTAGCGGACCGATAGTCGGCTACGGCTAACGACGCATAAATGAGTTAAAACATGCTTTTAAATTGCACTTGCAAAGGTTTGTATTCGAATTCGTATCTTATTATACATTTAATCGCATTTGATTTTTCCCGGTTTAGATGTATGTACCAATTAAAAACATGGTATTCTAGTCACATTAACAACATTAACTTCGTAAGCCTAGAAAAATACGGCTGGACATTTCAGAAAGACCACTGGAAACCCTTATTTAGTAACCAGGACCCCATACCTCCATCTGTGAGACAACCTTTATCACTTTTGTGTCCAGATAAAAACTGTAATAGTAATAGATGTAACTGTGCAAAAGAAGGTTTAAAATATTCTATAGACTGGAAGTGCAAGAATTCTGTTAATACTGCAGTAAAATTAGAAGAGGAAGAATCAGATGCTGAATCTGACACTCAATATTGATTGTATAAAATAGAAATAAAAATAAACTAAGTTCTTTTCATGTTTTAACTCATTTATGCGTCGTTAGCCGTAGCCGACTATCGGTCTGCTACGCGTTACCCTGATGGTGCATTGCCACGACCCGCCCGCTCATTAGGCCGCGCCTGACAAAAAAATCATAACTTCAAAACTATGACTCATAGGTCAATAATTCTTTCTCCAAAAACCTTTTACAACCTTTCTCTTCATTTCATTCGCAGCATTTACAGACATATTTTCAAAAATAAAAAAGTTTGTCGCATGTCGAAATTTATAATGCACAAGAGAAGTAAAATGAAGTTTCTAATTATTTTCCGCAAAAAATATTGTGATATTTTAAAATATTTTAGTACTGTTTGAGGCGTTCATGTTTCTACTTTAATTTAAAAAAGAATTCAAGTCGATATCTCAAATATTTACTGAGATATGGCGTGTTGTGTTTTAAAAACCAACTGTTTCATACATATGCAAAATTTTACATTTTTCGAAAATAAAAAAGTTCTGCACAGACCAGAAATGTCGTAAACCAAAGATTCATATGGAAAATAATACAAGGAACACAACCATATAGATTTTACTTGGTTCTACGCCAAAAAAAATTTTCGTCACAATTGAAGGTTGATTTTACTCGACTACGGTACATAAGTCAAAATATTGAGGATTAAATTTTGTGATATAGTTTTGTCATATTTAGTGCGCGTATTGTAGATATTGATAATAGTATTTTTATGCAGTCTGATGACAATGTACGGGTAAGCATGATAGGAGTCCTTACTTTAATCCGGCAATAGACTATCACGACTGAAAATTCAAAGAAGTTGTAACAAACTGTCATTTTGTACTGCGTTTTTAATAAAGCATAAAGATGAATCAACAAAAATCTTGTCACAAAAAAGCACAATCCAAGAAATGTGTTGGAGTCTCTTTAGAGAAGTCCCCATTTTGTTAGCAGACCCGAGTAAATTCAAAATCTCTGGAGGCACTCATATCTAATATACTCCTGCACAAATGAACAATAAATTACAATACGGTTCGAACAAAAGGTATAACCTGACAGTTCGAGTAGCAAACTTATGCATCGCTGCTCCGAAATAAATGATTTAGTTCGGTTCTGAAAATGCTGAAAGTGGGTTGCCGTGTATTGGCTAGAGATTCGAAATCATAGGGTGAATCGGTAAAAAGCACAATACGGTCTCATTTGGAATATACTTGTTTTGAATTAAAAGTGTTTGGTATCATTATACAGGATGTCCAGTTAATATCCCCTCTGAAACGACCCTATAATGAGTGCTATCATTCCCTAGGTCATCTATCATGCCCTCGGCTGTAATGAAAGATTTTCCACCTCGGTACGTAATATACTATTAATAGTAGATAAATGACAGCCTCAGGCCACATCTGTTGCCAACCCAAAACTCCAGCAACCAAAATCCCTGTTAGTGTCTTCAGCAGCGGCAGCAGCCTCTGGTTCTTTTGCCAACTCCAACACGCAAAAATTCCTGGTAATGTCTTCAGCAACGACATCTGCCATTGGTTGTGGCTCAGGCGCCTGCGCCGGGGCTCAAAAAGTGCGCGTGTTGCTCATTGTTGCGCAATGGAAGAATGTTCTGGAAATGCTGATGCAATAGTACACAGATGTTGCAGAATTAATGTTTTTTCTCGGAAATTCCAACGTTTGCAATTGTTTACACTAAATAACTATTGTTATCAAAGTTTGAGAAAGAAACAACAGATTCGAAGTCGATAAGAGATGTTATGATTTATTGTTTTTATTATGATGAAATATTAATAGCTAAGAACGTTCTAGAAAAACCTTTCAACTTTGCCGACAGGATATGTATATTTGTTTGGTTTGACTCCCACGTTCTGCATGCTAATAAGTACATGTGCACTTAATATTATGTCGTAAACTCTACAAGATGATCGAGATTATTTTATACCCTGTTGTTTGTATTATTATAATAAAATCATTCTAGAACATAAAAAGTTTGAAGGCCACCGCCAGAAACATAAACATTCGATTGATTGTTGTTTTTGATAACTTCTGCATGTTACCAAAATTTTGCAAGCTCGGCAAAAGCTGCGAGATAAATAGAACGAATATAATTGCGAGAATTATTATTTAGTAATCACTTCAATAGTTCAGTTGGTTCCCACGGAATAGGTGCGGTAAATGTTAGTTTCCCAATATGGATGTTGTAATTGGCCAAGATGATGTTGGAGATATTTTATTGTACCATTTTATCCACCAAAATTTACCGGAAAATTTAAAAGTAAGTCCATTTGCAGTAATCATTTCTTTTATTGTTCAAGCATTCTGTTAATAAAACTCATTCATAATAAAACTCATTCATAATAATTTCATTATATGTAGTTAAAAAGCTCCCGTATCTGTTCCATAATTGTAAACTATTTTCTATCTTTAGAACCAACCCAAAATGATTATGTGCGGAAATGTATCGCACATGGCAACGGAAACCGAAAATGTTTTATTTTCTGGACTATTCATGGAGAAAGAAACCAAGATAATTTTGTTGGAATCGTGCAGTGAACTTGTGGTCATTTGGGTCAATATTGTAAATCGTAAGTAAAGTATTTAGATTTTTTAATATGCAGTGATAGTAGATAAAAAGTGCCAGTTTTGGATTCACAATTTTAGTGACGGAAAAGTGCCGATTTTGTGATTCACAATTTTAGTAGTGGAAAATTAATTGTTTTTATAATGAATGAAGTTATTTCTTTGTTTGTCCGCCCGTTTATTTGTTTGTTTGTTTGTCTGTCCGTTTGTTTGTCCGTTTGTTTGTTTGTTTGTTTGTTTGTTTGTTTGTTTGTTTGTTTGTTTGTTTGTTTGTTTGTTTGTTTGTTTATAATGAATGAAGTTATTTCTTTGTTTGTCCCTCCGTTTGTTTGTTCGTTTGTTTGTCCGTTTGTTTGTTTGTTTGTTTGTTTGTTTGCTTGTTTGTTTGTTTGTTTGTTTGTTTACTAGTATAATTTCGTAACTATGATTTTTCTCTTGTTGCAGCCAACGATGTATAAGCAGCGTCACGAGTTTGATTACACTATTTTATTATTTTAATGAATAAAATGTATTTTAATATAATATTATCAAATCATATTGTGAACAGTATTATATTATTTTAATTGACAAAATGTATTTTAATCGTCACGAGTTTGATTACACTGTTATATTATTTTAATGAATAAAATGTATTTTAATATAATAATATCATATTATGAACAGTATTATATTATTTTAATTGACAAAATGTATTTTAATATAATAAATTATATTATATAATTTACCGTATTCCATGGGAACTAACTAAACTAATGAATTGATTACTGAATAATACTCCCCATTATGTTAGAAATATTTGTTGTGTGCTTTCCAATAAATGTATGCTAGAAGCGTGATTTTTTTTGACAAGCTGTCTGTTGACACCAGACAGCTGTTGACCCAGACAGCTGTTGACACAGCTGTCTGTTAACACAGACAGCTCTATTCGCAAACACCATGGCTGATGACACAAGCAAGAATAGAAAGAGGAAAAACTCCTCTATGTAGATGCAGCTTAGATGCGGCAATACGTAAACGTCTTGTTGGTGGATTGGTATGCGAATTTCGTCATTGGCATTGAATGTTGTTGTTGACACGAACGGCTGATGTAACAGACAGACAGATAGACAGACAGGCAGGCAGACAGACAGACAGACACAGACAGACAGACACAGACAGACAGACACAGACAGACAGATAGACAGACAGACAGACAGACAGACAGACAGACAGACAGACAGACATCTGATGAGAATTCTGAAGTAGGAGAATAACTATAGATTCCTATTTGTCTCATCGAGCTGGTTAATTTCATACCCTCCATGACCTAAGTGGGCGGGGCAAGGGGGCGTGTGCAGTGGGCCCTAATCTACATGCGTTCTATATTACCGACATTCAATTTGCACTTTCCAGTAAGTGTAACAGAAATCTACATGTGTTCTATATTACCGACACTCAATTAGTACTTCCAGCACTCACCAGATGGTTCCCGCCGATGTCCGAAACGCATTAAGATAACAAGTAATTTCAAAACATAGTACGTATCAAAATAAACAAACTGACGAATGTTCTAGAATGTTATTTTATTGTAATAATACAAACAAATAAACGGGTCACCTTGTAGTGTCTACAACGTAGTATGTGCATATACAGAACGTGGGAGCAAACCTAAACAAACATAATCCTGTCGGCGAGTTGAAAGGTTTTTTACCCATAATAAAAACAATTATAACATCTCTTATCGGCGGCGAACGTGCTTTTTTCTTAAACTTTGATATCAATATTTATTTAGTATAAACAATTGCAACCATTGGAATTTCCGAGAAACTTCTGTTTACAATCCTAAGTATATATGGATGATTTAAAAGACGGGCATGTAGGCAGCCGATTAGCTCAATGGGTTTAGCGAGGGCTCCGGTGCGCGGGGACCCTGGTTCGAATCCCGGTCGGCGTCATTTCCAGAACGTTTGCGAAAACCCCGGCGCAGGCGCCTGGGTCACATCCAAAGGCATCTAGCAGTACTTGAACCTTACCACCCACAACCACACCCATTGGATGCCGCCCACATCCTCTATCATTGGCTGTTGCCCCGCCCACTCTCATAGAGCCCCGGCGCAGGCGCCTGAGCCACAACCAAAGGCCCCAAAGACACCAGAGGCAGAAGTCGTTGCTGAAGACATTACTCGAGGACTCCTTCAGCGTAGAAGGGGAAAAAACATTAATTCTGCAACATCTGCGTACTATTGCATCAGCATTTCCAGAACATTCTTCCATTGCGCAACAATGAGCAACACGCGCACTTTTTGAGCCCCGGCGCAGGCGCCTGAGCCACAACCAATGGCAGATGTCGTTGCTGAAGACATTACCAGGAATTTTTGCGTGTTGGAGTTGGCAAAAGAACCAGAGGCTGCTGCCGCTGCTGAAGACACTAACAGGGATTTTGGTTGCTGGAGTTTTGGGTTGGCAACAGATGTGGCCTGAGGCTGTCATTTATCTACTACTACTATTACACAAACAATTTATTTGAAACACTCATATCTCAAAAACCCTTTGAAATAAAAGTAAAGTGTACGATATCAAAATGTGTTGAATTGTTTGCTATAATCATTCACCTAAGAAAGTCATCGACATTCCATTTAAGGAAACTGACAAAAATGTAATTAAAAATCATGAAATGTAAACAAATAAATGCACTAAAGTACGTGAATACTGTCTAAGAAAGCAATCAAGAAATATACGTATTACTCCTTTTTCGAATAACCCTACATAACAGAGAAAACTCGAATACACAGCTGTGACCCGCTGATTACAACCCTTCTATATAAGAATGACACGATTCGATAGGGATTCGCAAAGAAAACGGAATTCAATCCGACAGTGTCTTAATTGAGAGAACGCAGCAGCTGTTCCAAGATATGCCGCTATTTTCAGGTCTTGTATTTCCCGATATTACTTCACATTCAAGCAGTTTTCCTGGTGGCTTCCGAATAAATTGTTCAGATCGTCGAGCGGAAAACAGGAAATACCGGCTGCGCCGAAACACTACACAAGCTGAATTTAATTTGTTTTACATTTTGGTTGCGATAACGACGTCAGTGATTCGTACTTCAAAAAGGGGTTCGCGAAGCCCAGATTTTGAAATCAATAGCTGCAGTTCGGCGGGGATCTAAGCAAATCCGAGATCATCGCGGATGAAAAAGATGGATATAAAAGTTTTTCGTTTGTGAAAAGAGAAAAGTTTGTAAGGAAACGTAATGGGGTGAATTGGACGTAAGGGGCGAATAATAAAAAAGTTGAGGTGTATACAGTATATTGTGGAAACTGTAGATGGCGTTTCTAGTAGTAGATGTCACGTCGCAAGAACTCGGCCATTTATTAAACGAACCATTACTCTGCACGGGACTTATTACTTCAAGTTTATCGTAAATCATCTCATCATGATTTATGTGGCAAGTACAAAAGAATTTTATGGAGGAAATCCATAATTAAGGGACTCAAGTGAGG
The DNA here is from genome assembly GCA_963966045.1 of Xestobium rufovillosum. Lineage (NCBI taxonomy): Eukaryota > Metazoa > Arthropoda > Insecta > Coleoptera > Ptinidae > Xestobium > Xestobium rufovillosum. The sequence continues at coordinate 37,264,441 of OZ014496.1, forward strand.
CATACTAACTTTTATGAGATGTCTATATAAAATATATTGTAAGCCGCTGCCATTTCGGGGAAATATTTTAAATACTTTACCTAGAATTTGCATATCTTATCACCGGAAATGCAAATTTTAATAAAAGGAATTTATAGCGTTTCTCGCGGGGTTATTCTGGAATATTTATAGACCTTCCTTCTTCGCTAAGCATATCGATAAAGAAAAATCTTTTGAGAATTATAATTGCAAATCCAAGGTGTGAATGGAATCTTCTAAATTCTCGGAGCAATATCGTAACGGTTTGTGCGTTAACCATCTTTAAAAATGGGGGGATATGTAATTGTGTGGTCACTTCCAACGAGCGATTTTGTAAAGAAGTTCTTTGTGAGACCTAATTCAGACTTTAAATGAAAATGTCCAGATTTTCAATAACCCCACTAAGAAAATTGTGTAATATAATAAGTAATAGAACTGCTTCTCATTCCGGCGTCCCGTCCGTCGGATGAGATTTCCCTGCGCGAAATGAAAGTAAGGCCAACTCATCAAAAAGCTTTTTGTCCCTATTCTATATGTTTTAATTTTTGCGGAATTAACCCAGATTCCCTTTTAAACCGACTTTCTCACATTTACCCGCAAGTTTTCTTCATATTTATAACTTCATGAATATTTATTGTATTTGCCCTCCAGCTTGACTTCATTCAATTATAACTTTCGACATTGTGAATAACTTCGGCAAGAGTATATTCAGCGCCCACGTTCGCAATGACAAAATATGCAGATGTGGAGTTGTCGTTCTTACATATTCCCGAATTTCGCTTGGTTTCATTCGAAGTAACAAGTTAGCAACTTGTTTTGCTCGAATATATATTCGGAGGTATGATAAACAAGACTATTTGTATGCATCATCTTATGTAAATTTGACGATGCACTTCTGCCTAATGTACGAGCAGCCTCGTTGGAGGAGTTGCTGCAACTGATTATAGAACATTCGACAAAAGAACCTGCAAGCCGATAGAAGAAAAAAATCAGTCGTGGAATAGAGATTTTTAAAATTTGATACGTGTTCAGTAGAGAGTATTTCAAATGCTTACAACAAGATCTGTGAAAGTCGAAAATCTTGAACACTGACGTTCAAAATGCTTACAATATCTGACTGTGTAAAATATATTTTTAATACCACCAGATTATAAATGTTGCCCATTGCCCCTGCCCATTTTTGAACCCGAGGACTTTTTTAAAGAATGTACTTTTTTCATTTCTGAGTAAAGTAGAAACACTATTTTGTTCGAAATACATTTCTGAATTTTCAAAATATGTTTTCACGAATCTTTTTCCGTTCCTTCGTGGCCGAGCACTGTAGATCACAGATGTCAGTATAAACAGAATACAACCATTCTAGGTTACACAAATCTAAAATTGCGCAAAATCCAAATCCCCAAGTCCACAGTTTATCGGAACTATATAGTTTTACTATTCGTATATTCGGAACACAACCTGGTTGACTCAGCTATAAGCTATGCATATAGACAAGTATCTGTACTGAAAAATAGAACTAAATTATATCACAACAAAACCGTTTCCGATAAGTTCACCTCTTCCAAGCGAGCAGAACTGCGTAGAATCACTAGAGAGGTTGCCTGAAGCAAAATATTATTTAAGTATTCCCTCGTGCTTTATGTAATTTAATATCCTGCATTTTCAGGGAAATTGATTAAAGATAAATAGCGGGTAAATCAGTTCGGTTGGGAGTTTTCGAAACGTTTCAGAAATTTATGGTCTTTCGTTTTACAGGCACGGTTTCCTCGTTTTGGAAACTAAATAGGTCACGTAACTTCAGCATTGAATGCTAAAGAAACTGCTTAGAGTGCATAGTTTCGGTAAAAATTCACATATAGTTTATTCCATTTCCTTTTTTTGAAGTGAAACTTTTTTGTCTCGATAGAGTAAGTTGCTGTGTTGGCAAATGCGAGCGTTACGAAAAGTGAAACGAATGGAGGGGAGCAGTCTGAGAAGACGGGCAGAGGAGAAAGGGAATATCGAACGCCCCACTCCTTAGCCACGCTCTCTCTCAGGCAAGCGTCAGTAAAGCGAGACCAAAGCGTTTCATTTCTCGTGGCGCCACAAAGCGCTTGGTTAGAAGCATTAAAATTCGATTCATTCTTTCATTATTATTATTTTGATACGGACAATATTTATTATGGATTTTTTGTGTATTTGAAGTGCGATTGGTAGTCTAAATTAATGAGTATATTCCTGTGTTAGGAAAATTAGAATAAATAAATTAATTAATTAATTGCTGATTTACTATTTGACTGCATTTTTTGTACTTATTCACCAACAACGTTTAGGGGCCGTACCCTTCATGAGACGTGACGTCATTAGTTACGTTACAAAATTAGAAATATTTGAACCGGCGCCTCCACCAAAAATTAATTTAATTTTTATGACCTCCAAAACGAGAGAAGATGTGCGATTATACCTCATCAACTTTCGGGCAGGCTCTTATTAATATCCACGAAAGCTGAAATGGTTGAGTCAGTCTCACCCTTCACACAAAGAAACATTAAGAAAAATATTCTATTGAATTTTTATAGCCAGTCGGTTAATTTCCGTTTTTGTCGAGAGCAATCTCGCCGCTCCTTTGTACTTGCACATTTTTACATAATATCCCTGTTGTAACGACTTTTATTTCGAGTACACGAGAGCGCCGAGTTTTATTAGCGAGGACGCAGGATGAGTAGTAACGGCTGTATAAATGTAGAACGTTATCACAAATCATGTTTAATACTGGTGAAAATTGTGAAGCTATCCCGAGCCGTAGCTTTATCGCCGGGTTAAGTAATACAAATGGCTTTCATATCCCCGATAGAGTTACGCGTCCCCAGTAGAGTGTATCTACTCCACTACACTATTATATGAGAAAGTACTGCGACCCAGATGATGATATTGCCGCCTTTAGCGCCAAAACAAAGTCGACCCACCTACAACTTTTTCTGCTTTTTTGTAGGTCAGTATAGCAAGGCTTCAAGAAGCTCAAGAACTCTTTCAGAGGCCATGAAAAACACCGGGCACTAGAAATGCCATACGAGCAGTCCACAAATCTAAATAACTAAATTTGTTGGTCCTGATACTGTTTTTTATTTGAATACATTCCTTTGCACCTTTGTCAGTGCATCTTTTTCTCAGGCTTTCCCACACATTTTCTTGTGGTACCTTGAACCTCCATAAGAAAATACATGGTAAAATGGTCGGGAATTCCAAATTGTTTCTGGTTGTACAAGATTCTATTTGTGGGCGCTGGTTGTTATACATGAGCATTCAAGTACGCGTACATGGGACCATTGAATTACAAAAGAGTTGCCCTTAATTTAAATTAGTAAATATTTAGCACAGGAACTGACTTTTCTAATCTCGCGCAATTTTTAATAAAATATGGTTATTAATAAGAGAGTTATAACGCGAAACAAGTGGTAGGTATGCCATATTACATTTACGTAGCAGTATTAGCATAATTTTCAAATTACAGTCCATTAATTTTACTAGAAAGGCACCTTTAAGTTGAATACATTTTCTGCACTCATTCATGTAATCACGCCGAACAAACGGCTTCAAATTTCATAGCACTTTATAAATTATTCAACGCCACAACAATAAAAGTTTCAAGTATTAGCATTAACCTTTCGCGGCACACTACCGAAACAAAAGCCGCCAACAACGATTTGCCCGTCCCATCCTCCACCATCCACCAACAGCGTTAACATAAAATGTTTTAATTTTCGAAGCTGTAGTTGGCTGTAAAATACGTTTTATGTGTGATGTTCGGAAAACGAACTCACCATGCATTACAAGATTATAGCTACAAAATACATATTTCTGCAATTACTGCAAAACACGTAATGAAAATGTTGAGCATAAAGTGCTTCAATGTAAATTGCTCGAGTGACCTAGAAACAAAATTACGGGAGCTTAGACCGTTATTATAATTGCCCCATAAAAACTTTGGGAAAAACTTTACTACGGGAAGACACACGTAAACTTCAATAGCTCCTAGTCCAAAGGGGTTGCGAATGCGTTGAAGTGCACTTAAGAGGAAGATTAGGAAGCTTTTTGTATCTGTCTTTAACAGCTTCGAATTTAATGTTGGATTTATTAATCATCATTTCAGAAAATCCTCGTGTAATCACTAAACCGATTTTGAGGAGTAAAATTGTTTCCTTTACTATATGTCTTCCCGCTTCCAAACTTCTACTTTCATCTATCGTGACAACCTCCTCCTGGAAGCCTTTGGCATCCATACCATTACGAACATCCTCAATTATTATCGCTGGTTGTTTTCGTTTCCTTCTTCTTGGTTGGACCCGGTACCACACTCGTTTGAGCATCTTCCTTTGCACATCTCCAAATATCCATACCATAGTAAGTTAGTAGCATAGCTGAACCAGTACATCGGCAGGCTTACGCGTTTATGAAAGCTAAGCAGCGCTCATTGCGATCTACTTCTGGATGGGTGACCTATGTTTGAAACCGTAAACCAATTGAATATGACGCGATGAGTTGGACTCCAATCGTCAACCCGCTTTAAGGCCGAGCATCCAGGATTAGATGGATAAGGCTGATAAAGAAGTAAGTATTTTGTCGCTACTTCAACTCCCATTAATTCTATTATGGTGTCATTGCGTGTATGGTCGAGAAGTCCATCTTAAGTACGCGCAGTCCATTCCTCTGTTGCTTATTTAATTTCCAGGTTCATAAGTGGTAATACTTTCAACAATATGTACTTTATGTGATGGTGTTATTTCAAAGGACAAAATTTATCTGCCGCATTCTCATTCACCCTATAGGTCCTATAATTTACTTTTTTACTAAATTTAGGCACCGATAATTCGCAAAATATTAATTCAAGATCAGTTTATTTCTTGTATATTTTCTTGCTTTTTCCTAGGTGCACCTTCTATAACTCGTCCCCGTATATTTCTTAGAATTATTAAACAAACTTTTTTTACAAACTATTAATATAAAAATGAATTAATTTGTTTCAACACATACACACACTGCAGGCAATACATACAGGGTGGCCCATTTTAAAAGAACCAGCTAAATATCTCATAAATCATAGAAAGTACAAGAAAAAGTTTTTAATAAAAGTTGTGTAGTTGCAAGGGGGAGAACTGGCGATGATATCAAATTTGATATAGGTGGCGTTGCGTATGTCAGGTGAAGGTCAACTTCAATTTTTTGAATGAATTAGTATGATTTTTATTCTAGAATTCGATACAACATTTAATTTTGAACAAAAAGTATTAGGGTACATTTGGGGTAAAGTTTATGGATGCAGAGATATTGAAAATTAAAGACTGCATTTTACATTTTTTCGATTTCTTCTGTCCACTGAATTTTAATTCCATCAAGTAGGCCAGCGCGTTATCTGCAGATCATAAGACACGGAAATGTCTTTATGTTCAACTATTTTTATTTCTGAAAAGTCAAGTTGTCATATAGTCTAGTATTTGATTTACATGATTTTTAATGCTTCAGACTTAAATTGACTGGAAAAAAATGCCTGACTACACAGCAAACGAGATCGTGGACATTTTACTTGTTCTTGGGGAATGTGGTATGAACTATCGAGCTGCATTAACTTTGTATCGTGCTAGATTTCCAAATCGACGACATCCAAGTCACGTTAGGATTGAATTGCTCGAAGAACGAAGGCGTTCTAAAACGCCAACGTACAAGAAGAAATCATAAACTTTACCCCATATGTACCCTAATACTTTTTTGCTCAAAATTAAGTGTCGAATCGAATTCTAGAATAAAAATCCAACCAATTAATTTAAAAAATTGAAGTTGACCTTCACCTAACGTGCGCAGCGCCACCTATGTCAAATTTGATATAACCGCCAGTTTTCCCCCTTGCAACTACACAACTTTTATTAAAAACTTTTTCTTGTACTTGCTAAGATTTATGAGATATTTAGCTGGTTCTTGTAAAATGGGTCACCCTGTATAATGTATTTATTTCAGGAAACAACGGTTGGTACCTAAAAATCTGCCTAGAGATGAAAAGTTTATATGGGCGTCTTGGGCGTCCTTTGTTGTGCCGGTTTACGCCCTTACCTTTGTAACTCATTACATCACCGTCAGAGGCAGCGTTTTCAGGAATAAAACAGCTCCCTGGTCACTTATAATGTCATTCTCTACGCAATTGCCCCTCTTCTTGTGTTTCTACGTGTTTTTGTTGAAACAAAAGCGAAAACTTGAACCGCCATGATTATTCTTATTAAGTGAGAAAATAAAAACATTGTTAGCCTAAAAGTAGTTTGAAATAGTAGTTTGAAGAGTGCGGAAAAATATTAATCTGATAAAATATTTCTCCTCAAATAATGGGGGTCTGTGTGATTCATTAGAGACATTAGTCCTCCTGAAGCCACGAGAAATACAAAGCCTTTGTTACATCTGCCCATTTTTCAAGTATTCAGCCGTGAACATCCGTCCGGGTCCCTCTATATTTTTTGTTTTTGTTTTAAGTACACGGATAACAGGAGAACTGTAGGTGTCCTGCCAATCCGGCATTCAGGGCACGCCGCTGCAGGAGACAGGAATTGATGACCCTCGGGTTGACACGTGATCGCCAGGAAATCGCACACGCCTGTTTATAATCAAATGACGTCAGCGTTTCCCTTCAATTTTCATGCATTACAACGCGTTTCGGCAAATGCACGTACCCAATATTCTGCGTGAAGTGGGGCAGAATTCTCGCGATACTGCAGAAACGCTGTATTCCACCCTCTATGAGACTCCTATAATCAATTTATTTTTATTTTATTCCACTGGCACCTTTGGAAGGAGAGGGAATGCCGTTCTAGATTTAAACTCTCGTTGACGTCCGTCTTACAGTGCCTAGGTATACCTAGTGACTTACAAGATGTGGCACCACGTTGATCTACGATTCACAAAAATTTTATATCTGAAATTAACGGCAAAATGTGTCCAATACTTCACTGAATAAGAATAATGCATTCATTGATTTTGGACCAACTTCCGATCAATCTTGAACTGCTTAAGTATTCGACTGGCTGTACATACATATAGTACCATTTAATGTCAATTGCATAAAGAGACACCCCTTGATTCGTTCAGCGTTTATGCTGAATTTGCTCTTCTCGAAATCTGTATGGCATAAATTAATTCGAATGCAAATTTATGCTGATAGAACACAATGGCAACTGTACACCAGATAAAATAAACAAATTTATTGTTTGCAGTGTATATCATTTATAAATTATTTGTTGTAATGTTTCACAGATTCCTGAACAATCTGGGATTAATATACAGTGTGTTTCAAAAATTATAAAAGGGATGAATTCTTTAACAAAATGATTAGAAAAGGATGTTACTATCCAGATATGCCTCGTAACCAACCACACGTAAAAAACAATGTAATATTTCTTTGATAACTTAATCACCGGTAGACATAATACGTTCCATTTATTGTTTGTTGAACTGTCAGAAACCCTTCAGGGAAACATTTCATCATTTTTGTTCAAAAATTGACCCCTATTTTTAATCATCTAGTTCTATTAGTATGCTTGTCATTTGATTAAGAGAACTGGGCAGCCATTTAGGTGTTACCCCAACTTAAAGCAATACGTCTTCCAACACGCAAATAAAAAGATCTCGGAGAATACCTCCGAACAATATTAAAAACCATTATTTCTATTTCAGCGTCGGCAACGAACGGAATTCCGAAAAATACATTTTTTATACGCAGAAATAACGTTTATAGTATCTGCAGTATAGCTCTGTAAACAGAGGAGGGTGTTTTCTTATAAAGGGACATAAAGAAGTGGTGCATATGGGTTTACAGCTAGCATCTGGCTCGGTAATAACCATCTGAAAAGATACTCATGTGCAGAGCATTCGGATAAGTTCATTCTTAAGAAAAGCTCGCTCGTATAGTGACAAGTGCATTTTTAAAACAAATTTGATTGCGTCATAATTTCTCAGTCGGTACGTGAGCACAACGGAAGCAGGCTTCTGTCTGTAATGGTTCCAGACGAAGGAAACATTTTCATAATGAAAATATCCGAGATTAAATTGCAGGTCCTGTGTGCATTATGATTCTGCGATGGTCCGGATCACTATGGCCACTTTTACTGTCAGAAGCAGGTCGAACGTGATAGCGAGAGTATAATAGTATTACGTTGCTACACAATATTCACATAATTCAGGGGATGTTTCCCCAATATCAGCCACATGGCAGAAGCATTATCATCTCGTTTCACAGACAGACGCCCGTATATTTCGGTCAATGTGAGTTGGTGACGTTGTCGGTGTCCAATGGGATGGGTCAAGACTGGGAGAACTAGTAAGCGCAATTATGATTTACGGTGTGGTCTATTTGTTACGATACGATGACAAGGCAGATATAAACTGCATGAGCGGTACTATGAAAGACAACTATCTGCTTCCATTCACTTCGTATGTTTATTTAAAAGATTGTAGGTGTGGTGGAAAAAACTATATAAAAATCATCTTACCATGATTGCTGTCTGACAACAGGTGGAAATTTCTTTCACATTAATGTAACTGGTAATTGCTCTTATTGCAAAATAATAGGTCTTCGAGTTCATCATTTTAGAATTGTCACCTGTTCTTATTTCAGCGTTTCCAGTGAATAAGGAACCTAATTGCACCTGTTAACAATTACAAGACAAGAAGAAAGTAAATTAGTGAAATTAGCAGCATTCATCACCCTCCAAAAGAAAATTACCCTCCCTGTGTAGGCAATTTTAATTATAAATGGCTCCATATTTATTAAATGAGGACTTATTAGGTAAAATTTAGTCCTGGATCACCTTCTGCAGTCCTTGCAAGTTGGCTGGGTTTTGCTTAGGATTATTTCAAATTAAGCAGGGAAGAAAATAACGCTAAGGACTATTTGTGCATACAGGATGATCGTTTGTTCTAGTGCATAATTTCTTACATCATCATCATAAGGTTCTCAGTCCGAAGACTGGTTGGACGCGTACCTCCATTCTTTTCTATCCTGAGCTAACCTACGCATTTCCCTAAAAGTAGAACATCCTACATCCCTAACTATTTGAGAGCAGTAGTCTAATCTAGGCCTACCCCTACCTCCTTTTATTCCTATCTCTGACTCTAGTATGTCGCGAACTATTCCTTCGTGTCTTAGAAGGTGTCCTACCATCCTATCTCTCCTACTCTTTATTGTTTTCCATACCTTTCGCCTTTCCCCAACTCTTTCTAATACTTCCCTATTGCTAACCTTATTTATCCAAGGTATCTTCATCATGCGTCTGTAACACCACAGTTCAAACGCTTCTACTCTTTTTCTATCCGCTTCTCCTATTGTCCAAGTTTCGCACCCGTATAATGCCGTACTCCATACATACGACTTTAAGAGTCTCTTCCTAGTCTCTATATTAACCGTTCTCGAACATAACAGTTGTTTCTTTTTGTTAAACGCAACTCGTCCCTGCGCCATTCTTTGTTTTATATCTTTAGTGCTCCTACCGTCTTGGGTTATTTTACTTCCTAAGTAGCAGAAATCCGCGACCTCCTCTATCTTCTCATTTCCTATTTGTATTTCAATTTTAGTTCTATTTTCACTCCATCTACATACCAAAATTTTAGTTTTCTTTTTATTGATTTTCATGCCGTAGCCCTGTGTCAAAACTGCTTCCATTTCATTCAAAGCCGCTCCTAATTCTTCTTTGCTAGATGCTAACACTGCTATATCATCCGCAAATCTGAGCATGTTAATAGTTTGGCCCTGTACATTGATCCCTGAGGCTGTTCTTTCCTTAACAATATTAATCGCATCTTCGATATATAAGTTGAAAACTAGAGGTGACAATGCACATCCCTGTCTCACTCCCTTCCGGATATCTACTTCCCTTCGTTCCTGCTCACATTCTATAACTGCCTTTTGCTCTTTGTAGAGATTATGTATTATTCTTCTGTCCCTGTATTTCATCCCTACCTTTCTCAGCACTTCGAACATCTTCCCCCATTTTACGTTGTCGAAGGCTTTTTCTAAATCTACAAATCCTATATATACGCTCTTTCTCTTTTCTATCGTTTTTTCTATAATTACTCGTAAAGCTAGAATGGCCTCGCGCGTTCCTCTATTTCGTCTAAATCCGAACTGATCTTCTCCTAATATTTCTTCCGCCTTTTTCTCCATCCTTCTTTGCACAATTCTAGTTAAAATTTTTGACGCATGGGAAGTTAAACTGATAGTTCTAAAATTTTCGCACCTATCCGCGCCTTTCCTTTTTGGCAAAGCTACCATGATGTTCAGTTTGTAATCCTCTGGAATCTCGCCTGTCAGGTATATGCGACTAACTAATTTAAATAAACGATCTATTACCTCTTGACCTGCGCACTTTAAGATTTCTGCCTGCAAGCCATCTATACCTGGTGCTTTATTATTCCTTAAACTTTTTAGTGCTAGCTCAAACTCTTCTCTCATTATAGGACTCCCTAGGTTATCCCCTTCTACACTGCTTTCACTTTCTAATATATCTTGCACTTCCTGTCCTGCATATAAGTTTCCTAAATATTCTTTCCACCTATCTGCCTTCTCCCCGCTTTCGATTAGGATATCTCCTGCCTCATTCCTAATGCTTTTGGTACTAGATCCAATTTCTCTAAAATTTCTCCTAATTATTTTATATGCTTCATCAGTCTTTCCTATTTCGAACTTATTTTCCACTTCTTTGCACTTATCATCGATCCATTGCTCTTTCGCTTTCCTACATTTCCGAATAATTTCCCACTTGATCGCCTTATATCTTTGTTTCCCTATTTCATCTAACCTATTTTTATATTTGCGCCTTTCCTCTATTAGACTCACAATATGTTTTGTTATCCAGGGTTTCCTACTTTCATTCTGTTTATGACCCAAAATATCCCTAGCTGAGGAAACTAAACTATTTTTAATGCAATTCCATTCTTCCTCTATGTCCCTAACAATATTTTCGCCCGCGCCCTTTAGTACTTCATTTGTCTTTTTCTCGAACTTATCGCGCGTATCATCATCTTTTAGTTTCTCTGGGTCAAGATACCTTCTTCCGCTTCGTTTTTTCAAAATCTTAAATTTAAGATTGGCCTTCATAACGACTATATTGTGATCACTATCTATATCTGCTCCTGGATAACTTCTACAATCCCTAACTTGATTTCTAAATCTTTGCCTAACAAGAATGTAATCTATTTGATATCTCCCTAGGTCTCCTGGCATCTTCCACGTGTAGCGTCTCCTAACATGATGGTGAAATAGAGTGTTCGCGACCGTTAAGTTATGTTTATCGCAGAACTCTATCAGTCTCACTCCCCTATCGTTCCTATTGCCTAATCCAAAGGGACCAACTATTCCGCCCTCTCGCCCTGTGCCTACGACTGCATTGAAATCTCCTATAATTATTAAATTTTCGTGTCCTCTCACAAAATCTAGCACATGTTCAATATCACTATAAACTGCCTCTACGACCTCATCACTGTAGTTAGAAGTGGGCATATATACCTGTATTATTACTGTTTTTACAGGTTTCGAATCTAACCTAACCATAACTACCCTGTCACTTTGCTGTAATAAATTTTCTACACTCTGCCCTACTTTTTTCCGCATAACAATTCCTACTCCCGAATTTCCTCCTACAGATCCTGTGTGTATTACTCTAAAATCTCCGCTCCAGAAGTCTCCGGCTTCTGGCCATCGCACTTCACTAATACCTACTACGTCTAATGCTAACCTATCCATCTCAATTTTCAAATTCTCTAACTTTCCTACTTGTTTCATGCTTCTAACATTCCACGCTCCGACTCGTGAGATGTTACACTTATCATTTCTGATGACTCCCCCCGAAGCAGTCCCCGCCCGGAGATCCGAATGTGGGACTATTTTACCTCCGGAATATTTTACTCCAGAAAGTGCCATCATCATAAATTCGAAGTACGCTGTACCAGGGATATAATAATGTGGTGGTTTCCCGTTGCCCTCCACATCGCAGTAGTGTGTATCACAGTGCCATACCGACCCTCACGATCTCTGCCACTATGATTACTGAAAGAGCTGCTGCCCCCTTCCAGGGACTTGATTTAGTCTGGCTTCTCAAATAAAAACCCCTCCAATATGGTTAAACCTATGGTTCGGCTCTTTAGATCATTGAAGCGCGCAAGCCATCCCACCCGTCCCAGTATTACTAGAACTGCGTCAAGGTACAAGTCCTTTGGGTAGGATAATTTCTTACACCCAATTAATTTTTTAATATTTCCACTAAAAAAAATTTTACTTTTTTTATCACTTCTAGTATAACTCAAGTGACCTATTTTCCGCAGTTTCCGACGACGCGGTCCTAATTTCCAGTGTGATTTTATTTGCGATTTGAGTAAAATACGGCAGTTTGGTGTGCATGACATTTATTTGCTGCTCGTAAAGATCCTATCCCCATAATGGATTGATAAAAATCAAAATGTTATTTGCATTTTATAGGTCGTTACTTTGACGTCTCCTGGTGATTATACCCTTACACTTTTTGTAAAATCTAATTAAAAGGGTAGTCTGCGAACGCTAATTTAATGTTCGAGAATATAGTAGAAAATAATTAGAAATGGTACTGAAAGAAATGGAAGCAGTTTTAGCAGAATAATAAAAAGTAATAAAAAAATAAAATCTTGGTGTGAAGTCTGTAACGTAATTAGCAATGGGCAAGTAAAGTAATAAAATTTATTGTTAGATACCATTTGGCTGCTGTCTGACGTATTTCCCGTTAAAAGTGTACCCGTCCAACTGAATAATGAATTATCCTTTAGACGTTCAGACCTTTAAGATCGTTTACAAATATAGCATGTTATACAGTGAATGAGGCTCTATGATGGTAGACGTGTTAGTTTAATAATTCAGGAAAATTAAATATTCAACGGTACGAATGGAAAACGTGCCCCAGTTGGATAAAACCGCTCTTCACTTTCACTCAAGACGTTCTGTCGATTTTTCGGTTAATATTTTAGACGCTCCTTGCTCCACTTATAAGAGCTCGCCAAAATTTACAATTTGCGTCTCAGGACTTAGCACAACATCCTCATATAAATAATCGTATACATAGTTGTACTACCTCATTACTAAATTAATATTCAACACGAGATTTAAATACAAAAAATCTCAGTTTCCGTAGTAACAATTGAATATGCTAAATTAATAGAACTCCGCATGTAATGGTAATGTTTGAAGCTGTAAACTGCCCTCTGTCCAATGGCGACTCAATTATTTAAGTAATAGCGCCATCTGGTGTCTTGAGGAATAAATAATTTCCGTTTCAGTAATGACTCTGAAATTTCGTTTTATTAGAATTTATTTGTTTGCTCAGTTAAGATCGCCGCCTAGAAATTACATTTTCAAAATGGTTCGCTCTAACCTCAAAAACTAATCGATATAACAGAGCCCTCTATCCGTTGAGGACCCGAAACTAATTGGCAATGCCCCAGTGATTCCCATAAGCGCTTGGAGGGTCTAGTAGTAACCGCCATAATTTGTACGAGGGTTACTTCATAAGTGCGGCGCAAGTTGGAATAAAATTTTGCTATGTTGAATAAAAATTCTATATCTGGTTTGATAAAGAGAATGATGTTCAATTATTATTCTGCCCTTACCCATAGGTATATAAAAAATTATTGATTGAGAGTAATTTGTCTCAGCTTGTACCTGTACTAATTATACAATAAAATTAATAATACACTAGTTCGTGTAACAATTTTAGAGAATAAGAATACCTCTAATAAAGTCATGCACTTTCTCATCAAATTTTATCCCGCTATTCAGCAAATCACAATTCGTTAAGCATATCTACATCCAAAACGTTCAACCACCCCCTTATGCAGATACCAAAAACCGATATTCAAGAGTTTTATTGGTGTTATTTTCAAGCACAATGGAAACACTCGTGTGATTTGAATAAAAAGCGTCCCACTTGATTTATCTAATGCTCTCTGTGACCACCGTCGCCTCATTCGCCATCGATTTCGCGCCACTCGAAAGTGAAAATCTACCCCGATTCCACTCGATGTGCCTCGCTCGCATTGCGCAAAAAATTGACAGTAAATATAGTAACTTAATCATGTGAAGAAGGTAATGGATGTAACAGCCAAATAGGAAATATTCCTACAGCTAGAATTATGCTAATGCATTGTTCTAGAGATTCTTATCGAACTCAATATATTATATAATTATTTGATAAATACGTTGGTGAGGCATGACAATCTTTATCGCTTAAGCTGTCATAATTCTCTCTATCCGCCGTTTCAACTTGCCTGACTGCAACAATTATTTTCCACAAGTCACGATATAAACTGAAATTCTGAATAGGCACCAGCAACATTACTGTATGTTTATTATTACTTCATTACTTACCCGTTCATTTAGCAAAATGAGAATAATAGCAACCTACAAATATAAAAACGCTCATGTAGCGAAATTTCACTCGAACTCGTATTCTTAATAACAAAAATTGCAAGTTGCAGGAAAAGACAGTTCATTAGGCATTAATTCAATTTTAATCCCTTGGAGTGTGTGCAAATTGAAAATTATTCAGGTGGAATAGGCCAGCGGACCGGAAACCCTAATGGTCGGTTTAAACTGGAATGCAATCCGCCGGCATAATTGAAAACTACGTGTACTTATTATACAAATTCGCGAACAGAGTTGTGGGAAATCGGTAAGCACCCACACGCGGTTCATGAAGTAGTTATTTTAAAAACAACTTTTCTCTCGTCCGGCGCCTCCGCCAAAAGTAGAATTTTATTTAAACCCTATAACAGATCTGGGCCTGGCCTGTTTTGTACAAAATTGTTTTCTGAAATCGTGAGCAACACTGTATTGACTGGTATGACAATAATTATCGTATTTCTTATAATTATGTTATTTATTTTGTTAATTAAACGAAAATAAGCGAGGCGCTTAACACAATATGAACTCTCTCGGGCAGGTTTTCACTCCAGTAGGCCTCACTATAGCTTTTTATTTGCCAGAGAGTATACCCACATCAATGTGGCCATCCTCGTAATGACGCGATTCTTGCCTGCGAGTCTGCCAGTAAGTAGACCTCAGCTGGCCGTTCCCACAACGCAGAACATAAGAAGATGATAGGCCACATTACCGGGACTATCAATTTTGTTAATTTGACGTTTTACTTTATTTACACCATTACGCCTCGAGATATCGAAATTCCCTTAAAGGATCGAATTCAGACGAGACAAATTTAATAATATGGAGGTGTCAAATGGGTGTTGTTCTCGACGCAAGTTTTCACATAAACCCGTCAAATTATTTATGTTGCGTGATGGCGATAACGGTAATGAATTTTATCGCTCGTACAAAATTCAGATCCGCAAGCGCGCTAGACATTAATAGTCTAAATTTGTTTTATTGTTGCTGTTCTAGTGTTTTATAGAAATGGGTTCTTCCACCTCGTTCAAATTTGGTTTCGGTGACTGAAATAATTGCAACGCTCATCAATTTCGTCGGGGGAAACTAGTAGATGACGCCTGGAGACAGTATAGAAGTCACAGTATAGTTCAAAGTCTTATTCACTTTGGTATAGTTGGTGCTTAGGTATGTCCATCACGTGATCGCCCTAAATTTGAAGTTACATGTAACAGTGAAATAATATCGATAAACGATATTTCGATAACGTCGATATTATCGTAATTACCGATAATATCGATATATTCTCATTATCGATATTCGATACTTTTTCTAAATACTTGCAGCCCTATCTGTTATTGTAACGGTACAAATAGAACAAGCAACATGATATGCATAACTCTTCATTATGACAATTCAAACGTAACACTTACACAAAAGGGCCTGATGAGCATAATAAAAGCATTTATTTTCCGCTAGATGCACAAATCTCTCAATTTCCGAATAAATAAAAAGCTTCATTTCTTTGAATCACGAGAGGAATCATTATTAATGCTTTCCTTATTCCTTTCATTCCGCCAGATTTATGCATGTTCATTAGTTTTGATTCAGATATTCGTTCGGAATTAAAGGATGGAAAATTCATTAAAGACACGAATTGGCAGACTGCAGAATATCAATGAAATCTGCTTTAATGACTGCGAATTTCTCCATATCCTCCAGTGCCGTAACGTTTTTGTAGAAATCGTTTAAAACTAAACTGTCAAGTACCTACCAAAAAAATGTCGTTATCTTTTTTGTCGATTTCATAGAACGTGCTCCGATATTTTTTGGAAATAGAGAAAACCTGTATATCCCAGATATTTTAATTACAACTTCTAAGGAGACCCTCATGATCGCAGCGCGACTCTCTTTCAGCGCATGCTCGAATATTTACAAACGTAAGTTGTTTTCTCTTACAGCCCACTGGCTAGTGTGTTTGCCTGACGATCGAACTCTTTCTATGGCGTCGGCGTTTATTTCTCATTGATTTCCTTTTAGGTACGTTTTTAAGCAAGAATCTATCAGGTCAAGGCAAAGCGGAGCGATATAAGTGCCATGTTTATTATTGAGCATGCGCGTCTAGAGGGTCGCGCTGCGATAAAGAGGTCCTCCTCAACTTCTACAGAGAACTCTGAATGTATAAAAGTCAGTTAGTTATACAGCAAAAAGGTGAGATAAATTGCTTTATTATAAAAGTTTCACCAGCCCTAGTCGCGCCACTGATGTTCCCCTTAACCGTATGAAAACTTCGCGACTGGAATCTTGCAGGATACTTTTTAAGTTCGGTAAGATATTCCGGTAGCAGCATGTTCTTAATTTATGGTATGTGTACTGTAATGGAGACAGCAGTTACAGAAGAACGTGTGGACAGTCGCCAGAAGAGCTTTACTCTTTGGTAATTACAATAAATGTGCACGGACGTGATGAAAGGGGGGATGTGTATTTTTCTCTTAAACTGACAGAAAAGATACATTCGTTACTTCGCTTTTGTTTGTGTCGCAGTCGTCTTTAAATGGTCTCGGTTTTTATTGTTTCTGCCATCATTAACCTCTTTGCCAAGTGAGTTCAAATACCTAATAGCAGTATTCGTCCTCTTGGACCTTTCTCGGCGATAAAAATCAAAAGTGTGTATGCGACAGACACATTAAATGCTTGGATTGCTCTCAGAGAGAACTCGGTTCAAGGTTTTCGAACCTTTCCTGACGTTTAACAACTAGAAGACCAAGAAAGTATAGGAAGCTACATTTTAAATAGGGACTACATTTTAAATACTACAAGCATGAATATTTTCTGGAGGTTTGTTCATATAAGAGAATTAATTATATTTGAAATGCCTATAAGAGACTGTGCATTTCAAAACCATTGGAAATGTCCACTGACAGGTCCATCAAGGCATATTGATATTTGATAAGGGAAACCAAATCGCGAGGATCTTATGATATCGACGGCAACAATTAGATTCGTAATGGGGCAGAAGAACAAGAGAAACCACCAACAAGTTAGCAAATACCTGTACACCAGTTGTAAATTTCGTGCAACAGTTCTTGTTTAAAAAGTGAAAGCACTTGCCAAGAACAGAGATACACTGATAACTAATTCCGAGCATTGCCAACAATAATTTGCGTGTACAAGTTAAGGGTCAGCTCTTTTGCAAAATTATTATGATTTGCCCCTAGAATTTTCAATATTTTGGAACACAGGTAGTATGGATGGATATTATATTCGTGATTGATATTTTAGTACTAAAAGTTTTATATTCGATTAGGGGTTTTCCCCATTAGTAAAGGCAGTAAGTACAGATCGGAACTCTGAAGATCTTAACCTTTCTAATGACACCAAAGCACATTACAATAAATTTATTAACCCCTTACACATTATTATTTGCGTCTAAGGACCTTTAAGTTGCACGATTATAATTAACTGTCATAAAACAACCCTATATTAATTAAGGGGCCTGGAAGTAATGTCATTAAAACGCTATATGGAAAATGAAAGTTTTAAAGCGAGGGAGATTTTAAATTAACGTGACAAAGTGCAATTTGTCCGATTTGAAATTTATTGTTATTAAAAGTTGTTAAAATGCAATTTTGTACTGACTTATAATTTTACTCTGGGTGGCGCTTATTGCAGTATTTGCATAATTCTTTTATGATGAAACCATTTCTATACCAGTTTATTGACAGACGTTCTTTGTGGAGTTTAGGAAGAATTGAATGGCATTGGATTCGTTGGAGAAACAAACTTATTACACCTTCACAATTTCATCATCCAGTCCCACCACTTTAAATGAGTTCCTAGATCATAGCAATATTCTTGACTTGAATATTCGTTTCATCTTGGAAATTCTATCAGTTGTTTTCATGAAAATATTAGTCGATCTGATTTGGAACCAAGAAGAATGAAGAGCAGAAGAATGAGAAAATTTCTTTGCCTCAATGTAGAAAATTCATCATTAAGACCAGCCCAAAATTGAAAAAAGTTTAATTTTTTTCCCTGATTGATGGCTTTCTTCTTCAGCTGGCAGCCCATCAAGTATGTGTTGAAATGGGTTTCTAACCCACTCGTATGTTGCGTTAGAGATCGTGCACGAAAGAAACTTGAACGCCTCAAGTGCCAATTTTGTAACTTAGCGGCAGGTCTGTCAGACTGACAGATGTCACTTTTCAAGTGAGAAAATTTTTGCAGATTTGCGTTATCCAGTAAATTCTGATTGTGTTCTAGGATGGGTACTAAAGGATTGAAATGCGGTTTGGAAAAATTGTTTGCGAATATCTTGGAATAATTTTTATCAAAGCCTGCTTCGATATAGCTGTTAGGTATAATACTGCACTTGGTGGTCTACATTTTATTGTAGACGCTAAAAAGCCCAACATTTGCAACATTCATTTAAAGATAATCCACAAATTTTTGTTCGCCAATTTTAAGTCTTCAAGCGTTCATTCTTGAAATTTAAAAAAGGCTCGTGGTGTAAAATGTATAAATAACTGACGTATTTATTACTTCAACCTCTATTTCTAAGAATAATAACCGATGGGTACACAGAGCAAGTTGCCTTACATAAGTGGATACTTTTCGACTGTGGGATCCAGCTGAAATCCACGTAACACCGGTCGCAATAAATCACCGTTGCGATCAAATCCATTCTAATGATAATGTTATAAAGAATCGAGTAATGTGATGAGCAATCTTAGGTGCACGGCTAGGAACATTAATTTTCTTTTCTATGGCGAGAGCAAAATGAAATTGCTTCAGCAAAGAAACGGCGGGGAAAGGCCCGCCATCCTCGATCATTAATAATAAGGGCAACTGGCCAAATACTGACAAAAGGAAATCATTTTAGTTTTAGTTGCTTCAGATCAGCTTCCAAAGCTAATTTATCAGTCCCAGGTTTCGATACGGCCAATTTGGAACGACAATATCAGTTATACTACAGATAGACTTTGTGTTCAATGGCCGAAGTTGGATACTTTAACTGCTCAAGTTTCTCTTGTAAATACCTATAGGAAAGGAATTATGAATTCGGAATCTCGGGAGTGCGCTTTGTGTCCAACTTGTCGTATATCTGAACACCATTAGGTCCTGGAATAATTTGACCGACCGGAATCAATCCGTTTTTAGTAACACTCGTTCCCTTGGGGTCGTGTTAATACCCCAAAAATGATGAGATCATTTTTATGAGTAAATATTTTATCGTATTAGGTACACTTCAAAATCTGTTAGTTAGGAACGACTAAGTACAATAAATTCGTGATATCTTCATCGAAAGTCTCTTAGTTTTTATACATTCATTCATTATTCATTATTCAATCCACGCTCCAAGGAAGAACTGCAAACATAAATTATGGAGTTACGTAGGTACATCCCAGGCATCGAAAAAACCATGAAGACTTCTAGAGAGCATTAGTATGGCGCCGGACGGGGTGGACGCGAAATTTTGTGGTGCGTGTAAAGTCGAATTTAATGGTGGAAAAATAATACAATGTGATGGGATTTGTGAAGAATGGTATCATTTAAAGTGCGCGGGAGTTAAAGACAAACATTTTAATACTTTTATCGAATGTGAAGGTGCACAATGGTATTGTGATGCTTGCTGTAAGTAAAAACAGGGTTTCGTAGAAATTCTTGACGCCAAGCTAGGGTTAGCGATGCAGAAGTTTCTTACGGAGATAGGGGATGTTAAGCAGATGTTACTGAGTCAGGTTAGTCGGGCAGGGGAACGAACGTGTATGTTGGGTTGCGTAGATAAAGGAGTGGGACAGGCTGCAAACACGTACGCGAATGTTGTCGCTCGAAAACAGAAGGAAGCAATAATAATAGAGTCAAAAGATAAAGGAGGGCAGAATAGCAATAAAATACGGGAAATACTGCAGAATGAAATAAAACCTGCTGAAATTGAAGTTGGAATTTGTGAAATTAGGAATACCAAGAAAGGAGGTGTAAGAATAGTATGTGACACTAAGGATGATTCTCAAAAGTTGGAAGAAGAAGTTAACAATAAATTGGGTGAAAAATACGAAGTACGAAAAACAAGTCAAAGACGGCCTAAAGTAAGAATAATTGGTATTAATGAAGAATGTAAAATGGAAGAGAAAGAGGATATTGTTAAGAAA
Source organism: Xestobium rufovillosum (assembly GCA_963966045.1). Classification (NCBI taxonomy): domain Eukaryota; kingdom Metazoa; phylum Arthropoda; class Insecta; order Coleoptera; family Ptinidae; genus Xestobium; species Xestobium rufovillosum. The sequence goes on from OZ014496.1 coordinate 37,285,021, forward strand.
TTGAAATTGCAAAATAAATGGATAGGTAACGAAACAAAAATAGATATTGTTCATATCAAAGAGCATATTGGTAGATATAACAAATATTATTCCATGAAGTTGGAAACTGATTATGGTACATTTAGAAAAATGTTAGCAGAAGGAAAGTTAAATATCGGCTGGAGTAAATGTAATGTGGTTGAGGAACTTGGTATACGAAGGTGTTTTAAGTGTTGTGCTTACGGACATAAAAAGGAGGAATGTAAGAACAAGGTGACATGCCCAAAATGTAGCGGAGAACATGAACTGAGAGACTGTAATTCAAATAAAATGAATTGTGCAAATTGCGCTCATGCAAGGGATCAGTTCAATTTAGACATTGATGGAAACCATGCAGTGTGGAATATTATGGAGTGTACAGTCTACAAAAGAATAGAAGACCAAATGCAGAAAAATGTGAGTTACAGAGAAGATTAGCAATTAGTGAATAGTTTTAGTAGCAGTGGTGAGTCTGGGGTGTGTGAAGTGATGGTTGTAAACGCACAAAGTCTGATTGCTAAATATGACGAAATATCATACATTCTTCTAAATGTGCAACCAGTGATTATGTGTGTAACTGAAACCCATGTTACTGAAGAAGTTGCAGATAAAGAAGTTTTCATAAACAATTACTCAATGGTAAGAGTGAACTCGGAAAGTAGACATACTGGTGGAGTAGTTTGTTATCTGCGAAGTGATATCAGGTATGAAGTTGTTAGAACAGATATTAAAAGCATGAACTACTGGGTACTTTTAGTCGAAATAATAATAGATGGAGTAGAGTATTACTTAGGAATTCTGTATCATTCTCCTAATGCATCTCATGGCGATTTTTTAAATTTCTTAAAATTATGGATTGAAGATGTAATTTTATTAAACAAAAATGTAATAATAGTAGGGGACTTTAATATAAATTGGATGGCAGAAGAAACATATGCACATAAACTGAAACAAATAATTAATGACAGTGGTTGTAAACAAGTTGTGAGACTATACTAGAATTACAGACAGATCCCAAACATTGTTAGATTTAGTAATAACGAACATAGATATAGAGTGTACTGTGTTAGATAAACCAAAGATTAGTGACCACAATATAATAAGCTTAAAGATTCCAATAGAAAATTTAGGCAAGGGTACAGTACAAACAAAAAGACGGTTAGTTGGTCAAGTTGATTTATTAAAAGAGGAACTGCACAATATCAAATTTAATTATTTTGAAACTAACCTGGATACTAAATTCAATGATTTTTACGTGAATATTATCAAGCTCTTAGACAAACATATGCCAAAGGTAGATATTAAGAATAATACTCATCACTGGTTTAATTATAATATTAAGGAAGTTATTAGAAACAGAGATGTGCAATATAAAAAATATATTACAACCAAAGACATTAGTGACTGGGAGGAGTATAAGAATTGTCGAAATATAGCAGTTAGTGTAATAAAAAACGAGAAGAGGAAGTACTATGAAAATAAAATTGATGAAGCTAAGGGGAATACAAAGGAAATGTGGAAAACACTAAAAACTTTTGTAGGTAGTAATAAAAATGAAAAGTATGATAAAATTCAATTCGAAGACAGAAAATTACAAAACCTCCCAGACATTGCCAAAGAATTTAATAAGTACTTCATAAATAGCATCCATGAAATAGTGCAAAATATACAGAGCGGAAATAAAATATTTTCAATGTTGGAAACTGACTCTCGATTAGAATCATTTGCTTTACTTGCAAAAGAAGAACTTAGAGAATTGACCTATGGCTTGGCGAACAAGAGCAGTCCAGATGAAATACACGCACATTTTTTGAAAGAGTACTTTAATGAATTGTCGGATCCGCTAATAAACATAATTAATAGCTCGTTAGAAAAAGGTATAATACCAAGACTACTTAAGGTATCTACAATAGTGCCATGTAGGAAAATAGCAAACACTATAAAAGTTGAGGAATTTAGGCCCATCAATATGCTATGCTCAATAGAAAAACTGTTGGAAAAATCTGTCCACCATCAATTAATTAAATATGTAAAACGAAGTAACATATTGTCGAAATATCAGTCGGGGTTTAGGGAGCACTATAGCTGTGAGACAGCGGTTCAATATGTTATCAATGAGTGGAAAGAAGCAATAGATAAAGGAGAGATGGTATGTGCAATATTTTTAGATCTAAAGAGAGCTTTTGAAACAGTGGACAGAGAAAATTTGTTAAGAAAACTATGGATATATGGAATAAGAGGAGATGTACATACGTGGCTCAATAATTATTTAAGTGATAGGTGGCAAAGAGTGAAATGTGGAAATATAATGTCCCAAGAGGAAGAAATAAATGTTGGTGTACCTCAGGGTAGTATATTAGGCCCATTGCTATTTATATTATATATAAACGACTTAGGAAACAACTTGAAGAATTGCAAATATCATCTATTTGCAGATGATACTGTATTATATTTACACGGAAAATGTTTGGAGGATGTTATAAAAAAAGTTAATGCAGATTTAAATGAAATAAGTAAATGGCTTAAATATAATAAATTGAATATTAATGTTAAAAAGACAAATGCAATGATTTTTGGTAATGATAATGGGTATAAAAACTTTCAACGGAATAACTTGTATATTGTGATTGACGACTGCAAACTGGATCTTGTTGAGGAGGTTAAGTATTTAGGAATTGTTATAGATAGGAAATTAAAATTTGAGAGGCACGTGGACTACATATGTAAAAAGATATCAAAAAAGATTGGAGTGATAGCAAGAACTGGAAGAACGCTGAGTATCTGGGCAAAGAAAATAATTTTTAATACGATTGTATTGCCTCATTTCACATATTGTGCATCTATTTTGTTTATGGCAAATAAAACTAATATAGATAGGTTACAAATACTACAAAACAGAGCTATGCGTGTTATACTCAAATGCAGTAGGTATACAAGAGTTGCCGATATGTTAAAAACCATGGAATGGCTTAGCATAGAGAAGTTGTTGGAATATAACACAGTTATATTAATACATAAGATTAGTTTGGGTTTAATGCCGGAGTATTTCAATTTAATTTTAAGGAAAAATGGTGAAGTGCATGAGTATGATACAAGAAGCAACAATAAATTTCATTTGGACATAAAGAGATTGAAAAGTACTCAGAATTCTATTTTCTTTAAGGGTGTAATTATGTATAAGTTAAGTGAAAAGCTACGTAGTATTTCTAATTTGACAATTTTCAAACGAGAATTAAAAGATTTTTTGTTGATGTGATTTTTACTGTCATTGGTATATTGGTATAGTAGTAATAGTAGTGGTTTTAGAGCAGTATTAGATTAGTTTAGAATAAGATTAATTCTAAGTGTTATTTGATTTAGTTTACTTGTAATGTTTATTAATTTGTTGTAGTTATTGATTTTTTATTGTATTGTTCGTGTAATAGCCTAGTGCTAAATAAAGCATATTATTATTATTATTATTCTTAAGTACAAAGATAATATTATAATATAAAATTATGATTACATACATAACTTTACATTATCAGAGGTGGATCAACTATTGCGTAATAAACATTGACATGAAACCACAACCACAAAGCAACAACCCTTAACACCCAACCACACGTAGTTTAATGACCCCAGGTGCCCGCCCAGGCCCCGCTCTGCCCAATTGCAATCTGCCAGATGAGGTTTGCATCTCTGATTCAATAGATATGGCCATCTGTGATAGAATATTGGTCATCAATAAGAACATAACCTTACAGAAGAATCTTGTTAGTTGCTTGCTACCTCGTAGAGATGTCGCAATCCAAATATAAACATAAATAGAAATCTTTCACAGCGCCGAACGGTGGATGTGTCAATCTGTCAATTGTCATATTAATATGTCAAACGCCACCGCCTTGAAAAAATAAGCAAATAACAATGATTTAATAATAAGTAGCAGTAATAATGACTTTTAACAATAATTTTATGAAGTAATAAGTTAAACTTTAACAGTTAATTTAGAGAAAAGGTTTGTTTACACATAATTAAGTGAAACTTGACTAATTTTAGGGATTTGTTTACAGAATCAAAACTATCATCGAGCATGTCGAGACAATTAAGCCAAGTGGAGCGAAAGCTCGCTGAAAAACTGATTATCTTAAATGATAGGGGAGTTGGAATGCTCACGAGAATATACAACATCAAGAAAGCGTGCGGCGATGCCAAATCAAAACCGGGATTCTTGTCGGACAAAAGCTTGGAGTCCTCGATTAAAAATATAGTACGCAGATTCCCCAACATAGACGGCAAGAGTATGACTCCTTTACACTCGATCAGGAACGAGATAATCAAATCATTATCGCTATATTACTACACGTTTGTCGATTTATTAGATTTTAAAGATAACGTATGTGAGTTATTAACAAGCATGGATGCTTTTCAAGTACATTTAGACATATCGATGAACTTTGAGATGACGAAAAATTATTTGGATTTGGTCACAACTTACGTGTCGTTAATGATTCTCTTGTCTCGAGTAGAAGATCGTAAAGCAGTTTTAGGGCTTTTTAATGCCGCATACGAGGTAGTAAACGGTGCGAACGATACAAGTTTTCCAAGATTAGGAAACATGATAATGGACTACGACATACCGTTTAAAAAGCTTTGTGAAGAATTTGTGCCGCACGCTAAATTGCTATTGAGCGCAATACATTCCTTACTGCAAATTTACCCTACTAGGAATGTATCTGCAGACAAGTGGCGTTCCGAACTAAAATTAAGTTTAGTGGGAAACCCAGGTGAGAACGGTACTGCCTAAAACACTGACCAGCTGTTAGTTACACATTATTCATCCGACCCGGCATATTTCAAGACCGACCGGCTTGAAATTTTACAGGGAGCCTCTACGGTAACTTAGAAAAGTACCACATAACAGCCATCGCAATATTCCGCCCCCGACCGCTCCCACGGTATTTAATCTATTATCAGAGAGACATCAATTCGACCCGACATATTTGAAGTCCGACCGGCTTGAAATTTTACAGGGACCCTCCCCTATCACTTAAAAAAGTACCCCGTAACAGCCATTGCAATATTCCACCCCTGACTGCCTCCACGGTATTTAATCTCTTATCAGTGAGACATTATCAATTCAACCCGACACATTTGAAGTCCGACCGCGTTGAAATTGTACAGGGACCCTCTCCTGTGACTTAAAAAGCTACCACGTAACAGCTATCGCAATATTCCACCCCCGACCGCCCCCACGGTATTTAATCTCTTGTCCCAGAGACATTATCCATCCGACCCGACACATTTGAAGTCCGACCGGCTTGTTTTATAAATTGTTGTAGGGGGTTCCTATAAAATTTCAAGCCGGTCGGACTTCAAATATGCCGAGTCGGATGGATAATGTCTCTGGGGCAAGCGATTAAATTCTTTAGGGGCGGTCGGGGGTGGAATATTAGGATGAGATTTACATGGTAGTTTTATAAGTTACAGTAGAGGATCCCTGTAAAATATGAAGCTGGTCGGCCATCAAATATGGCGGGTCGGATGGATAATGTCTCTCGGACATCAGATTTAATTCCATGGGGGCGGTCGGCGGTTGAATGTTAGGATGGCAATGACTTGGTAGTTTAATAAGTTGAATTAGAGGGTCCGTGTAAGATTTCAAGCCGGTCGGACTTTTAATGTGCCGGGTCGGATGGAAAATGTTTCTGTAACTATAGGTTAAATACCGAGAGGGCGGCTGGGGGTGGAATTTTGCGATGCTTTTTGGGCGATGGATTTTTGTGGTATCGGAGATGATTCCTCTCAAATTTCAAGCGGGTCGGATTCGAAACAGGTCACGGTTTGAGAATTCTTTGGTGGTCAGTGTTAGAGAACTTTGAGTTATTGCAAAAATTGCAAACAATATTTATTTTTTGGAAGTTCCAGTAGTTCAATTCTACTATTAGGTAATTCACTACTGGAATCCAAAAATTCAGTTTATTTCCAATTTTTGCCGGGTTCTGGCTCAAATTCGTCTACAGTGACTCTGCTATTATTAATCTGCCAGTAGACTTAGAATAATTTTGTAGGTTTACTTTTAAAACCAGTGCAAGCGGATCGAATGTCCTGTGAAACCCTCTCTTTGGATACGATGGAAAGGTGGGTCATCTTCGGCCTGCTGTTATGCCATCAAGCCCTTCAGCAAGATGCCTTTAATAAAATGTTCATCGGCGGGCTCGAGTCATCTTGGGTGGTGCCTTTATTCCGAGACGAAGTTATTCACATCCATTCGTACATATGGCAATTTTTCGATGGTATAAAAGGTTACGGAAAACGTGTTTCTGAAGTTAAGGATGCGTATAATCATGCAGTACAGAAAGCAGGTTACAAACATAGGGAGAGACGTAAATTTTTACGAACGGCATTAAAAGAATTGGGATTGATTTTGATGGACCAGCCAGGTTTGTTAGGACCGAAAGCGCTTATGGTCTTTATGGGGCTTTGTTACGCACGTGATGAGGTTCTGTGGTTATTACGCCATAATGACAACCCTCCACAACAAAAGGGTAAAGGGAAAAGTACTGAAGATCTTGTGGACAGACAGCTACCGGAATTATTGTTCCACATGGAAGACCTGAGAATGCTTGTGCGGAAATACAGTCAAGTTATGCAACGATACTATGTGCAATATCTATCTTCTTTTGACGCAATTGCGTTGAAGTACATGATTCAAAACCTGCAGGTTTGTCCGGAAGACGAGAGCATTATTTTGTCATCCTTGTGTAATACCATAGCTGGTTTATCGGTGAAGCAAGTGGAAGATAATGAAACGTTTAATTTCTTCCCGTTCCGATTAGATTGGTTCAGATTGCAGTCATATATGTCTACAAGCAAATCTCCTATGAACATAATAGACAACAAAGAATTAGCGCAGTTTTTGGACATGGTGCAGTTTCATACGAAAATGGTGGATAATTTAGATGAAATCTTGACGGACACTTCTGATTTGTCGATCTTTTGCTTCTACAGTCGTATCTTTGAAGAACAGTTTCACATGTGCCTAGAATTTCCTGCACAGAATCGATATATTATCGCGTTTCCGTCAATTTGTAGCCATTTCCAAAACTGCACTCATGAACTCTGCCCAGAAGAGCGACATCACATACGCGAAAGAAGCTTGTCTGTCGTGAATATGCTCTTGGATGAAATGGCTAAAGAAGCGAAGAATATAATTACAGCGATCTGCGATGAGCAGGGTCAGATGAGTGACAAGTTGTTGCCGAAATATTGCGCGATTCTGATCTCGCAGCAGATGAATCGAAAAAAGAAAGATAAAAATAAAAAGAACGCGGTGGAAATCGAGAAGCCAGGAAAAGAAAGTTACAGGAAGACGAGAGAGGACTTGACCACGATGGATAAACTTCACATGGCACTAACTGAACTTTGTTACGCAATTAATTATTTTTTGAACATTAATGTTTGGGAGTATACTTTTGCCCCTCGCGAATATCTTCATCAGCATTTGGAGACGAGATTCGCCAGAGCTCTTGTTGGAATGGTAAGCACCTATTTATAACTGCTTCTGTACAGTCATAATTTATTTTGACTACAGGTAATGTACAATTCTGATACGAACGAAATAGCAAAACCATCCGAACTTTTGGTCTCGGTGCGTGCTTACATGAACGTCTTACAAACCGTTGAAAACTATGTCCACATAGACATAACTCGTGTCTTCAACAACTGCCTCCTTCAGCAAACCCAACCAGTTGATAGTCATGGAGAAAAAACCATTGCAGCCATTTATACTCAGTGGTATTCGGAGGTTTTGTTGAGACGTGTCAGCGCTGGTCACATTTGTTTCTCGATGAACCAGAGGGCATTTGTAAGTTTGACACCTGAAGGGTCTATACCTGTGAATGCAGAAGAATTCTCCGATATTAATGAGTTGAGAGCATTGGCTGAGCTTATAGGACCGTACGGGATGAAGCAGCTCAGTGAGACCTTGATGTGGCACATTGCAAGTCAGGTATGTATTGAACGTTGCTCAAATTGTTCATATAAAACTTGCATACAGATAATACACACTCGTCAAGTAGATAAGCTAAGCTGATCTCAGCCCAAAATCCCATGTATTTTCTTATGGAATTTCCGGGGGGTAAACCACCAGGGATGTATGGTGTACAACATAGGGGATGTACTGGGATGTACGGGGAAGTATTGAGATGTGCGGGGATATATTGGGATGTACGGGGATGTATTGGGATGTGCGGGGATGTATTGGGATGTACGGGGATGTATGCGAGGATGTACGGGGATGTATGGATTGTAAACACGTAAAAAAGCCCGGGAATTACCTGATGCACCGATGTGCGCATGAGCGAAGCATTTCATCATCTGCATGTCGGGGTCACGCGTGCTATTCGCGTAAGTCTCTCTTTCGTCTTCGGCGCATTGTTATGCTAATTGCGGTTAATTGCTACAGCCGGTGCTACAGCAGTCAATTCAACAGTTTGCTCATCTTTTGAGACGTTTGTAGCATAAGGTACGATTCTTTTGCGTTTAAATAAGTCAGAAATTCTTACTACTAATTAAGGACTGTATCTAATCGATATAATTTTGATAGAAATAAGTAACTAGGTGTTTATTGGCCCTCTGGGTTACATTTATTTATTCACCAGTAGCTCAAAATTTAAACAATGGCGGTTTTAGCACGAAGCGCGCCTTCAGAGAATTAAACAGAAACACGTGCTGCCCCAATTACGTCATTAGCTTAGAAGCGCTTGTGATTGGTCATCTGAATTGATGTTTTGATACCCAGAAAGCATAACGTTACGTGGAGTTTGAGCCGGTAAAGTAGGGAGCAATAATGATTTGCCCTTGTTAGCAGGAAGTCATAATGATCATATATCTCTTTTGCAAAAAATGCGTGTGTCTGGTGTGAGGACAGCTTAAGGGGTCTGTTTAAAATGCGTGTGTCAACTCTGGGGTCTGTTTTAAAAAAGTTACCGTCAGCAAAGTGGTCTGAACCTAAACGGAGATCGGCGCGCGCATCATGATCATTTATGACCTCCTGATACTACAGGCAAGTGTTAGGAATAATCAGAATTTGACATTTGGAAATTTATTTCTATTTGTGCTGGGTCTGAGTGTATAAATAGTTATCTGCCGTTTATTTATGTGCCTTTATTCCTATTTATTGTGTCAATTAGTATATTTGTGTATGGAAAATAGAGAAAGGTTTCGTTAAAGCCGATTCAGACAATTTTAGGGGTAGTGAAATGATTGACAATTATTATTTATCCAATTTGGACTATTTCAGTGCTGAAATAAAAAATATTAAAACGAAACGGTAAATGCTTCATTTATTTGGGAACTAGACAAACTGAAAAACAACACTGGACACTATCTGTCAAACGACTAGACTGTCATGATTGTTTATTAATTCAGTTTACGTTTGACAAGCAACAGTTGTACTTTCGGGCTAATATCGACAATTCTCGGCATTGCCCCCGATACGTCATCATTCAAAAAAGCTTAAAGGGCCAGCGTCTTAACTTTGAGGCTGGTTTAGATGCCTAAAATGTTCGCTATAAGAAAAATAAAAAATACGGGTCAAATATTTTACGACAATCTTCGGGAAAATATGATTTTAAAAAATTGTGTAGACTCCATTGTCGTTTTTCTTCGAAAAATAGTTTTTCCGGTTTATTTTTGATGTTTAAATTCCGGAGTTTTGCGGTAGCTTTCCAAATTTGAATAAACCCAAATTCCCAATTTAAAATGTGCTGGGGGAAAAGCGATAGAACAGCTTTTATTTAATCTGTTGAAAGGCAGGCCCATACTACATACTATTCATTCCCTTTTTGTGAATTTAATTTAACATTTCATCAAGAATTTTATTTTCTGCGATAATAGTTACATGAGAAAATGTAAATAAGTTGAAAGTTGTTATGTTTTATTGTCGTATATGTTTTAAAATAATCTATACAACCATTCTTTTCTTCATATACCTACAATATGAATGCAATATTATGTAAAAGTATAGTTGCCACATTATCACCTACCAAAAAATTAACGATCAAATTGTTTATGGCATTTGGGTCTCGATTTAGGGTGTATGGAATTATTTATTTTTCTCGATTTTTCTCCTCAGATGGCCAGTCAATGCTTTTTAGATGTTGAATGTGCCCTAAAATAGAGCCTAAATCCGACATTTAAACAAATTTGGTATAGAAGGATGTATGGTGAGATACGGGGATGTACAGGGATGTATAGGGATGTACGAGGATGTATTGGGATGTACGGGGATATATTTGGTATAGAAGGATGTATGGTGTACATAAAATAGGTGGTGATTTCCCTTCGGGAATTTCATTTAATTTCAATTATTATTTCTGACTGGCATTTTAAATTTTAAAGTATTTTTTGGGGACAAACAACTTTCTGTCCTCATGGAATTACTCTGTCAACAGGTGGTTGAACTAAAAAAGCTTGCAGAGATGAACAAAGAAGTACTCTTGTCTCTTCGTACTAACTTCGACAAGCCAGACATCATGAAAGAGCAGTTCAAAAAGCTATCTAATGTAGACAATGTACTAACTAGAATGACCATTGTCGGTGTTATCCTGAGTTTCAGACAACTGGCGCAGTCTTCCTTGACAGACGTGCTGGAAGAACGAATACCATTTTTGTTAAGTTCCATTTTAGATTTCCGTCACCACTTGCCTAGTGGAGATCCTTTGAAAATCGTAAGTGAGATGACTTCGGCAGCGGGTTTACCTTGCAAAGTCGATCCAACGTTGGTGAGTGCCTTAAAAATACAGAAACCGGAAATTGATGGTGAAGAGCACTTATTGGTTTGTTTACTAATGGTTTTCGTTGCCGTTTCTATACCAAAATTAGCAAAGAATGAGCAATCGTTCTACAGAGCGTCTCTTGAAGGTCATTCAAATAACATTCATTGCATGGCGTTGGCGGTGAATAATATTTTTGGCGCATTGTTTACAATTTGCGGTCAAGGCGATATAGAGGATCGCATGAAGGAATTTTTGGCTTTGGCTTCTTCAAGTTTGTTGAGATTGGGCCAAGAAGCCGATAAGGAGGTTATTAAGAATCGGGAATCAGTTTATTTGCTGTTGGATCAAATTGTCCAGGAATCGCCGTTCTTAACTATGGATTTATTGGAATCTTGTTTTCCGTATGCGTTGATTAGAAACGCCTTTCACGCAGTTTATAAACAAGAGCAAGCTATGGCTTGAATTTGTGCCAAATACGTACTGAAGTTCCGAGGAAAAGTATTTTTTTATGTTAAGTATCTGTTAGGTTTTAAGATCCATGTTTGGCTTGATTCTCGCATACGTAGTGCTCGATATTCTTTTTTTATCTTTGTAATTTTATATGTTGCATATTTATATCTAAATGATGTACCACCTAATTTCGTTATTTATTTACATTATATTTTATGCACCAGTTTGGTATTAAATGTACAATATATCGGTGTCAAATGTCGTTTATGGAAATAAACGTTTTTTTAATTATTTAGTTTTTTATTAGCAAAGTAACAAAAAGTAAGAAAATATTTTTGAGAATCATGGAAATATTAGAAGACAACTACTAAGTATAAGTATAAGTAAAAGAAAATAAACAAAATATATCAGCGAAATAGAAGAGAAAAACCAAAATGGAGAAAATAGAAAATATTGCATGTTGGCACAGCAAATTTAAATGTGAAACCTGTAACAATTATGTTTGGTTATGTAAGCCATAAGACGTGGGAAAAAACCGTTTGTGAAGGAAGGTCGATGAGAAAGAAATACAGTGAAGGACCAAGGAAAACTAAGACAAGGTAAGTTAGATAGCAGCAGAGTGGAGAGCTGTAAAATGGGAAGAAATGTGACAATTCCAAATGTGCAAAGGGCATTTTTATTGCAACAATAGTAGTTCATTTATCAAAATAATTCTGGGAACTGGGAGATCTGGAATTGATTTTTGGCGGCAACACAACATTTTTAGGCTAATTTTCCCAATCATAGCCAAGTTAGTGGCAACCTCAATAATGTTACGTAATTTACTGAAGCTGTTGTACTCTGTACCAAGCAGCTTTAAAAATGTGCGGAACTTGTCAGTTCAATGGTCAGAATAATCATCCAGAAAGCAGAAGATCTGTGTTTCGTTTCTTAAGTTTTTTCGCATGTGCTTCTTCTATTAGTAAAATTTTTACAAAACATGGAAAAGCTTTTTTAATTTCTCCATTGTACAGAATGAAACATTTTCTCAAGGCATTTCCAAATAAGACTATTTAAAAAATATCTGATTTTTCTATCTGAAAATTTTTACAAAATTATTATTTTTTGCTTTTTATCAATAATAGATAGCCCATAAGTTATCATTTTTTTTCGAACTGCTGAATATTAAGGCCGTTTTTGCTCAGAAACGTTTCGACTTTTTGTGCTGGAAAATCTGATCTAAGGGCCATCTGACACGAGACTGATTTTAGCACTAAATTCAGTACAATTTCAGCGAGCACAGAGTAGGTGTAAAATTTAGAGTGACAACAAAATTTTGTGACATACTAAAATAAGCATGTTGGCATGCGCATTGAACGAAATTAAGTTAAATGTCAAATACAGGATGGGCCAATAGTGCGTAGTCGGTCCATATCTCTGATTCTATTCAAGATATCAACATGAAATTTTACGTGTGTGTGGAGAACCCCAGGATGTTCTCGTGCTACGTACCAAACCAAAGTTAAGTTTTTTCAAATGGAATGCCCCACATTTGTTTGCATATTTGGATTCCCCATAAAATTTCATGAAAGTTGATATGCTACACGGTGGGGTTTAGAGTAAGCGATGCTAAGACATGGCCATTTTAGTACCAGTGTGAACCGAAATTTGTGGTGCTACTGACGTCTGCTGGTCAAAGCTAACTATGATTTTTTTATTGGACTAGGTTCAGAGGACACACTATTTGTAAAATCCATTAACTCTTTTTTTCAAAATAGTTCATACTGTACAGAACGGCCAACTTGCGCAAAATGGAGTTTTTCTCAAAAATGTTAAATGGAACACTCCGTATATTATTTGCAGGTTTGATAGCCAGTTTATTAAGCTTTTGACTGATGCAGATATTGTAGGTCTGCGACTGATAATTTAGACAGAAATAAAGATTGAACCTTAAGAACTGGGATTTTTGCCGTAATTTTGTACCATTTTTGGGGATTTCCGCCATTTTGCCACCCAAAACTCTGAAAAATGCTTACACTTGAAATTTTTGGTCTCAATGTGAAATCAACTTCCAGAAACAAAATGGAAATCATATTTTGTGTCTTGGGCGCTAAAATATGGGAGAAACGAATAAAGTACCGGTAAAATAACTACATTTTAAAGTTCAATTTTCATTTCTACAGAAACCGTCAGTCGCAGACCTATAACAATATCTACATCAATCAAAAGCTTAGTAAACTGTCTATCAAATATGGAAATAATGTATGGGGTGTTTCCATTTGAAATTCTTAAGAAAAAATGCATTTTGCGTAAGCTGTCCACCCTGTATGATATTAAGTTTTGTACCAAAAGTACTCTAGAATTTTACAAATAGAGCAGTCTGTGAACCTAGTCCAATAAAGAAATCTTAAATAGCTTCGACTAGTAGATGTCAGCAGCTCCTCAAAGTTGGGTCCATACTGGCACTAAAATGGTAATATCTTAAAATCGCTCACTCTAAACCCCATCGTGTAGTACACCATCTTTCATAAAATTTTATTGGGAATTCAAATATGCAAACAAATGTGGGGCGTTCCATTTAAAAAACATAACTTTGGTTTGGTGCTCAGAGTGTTAACACCCTGTATGTACCAAAATAATTTTATCGGATGCTTCGTGGGGTTCTCAACTTACGTGTAAAGTTTTATATTGATACCTTGAATAGAACCAGAGGTATGGGCCGCCTACACACTATTGGCCCACCCTGTATATTCCCCCGTGTTTGTCTTTATAATTCCTGTTTTCAATCGCACAGAACTAATTTTATAACTTACCTGCATTACACAATTCTATTGTCACTCTAAATTTCAAACTTACCTTGTGCTCGCTGACATTGTACTAAATTTAGTACCTACTGAAATTAGTCTCGTGTCAGACGGCCCTAAGGGTACCTTGGAACATACCCCGCAAATTTGTTAGGAAGCTTGGCTCAAGACCATATCGAAATTATGATAAAAAGTCGTGAAAAAGCCGCTAAGGAAAGGTTCGAGAAATATACAAGTTATAGAGATTTGGAGCACAGGTATAGTGTATCCAGAAATCAGCATGTCATCAATCATCATCATAAAGTTTTCAGTCCGAAGACTGGTTGGGCGTGTACCTCCATCCTTTTAATAATAATAATAATAATATATTTATTAACACCACACTCAAAGAATATATCTACAAATACAATATACATGACATTGGTGTTAATAGGCCAGCATTCAGACTTCCATATGTGACAGTTATGGAGCCTGATCTTCCATGCTGGCCTGTACTAAACTAACTTAATTCTAATGTACAGAAAATTAGTAGAAAAAAAATATAAGCGGAAAACGAGAGAGAAGAAGAGGAAAAGGAGAAAGAAAAAGAAGAAGAATGAGGAGGAGGAGGAGGAGAAGACAACGAAACGAAGAGAAAGAATAATTAAAATATAACTGAAACCAATCAGACACTATTGTTGCTCAAGCAGGATCCCATGCATTCTATTTCTGAAGGCACCGCAAGACGAAGACAGATGAAACTCGTGAAATCTATTTAAAAGCGAAGCGATGTTATAAGAGAAAGATCTCTTGAAAATCTTCTTGCGGTGCCGAGGAATTGTTAGCATCATAGACTTTCGACGTGTGTTGGCGCCATGCACATCAACGCGAAAAATAAGTTTGTCATACAAGTAAGGAGGCTGACGGCATTTAACAATCCCGAGGAAGAAACAAGCCATGTGAAGTCGGCGTCTGTTATACATATTGAGCCACCCAGCATCCTTCAACTTGTGAGAGATACGAGAACGGGCCCAAATCCCAAACATGAGTCTCAAACAAGAATTCTGAACTTTTTGTACACGGCGAGTGTCGTGACTTGTCAAGCAAGGACCGTAAACACTATCGCAAAAACTAAAATGCGAAAGTACAAGAGAATCGCACAGCATCTTCCTCGTTTTCAAATCTAAGCATTTCCTTTGCCCATATATAAGTTTCAGTGCTACATATGCTTTCTTTAAAAGGAAGCTAATGTGTTGAGTGAAACGGAGATTACAATCAATAAACGATCCCAAATTCTTAACACAATTCTCAAATGAAATGACCCTATTATCAATCTTCAACACCACTTCACTCAACACACAACCGCGCTGTACGTCATTACCAAATATAATTGCGCTTGATTTCGTAGGATTGATTCTCAATAGATGTTGTTTAGAAATAGAGGATAATTTGTCAAGGTCACTATTCATCAGAAAACTTGCGTGAGAAGCATCAGACGCGTCAAATGAATGATAAATCTGGGTATCGTCGGCATAAAGATGATATTTACTATGTTGAAGGGACAGGTGGAAAGAAGAGGTATAAATAGTGTATAAAATAGGACCAAGTATACTACCCTGAGACACACCAGACTCCAGACAAAGAGGCAGAGACGACTGATTACCGTAAATAACGTACTGACTGCGTCCAGACAAAAATGAGGCCATAAGATTGACGGCGTTTGGTGCAAGACCTATGTAATGTAAAATTGAAATTAATATATCATGATTTAGCGTGTCAAAAGCTTTCGAATAGTCAATTAAAACAAGAACACTAACTTTATTGCTGTCACACGCTCGAAAAATATCAGTAACATCTGACAAAGCAGTAGCACAGCCATAACCCCGCCTAAAGCCTGATTGCCTCGAGGGCAGTACATTGTATAAATTCAAGTGCACTCGTAACTGTAAGTCAAGGTTCCTCTCGAGAATCTTAGAGAGAACAGGTAGAATACTTATCGACCTAAGATCCCCAAAGTCTTTGGGAACAGCAACTTTAGGTAAGGGAACCACGCAAGCCTGCTTCCAGACTCCTGGGAAATACCATTCACGTATGCACTCATTAAAAATATGTGTAAGGGAAATATTAAGATTGTCACTGCCATACGCCTTGGACTTAATTTCCATGATCAGATGAGAAATGCACGTTATATCTACAAAGCTGAAAGACAAGGTATCAGCAACGCCAGGCATTAAAGTGGAAGAATAAAAATCGAATAAATCAACGCTAGGTAGCAAATCCGACTTACCACTCTCCACAAAAAAATTATTCAACTCATCAACGTGACATAAGCTAGGAGGCAATCTATGTGACTTGCGCCGTAGAACGTTCAATCTACCCAGCTCCCTCCATCGCTCCTTCACGGAACTGTTACGAAACTTTGAGCTGAGATAGGCCCTTTTCTCAGACTGAATGGCAGATGTGGTGAAATTTCTCAATTGTTTGTAATAGTCCCAATGCGCAGGCAATCTACTACGTCTGAACCGGTTTAGTGCCTTATGCCTAATTTCATCATAAATTTAATATTATCAGTAATCCAAGGCGCATAGCAGCTCTGATTACGTTGTTTAGTGACACGTAGAGGAGCATGTAAGACAAATAGTTGAAGAATAAAAGAATTTAAGATATCAATTTTGCCGTCGATACTGTCCGTCGAATAAATAGTGTGCCAAGGCAAGGACTGAAGGTCATATTGGAATCCAAATCAACATTACTAAGCGCGCGATATGCAAAGCTGGGCACCGCAGAATACTTGTACTGACATTTAAGTCTACAACAGATGAGAAAATGGTCAGAGATCTGAGCATCAACCACCAAAGCATCACAGACTTCAACAGTATTGGCAAAAATTAAATCGATCAATGAAAAAGATGAATCTGTGACACGAGTTGGCTCGCAAATAATCTGGGAAAGGTCAAAAATCTCAGTTATCGACAATAATTTATCAGAAGTGGCGATGTTACTTAATAGATTAATGTTGAAGTCTCCAAGACAAAGGATGCTACCAAATTTAGAGTATAAGTCAATAAGTATATTTTCAAAATAATCCAAGAAAGCATCGATGTTATTATTGGGAGGTCTATACACAACGCCAACCACATGACCATCTCCACCCACGGTAAGCTTAACCCACAAACACTCAATGCACTCAAGGCATATTTTCAATAGTACTTCATAATGTAAATTACTGCGGATGTACATAGCCACACCTACTCGTACGATCAGATCTTACAAATGAGTATCCCTCCAGCAACAGGGCTGCATCATGAATGCTCGTGTGCAGCCAGGTTTCACTTATACAAATAACATCATAATTAGTTTGGCGCACATGATCAAAAAGTCGAGCAAATGAAGCTGTAAGAGATCTAACATTAATATGTGCTATATTCAATGCCATTAAAAAGAGGTAAGATTAAAGCAGCAACAAGAAAAGGAGGGAAAAAAGAGAAGAAGACAAAAAACAACACAAATTAAGGAAAAAAATATAATAAAAAATACCATTAACACCCCAAGCAGCAGCACAATTTAGACTGCATCTAGCTCCCCCTCAACAGGGTTAACAACATTAGTTACAGTTGCTGCAAATACATATATCTACCCACTTACTCTATAAGACCCTGTATACATGCAAACGATAAGAAAAACTACGAATATAACTGAAAGTTACTAGGTACATAAAAACACAAAATCAAATCAACCACTTACATCTCTACCACCGTCACTAACACCGTTCACTGTTCAAGATCAGCTGCGCTGGATATTCTCTTTACTGCATCCCCAACTCTGCATAAAATGTTTCCATCCTGACTCCATACGAACCTATATTTTTTCTTGGCCAACTTCAACAGTTCCCACCGTTGTTGAGTGAGATCTTCAGAGATTATAACCCCACTACCCTTGAGTTGTCTTTTGACTTTCATGACTTCAATTTTCATTTTATGTGAAATAAACTTAACAATTATTGGTCTGGGGTAGTTTCTTCTAAGTCCTAGGCGGTGGGTTCTATCAATGTCCGCCGCATCGATGGCTAATTTCAACTGTTCTTTAAATATTGTCAGTACAGTTTCTTCGACCCTGCCATCATCCCCATCCTGTACTCCAGATATTATAATACTGTTTCTTCTGGAGTATTGTTCCAAGTCGTCTATTCTCTTTTCAACTATTTGCATCTTATCATGAAATTTGGTTTCCAATTCATTAACTTGTTGCTTCATTTCACCATAATTTTTAGAAATTACTTCAAACTTTTCGTCCATTCCAGCGAGAATATTGTTAGTTTGTTCCTCCATCATTCTCCTCATTACCTCAATTAATTTATCTTCACCATCTTTTTGCGAAGAAGTGGATCCGCTACGCAAGTTTTTATCGTATTTACTCATATTTTTATTCTAGCAAGAACCGATTCAAAATAACTTTTTCAAACTTGTTCTTCTTTTAACCTTCGATATTTTAAGCAAAGTAAAGTATCTCTTATTATTTATTACAGTCAAACAACAATTGAAGGAATAAAATTATTGTTGGTCGCGATTATAATATCAACATACAGGAGCCCTATGTGCACACGTCCGCTACTCAAGGCACCACATACTCAATTCTTTCTAACCTGAGCTAGCCTACGCATTTTCCTAAAAGTAGAACATCCTACATCCCTAACTATTTGAGAGTAATTCAGCATGGGATCAACGGTGATAGGCAACAGACATTTAAAAAACCTGGTGGTCAATAAATTGGTTGGAAGTAGACGAAAAAAATTAGTCAGCTCTTTGTTGTGTGTCCCCATTAGGAATTCCCCTTAGAACCCATGGAAGTGCGAATTTTGATAAAACAATATTATGACAGAATCTCCCAAAATGTCATTATGGAATATGTCAAAAAAATAATACTGTTCTAGAATGCCTGATTTTGACAGTCCTCCATTTGTTGCTGGAGGGCACACGTTTATTCATATTTTATTTGGGAAGTTAAAATTAAGTTTTTATTACAAGAAATGAAATGAATAGAACTTATATTCGCCATTTTTTAAATTGGTTTTTGCTCAAAACTCCCCTTTTAAGACTTTTACCCACTTTTCAGGTCTTTTGACAACTTACATGACATGACAACTAGCTTAAGTACTCTCCACAATGATTTAATGCAGCATGAATTCTAAAAAAATCTTTCTTACCAATTACTAAATCCCTTTCACCTCTCATTTCGCACCACACAACACAACAACAGTTGCATATTAATTATGTAGAAACATGTAGACACCTTAACATTTCAAGTTTACTAATTCTGGTGTCAAATATTTACTACAAAAAAAGTGTCAAATCCGCCCTTAGTCACTCTGTTTGACAGTAGTTCGTTGCAGTATACATATTCTCTGCTTAAGGGTGGGATTTATCAGCTGGACAAATGTGTATAAAGTGCTGCCACCTACCGCCCAAAAGTGTGATTAGGATTATGCAAAATATAGTCACAATCTATTATGATTGGTTTCTATCACAGCTGCAATCTCTTTAGACGGAACACCTACAGCTTGGAATTTTGAAGGTTTTTTTGCTTTGGAGACAACCGAATAAATCTGGGAGGATTAGTCGGCGGTCCTACTACTATAATTTCAGAATGGTGTTGGAATAAAAATGCGTCTACATGTCCCGTTTTTAGTTCTCAAAATCCCAACCCTTAATGTAGCTTGTGAACTATTCAGTGTTTCACCACTGGCAGTACAATAATCCCAACTTTGTCAGCAACAATGCAAAATTTGGCTTGCCAAAAGCTTTTGCATACTCCCTGTTTTACGAAATCGTCCATTTTCTTAAACCAGTCTTCCTTTCCAGTTAGAGGCTCCACATGTTGCATGGTAAGAACTGCTCTTTCAATATCCATTGAAAAAGTTGAAATCTGCCCACATTTGCGATAATTATTAACGTAAGGGGAGAAAAAATTTATGAACAGCGGATATGTAAAATGTCAATTTATTTTACAGTTGCCAATAAATACACTTATTCACAATTTTTATAATAAAAAGCCACTGGAACAATCAATGACTTCAGTACATGTAGAAGCACACATGCACAACAGTTATTGGTCAACGAGGGCTGAACCAACCACCTCGTAATCAAAAAATGAACATATGGGTAGTTAATACAGTAACAAATATCGTCAAGTTACGTAACTGAAAAAACGCCATTGCTATTCAATACAAATCTCATATAAAAACAATTATCTTTTAATAAATCTTATATGTATATGTACATACATTATTTTATACAATATTCAATACACGATTTCAGCATCAAATATAAAATGGTTTATTTGTCTATTTTTCAATCAACTGAAAAATCCTGGAGTTTTGGTGAACTTAACGCGAATCGAGAAAAATTGCGTATTATGCAACGTTTATATTATTTATATATCACAATTGCCTGACAAATTCAGTAACTAGTATGCATTATTATTATTATTAAACAAATTATCTCTGATATAAAAATAGTGACTTTCCAAATTCTATTGAAAAGTTCAAAAAGTACATTGAGATCGCACTATATTAATTTTTAAAATAAATTAAATAAAACTGAGTATATATGTGTGATGTATGAAATTCTGATAAAATTAATAAAATCTGATATACAAGTATTCTGAAATAAACACTACTTACAAAGTAAATATTTTTGGTGTAGAGGCTAACAAATACTATTTTAAATGCTATTATACCGAACAACTGTCTCGTACTCCAACTTACTCTAAATCAACGAGAAAGCTGCGCTGAAATATGATTATACAGAGTGTGAACATCAACAGAAAAGCCGGGCTGCATACAGTATTTCAATTTTACCTAAAACAGTAATTATTTTCTTCTGAGTTTATATTTTATAATTAATTACTGTTTTATTGCACAGCCTACCACTTGACATCAGCAAAATAGTGGTGGGGATACATTCCGGCCTCTTAGATATTGATGGTCAAATATTACGAGCCCTGTATATATCAGAAATCGGGAACCTCAGGGAAAAATGGTTTAAACAAAAGTTAGGTATCTATCTATAATAGAAAAATATTTTTACTTACACAGCTTGTCCCATTTAAGGGTGGCGGACCAAACAGATAGTTTTATTATTACTTCTTTTTCGAATTCTGTACTTAATGTTATAAGCGGAAATTTTAAGGAAGACCATGTCCGAAAATGTTCAATTCGTAAACCTCCCCATTCCCGATATAAACTTGCCTATGTGTTTCGCATGAACACCCTGTATAATTTTCTCATATAAGTATGGTAAAAGAATACTTGATGAATAATTATAAAACAGATACTTAAAAAGGCAGTTAACAAGATCACAAAAGAGACAAGGAAAAAGTCCCTTACAGGAAACATTTTCCAAAAAATACCGAAAATTAAGAGCCATATGGGATGTTAAAACACTAATTTCTTTAAACTATGTAAATTAGAGACATAATACATTTAAAAAATCAGTCAACAAATGCACTTCTTGCAGGAAACAAAATGGACCATTAGTTGTTTCTTCTGTCTATGCAGCAATTTTTTAGAAAAATTTACTTGCTTACAGTCAAATTTTTAAACCTTGAACTTTATTTGCCACTAAAAGAATTCAAGTTATCGAGACTTTTGTGAGTTTCAGAGGTAGCAAAATTTTCTGCGATGGTTATTTGTCAAGTATTAACTGTTTGTATATGCTGTCCGTGCGTCCCATTGCCCAGAGCTGCTTCATTGGTTATCGTCTTGTCTGGACAACCAATCGCATGTTATCAGTTATGTCCATTACTAATCCCAAAAATTGCAAAAAGTGCATGATTAGATCTTTAAAGGATAACTTACTGAAGGTGAGAAAGTGCCATGAATGGTGCTGCTGTGATAAAATTTGTTTAATAGGGAAAGAAGAAACATCCATGAGAAGTTGAAGAGCCCATGAGGCGACAGTCTTCTTCACATGAACATTATCACTTTTCATCTTTAACGTACAAGGACCTGTCAGGTGGGCCCCAATAACACTTACGATCAACACAAAGCAAAATGCAAAGTTGTATCGTTGAGTATCTTGGAGCAATACAATAGGAAAAGGGAGGCATTCTTGTACAGGAGAGACCACTATCAACACCAGTCGGTATTGTTCTGACTATCATCTTTTGAAAAAGTTGAAGGAACCTAGAAAAATGTCCCTATCGTACGCCGGCGTTAAAGGGCCACAAAGGAAAAAAATTAACTGTGAATTTCTACTGTGGGACTAGAAATTTCTACTTTTTAAACTGGAAATTTCTACTTTTTGAAGCAGATATTTCTACTTTTAAACTGGAAATTTCTACTTTGTAAACTAGAAATTTCTGCTTTCAAACTAGAAATTTCTACTTTTAAACTGGAAATTTCTACTTTCAAACCAGAAATTTCTACTTTTAAACTAGATATTTTTACTTTTAAACTGGAAATTTCTACTTTTTAAACTATAAATTTCTACTTTTAAAATAGATATGTATTTTACAACGGCGTTAAAGGGTCACAAAAGAAAAAAAATAAACTATGAATTTCTACTATGAAACTACAAATTTCTACTTTTTAAACTGGAAATTTCTAGGAATAATGGTTTCCGGGCTGGTTGCCACGTCATCGTTGGTAAACTGTAACACTCAAATTAACATTAACACTTGACGTTTCGACTCTCATATCGGAGAAAGACGGCGCTCTCCCATTCCTAGACGTCCTCGTCAACCGCAAGACTGATGGAACCCTGGGACACAGAGTATACCGGAAGCCCACGCACACGGATCGCTATTTAAATGCTGCTTCCCATCATCACCCGGCACAGAAACAGGGAACCATCAACACCTTGGTGCACAGAGCCCGCCAAATCAGCGAACCGGAACTTTTGGAGGAAGAACTAGCGCATCTGAAGACAGCCCTAAGGAAGAATGGATATTCTCTACGAGCCATAGAGCATGCTATCAGGAAGAGCGACCAACGGCGAAAGGAACCAGAAATCTACATTGCGACGGCCTACCTTCCTTACATAGATGGATGCACGGACAGAATCGGACGTCTACTCAACAGACACAAGATCAACGTAGTGTACAATTCGCCTGGAAATATTGCTGCAAGTTTCCCTAAGACCGTAGGAGAGCAGAAGAAGCATCAAGGACCAGGAGTATACAGCATCCCATGTATCTGTGGTAAGGAATACATCGGAGAAACGAAGAGACACATCAGCACGAGGCTGCAAGAGCACAGGAGGGACGTCAGGAACCAACGGACGGAGAAGTCAGCAGTCGCGGAACACTCCTCTTTGCCAGGACACGAGATTCGTTTCGAGGATGCTAAGGCGCTAGCAAGGATTCCCAATTTTTGGCCCAGACGGATCAGGGAGGCTATAGAGATCTTCAAGAGACCCAACTTCAACAGAGATGGAGGAATGGATCTACTGGTTACTTGGAAATCACTGTTCCGTGAAAACGTCGCGCTTCAGTGATTACCGGCGAGTATAAATAGAGTTACCTGCGATAGGATTTTCAGTTTCAGCATAGCTTCTGAAGAAGACTCCGATATGAGAGTCGAAACGTCAAGTGTTAATGTTAATTTTAGTGTTACAGATTACCAACGACGACGTGGCAACCAGCCCGGAAACCATTATTCCATGGACAACGGCCACGAAAGCCTTAAGAAGAAATTGGAAATTTCTACTTTCAAATAAGAAATTTCTACTTTTAAACTAGAAATTTCTATTTTTTAAACTAGGTATTTCTACTTTTAAACTGGAAATTTGTACTTTTAAACTAGAAATTTATACTTTTAAAAGTAGAAATTTCTAGTTTAAAAAGTAGAAATTTCCAGTTTAAAAGTATAAATATCTAGTTTAAAACTAGAAATTTCTAGTTTAAAAAGTAAAAATTTCCAGTTTAAAAATAGAAATTTCTAGTTTAAAAAGTAGAAATTTCTAGTTTAAAAAGTATAAAAAATCCAGTTTAAAAAGTAGAAGTTTCCAGTTTAAAAATAGAAATATCTAGTTTAAAAGTAGAAATTTCTAGTTCGAAAAGTAGAAATTTCTAGTTTAAAAGTAGAAATTTCCAGTTTAAAAAGTAGAAATTTCTAGTTTAAAAGTAGAAATTTCTAGTTCGAAAAGTGGAAATTTCTAGTTTGAAAGTAGAAATTTCCAGTTTAAAAAGTAGAAATTTCTAGTTTCATAGTAGAAATTCATAGTTTAAAAGTAGAAATTTCAAGTTTAAAAGTAGATTTTCCTAGTTTCAAAGTAGAAATTTCTAGTCCCAAAGTAGAAATTCATAGTTTATTTTTTCTTTTGTGGCCCTTTAGCGCCGTCGTAGTATTTCTACTTTTAAACTGGAAATTTCTACTTTTTGAAGCAGATATTTCTACTTTTAAACTGGAAATTTCTACTTTGTAAACTAGAAATTTCTGCTTTTAAACTAGAAATTTCTACTTTTGAACTGGAAAATTCTGCTTTTAAACTAGAAATTTCTAGTAATCAGTGGTACTGGACCGTTCAAACAACTACTCATTGGGCAAATACCCCGCCAGTTTAAAAGTAGAAATTTCTAGTTTAAAAGCAAAAAATTCTAGTTTAAAAACTAGAAGTTTCCAGTTTAAAAATAGAAATATCTAGTTTAAATGTAGAAATTTCTAGTTCGAAAAGTAGAAATTTCTAGTTTGAAAGTAGAAATTTCCAGTTTAAAAAGTAGAAATTTCTAGTTCGAAAAGTAGAAATTTCTAGTTTGAAAGTAGAAATTTCCAGTTTAAAAAGTAGAAATTTCTAGTTTAAAAGTAGATTTTTCTAGTTTCAGAGTAGAAATTTCTAGTTCCAAAGTAGAAATTCATAGTTTATTTTTTTGTGGCCCTTTAACGCCGTCGTACTATCGAGACGGGGACAATGTTGAAATATTTCATTTGAATTGTACTTAAAGAGGTACAGAAGTTTGACTGTACTTTGAAACCTTATATAAATGTTTCCATTTGAACAAGAGTCCTTACTATTCTATAAGAAAGTAAACCTTCTAAAAAACTGCCTCAGTTTAAAAAAAATTTCAGCCTTATTTAAGAAGATAGTCGATAATTTTACAAATCGCCACAAATTCAACTGACAATACGCAAGAAATCCTTACAACTAAAGGTGACTACAACAAAACGCACCCGTTTCCTTAACCCTACATAAAATTCACCTCAGTACGAAACGAAATAATCACACGCACTTCTCAAAGGTCAAAGTTCCCGTGTTATTTCAATCACAGTGCACATTGGCCAATCAAAATATGATACAATGAGTTATGTCGCCACCACTTGTTCGTTGGCGTCTTTATTGAAATTTTCGCATTGCAACTGAAAGTTCGACGTGGCCGTAGAGATATTCTGCGACGCGTGCGGACCCTCGAAGTGAATGTTGGCCATCGGAGTACCGGGGTACTCGGGTGGAGGAAGATCTCGAGACTCGCCCGTCATCAGGCTCTGTCAGACTTTTTGCCTCATCTCGTAAGAGTTTCTGTCGTAAGCACCGGCGTACAATTCGGGTAGGTTCGACGCTCGATTATAGTTCGACGCTGGAGCAGTTGCTAATGGAGAATACTCTATTGTAGCGATAAAATAATTGTTAATTGTGTTAGTGTGGTGAGAAAACGGCGCCAATGTAGTGCAGTTACAAGCAAAATTTACATGAATCGAAATACAAATTAACTAAACGATTTTACAAACTCAACACCGGCCAAAATTTTGTTCCAAAATGCAATTTAAAACACTAAGAACAATGCAACATGGAAGCTCTTGGGAAAAGTTACCTTTTGGGGCATAATAATGCCCTCTACCTTCACCGTAACCAGGCCGAGGGCCTCCTTGACTAGCTGAAGGCCTGCTGGCCCTATCTGGCCTCGATCGTCCACCACTATGGTTTGGACCGTGATGACTAGGAACACCGTGGTGGTGACGCTAGAAAATTACAAAAAAGCAAGCATGTAATGTACTGTCTTATTTTTTGTGTGGGACTGTGAGCAAAAGTCTCGTTCAAAAAGGGGTCGCGACTTCAAAAAGTTTGAAGATCGTCGGACCATCACTTCTAAATGGTATAGCACCACTTGCTTGCCGATAGTGTTGGAAAAAGTGGGCAAAAAACACCGACGAAGTCACACTGTTCTGCACCACAACGAATCAGCGCACAATGAACTGTTGAATTTTTGGCTGACAAACATGTACAATAACTGATGAGTCACTCTGGACTTCACCCCCTTCATCAAACAAAATACGTGAAGCTTTTGAACACTTAAAATTAGATCTTTCTGTGAAATTGGGCTACGCCGTAGAAGGGCCACATACAAACTTTATTTTGCACTTTCCACAAAAAAGTGAAAATTTCGACAAAAAAGTGGAAGTTTGGACAAAAAGTAGAAATTTTCACAAGGAAGTTGAAATTTCGACAAAAAAGTGGAAGTTTCGACAAGAGTAGAAATTTTCACGAAAAATAGAAATTTCGACAAAAAAGTGCAAACGTGGGAATTTCTACAAACAAGTGAAAGGCGGAAATTTTCACAAAAAAGTAGAAATTTCGACGAAAAATGTGGACATTTGGAAAATGTTGAAATTTCCACCAAGAAAGTGAAAGTTTGGACAAAAAAGTAGAAATTTCGACGAAAAGGTGGAAATTTGAAAAATGTTTAAATTTCCACCAAGAAAGTGAAAGTTTGAACAAAAAAGTGGAAATTCTTACAAAAAAGTAGAAATTTCGACAAAAAAGTGGAAATTTGAAAAATGTTGAAAAAGTAGAAATTTAAAAAATATTGAAATTTCTACCAAGAAAAAGTGTAAATTCTCACAAAAAAGTGGAAACTTCGACCAAAAAAGTGGAAATTTGGAAACTGTTGAAATTTCCACCAAGAAAGTGAAAGTTTAGACAAAAAATAAGCGGAAATTCTCACAAAAAAGTTGAAATTTCGACAAAAAAGTTGAAATTTGAAAAATGTTAAAATTTCCACCAAGAAAGTGAAAGTTTAGACAAAAAAGTGGAAAGTCTCACAAAAAAGATATAAACTCGACGAAAAAGTAGAAATTTAAAAAATGTTGAAATTTCCACCAAGAAAAAGTGGAAATTCTCACAAAAGAGTGGAAATTTCGACCAAAAAAGTGGAAATTTGGAAACTGTTGAAATTTCCACCAAGACAGCGAAAGTTTAGACAAAAAATAAGCGGAAATTCTCACAAAAAAGTTGAAATTTCGACAAAAAATGGAAATTTGATCAATGTTGAAATTTCCACCAAGAAAGTGAAAGTTTAGAAAAACAGTTAGTGGATATTCTCACAAAAAAGTAGAAATTTCGACAAAAACTGTGAAATATGAAAAATGTTGAAATTTATACCAAGAAAGTAAAAGTTTAGACAAAAAAGTGGAAATTCTCACAAAAAAAGTAGAAATTTCGACAAAAGTGAAAATTTGAAAAATGTTGAAATTTATACCAAGAAAGTGAAAGTTAAACAAAAAAGTGAAAATTTGAAAAATGTTGAAATTTCCACCAAGAAAGTGAAAGTTTAGACAAGAAAGACGAATTTCACACAAAAAATATAAAACTCGACAAAAAAGTAGAAATTTGAAAAATGTTGAAATTTTCACCAAGAAAAAGTCGAAATTCTCACAAAAAAGTAGAAATTTCGACAAAAAAATTGAAACTTGAAAAATGTTGAAATTTCCACCAAGAAAGTGAAAGTTTAGACAAAAAAAGTGGAAATTCTCACAAAAAAAGTACAAACTCGACGAAAAAGTAGAAATTTAAAAAATGTTGAAATTTCCACCAAGAAAAAGTGTAAATTCTCACAAAAAAGTGGAAATTTGGAAACTGTTGAAATTTCCACCAAGAAAGTGAAAGTTTAGACAAAAAATAAGCGGAAATTCTCACAAAAAAGTAGAAATTTCGACAAAAAAGTGGAAATTTGAAAAATTTTGGAATTTCCACAAAGAAAGTGAAAGTTTAGACAAAAAAGACGAATTTCACCCAAAAAAAATATAAAACACGACAAAAAAGTAGAAATTTGAAAAATGTTGAAATTTTCACAAAGAAAAAGTGGAACTTCTCACAAAAGTAGAAATTTCGACAAAAAAATTGAAACTTGAAAAATGTTGAAATTTCCACCAAGAAAGTGAAAATTTCGACAAAAAGTGAAAATTCTCAGAAAAAAGTAGAAATCTCGACAAAAAAGTAGAAATTTCGACAAAAAAGTGGAAATTTCAGCAAAATTTCAACATCAAAAAATGGAATTTGCCCTCACTGATGGAATGGTTTCCGACTTCGAATAATATTTCGGTGTTTGGTATCTTAAAATATTTTGTTCCTAAAAATATTTTTTTTCATGCCTACTTGCGGATTCTTTTTCTTTTCAGTATTTTCTTGCGTCATTTTGTTATTAGTCATTCACATGAGAAGGGACAGTCATGCAGTTGCGCACAAACAAGTTTTCCCGGACGTACCGCGGTTGTTAGGCAACAAAGCCATCGGTGAGGGCAAATTCCAATTTTTGATTTTGGAATCTCGTCAAAATTTCCTCTTTTTTGTGAATTTTCACCTTGTTGTCGAAACTTTAACTTTTTTGTGGAAATTTACATTTTTCAAATTTCCACTTTTTTGTCGAAACACATTTTTTTTAGAAATTCCCACTTTTTTCGAGTTTCCACTTTTTCGTGAAAATTTCTACTTTTTTGTGAAAATTTTTACTTTTTTGTGAAAATTTATATTTTTGTGCAAATTTCTACTTTTTTTGTGAACGTTTTTCTACTTTTTTATCGAAATTTCCACTTTTTTGTAGAAATTTCTACTTTTTTGTGGAAGGTACAAAATAAAGTTTTTACGTGACCCTTCTATGGCTTCGTAGAATTGGGCTAAGTGCGGAGCTTTCCTCTTCAACAGAATGAAGACCGGACATGATTCGCCAGGCTGGGCTGCCTCATCTGTTCCAAGTGCAAACACTAGTTCACAAAAATAGATTCTGACACAACGTGCAAGAATTTCGATTAGGCAAAGTTGACTTGGACACAAACTCCGATTAGATGAAGTGAATTTGGGGACTCTTCAGTTTAATATAGAAGAGGCGAAGCTGCCGTAACAATTCAGTCATTCGACTCAACCCACTATTTCCAAGTCTTTTCTTCAGAGAATGGAATGTGAGACTGCATATCCGGTAGTGGTAATAGGATGTCAGATGTATGCTATATTGTAATTAATAAAAAAACTATTTACCATTCTTCTAAGTGTGTTCATGGGTCTCCTAAGAGTCTCGCTTATCCTCCTTGCCGGTGGTTTCTTGGGATTTGAGGACGGAGTATGAACAGCGCAACATTTAATGAACAATCCCATGAAAATGATGAAGCCTATGCCCATCAGCAGAACTGCGTACCAGTACTCTGTTATCCACTGAGCAACAGTCAACAAAGTCTCTTTATCTAGCAAGAGATTCATGAGACGAACCAAAGGACCGTCTGCGTCTACGGCCCTGCACTTCAAGAAGACATCACAATAACCCTGTATAAAAGAAATTACGTGGCTAACATATCCCAAGCATAAACTTATCGTTTTATACCTGAAAATTATCACATGGGGATCCAGGCCTGAGGCTAATTCCACCCGGAGGCAAACCGACCTTGTGAGCAAACTCGCTCGTACTCCTGCAAATGTCAGTGCCGTTCTGACAGGCCAATTCGCACAAGCGCCTCTTATCGATATTCGGAATGTCTTGAGAAGTTAACGAACACGCCTGAAGGTTCCATTCCAAGCATATAGACCCGACGCACTCTCCTTTAATGCACAATTGCGTGCCGTTATTGCACCGAGTTTTGTCCGGGCGCGGATTGGGCGGAGGACACTCGGCCGATCTGCCGTTGCATCTCGAAAATGTGGAACAGTCAGATTCAGCTTTGCAGACTTCGCTCTGATAGGATGGAACAAATCTGCAAGTCTCGCTGCTGCAGCACGGTCCCTGACTCGGGCTAAAATGAAAACAGTTTATTCGGAAATCAAATCAAAGCATAAAGCATACCTGCACTCCGTGCCTATTCTCCTATGACACCCTTTCGCACTAGTATTTAACTGCTTATCTTCGAAACTCAAAATCCTCGGATAACAGCACTTGTCTCTGCACTCGTTATCGTCGTAGCCACAGTCACATTCTTCACCTGCTTCCACGATCTTATTACCGCAGAAAGCACCTTGAGAGGCAGTGAAACAGTTACGCTTCTTGTTGTCCTCTATCGCGTCCAATACATTCGAGATGTTCCCCACGCTGCAGCTAGAAAATTTGCTGTTGTTCGGTCTGTCCCCGCTGGTTGCCGAAGCAAACATGATGAAGTTTCCGTTTAGACCACCGGGACGGCATTCAGAAGGAAAATCATGCTGTAACACAATAACTATGATGACAACGAACAAAGCTTTTTTACTTGTATCGTATACCGTTGCTA
This sequence comes from Xestobium rufovillosum, assembly GCA_963966045.1. NCBI lineage: Eukaryota > Metazoa > Arthropoda > Insecta > Coleoptera > Ptinidae > Xestobium > Xestobium rufovillosum. The sequence goes on from OZ014496.1 coordinate 37,315,467, forward strand.
TAAATATAAGTTCACTTATTGAAATGTAAATTTAATACATGTTAATAACAGGAAAGGAGGTAGAATTAACAGGGAAATTGGAAAAATGGTGGAGCTTTAAAGAAATAATATATAACAAAGTAGTAGATATATGTGGGGCACAGAAATATAGCAACATTTAGAGGACTCAGTCGTGGAATGGGGAAATAAAGCAAGAGGTGAAAAGATACGTACCTGGATAGGAAGCAATACAAAAGAAGAAGAAGTAAGATCAAGGAACTAGTCGGAATAGGGAAACATAATAGTTGGAAAAAGTTTGGACATAACATAAACACGGTGTATGAGAGGGACAACAGAATTTTCTGGAGTACAATAAAGACTCTGAGAGAGAGAACAGAAGGAAATAAGTAAGAGGGATAAACAATAAAAACAATTCAGACAAGTTTGAGGAAGGAGATGATGAGCAGAATGCAACAGACGAAAACAACCAACTAGAGGATTGAAGAAGCCACAAAAACAGTCAAGATAGAAGAAATAGAAGAAGCCTTGAGAAAAATTAAAATAGGAAGAGTGTGGCACTGATAAAATAGCTCCAGAAATGATTAATTGGTTTGGGACAATAGAGATAGAGCGAAGGTTAGATATTTGTAGACTAACAAGGAAAACGAAGAAAATACCGAATGACTGGGAGGAAAATATGATCATTCCGATATACAAAAAAAGAAAATACTCTGATTGCGACAATTATACAGCAATATGTTTGTCTAAAACCAGCTTTAAGGTGTACACAAGAATAATTGAGAGAAGATTGAGGGAGCTCATAGAAAACAAACTGGAAGATGAGCAAGCAGCATCCAGAGAGAAATTAGATGGGAATGTTTAGGAAAACTTCAACTAGGTACCGAAAAACTGGTAATAGTTATAAAGAATATATACAACAAAGCGAGGTGTAAACTACGAAAGCGTAGAAGGGACACATTTTCTACTTATGCATTAATTCTATATATTTCCTAGATAGTAAGTCGGAAATTACTTTTATTTCGCAATATAACTCGAAATTCGTTTTTTTTTCTCCCCTTAGGGCCTGCCTGCCCGAAGGCTCAGATGCACTGCAGCCACAAAATGGGCTTATTGTGCTCACCCTAAATTCTAAGTCACACCCATTCCATGGTCTTGGTGCCTTGGACCAAACGGTACAAGTCAAACATTGAATGCGTGGAAAATTCTTCCGGTTCCATCAGACATCGCCCGAAAATTCGCTGCCTCTTCTTGTCTAGAGCTTCACATCTGCACAGGATGTGCATAGCTGTCTCCCGTTCCTTATTACACAAGCGGCAGTTAAGGTCTCCGTAATATTTGCCAATCTTCCACAGGTGTTCTTTAACGGTCGTGTGTCCCGTTAGGAAGCCTGTTACGATTCTAATTTGCATCCTACTAAGGCAAAGTAGTTCTGAGCATCTTTTCCTGCAAGGTCCCTTTATATAAGACTTGCTGTGCCTGTGTCCTGGAATCACGTTCCAGTAATTGTGATGTTGAGCGCAAATCCATCCGTTTACTTGGTGTCTGACTGCACTCTTAGTTATGCCTAGGGCAGGTTCCGGTCCAACGAAAGGATCGTTGGAGCCCCGCTTTGCTAGTTTATCTGCTTCCTCGTTCCCTATCAGCCCACAGTGACTTCGAATCCAAAGCAGTCTCACTGCGTTCCGCATGGCTAGGATATTAAGTTGCTCTAAGCATTCCCAGACCAGTCTGGAAGACATCTTTGGGCTCATAAGAGCCTTCAAAGCTGCCTGGCTGTCTGATAAGATAAAGATCCGCTGATTTTGTATCCCCTCTTAGTGTTTTCCCGCGCACATTGTAGTATCACGTAGACCTCTGCTTGAAAGACAGAGGGCATATTTGCCCAGAGAGGAGCTGAGTTTCACTCTTGGTTTATCTCCAAACAGTCCTGACCCAGCACCTGTGTCGGTCTTAGAACCGTCGGTGTACCAGATTAGACTGCCGGAAGGTATGCTGTGCAGAGTTTGGTTCTCCACTCTAGGGTCATCGATTGTGACCTGAAAGAGTGGTTGTGCTGTGTTCTTGGGGACCATGTAATCCGTCCTCATGTCAAGCAATATTTCGAGATAATATTACAAAGTAAACTTTATTTTCGACATGTAAGAGAAAATTGTAATTTACTTCGAGTTAATATCTCAAAGTAAACCCAATTTCAACATAAAAGTCAAAATAATTATTATTTCGAGATAATATTACAAAGGAAACTTTAATTTCGACATATAAGACAAAATTATACTTTATATATATGTAGCTTTCACAGGCCGTGTCGGCCCATCTCTAAAGTTATCCTCTGCCATTCCCTTCGGTCTGCCGCCCTTTTCCACCAATTCTCCACTCCTATCTCCCTCAAGTCCTGAATTGTTTCCTCCTTCCATCTGCTTCTTGGTCTCCCTCTTGTTCTTGCACCTATCAGTCTGATATTCATTATTCGAGATAATATGTATTACAAAGCAAACTTTAATTTCGACTTTTATGTTGAAATTAAGTCTCCTCTGTGATATTATCTGGAAGTAAACTATAATTTCGTCTTACATGTCGAAATTAAAGTTTCCTTTGTAATATTATCTCGAAATAATTATTATTTTGACTTTTATGTCGAAATTGGGTTTACTTTGAGGTATTATCTCGAAGTAAATTATAATTTCCTCTTAAATTTCGAAAATAAAGTTTACTTTGTAATATTATCTCGACATAAACTATAATTTCGAGTTATATGTCGAAATAAAAGTAATTTCAGACTTACTATCTAGGAAATATATACAGGGTGGGCCAATAGTGTGTAGTCGGCCCATATCTCTGGTTCTATTCAAGGCAGCAAAATAAAACTTTACATGTATGTTGAGAACCCCACGAAGTATCCGATAAAATTATTTTGGTGTATACAGGGTGTTCATACTCTGAGCACCAAACCAAAGTTATGTTTCTTTAAATGGAACGCCCCACATTTGTTTGCATATTTGAATTCCCAGTAAAATTTTATGAAAGATGGTGTACTACACGATGGGGTTTAGAGTGAGCGATTTTAAGATATTGCCATTTTAGTGCCAGTGTGGACCCAACTTTGAGGAACTGCTGACATCTACTGGTCGAAGCTATTTCATCATCATAAGGTTCTCAGTCCGAACACTGGTTGGACGCGTACCTCCATTCTTTTCTATCCTGAGCTAACCTACGCATTTCCCTAAAAGTAGAACATCCTACATCCCTAACTATTTGAGAGCAGTAGTCTAATCTAGGCCTACCCCTACCTCTTTTTATTCCTATCTCTGACTCTAGTATGTCACGAACTATTCCTTCGTGTCTTAGAAGGTGTCCTACCATCCTATCTCTCCTACTCTTTATTGTCTTCCATACCTTTCGCTTTTCCCCAACTCTTTCTAATACTTCCCTATTGCTAACCTTATCTATCCACGGTATCTTCATCATGCGTCTGTAGCACCACATTTCAAACGCTTCTACTCTTTTTCTATCCGCTTCTCCTATTGTCCAAGTTTCGCACCCGTATAATGCCGTACTCCATACATACGACGTTAAGAGTCTCTTCCTAGTCTCTATATTAACCGTTCTCGAGCATAACAGTTGTTTCTTTTTGTTAAACGCAACTCGGCCCTGCGCCATTCTTTGTTTTATATCTTTAGTGCTCCTACCGTCTTGAGTTATTTTACTTCCTAAGTAGCAGAAATCCGCGACCTCCTCTATCTTCTCATTTCCAATTTGTATTTCCATTTTAGTTCTATTTTCACATCCCCTACATACCAAAATTTTAGTTTTCTTTTTATTGATTTTCATGCCGAAGCCCTGTGTCAAAACTGCTTCCATTTCATTCAAAGCCGCTCCTAATTCTTCTTTGCTAGATGCTAACACTGCTATATCATCCGCAAATCTGAGCATGTTAATAGTTTGGCCCTGTACATTGATCCCTGAGGCTGTTCTTTCCTTAACAATATTAATCGCATCTTCGATATATAAGTTGAAAACTAGAGGTGACAATGCACATCCCTGTCTCACTCCCTTCCGGATATCTACTTCCCTTTGTTCCTGCTCACATTCTATAACTGCCTTTTGCTCTTTGTAGAGATTATGTATTATTCTTCTGTCCCTGTATTTCATCCCTACCTTTCTCAGCACTTCGAACATCTTCCCCCATTTTACGTTGTCGAAGGCTTTTTCTAAATCTACAAATCCTATATAGACGCTCTTTCTCTTTTCTATCGTTTTTTCTATAATTACTCGTAAAGCTAGAATGGCCTCGCGCGTTCCTCTATTTCGTCTAAATCCGAACTGATCTTCTCCTAATATTTCTTCCGCCTTTTTCTCCATCCTTCTTTGCACAATTCTAGTTAAAATTTTTGACGCATGGGAAGTTAAACTGATAGTTCTAAAATTTTCGCATCTATCCGCGCCTTTTATTTTTGGCAAAGCTACTATGATGTTCCGTTTGTAATCTTCTGGAATCTCGCCTGTCAGGTATATGCGACTAACTAGTTTAAATAAACGATCTATTACCTCTTGACCTGCGCACTTTAAGATTTCTGCCTGCAAGCCATCTATACCTGGTGCTTTATTATTCCTTAAACTTTTTAGTGCTATCTCAAACTCTTCTCTCATTATAGGACTCCCTAGGTTATCCCCCTCTACACTGCTTTCGCTTTCTAATATATCTTGCACTTCCTGTCCCGCATATAAGTTTCCTAAATATTCTTTCCACCTATCTGCCTTCTCCCCACTTCCGATTAGGATATCTCCTGCCTCATTTCTAATGTTTTTGGTACTAGATCCAATTTCTCTAAAATTTCTCCTAATTATTTTATATGCTTCATCAGTCTTTCCTACTTCGAATTTATCTTCCACTTCTTTGCATTTATTATCGATCCATTGCTCTTTCGCTTTCCTACATTCCCGAATAATTTCCCACTTGATCGCCTTATATCTTTGTTTCCCTGTTTCATCTAACCTATTTTTATATTTTCGCCTTTCCTCTATTAGACTCACAATATGTTTTGTTATCCAGGGTTTCCTACTTTCATTCTGTTTATGACCCAAAATATCCCTAGCTGAGGAAACTAAACTATTTTTAATGCAATTCCATTCTGCCTCTATGTCCCTAACAATATTTCCACCCGTGCCCTTTAGTGCTTCGTTTGTCTTTTTCTCGAACTTATTGCGCATATCATCATCTTTTAGTTTCTCTGGGTCAAGATACCTTCTTCCGCTTCTTTTTTTCAAAATCTTAAATTTAAGATTGACTTTCATAACGACTATGTTGTGATCACTATCTATATCTGCTCCTGGATAACTTCTACAATCCCTAACTTGATTTCTAAATCTTTGCCTAACGAGAATGTAATCTATTTGATATCTCCCTAAGTCTCCTGGCATCTTCCACGTATAGCATCTCCTAACATGATGGTGAAATAGAGTGTTCGCGACCGTTAAGTTATGTTTATCGCAGAACTCTATCAGTCTAACTCCCCTATCGTTCCTATTGCCTAATCCAAAGGGGCCAACTATTCCGCCCTCTCGCCCTGTGCCTACGACTGCATTGAAATCTCCTGTAATTATTAAATTTTCGTGCCCTCTCACAAAATCTAGCACATATTCAATATCACTATAAACTGCCTCTACGGCCTCATCACTGTAGTTAGAAGTGGGCATATATACCTGTATTATTACTGTTTTTACAGGTTTCGAATCTAACCTAACCATAACTACCCTGTCACTTTGCTGTAAGAAATTTTCTACACTCTGTCCTACTTTTTTCCGCATAACAATTCCTACTCCCGAATTTCCTCCTACAGATCCTGTGTGTATTACTCTAAAATCTCCGCTCCAGAAGTCTCCAGCTTCTGGCCATCGCACTTCACTGATACCTACTACGTCTAATGCTAACCTATCCATCTCAATTTTCAAATTCTCTAACTTCCCTACTTGTTTCATGCTTCTAACATTCCACGCTCCGACTCGTGAGATGTTACACTTATCATTTCTGATGACTCCGAGGGGCAAACCGCAGGCTAAATTTTGTACACCAAACTTCCATTTTTATGGGACTTCCACTAACTTCCACTGACTTCCACTAACTTCCACTGACTTCCACTGACTTCCACTAATTTTCCCTAACTTCCACTGACTTCCACGCACTTCCACTGACTTCCACGCACTTCCACTGACTTCCACGCACTTCCACTGACTTCCATGCACTTCCCCTTCTTTAGTATTCTACCTTTCACCAAGAAAAGGTTAATAAAAATCATTTAATCTAACGAAATACGAATTAGACAACAATGTAGAAAAAATGTGGAAAAAATCGTTTGGCGATAAAAAATTTCACTGAAGTGAATATGGAAATAACGTCTCTGTATAATGTAAATATTTATTAAATGACTGAATTCGAATTAAATTCAGAGGCAAATTCATACTTTTTAAAATATCTTTAAGGCAATTTATCAAAATCGATCATAACAAATCGATAAAAGGTAGATATCGGGAGTGCTTATAGGTACTTTTTGAAGTAGAATACCATTCTGTTTCAGGTGGTGAAATAATATAGAAGATGTTCTATATATTAAGAAAGTTGACTATTACAAATTTAAAGTTTGTTTGGCATAACATCAGATTAACAACACCCTGTAGGGTAAATTAGAAGCATCCTGGGAAAGGTACAAGTGGTGATTCACGATTCAATTTGAAATACGTAGCAAAAATATATTTTTAAGAAGTATGATGCAAAGCCGGAAAAGTTCGAAAAATAATTAATATTTCGAGAATGGATGACTTTTTGAATATAAAAACAAGCAAAATGGGAATCTGCCGTCAAAAATATGGCTTCCATTTAAAAAAATTAGTTAGTAAACATTTCCGGTATAACCGGAAGTCGACCGGAAGGGCCATGACTTAAAATATTTTAAATTCCTAGGCATTTACGCCCGAATATGATTTTTTAGATTTGTAACTGTATTGTATGAGAAAACATCTATAGCTAACAGTTTCCGTGAATCACCCTGTATGCTATTAATATATTACTGAATAATCCGTTAGAGCTTGACATTCGGAATAAAAACGATAGGGCACCTATGTTACGTCACTGGTTCAATTTGGAAGCGAAGAAATGATTTTTTCGTATAAGTCTTTAGGTTTTGAATAAAATAGCATTTTGCCTAACCGCTCACAATCACAAAAAAATTAACAATCGATTGTTCTAAAACTGCTTGCCACTCCATTTAGCAGTTCAAAAGCAAAAATGTTTGGAACAAATGAGGTTTACAATTTTACAAATTTTAATTCAATGATTTTCTTAGATACCTACCTATCAAAAAGTAACATTTTTTTAGAAAAACCTTGATCTCAACACCGTGTAGTTGAGAGTAATTATGTTTTATGTTCATACAACTTTTCTTCTTATTTTGACCTAGGTATACCTCCCGAAATTTGTACACTCGTTATGGATCATGCCTTATAAAGAGAAAAATACTCGGAAAAATATATCTACGCATTATACAGGGTGGGCCAATAGTGTGTAGTCGGTTCATATCTCTGGTTCTATTCAAGGTATCAAAATAAAACTTTACATGTATGTTGAGAACTCCACGAAGCATCTGATAAAATTATTTTGGTGTATACAGGGTGTTCACACTCTGAGTACCAAGCAAAAGTTATGTCTTTTAAATCGAATACCCTCGGGTTGTTTAGGTAAGTGCATATTTGAATTCTTTATAAAATTTTACGACAGCGTATGAAAGATGATATACCTTACCTACTACACTAATGCCCGGTTTTTCAAAGAAACCTACACCGGATTAAGTCTGACACCGGCTTCGTTGCTATGATACCGGCTTTCTGATTGGTTGTATCGTAGCGACGAAGCCGGTGTCAGACTTAGTCCGGTGTTGGTTTCTTTGAAAAACCGGGCCTATTAGGTTTATAGAGTGAGCGATTTTAAGATATTATCATTTTAGTGCCGAAGCTATTTAAGATTTCTCTTGAGATTTCTTTATTGGATTAGGTTCACAGACTGCTCTATTCGTAAAATCCATGAGTGCTTTTGTCACAATACTTAATATCATATGCAATATGCATTTTTTCTCAGAAATTTCAAATGGAACACCCGATATGTTATTTTCATATTCGATAGCCAGTTTACTAAGCTTTTGATTGATGTAGATATTGTTAAGTCTGCGACTGACGGTTTCGGTCTCGGTTTCGGTAGAATTGAAAATTCAACCTTAAAATGTATTAATTTGACTGATAGGTCCGTTCTCCTAAATTTTACCATCCAAAACACAAAATATGATTTCCATTTTGTTTCTGGAAGTTGAGTTCACATTGAGACAAAAAATCATTGCCAGTTTGTTTCTTCATGGTCATATTCTCAAATACTTGGTAACTTATCAAACCTAGGTATAAATTATTGATACAAGGAGCGGAATGGAAGAAAAAAACGGTCTTTTCAAGAAGTACCTAATCTTGCAATGAGATTTCTTGTGCCAGTGTAAACTCTGTTCGCTAAATTTGATGTAAAAACAAAGTGAACGCATTCTTCTGAGTTTTAGGTGGCAAAATCAGGGAAATTCCCCAAAAATGGTACAAAGTTACGGCAAAAATCTAATTTCTTAAGGTTCAATCTTTATTTCTGCCTAAATTATCAGTCGCAGACCTGCCAATATATGCATCAATCAAAAGCTTCATAAACTGGCTATCAAATCTGCAAATAATATCAGGGGTGTTCCACATAGCATTTTAGAGAAAAGCTCAATTTTGCGCAAGTTGACCATTCGGTACAATATGTATTTTGAATAAGTATTTTGATAAAAGTATTAATGGATTTTATTTACAATTAGCGTATCCTGTGAACCTATTCCAATAAAAAAATCATAGGTAGCATTGATCGGCAGACGTCAGTAGCTCCACAAAGTTGGGTTCACACTGGTACTATAATGGCTGTATCTTAACATCGCTTGCTTTAAACTCCAACGTGCAGCATATTAACTTTCATGAAATTTTATGAAGAATCCAAATATGTAAACAAATGTGCTACCCAAAGGACTTGTACCTTGACGCAGTTCTAGTAATACTGGGACGGGTGGGATGGCTTGCGCGCTTCAATGATCTAAAGAGCCGAACCATAGGTTTAACCATATTGGAAGGGTTTTTATTTGAGAAGCCAGACTAAATCAAGTCCCTGGAAGGGGGCAGCAGCTCTTTCAGTAATCATAGTGGCAGAGATCGTGAGGGTCGGTATGGCACTGTGATACACACTACTGCGATGTGGAAGGCAACGGGAAACCACCACATTATTCTATCCCTGGTACAGCGTACTTCGAATTTATGATGATGGCACTTTCTGGAGTAAAATATTCCGGAGGTAAAATAGTCCCACATTCGGATCTCCGGGCGGGGACTGCTTCGGGGGGAGTCATCAGAAATGATAAGTGTAACTGCTCTCAAATAGTTAGGGATGTAGGATGTTCTACTTTTAGGGAAATGCGTAGGTTAGCTCAGGATAGAAAAGAATGGAGGTACGCGTCCAACCAGTCTTCGGACTGAGAACCTTATGATGATGATGAAACAAATGTGGGGCATTTCATTTAAAAAACGTAACTTCGGTTTGGTACTTAGCACGTGAACATCCTGTGTACATCAAAATAAGTTTAACAGAAGCTTCGTGTGGGGTTCTCCACATACACGTAAAATTTCATGTTGATATCTTGAATAGAATCAGAGATATGGACCGGCTACGCACTATTGGCCCACCTGTATAGAAAATATAAACTAATGTAAATTTACCGTTACTATGCAAGCAAAGGTCCAAAAACTAGTCTAGACTACTCAACTCTCGACGAATACGACGATACACAGACCATCTAGAACTACAGCGCATGCGTAAATGCCCAGAAACTTCCATTGACTTCCACTAACTTCCACTGACTTCCACTAACTTCCACTAACTTCCACTAACTTCCACTGACTTCCACTAACTTCCACTCACTTCCACTGACTTCCACCAACTTCCACGAACTTCCATTAACTTCCACACACCTGTACACCAAACTTCCACAGCGGTTTGCCCCTCGGATGACTCCCCCCGAAGCTATTTAAGATTTCTTTATTGGACTAGGTTCACAGACTGCTCTATTTGAAAAATTCTCGAGTACTTCTGTCACAAAACTTAATATCATTCAGGGTGGACAGCTTACGCAATATACATTTTTTCTTCAAATTTTCAAATGGAACACCCCATATATTATTTCCATACTTGATAGACAGTTTACTAAGCTTTTGATTGATGTAGATATTGTTAGGTTTGCGACTGACGGTTTCGGTAGAATTGAAAATTGAACTTTAAAATGTAGTAATTTTACCGGTTCTTTATTCGTTTCTCCCATATTTTAGCACCCAAAACACAAAATATGATTTCCATTTTGTTTTTGGAAGTTGATTTCACATTGAGACAAAAAATTTCATCGCCAGATTGCTTCTTCATGGTCATATTCTTAAATAATTGGTAACTTATTAAACTTATGAATAAATTGAAACCAGGAGTGCCATGGAAGAAAACCGTTCTTTCAAGAAGTAAACTTACAATGAGATTTCTTGTGCCGGTGTAAACTCTATTCGCTAAATTTTCTTTAAAAACAAAGTGTAAGCATTTTTATGGGTTTTTGGTGGCAAAATGGCGGAAATTCCACAAAAATGGTACAAAATTACGGCAAAAATCTCAGTTCTTAAGGTTCAATCTTTATTTCTGTCTAAATTATCAGTCGCAGACCTGCCAATATCTACATCAATGAAAAGCTTAATAAACTGGCTATTAAACCTGCAAATAATATACGGGGTGTTCCATTTAACATTTTTGAGAAAAGCTCCATTTTGCGCAAGTTGGCCACTCTGTACAATATGAACTACATATTTTGAAAAAAGTGTTAATGGATTTTACAAATAGAGTGTCCTCTGAACCTAGTCCAATAAAAAGATCAGAGTTATCTTTGACCAGCAGACGTCAGTAGCACCACAAATTTGGGTTCACACTGGTACTAAAATAGCCATATCTTAACAACACTTACTCTAAACCCCACCGTGTAGCATATCAACTTTCATGAAATTTTATGGGGAATCCAAATATGCAAACAAATGTGGGGCATTCCATTTGAAAAAACATAACTTTGGTTTGTTACGTAGCACGTGAACATCCTGTATACATCAAAATAATTTTAACAGAAGCTTCGTGGGGTTCTCCACACACACGTAAAATTTCATGTTGATATCTTGAATAGAATCAGAGATATGAACAGACTACGCACTACTGGCCCACCCTGTAGAATTAATGCATAAGTACAAAATGTGTCCCTTCTACGCTTTCGTAGTAAACCACTGGGGAAGTATGGTGTTGTAACAAAGCATAATTAACCGCCTGTAGATCTAACAAACTTAGATTAGGCGTTATCTATTTTGTTCGAGAAACATCGAGCATCAGAAAAAGTGCACAAATGAGAGAAGACGTCACGACGTCAATGAACCGAAGATAGTTGAAAGAGAAAGTACCAGGACAGCGCGCTGACAATGGGAGGAGCCGAACCCCCGACCAGCCGTTCACGATGTTTGGTGGAAGAATTCATAAAACACGGTGTCGCGGACATTCACGGGACATTCACTCATCATCCATCCGACCGACATTCATCCTGCATTCTCATACCAGACATTCTCCGAATAACTTTCAGTATTATCGCGATTACCTGACTAGCTGACTTACGTCGTGCGAAGTGATTAGCTGTGCTACTATAATTAAAAGCCGTTATTTAATGATTGAAGCTGTGAGGCTGTCAATAATTAAATATACGTTAATTGGTCCGGTGTAGAGGTATAATAGGCTGGTGAAGGCTAGTTCTTAAATTCTACGGGTAGCCGTGGATGTTCAAACCATAAACTCGCACAAGCCGAAAGCAGATTGAAACATGCGGTGCAAATAGCATATGCTGTGAGAATAGCACGTCTGCCTTTGACCGATGCAGTGAGCTATTGAACATCCCGTCCAGTTGAATTTCGGAGCAATTATACACCTACTTACGTAACAATTAATGGCCATCCGATTAAGGGATCGCCGAGAGTGGCTGTTACGTTAGATTTTACCATATTTAATTTCCTGTAAATATTTTATATAATACTGTTTGACCAGTTTTAATGTACATAGCTAACTATAATAGAATCATATTTATTTGTTTCCCGTGTGTATTATTATCTCCGTATAGCAATAGAGAACCCAGCCCTTCTTCGACTGAAGCGAAGGGTATTTATCTTTCGAAGAATAAGTTTTCCAACCGACCGACCGAGATGCAACAATTTGATCGTTCATAAGCGAACGACCCGAAATAATCTACTATACAGTGTGTCCCAGGACGCACGAGGGAAAGTTCGTTGCAGTGTACACAGTGGGGAAATATTGAGGATGTACGAGGAATATTTTCATGCAAATGTTAAGGTTTTTTTTAATTTTTTTCCTTCTAATACTAATTGTATTTTTAGACTGACAAATAATACAGCGTTTTACGAAGAAAGATTGTAGGCAGAATAGTTGAAAAAACTGAGAAAGAAAAATACAAATTCTTGAGGAAAGACAATATGGGACAGGGAGAGGGATTAAAACATAACAGAACTGCTAAACCAAGAACTTTAATCAACAAAATAGAGAAGAAAGATTGAAGCAAAACACATTAACAAGAACCATAAGGAAAGTAACAAAAAGAAGAGTTAGAAGACCAAGAAATAGATGAAGAACAGGGAAAGAGAAGAAGTTCTAGTCCAGGGCCGGAAGGCATAGAGGGAGTGCACCACGAAATGAAGAGATTAGAAATCCGACGCTAAGATAAATACTTAAATTATAACTTACAGGTGATCCAAAATTGTGTCCGATTTCGTGGGCCAAAGTCAACTGCGAAACTTTCGGAGGCACTCTACTGTTGTAATTAACGAAAGTAATAATTCCGGTGTTCAACGACCTCTTAGTCGATTGGTACATCCCGGCTATTGTCTCCGTGTACGTTTTGTATTTTTCGCAAATGCCTCCGGAAGCTCCCGAAGCACTGGCCACCCACGCAAGACCCAAAGTTCCACCGGTGAAGTCCCTGTATGTAAACACGTACGCCAAACAGAAGTCTTCGTGATTTCCCAACGAATGGATGTTGAGGAAATTGCTGACATCGATGTTCTCCATGCAGAATTGGTTGATGTCATCGCAGTGGTGGTGCGGTGAGCATTTGCAGGAAGAATCGTCGTCGATCTAGGAAAACGCCAAAAGTTATCGCCGAGCAATTTTTAGAACCACGAAACTCACTTTTATTCTTTGAACTTCAAATTTAATATTCCTGTGTTCACTCCTGCCATCGAATTTTGTGTCTCTATAAATGTAATTAACGGCAGTAACGTGATGAGCAATCAGAGACAAAATTTCCTCTCTGGTTTTTTCGTTAACTTCGTTTTCTTTTCTTGGATCTGCATGCTACAAAAACAGACAACAAAATTTTTTTATCATCGAACGGTTCGAGTTTACCTCTGGGAATCCCTCTCGTATATGTTTCCAAATCAGAGGGTCTGTTTGAATATACAGTGAACAGGTGTTTTTACTTTCGTCTCTTCTGGCTGCCCTTTTACGTCGAGGGTGTCCTTCATTTGCTTCTCTTGAATATTTATTTGTAATCCCTTCAATAGATGGTTTAACTTTGGCATCATTTAAACTACTTTTCTTTTCCTTTTCTTTATGTTTTACTTTTGCTTTTACAGGAGGAGATTCGTCTGTTTCTATGGCCGAGTTCTGAATGCTCTCCATCCAACGACTCACTTCGTCGGTTATTCCACAACCGGGAGTATGCCCTGCGTGAAAATAATACAGTAAAATCTACATTAATAAAATGTAATTTTTACAACCTTCGCTTAAATGCTCGTAAGGGTTTTCGACATGATCTTCTTTATAAATAACAGAATGAAAGGGACTACTCGTATTCTTCTTGTGGGGAAAATAATGATGTGATTTTTCCACATAATACGATGCTTTCGGGGAAACTATTTTCCCCTCAAACACCCCATCCATCAATGAACCGAACACAAGACTATTGGGTTCACCTAGTAAATGGCCCTGGTATATGTGTGACGTATCTACAGGAATGGGGCCGGAAGGTCCACGCACTTCCATATTATCACTGAAAGTGTATGTGTCCCTTTTCAGCCGAAGTCTAAATTCTCTTCCGTGAGCTTTGAAAGATAAGTTGACGACACTGTCTCCGGAAACTGATCTTTTTGCTCTCGTGTGGGCTTTGTGGATGTCTGTGGTATCGTAAGTGAGTGGCTCATAGTGTGAAATATATTCGTTCAATCTGTTCACTGCAATTAAAAACAATCTACTTAGCATTTGGATCTGAGAGGAAAAATAAACTCAAAATTAGCAGTAGGTATAAGTTTTTATATATTTTGAGCTATTGTTATAACTTTATTTTATTTTGGTTTTGTAAATGTAATGTTTGTATATTAAACGACCGTTATGCACGTCATGATAGAAGCAAAGTTTCTAAATGAATTAAGCTTCTTAATACACATGTTCAAATAAGATAATTCAGTTTACTTAATTATTATAAAAAAAAACAAAGGGGGTTGTAAATTTCACCCCTTTCTAATATGATAGGAAGACTGAGAAAATAGTAGTAAGAAGTCCTTTGGGAGTATATTATATTCACCAAATTTCACTTATATTCTTTCCAAATTTATGAAAACGAATAAAAAGTTTATATTTATAGAAAAGATTTCACAATATTTCGCATATATTTTAAATCACCTTGTATAATATGAAATGGCAATGTACTATCAACGCCAAAATTCCTGTTCCACTTTACGGTTCAATTCCGCTTAAAATGTCATAATCAATTTACATTCTGAGGTAAAAAAACCTTAGCAACTGTTCGCCAATTAAAGTTTTGAAGGCGGATCTAAACTATTTTATTTGAATGACAACAAACGTGTTAGCCTTGCACTACTAAACAAAGGGCAGCAAAATTAATAGATCCTCTTCTTTTAACGAAAAATCACATCGTTATGGGGGGGGGGGGGGGCTAACGAAAACATAGCAACAACCGGCGTAAACGATTCGCATCGCAAACTGGAACACCACTTTTGGAATTTATAGTACATACCTACTAGACTAGATCTCTCGCAATAACCATCACATCTCAACATCTCATACCAAACAAACCACTTGCAGTCATGCAGTCACGCAGTAAAGTCAGCTGAGTGGAGACAAAAAGACTTAAGTCATGTCATGAATGGCCACTATAAATGAAGAAGAATACGAAGGTAGCTCAGATTTTCATTCCAAATAAACAAACGTGCCATGTGCTCTTGACGTCAGTCAATGTCACTTATAAAACACATAACCTAACTTTTGCAACATACCTACATTCAAGGGAGTGACTACTGCATCGTCCGACGATTACATTAAATTTTGTTCCAAGGCGGCCGGACGTGCGCATTACACAGTATTAGTAAAATGACGTTTAAGTAATTCGTTTTCGACAAACACCGCCAGGTTGATTTATTTTTATTTCGCTTGGTTCTACATCATCTTTTTTCAAAAAATGCGTGTGTCTGGTGCGAGGACAGCTACATGGTCTGTTTCAAAAATGCGTTCTCTCAGCTTTAGTTTTTTTACACTTCCAAAATGCAAAATGTGTTAACATTCTGTAATGCGCATGCCCGACCGTGTTCGAACAAAATTTTAGGTGACGGTCGGACTGAGCAGTAGTCACTCCCATTATTCAAACTAGTTTTGTACTTAGTGGAAACAGTTTGCGTGCAAAGGTTGTTAAGATTTTCTGACAGACGTCCAGAGCACGTGGTAAGTTGTTTATTTGGAATTAAAAACTGACCTACCCCAACGTTATGTCACTACTTTTCCGGTGATCGGCTGTAATGAAAATTTGTTATTTACCTAGTTGCAGACCTACGCCATGCAACAGGGACATATACACGACATGACACAGTAGAAATCATTAACAATGAACTATTAAATTTGGCGCACGATCTAATTGGTCTTAATAGACCAGTCTCTTAATTCGGCTCTCGGAAAATGCTCACGCTATCATCAGACTGTCTAAAAAAAACAAATTTCGAAGAGCCTGCTAATTAGATACTTCAAAGCGCGCACACGAAGGTAACTAATTTTATTATAATAATGAGACGACAAATTTATTTTTAGATTGCGTAATAACCGAGCACCGAATTTGAAATTGCGCCTAGTCAGTATTATTTAGCAATTTAACCTTATACGGTCGAGTGCTCTCAAATTATGGGCCATAAAACACTATAAAGAGTGTAGACAGACAATTTTACAATCGTACTAGCTACTAGCTTTACTTTTATATCCACAAAAGTCGATACTTTTATCCGCAGGGTTCCTACCTACAGCTACTTTGTAAAATTGATTTTAAGCTTTTTCTGAATTGACAGCTTCCTGTATTTAATGGATGCTTATAATTGGTCGTAATTGAGAAGGTTCGGTACACCCGACCTCACGATAAATTGCAAGGCTTTTGGCTGTGCCTCGATTACACATTGCTGCGATTTGTTTGTTGTTGAACGCCAACAAAAGAATGACACTGCAACAGGTTCCTTTCATTACATACTGCACTTTTTTAACATGAAATAATCAGAAAAACCCGGGGGGCAAACCACCAGGGATGTATGGTGTACAACATAGGGGATGTACTGGGATGTACGGGGAAGTATTGAGATGTGCGGTGATATATTGGGATGTACGGGGATGTATTGGGATGTGCGGGCATGTATTGGGATGTATGCGAGGATGTACGGGGATTTATGGATTGTAAACACGTAAAAAAGCCCGGGAATTACCTGATGCACCGATGTGCGCATGAGCGAAGCATTTCATCATCTGCATGTCGGGTCACGCGTGCTATTCGCGTAAGTCTCTCTTTCGTCTTCGGCGCATTGTTATGCTAATTGCGGTTAATTGCTACAGCCGGGGCTACAGCAGTCAATTCAACAGTTTGCTCATCTTTTGAGACGTTTGTAGCATAAGGTACGATTCTTTTGCGTTTAAATAAGTCAGAAATTCTTACTACTAATTAAGGAATGTATCTAACGAAAGCCTTTGCGCGTAACCTTTCAAAAAACCTAAAAAAGGTTATAATGGGGTCGTTGCACTAAATAGAAAATCGATATAATTTTGATAGAAATAAGTAACTAGGTGTTTATTGACCCTCTGGGTTACATTTATTTACTCACCAGTAGCTCAAAATTTAAACAATGGCGGTTTTAGCACGAAGCGTGCCTTCAGAGAATTAAACAGAAACACGTGCTGCCCCGGTTACGTCATTAGCTTAGAAGCGCTTGTGATTGGTCATCTGAATTGATGTTTTGATACCCAGAAAGCATAACGTTACGTGGAGTTTGAGCCGGTAAAGTAGGGAGCAATAATGATTTGCCCTTGTTAGCAGGAAGTCATAATGATCACATATCTCTTTTGCAAAAAATGCGTGTGTCTGGTGTGAGGACAGCTTAAGGGGTCTGTTTAAAATGCGTGTGTCAACTCTGGGGTCTGTTTTAAAAAATTTACCGTCAGCAAAGTGGTCTGAACCTAAACGGAGAACGGTGCGCGCATCATGATCATTTATGATCTCCTGATACTACGGGCAAGTGTTAGGAATAATCAGAATTTGACATTTGGAAATGTATTTCTATTTGTGTTGGGTCTGGGTGTATAAATAGTTATCTGCCGTTTGTTTATGTGCCTTTATTCCTATTTATTGTGTCAATTAGTATATTTGTGTATGGAAAATAGAGCAAGGTTTCGTTAAAGCCGATTCAGACAATTTTAGGGGTAGTGAAATGATTGACAATTATTATTTATCCAATTTGGACTATTTCAGTGCTGAAATGAAAAATATTAAAACGAAACGGTAAATGCTTCATTTATTTGGGAACTAGACAAACTGAAAAACAACACTGGACACTATCTGTCAAACGACTAGACTGCCATGATTGTTTATTAATTCAGTTTACGTTTGACAAGCAACAGTTGTACTTTCCGGCTAATATCGACAATTCTCGGCATTGCCCCCGATACGTCATCATTCAAAAAGGCTTAAAGGGCCAGCGTCTTAACTTTGAGGCTGGTTTAGATGCCTAAAATGTTCGCTATAAGAAAAATAAAAAATACGGGTCAAATATTTTACGACAATCTTCGGGAAAATATGATTTTAAAAAAATGTGTAACGACCCCATTGTCGTTTTTCTTCGAAAAATAGTTTTTCCGGTTTATTTTTGATTTTTAAATTCCCGAGTTTTGCGGTAGCCTACCGAACATGCATGCAAATGGAACTTCCAAGCCCTTTGTTAAAAGTGCTTTCCAAATTTGAATAAACCCAAATGGCCAATTCAAAATGTGCTGGGGGAAAAGCGATAGAACAGCTTTTATTTAATCTGTTGAAAGGCAGGCCCATACTATCAGAGTTGTGAATTTGTCCACTTTTTTTTGATTTCGTCCAGGGCGTGGACATTATTGGACAAATTTGGACAAAATCACATTATTGGACAAAATTGGACAAAATCAGACAATATTGGACAAAATCAAGTTTAATTTTTATTTATTAAATACTGTAAGTTAGTAGTTAGTCTGCTAACCTATCTAGCCAAGCAACATAATGGGTTTTCATTTACATTTGTTTTATCTATCTATATCTATAAAACGCAAAAAATATTTAGCTACCTATGTCCGTTATAGACTCCGAAACGACTGGACCGATGTTGATGAAATTTTCAGGCAATTTTCAGATTAGCCCAGCGGGTGTTCCTGTGAAGTTTGATAGCGATCGGATCAACAGATTTTTTTTTATACGTTTATGTGAAGCCAAGGCGGGTCGCTATAATTTATAAAGTGACAATTGACAGCAAACGTCAAACGGCATATGTCATTCGCAGTTTATCAAATTTCAAACGATTTTACCACAATTATTTCTTCTGAGGCAGCAACGCGCCGGGTACCAGCTAGTTTTTAATATAACATATAAAAAATAAGTTTTTTTTGAATTTTTGCCGCGTTTTATTGATTTCGTTCAATTTTGTCCAATTTGTCCATCAGTATTGATTTTGTCCGGACGGACATAATTGGACAAAATCGTCCAATTATGTCCACTTGAAACAATTCAATCAACCCTGCATACTATTCATTCCCTTTTTGTGAATTTAATTTAACATTTCATGAAGAATTTTATTTTCTGCGATAATAGTTAGGTACCTAGTTACATGAGAAAATGTAAATAAGTCGAAAGTTATATTTTATTGTCGTATATGTTTTAAAATCTATACAACCATTCTTTTCTTCATATACCTACAATATGAATGCAATATTATATAAAAGTATAGTTGCCACATTATCACCTACCAAAAAATTAACGATCAAATTGTTTTACCTATACCTGTTGATGGCATTTGGGTCTCGATTTAGGGTGTATGGAATTATTTATTTTTCATTTTTCTCCTCAGATGGCCAGTCAATGCTTTTTAGATGTTGAATGTGCCCTAAAATAGAGCCTAAATCCGACATTTAAACAAATTTGGTATAGAAGGATGTATGATGAGATACGGGAATGTACAGGGATGTATAGGGATGTACGAGGATGTATTGGGATGTACGGGGATATATTTGGTATAGAAGGATGTATGGTGTACATAAAATAGGTGGTGGTTTTCCTTCGGAAAAACCTGATAGATACTACTAGAAAAAAGACAGCTTACTCATTCGCCAGTTTGGACGAAATGCAAGTTTGTTTTTACCGGTTTCAAAACTATCGGCTATTGTATATCAAACTAAAATTGTACGTATATATAAGTACCTACACATATTTTATTGAATCTGTTGTCCAAAAACAACCTTTCGGATATGTAAGTAGACAGTGTGTTTCCGTTTCACGGAAGTATTTACAACGGCAGAAGCGGAAACAGCCGTCGACTACGATTTACTAATTTTTAAAGTTCTGATGGAATTCTTCGCTCGCGATGTTCATAATCTACATAAATTTGACAGTCAATGCATAATTGATTTTTTATCTCCTTTTACTTGGACGACGTGCTTTTCCGGCGGAAAATTGGCGACAGTTAGTGTTAGCAGTTTACCAGGCAGCCGTCATGATTTATTCAAAAACTTTATTTGTAATAAATTTCGCCAGTGATAAGTTCGACACTCTTTGGCCTAGATTCAAAGAAAATTGAAAATGCTCTTCCAGCGCTTTTGTTTTCTTAAAGTAATCAGAGGCTGTTAGATCAAATTTTATTTTTTCGTGTCTTTCACAAAACTTGGCTGTTTTCAGAAATACATCTGCTACTCAGAACTCGGAAGACGTTAAATTAAAGTACTTGTCGGAACACGAGATGTAATTATAATAACAACTTGCATTGTTCAATAGCTGATAGCATTTCTAGCTGTAAATTATCACAGGCAATGAGTCACGCGTCACGGATTCTCGCCTACATTTAAAAAATAAGGCGGCTTTCCTTATCTACATAAACTTGAACAATAAATTCAGCTTTGAGGACCAAATAAGTATGTGATTTATTATATCCAAGGATACTGGACTAAAATATGGAAGGAACAAAGATTTAAAAAATTGCCTTTAGGCATTAAGTTCCAATACCCAAATTCCAAATTATGTCCGATTATAATGTTCCACAAAAAACTGAATAAACAAGTTCTATTTTGGGGTAAACACTACTTATGGCTATCAGACCCTGTCAAATAAACTAATGTTGGAGAATAATAAATGGGTTAAACTAAAAATAGAACTATCAATTTAACTGCTGCTAACAATGGAAATGATAGATTTTTTTCTATATAAAACCTAGTTTGGAAACGGACCGTTATTGCGACTTCAATTACTATATTTATACAGTTGACAGCTCCTGATTGAGATTGGAGCCGCTCTTCTGCATCTGCAAACTGGCAATATTTTTATGAGTCAATCATTTCATTTATTGGCAACAAAATATTTTGGAGAAAAACGTTAATTTACAATTATTATATCTAAATCTGATGATCCAAGATCAGGAAGAAAACTAGCAACGGTCTCCTGCGATGACCATTTTATTGCGAAGTGGAGGCACGAATTCCAACATTCCAAGTCGGCACAATTACGGCAGGTAAAAATAATTGTTACAAGATACAAGAGGTTCATTTGCAGGCAGACCTGCTTCCAGCTCCCACGCTGTGCATTGAACATTTCGACAGTTCTGCAACTGTCTCGATCTACTTATTAAACTTCATCGAACGTGTATAACTGTCAGCCGTATCGCGTTCCATAAAGTTCTTGAATTGTAGGTAGCATACATATCACATTTTAAGGATGTCAGCCCCTCATTACCCAACAAAAACGCCCTCCAACTTCATAAAACTTAGCCGTACACATGAACTTCAACTACAAACTTGAAGACCACGTGGTACTTGGCGTCATAGAACTACCAGCTGCATCTAAACTGTCCGTCCCTTGGGGCTTTTCCAAGCTTTTCCCAATAAACTATTTTCTATACGAAGCGAGTACAGATGCGGTGCTCTTAGCCTCTTAGTATTACGAGTCTTTTCATCAAAGAAAAGTCTGAACGTTTATCCTTTGAGATAATTTTTTATTTTATATCAAAGAAAGAACGCCTTAATAAATACTTAAAATAAATTACGAAATTTCCCTCTAAAAACTAACGTAATTTCATTATTTCATGCTGATGTCTGAATTAGTTGAGAGAAATCGATATAAACTCAGCTGCTGTACTGCTTTTGTGTTAAAAGAAAAAAAACTTAATCATGTAACACGTCACAGCAGCAAAAACCATACAAATTAAAAATAACAAAATCGATAGCAGTGTTAAATAAAATATTATTTAATTCATAAAGCCATCATACACTTTTAGCCAGTAATTTTAGTTGGTGGTATGTCCCTAAAGTTTGGAATAAAATTCATCAAATTAAAATGAAAGCTTTTTGGAGAAACTCCTCGGACACGTCGATTTTTATTTTCAAAATAACGCCTGTAGGGATTGTTTTCAACTTTTTACCATCACCCCCCCTAACCCCAACAACCCCAACTTTAAAATTTTAAATACGAAGATACCCCGTCATATACCTCATTTTAAAGCATTTCTTGTGCCGAAATCAACAAAAAAATTTTTTAGAAATTCGGTTAATAAATAACGGAGATATTCAACAAAATGGAGCTATATCCTTAATTTTACTATTACGAACAACGAAACTCGACAAAACAGAAAATTTTACAACAGTTGTTCAAAGTGACCACCATTCTGAACTTGGCAATAACCTATTCGATCCTGGACAGCATTTATAGAAGAAACAATTGTGTCAGGCGGAATTTCGCGAATAACTTCCCTTATTCTAATCTTCAGTTCTTCAATGCTTCCTGGGCGGCTCTCGTAAACCTTGCTTTTCAGGTAACCCCATAAATAAAAATCTAAAGGGGTTAGATCTGGAGATCTTGGGGGCCATTCTACTGTTCCTCGCCTGCCTATCCATCTGTTTGGAAACGTTACGTTTAAAAATCTTATAACATTTTCAGCATAATGTGCAGGAGCACCATCATGCTGGAACCAAATACGTTCATGAACCAAATCGGGTTCACCATCATGTGGGAACAAGACTATTAAAGCCGGCAATAATTCGAATTGTAAAAAATTCAAATACACATCTCCGTTCACATTTGCCTCGAAGAAATATGGTCCCAAAATTATATCGCCAATTATTCCTGCCCAAACATTAACTTTTTGTGATCTTTGCGAATGGGTCTCTTGTATCCAATGAGGATTTATGTCATTCCAGTATCTTGTAGTTTGTTTGTTTACGTTGCCTTTAAGGTTAAATGTAGCTTCGTCTGAGAAAAGTACATTATGCAAGAAGTATGGGTCATCATTTATTCTGATCGACACTGTTTCGCAAAATTCCAGTCTTCTGTCAGCATCATCAGGTAGGAGCTCCTGAACTTCATGTACCTACTTTAAATGGAGACCATTTTTGTTTTTTTTACATAACGATGAATTGTTGATTTCGAAACGTCATATTGCTGAGCTAATTTTCTCATCGAATTAATTGGTTTCTCCGTTAAATCGAGCATTACTTGAAGCCTCAAAGCATCATTCAATTTTTTGGGTTGGCCTGATCTTTGCATATCTTTTACAGAGCCCGTTTGTTCAAATTTGTGGTAAATTTTACTCACGGTTGATTGTGAAATTTGTTGATCGGGATAAACATTGTTAAACATATGGCAAACTTCAAGCTGACTTCTCATTTTATCTCCACATCCAATCATAATTAGGATTTCAATTCGCTGCTTTTCTGATAAATTCGGCATATTGAAAATAGCTGCAATTTGACAAATTATCTTGTGTACAAATGCAAAACGAACCGCAGTGACTGATAAATGTGATTTTCAATGTACTTGTCAAACACAAACGACCAGCAATTGTTTTTAACTCCTTATTACTAGATCTGCATAGATACCCATTCGAAAAGATTTTTGTTGAATATCTCCGTTGTTTATTAACCAAATTTTGAAAAAAAATCTTTGTTGAATTCGGCACAAAAACTTCTTTAAAACGAGGTATCACACGGGGTATGTTCATGTTTGAAATTTTAAAGTTGGGGTTGTTAGAGCTTAGGGGGTTGGTGGTGAGAAGTTGAAAACAATCCCTGCAGGTGTTATTTTGAAAATAAAAATCGACGTGTCCGAGGAATTTCTCCAAAAAACGTTCATTTTAATATGATAAATTTTATTCCAAACTTTAGGGACATACTGTATAGGAACATACATAAAAGCACCAGCAAGTTGAGCAATCAAAAGAATTATTTGGAAAACAAAAGTTCTTTTATGTACGAGCAATATTAATATTTACATAGGTATTTGCTTTATTTTTATTCCAATTCAAACTAAACAAAACAAAACGCACACTTACAAATTTTCTGTTTTAAATCAATACTTAACACCTAATTTTTACATGATGTATTTGTGAACAAATTTATTACAGTAAACAATTTATGACTTCTAGTGATATGAACAGGTAAAAGCAATGTTGTTTGGTAGAAAATGCAGATGATTGAAAAATGAAGAAAGTTGTGAACCAACTCCTGTTCGTTTTCATGTAAAATTTTGTGGACGTGTTGCCTACGAAATAACTTAAAAAACTGATTGTGATTACTTACTTAACTTTACTGTTTTTTGTACGTATAGATACTTCTTTAGTTAGCAAAATTTGGTTTATCATTGCCTCAATAAATTATAATCGTCATTATTACAATAAAAATTGCACCAAGTGATAAACGGAAATGATCTGTTATGACGTACGTAAGAATTAGAAAAGTCAACGACCCAGTCGTATGAATGAACTTCAGATCATTTAGTATAATTTACAAATTTCTAACTTGATTAGTCATTTACACATTTATACAAACGGCAACAATCATTTTCATTATTGTAAGACACCGAGAAGTTGTAACTCGAGTTGTAACTCAACGGTACACCACCAGGGATGTATGGTGTACAACATAGGGGATGTACTGGGATGTACGGGGAAGTATTGAGATGTGCGGGGATATATTGGGATGTACGGGGATGTATTGGGATGTGCGGGGATGTATTGGGATGTACGGGGATGCATGCGAGGATGTACGGGGATGTATGGATTGTAAACACGTAAAAAAGCCCGGGAATTACCTGATACACCGATGTGAGCATGAGCGAAGCATTTCATCATCTGCATGTCGGATCACGCGTGGTATTCGCGTAAGTCTACAGCAGTCAATTCAACAGTTTGCTCATCTTTTGAGACGTTTGTAGCATAAGGTACGATTCTTTTGCGTTTAAATAAGTCAGAAATTCTTACTACTAATTAAGGAATGTATCTAACGAAAGCCTTTGCGCGTAACCTTTCAAAAAACCTAAAAAAGGTTATAATGGGGTTGTTGCAATAAATAGAAAATCGATATAATTTTGATAGAAATAAGTAACTAGGTGTTTATTGGCCCTCTGGGTTACATTTATTTACTCACCAGTAGCTCAAAATTTAAACAATGGCGGTTTTAGCACGAAGCGCGCCTTCAGAGAATTAAACAGAAACACGTGCTGCCCCAATTACGTCATTAGCTTAGAAGCGCTTGTGATTGGTCATCTGAATTGATGTTTTGATACCCAGAAAGCATAACGTTACGTGGAGTTTGAGCCGGTAAAGTAGGGAGCAATAATGATTTACCCTTGTTAGCAGGAAGTCATAATGATTATATATATCTTTTGCAAAAAATGCGTGTGTCTGGTGTGAGGACAGCTTAAGGGGTCTGTTTAAAATGCGTGTGTCAACTCTGGGGTCTGTTTTAAAAAAGTTACCGTCAGCAAAGTGGTCTGAACCTAAACGGAGAACGGCGCGCGCATCATGATCATTTATGACCTCCTGATACTACGGGCAAGTGTTAGGAATAATCAGAATTTGACATTTGGAAATTTATTTCTATTTGTGTTGGGTCTGAGTGTATAAATAGTTATCTGCCGTTTATTTATGTGCCTTTATTCCTATTTATTGTGTCAATTAGTATATTTGTGTATGGAAAATAGAGCAAGGTTTCGTTAAAGCCGATTCAGACAATTTTAGGGGTAGTGAAATGATTGACAATTATTATTTATCTAATTTGGACTATTTCAGTGCTGAAATGAAAAATATTAAAACGAAACGGTAAATGCTTCATTTATTTGGGAACTAGACAAACTGAAAAACAACACTGGACACTATCTGTCAAACGACTAGACTGCCATGATTGTTTATTAATTTAGTTTACGTTTGACAAGCAACAGTTGTACTTTCGGGCTAATATCGACAATTCTCGGCATTGCCCCCGATACGTCATCATTCAAAAAAGCTTAAAGGGCCAGCGTCTTAACTTTGAGGCTGGTTTAGATGCCTAAAATGTTCGCTATAAGAAAAATAAAAAATACGGGTCAAATATTTTACGACAATCTTCGGGAAAATATGATTTTAAAAAATTGTCGTTTTTCTTCGAAAAACAGTTTTTCCGGTTTATTTTTGATTTTTAAATTTCGGAGTTTTGCGGTAGCCCACCGAACATGCATGCAAATGGAACTTCCAAGCCCTTTATTAAAAGTGCTTTTGAATAAACCCAAATGCCCAATTTAAAATGTGCTGGGGGAAAAGCGATAGAACAGCTTTTATTTAATCTGTTGAAAGGCAGGCCCATACTATCAGAGTTGTGAATTTGTCCACTTTTTTTTATTTCGTCCAGGGCGTGGACATTATTGGACAAATTTGGACAAAATCACATTATTGGACAAAATTGGACAAAATCAGACAATATTGGACAAAATCAAGTTTAATTTTTATTTATTAAATACTGTAAGTTAGTAGTTAGTCTGCTAACCTATCTAGCCAAGCAACATAATGGGTTTTCATTTACATTTGTTTTATCTATCTATATCTATAAAACGCAAAAAATGTTTCTACCTATGTCCGTTATAGACTCCGAAACGACTGGACCGATGTTGATGAAATTTTCAGGCAATTGTCAGATTAGCCCAGCGGATGTTCCTGTGAAGTTTGATAGCGATCGGATCAACAGATTTTTTTTATACGTTTATGTGAAGCCAAGGCGGGTCGCTATAATTTATAAAGTGACAATTGACGGCAAACGTCAAACGGCATATGTCATTCGCAGTTTATCAAATTTCAAACGATTTTACCACAATTATTTCTTCTGAGGCAGCAACGCGCCGGGTACCAGCTAGTTTTTAAGTAATGTAACATATAAAAAAATAAGTTTTTTTTTGAATTTTTGCCGCGTTTTATTGATTTCGTTCAATTTTGTCCAATTTGTCCATCGCTATTGATTTTGTCCGGACGGACATCGTCCAATTATGTCCACTTGGAACAATTCAATCAACCCTGCATACTATTCATTCCCTTTTTGTGAATTTAATTTAACATTTCATGAAGAATTTTATTTTCTGCGATAATAGTTAGGTACCTAGTTACATGAGAAAATGTAAATAAGCCGAAAGTTGTTATATTTTATTATCGTATAACTCAAGACGGTAGGAGCACTAAAGATATAAAACAAAGAATGGCGCAGGGCCGAGTTGCGTTTAACAAAAAGAAACAACTGTTATGCTCGAGAACGGTTAATATAGAGACTAGGAAGAGACTCTTAACGTCGTATGTATGGAGTACGGCATTATACGGGTGCGAAACTTGGACAATAGGAGAAGCGGATAGAAAAAGAGTAGAAGCGTTTGAAATGTGGTGCTACAGACGCATGATGAAGATACCGTGGATAGATAAGGTTAGCAATAGGGAAGTATTAGAAAGAGTTGGGGAAAAGCGAAAGGTATGGAAAACAATAAAGAGTAGGAGAGATAGGATGGTAGGACACCTTCTAAGACACGAAGGAATAGTTCGTGACATACTAGAGTCAGAGATAGGAATAAAAAGAGGTAGGGGTAGGCCTAGATTAGACTACTGCTCTCAAATAGTTAGGGATGTAGGATGTTCTACTTTTAGGGAAATGCGTAGGTTAGCTCAGGATAGAAAAGAATGGAGGTACGCGTCCAACCAGTCTTCGGACTGAGAACCTTATGATGATGATATGTTTTAAAATCTATACAACCATTCTTTTCTTCATATACCTACAATATGAATGCAATATTATGTAAAAGTATAGCTGCCACATTATCACCTACCAAAAAATTAACGATCAAATTGTTTATGGCATTTGGGTCTCGATTTAGGGTGTATGGAATTATTTATTTTTCTCGATTTTTCTCCTCAGATGGCCAGTCAATGCTTTTTAGATGTTGAATGTGCCCTAAAATAGAGCCTAAATCCGACATTTAAACAAATTTGGTATAGAAGGATGTATGGTGAGATACGGGGATGTACAGGGATGTATAGGGATGTACGAGGATGTATTGGGATGTACGGGGATATATTTGGTATAGAAGGATGTATGGTGTACATAAAATAGGTGGTGGTTTCCCTTCGGGTACACCATTAAGAAAAATGTTAAGAATTTCAGCTAAATTTATTTTGAAACTGCTTACAATTGTCCCACACTTTTTCACGGAAAGGTCTTCTGGGACGACTAATTATTAAATTAATTTGCACGTTAATTAGCAGACCTGTGTGATAATAAAAACTGACGCCTTTACTACTGTTCATTAACACCTTTTAATAATTATTTTATGTTGTATTCTAGTCTCATACTGTGTCGCACTTTATTACCAGG
Source organism: Xestobium rufovillosum (assembly GCA_963966045.1). Taxonomy (NCBI): domain Eukaryota; kingdom Metazoa; phylum Arthropoda; class Insecta; order Coleoptera; family Ptinidae; genus Xestobium; species Xestobium rufovillosum. The sequence goes on from OZ014496.1 coordinate 37,343,833, forward strand.
CATACCTTCTTTTTATGGTAACAGGTGATACGTTTGTTAATAATTAATATAATAACGTTACTATAAATTTTGTATTATTTGTCGCGATATTTTCTGCTGCAAGTAAAAATATGTGTATATAATTATGTGCAATGAAGTGAAAAAGCACTGCCCACAAGTTATTACTTATATGAACAACATTTATGGGAAAAACCCGCCTAATCAAAATTCTTAGTTTTTGTACTCTTATCATAATATAAGAATTTGATGTAGGTACAATTATTATTTTTAAATTAACTCGTGGTCTTCCTGACCGAATATTCTCCGGGTATATGTCCGTTGTCAGCCTAACATCCCTGAAGGCGTCCATTATGACAGTGGATGAAACGTCCTGCCAATCATCCAAAGGGTCCGCGACCGGAAGCCAAGGTGAACATTATGAGAGCAGCCGTGGAAGCATACAGCTTCGTTTATTGATTGGTCTATTTTAAACATACACCTAGTCCATGGCTCCTCTCATGAAAGTACATCTGAATTTTCGCCGCCAACATCTAAATGGAAATTTGTTAACTTTGGAATACATTAAAACCATGGAGACTACGGAGTATTTTACGATGCCCGAAGAAAACCGTCTGAATATTGATTAGATGTTTTAACCACCAAACCGAATAAATTGCGCTGTATCCAGAATATTAAAATGAAATTAAGCCTCAACAAGTTGATAGGTTACGGTGTATTATGATTTATTCTTATACGGTAAGGGGTTTACGATATTCGCGTCTGGGGGTGAGGAGGACGTTGAACCACTACGGTCAGAGCACCTTTCCATATCTGCTACACTCGCAGACATCCTCAAATCTCTGCAGATATAGGTATATTTACAGTCTACGGTTTTACTTTACTTAATTCTTTCTACCACATGATTCTACCGTTTACTCAAAAAAACTAGTTGTATAAACACACACCTTTTGGCGAATTTTGACAGATGGGATATCTACTATATATTTTTCGTTTAACCAACATATTACGTAGGTACCTACGTGTATTTAAGTACCTGCTGGATGGGTTCGCTTTCGGCGGTTCTGGTAGTTGTAGGTATAGATTATGGGTAGTGTATCTGGCTACCAATCCGCTGGGCTTGCCATCGATGCTAGCTGAGGTTGCGTTTCTTCCATCCTTTTTCGTTAAAAAAGTTATTGTCAGTTAGGTTATCGCCGATATGCCGGAGCGGATTTGATGTAGGTATAAATATTCCTTTCAACTATCCAACCAGCACCATGTTGCGATTGAATAGCAAGAACGGTTAAGAAAAAGTATTTGCATATATGGCGATCTTGTAGGTTTGAAACCACGATGAATCTATTGCCACCAGCAACTACTTATACAACATTCTAACTTCACAAAGCAGACGCATCATAAACAATAATATTAGAGCAAACTTTTAAGACTACCTAGTGAGATGTAGTGAGATCTAAAGCTAGCACTTCATTTAACAAAGTTTGGTTCATTTCAAACTGTTCAACCTCTATACTTTAAGTGTTCGGGGCAAAAAACAAACTTTTGTATGCTTTAAAGTTTTTCCTCCAGCACGCGTAAAAAGGTGTAGTCTAGGAAAACCTTAGTACGTGGGTAAACTGTACTAAAATTTGCTACTTTTCAAGAGCTGCGTTCAGAGCAACCTAAAAAGCAAAAAAAAACTAGACGAAAAACAACCCTGTCTGCGAACGCTTGTGCCCTAAAGTACTTGGCAATTATCATTTTGTAGTCTGGAACTAGTCTGGATTTTTATGATATACAAATTTCCATTCCATGTAGGTATACGTGGGTAGTTAATTCGCAAAAAATATAATAATTTTACACCCCCCCATCGTACAAGCTCAGCTTTCCCTCTAGTTAATATAGTGTGTATTCAACTCGGTTGGGTCAATAAAACAAAGGGTGTGCTTTGTTACCACATATAAACATCAGATACATTCGCGTACTGTGGGGGGGAGGCGGAATAGGCGATTATTTTAAACGTATAGATGCTCACCCCCTGTTGTGCCTCTCCCAAATATTTTGTATTAGGTGTACCTAAAATATTTAGGTCTTCCATGGAGTAGCCATTAAAATGCTCAACTGCCGTAGGTATACCTTTTAAGAGATTTCTCTGATAAAAAATTACTAGATTTAAAAAGAGACGCGACAGGATATTTATTCGAGGAGGGGTGAAGAGACGTTAGTTGCTATCAGCTGATTGTGACATAGGGATGACCTGTAAGTGTCATGTTAACCAACAGGAAGTATTAAAACTTCACTCACTACTGTCCGCTTTCTGACGTCACATTGCAGTCATATTCATAATAATGTACCTATTCATAAACGTAAACTTATGATGTACTAATGAATCATATTTCCCGATGCACCTGACGCTTACAAAATCTTATCATAAGAATTAGATATTGAGAATAAAATTAAAAAAAGAAGTAAAAACAAAACGAAATTGCCATGTTTAACGAGAACTATTCAATTGAGAGCACAATACAAGCGCACGTTGCATTTTTTCGTCTCCCGAAATTCAATTGATTCCCAACTTCGCCTCTTCTCACGTCTATTACGACAAAAATGTGGAAGGTATTCTACTAACATGGATCCGAAAAGCAACCCGGTACTATCATTTATGAGCTTCCTACCCAACGCGGTTTACAGCTACATCGTATAAGCTGTAAACACTTATCTCCCAGAAATGAAATATTTTTATAATGGAATTTGAGCAACCAATTTATTCCAGCAACTTCTCGAGGCTCTAAATTTTATGCTCGCGTTTTAATAAGGTGGCTTCACATTTCCCATTAAAGGCGTATTCCAGTTACCGCCATGTAAAAACAGAACAAAAAATTATATCAATTTCAAAAACGCAATTTGCACGTCGAAATTTTCGTGACAAGTCGCTCGCAAGCAAATGAAGTATCTGCGTGTTATTTTGGGAAAGTTTGGAAACACTCAAGTAATTAAGAAGTTAGTTAATTTCTCGGGCTCCCTCTGAAATATTGCATGGCGAAATCTATCGAGTGAACTCCAGCTACAGTGGCGTTACAACGCATATTTCTTGGTTTGGATTGTCACAATTACATCACTGCAACGATTTGCAATAATAACATGGGAATTTTCTTCATTGCCAATTTGGAAAAAATTTGGATAGAAGTTGATGCATGAAAAAAACAGCGTGATATACAGCGCAGTGCAAAAAAACTAAAAATGAACCTTCCCAAAAAGAAAACTATTTGAAAAATGATTGTGTGGGGGGTTAAGTTCAAGATTTGTCATTATCGAAGTTAATAGTCGAATTTTGCTTAAACTAGATATATTTTTGACTTTTGCTGTTGAGTTTTAATTCCATGGATTTCGGCCTCAGAAAACTGGAATTCGTGGCAAAAAACTGCGACCATTAATGAATCCACTAGTGCGTTAAATTCGTGTTTCTATAACAATTAATGGGCTAGTTCACAGTCAGAGTTGGAATCTCCCCACCAACAAATTGAATTTTTCCTTGTTTTGTCAAGATAATGATGACAGAATAGCAAAATTAATAAAGAGGGAAATACACATATGTGACGTTTGCTACGCTGTTGTGTCTACTAGAACGAAATTTGATTAGTTCAGATTTTACTTCCAATTGAGCTGGAATTGCATTGGCTTCATTTAGCGACTGGCATCAAAATTCGTTAATAACTACGACTTGCATCTGAGAGATAACAGTTTGAGGGTATACAGAAATGGAGCAGACATCAAGAATTTGGTTGTAAATACAATATTATAATCTCTGGCTCACCTAAGATACTGGAGAAACGCCTACGAGGTCGTACAAAAAAGTCTTTGACATCAATCTTCTCTTGTAAGAAAGAATAAAAGAAAAACGCGGAAACAAATGCAATTCTTGACAGTCACCCCGGCCACATCATTACCCAATTTTGTCGCAGGTACAGCTAAACTTAAAAATTTCCAAGGAATTGAACTGTCACCGCAAATTTTTGCAATCCCCGTCTAGACCAGTTTAAAACCAGTTTGGAAGGGTGGAAATAAACCTGAAATAAAAACGAAACAAATTCGTCTGTCATATATTCGGAGTATACGTTGTTCTGTTTGAAAAATGCGTCCGCGGAGATAGACGTCGCGGTACTTACAAACCGAAACAAAAGTACCCAGGGGAATAGCGCCGCATGCACGTCCTCTGCATATTCATCTTTATGTAGCGTGGCTATTACCACCCACTTGTTTTTGTGAATAAAGGGTTTTACGTATAACCTAATCTGCTATGAGTCATACATTGCTAACTAAAAAATATTCCTCCCCTTTATTTTTCAGCAGTGTCAAGTACTGTTTTAAAACACGAAATATGATTTTATTCAGAATCGGTTAGTAACAAGTCAATTGCCAACTTTTAAAAAGTTTGTAAGTAGGTTATTCCTAACTTCTACTTCCCGACCGGGTTGGAAAATTTTCCACCCGGGTGGAAAGTCTTCCTCTTATCTATTTACCTTAGGGGCAGTATAATACACATACGACAGACAGAAACTGGAGGTGATGTTATAATTTCTTCTTCGCAGAAAACAAGTTTAAATAGTTTGAAATATTTTGCAAGAATTGAGGTACTCTCTCGCATGCTCTTATTGCGGTCTATCCTTTTCTTATAAATAGGGATATATAAAAATATCTTAACTATTTTTATTTTTCATTAAAATATCACTTGTTAAAGTTAGTTCATCGCTCTGATACCACCCCATATAAAGAAGAAAACTGTTATACAACCTATTTAATTTTCCAGTATTAATTTTTTCAAACAGATCGTGTGTAAATTGAATTTGACACCTGAAGGCCACATACCTATGGAATTTAATTATGCAAATTGGATTTTATTTCAGTTCAGTTCTAACAAACAGCCATCATTTGTCTTCCAATTCCATTCGTTTGATACCTAGATCAAACCAGTTGGAGTTATTAATTTATCGACAAAAGCCGGCAGCATTAACAACCTTTTTTGTCATTACTTAATCGAAAACAAAGCATTTTTTATGTGCGTCAGCTGTTACAGAACCCACTTTTCAACAATTGGGTCACCATCAGAAAGAAAATAGAAATTGCATTAGACCAACAACTACAGTTGTTTTTTTACGTGATTTATTGTCACATCATTCTACTTTCAATTTAACTTGTCTTGATTGTTTCGTCAAAATTAATCTGGTAAACCAAAATGATTCGACGAGGCATTGTTCCGACGTTGGCAAATTTCAAAAGAAACAAATCAATAACAGCTACCACCGAATGTAGCAAATTGAGCAAACGCAATTCAAATTGGCGAAATGTTTTTCAGGAGGACAAATTACTTTCATCAGCTTCAGCGAGTAAACGCCAGAAATAAATTGAAATTTCCAAATTTAGGAACATTTACAGTGGCTGAAAAGGGGTAATTACGCACCATACTACGTTTAGGTAGCAACAAAAAATATAAAAGATATTTTAAGATTGAAAAACATACACCCTCAGACCCTCACCCCTCACGATCTATAAAAAATTGCTTTGCTTACCTAGAATTTCAATTTTTTGTTCTCGACCCCTATAATTCTAAACAAACCGAGTGGATGCGTGGGAGAAGAAAAACAGAATATGGAGTTATGTAATACTATACTGATAGTTAATTTGTTCAATAGAATTTTTACGACATTCCAAAAGTTCCATTGCGGTTACAGTGATGTACCGAGTAGGGGTCAAATGTTTCTTTCGAATATGAAAACTATGAAAAATACAGCTTCCAATTAAGAACTCTTTGCACTTGCTGTTTGTTCATCACTATTATTTTAATTTTATAATAACAACAGTTTTTGGATGAACCTACTTCTTCAAATCAAGAAAGTTACTGGAGTCTTCAATTTCACTATACACACTGATTACTTTTGTTAATAAGACTTTCTTCTTAATGATTGCATATCCTCATTACGGTCAGAGTGACAGGTGTATGTAAATCTATTTAGTATTCTTTACCACCACGACCGTAAAATATACGCCTATGTATTGCAGCTGAATAAGTTCACGGTATTCTTGCTATTTAGATAAGGGTATACAAACTCCGCAAAACTAATACTAGGCTTTCCGCTTTTAGAGTTTCCGAATAAGTTTAAACACATTAATAAAAGTCTAGTTTGCATAGACAGTGTTTCGCGTACTGCAAGGCGTACTTAAAGGAATATCGCGATTATATTCTCACTCGGGAAGTAGATTGTAGGTGTAGCGTCTCGTGGTGTGACAATTATTTGTGACACGAACCACCAACTAGTTACCTACGTGGACTGTATAAAATAATCTTGAATAACTGAACTTTATTAAATTGAACTTATACACAAAATATTGTAAGTATAATAACAGGAATACACATGCTTCCTTGTCAACGACAACTTAGCTACTGTTAACTTAAAGGAAAGAAAATATATTTTATATTTTATCTGTCTGAATTCCCTTGCGGGCGCGCTCAACACGTGCAATCGAACACAGTGGCGTAACAACCGAACATGCCGCCGCCCTTGAAAGGATTGCCTTTCAAAACCTTAAAAATGTTATTGTGGTTCTTCCGCACTAATCGGCAATACGCTTATTTTATTGATAGCGCGTTTATACACACCATCACTGGTTTTAACTGTGACCACCCGCACTATCCCATCGTCGCCAGGATGCAAATCGATGATCCGTCCCAACTTCCAAAATAAAGGAGGCGAGTTGTCTTCGCGTAAGACGACCAATGTACCTCGGACAATGTTGATGTTTTGCTTCGTTTTCCATTTCAATCTTGGTTGCAACGAACTTAAATAGGCACTTGACCATTTTTTCCAAAAAGTTTGAACTAACGATCGTAGTTGGTTGTATTGAGAGCCATAAGTTAATCTTCCATCCTGCACAGGGGGTTCAGGAACTGCGAGTAATGGACTGCCGATCAGGAAATGTCCTGGGGTTAACACATCCAAATCGCTTGGATCCTCCGAAAGAGGGATTAGAGGACGTGAGTTTATAATGGACTCTACTTGAGCGATTACCGTATAGAAATGTTCATAATCTAAATAAACATTTTTCATAACTCGTTTTAAATGATATTTGGTTAAGCGAACAGCACTTTCCCACAACCCACCAAAGTGGGGCGATCTTGGCGGAATAAAGTGCCAAGTGATTCTATTTTCGAGTAAAAAATTTTGAAATTTTGCCTCTTTAACTTGATTCACAAAATTTGTAAGTACTTTGTCTGCCCCTGTAAAATTTGTTCCGTTATCAGAATGAATATGAGCGCAAAGACCACGCCTTGCGACAAATCTTTTCAATGCATGTAAGAAACTGTTGGAAGTTAACTCAGTTGCCAGCTCCAAATGTACCGCCTTTGTCACAAAACAAATAAAAACACATAAATAGGCTTTAATGAATTTTCTATTGCGCCATTTGCTATCTTTTATCGTATATGGGCCAGCATAATCGACACCTACAACAGAGAATGGACGAGATGGGGTTATCCTGGATGAAGGTAAGTCACCCATTTTCTGTACTAATTTAGGAGGACGTGTTCTAAAACATGTAATGCATTTGCTTAATACGTTCCTGATTGTGCTCCTACCTCGTAGCGGCCAGTACATAGATCTAATACTGGATAAAATTGTTTGCGGTCCAGCGTGAAGATTCTTTAAATGCTCGTTTCGAATGACTAAAACAGTAAAATGATGGTTAGGGGGTAAAATAATGGGATGTTTATTGTCAAAGTCTAATTGTGACTTTCTAAGCCGACCACCCACTCGAATTACACCGTGTTGGTCAAGAAATGGGTCTAATGGTAGTAATTTACTCCCTTTGCTAACTACATTCAAAGATTTCAAAGAAGTGAATTCTTCACTAAAACACTGTGACTGAACCAACTTGACAATGACTAAATTACTTGCCTTTAACTCTTCTACGGTTAGTTTACCGACAGCGCGATTTTGACGCGAATTAAGTGTATTATTTTTAAACCGTAGCATGTAAGCAACCGTTTTTGTAAGTTTTGAAAGCGAAGAATATCGTGAAATTAAATCATCACTTGGAACAAGACAAGTCAGCAAAATTTTATTATTTGTTTTTGTTTCGGGAATTTCAACATTTTCAAAATTCCTTTGCAATGGCCAATGTTCGTTTTCAAAACGCAAAAATTCAGGACCATTGAACCAAAGTGATTGTTCTTGCATTTCGTCAGGATTAACTCCTCGGGAAATTATATCCGCGGGGTTCAAATCAGTCGGTATGTGTCTCCATTGACACGGTTTTGTAAAAGTTAGAATTTCTGTGACACGATTAGACACGAAGGTCTTTAATCGACTAGGATCGGACGAAATCCAGGCACAAACAATCGTAGAATCGCACCAAAACCATATTTCGTTCGGTTTAAACTTGATAGAATCTAACACATTTTGACATAACTTCACAGCCAGTAGCGCACCACATAACTCTAAACGTGGCAGAGTCACAAATTTAAGGGGTGCCACGCGCGACTTAGCACATACTAGTCTTGTTAGATATTCACCTGATTTGTTCATACTTCGAAAATATAGGCAACTGCCGTAAGCGACTTGCGACGCGTCACAAAAACAATGAATTTCCATTTTAATTGTATTACTTAATAAAACATGTCTCGGTATGCGAATAGTATTTAGAAATGGTAATTTTTTGTAGAACTCGGACCACGAAATTAGTATATCATCAGGAATTTGCTCATCCCAATCTAGTTTTATCTGCCACAATTTTTGAAGCATAATCTTTGCCTTTATTATAACGGGCCCGATTAGACCGAGAGGGTCAAATATTTGACTTAAAATTGAAAGAATAATTCGTTTAGTAAAATACTTATGTTCGCAGTTATTTGTGATATATTCAAAATCATCCTTGATAGAGTCCCAAAAGACACCTAATGTTTTCGAACTTTGATTATCCTTGATAGTGTAAGAATTTGTAGTTTCGGTAGAACTTCTAAATTGGGCTAACACGCGCTGATCATTTGAAGTCCACTGTCTTAAATTAAACCCTGCACGTTTCAAAATATTATCGACGTCCTGAATTAGATTTATAGCAGATTCCATATTGTTCGCCCCCGAAAGCCAATCATCCATATAAAAATCGGAAAGTATTGAATGACTTGCATCGGGAAAATTAGACGTATTTTCTATTGCCAATTGTTTTAAGCATCTTGTTGCTATAAAGGACGCTGGCGCAGTGCCGTAGGTTACTGTTGTTAATTTATAATGGACTAATGGATCCGTCGGATTAGACCGCCAAACAATACGTTGAAAATTTTGATGATCTTCATGCATATCAATACACCTGTACATTTTGGCAATATCCGCGGTAAAAACGATTGAGTGAGTCCTGAAACGCGTCAGGATGCTAAAAATTTGTTCTTGTATACAAGGCCCTACCTTTAGTACATCGTTGAGAGATAAATTAGTATCACTCTTAGCAGAGGCGTCGAAGACGACACGCAGCCTGGTAGTGACAGAAGAATTCTTTATGACACAATGATGTGGTAAATAGTAATTCAAACTTGTGTTCTCCATAAGTTCATCGTTATTAATTTGTATCATATGCCCTAAGTCACTGTACTCTTTCATGAATTGGCAGTAATTTTCCCTAATTTGCGGATTTTTTATTAATTTCTTTTCAAGTGATAAAAATCTGTTAATAGCCATTTTTTGAGATTCGCCAAGTTGTTTATAATTAGCGCGAAATGGTAAATTTACGACAAATTTGCCTGTATTGTTTCGTTTAAATGTGTCTTTAAAATGTTGTTCACACTCGGCTTCTTCCTTAGTATAAATTGTTTGTTTGATTCCGCATTCTTCGATGCGCCAAAATGCTTCTAGTTGGTTTTCAAGACTATCATCAATTTTGTTTGAAGATAGTGAGAGATTACAATACGAAGGTTTATTAGAAGAATGATCCTTCTTATAACCTAGTGGTCCTGACACCACCCAACCTAATCTTGTACTTTGTAGAATGGGATTGGTAATACCGAGTTTAATCTGCCTTGGCAAAAGTAACTCATAAAATATACCTGCTCCCAATAATAAATCAACTTCGCTAGAGCAATTGAATTTTGGATCGGCCAATTTTAGACCCGGTGGTAATTTTAAATGAGAACAGTTGAAATTATTTTGCGGAATTTTATTTGTAATTTCGTCAATAACTAGAAATTGTAAGTTAAAATGATCACTGGAAGTAGTAGACATAATTTCTGCATTTACAATATCAGAAATATTAGTTTGTGTTGAATTGATACCGATAATTGGTATATTAATTTTTCTTGACTTTAAATTTAATCGTTTGAATAATTTCTTTGTAATAAAATTCGATTGAGCACCGCTATCTAGTAATGCTCTACCTAATACCTCGTTTCCTGAACTATCATAAATTAAAACTACCGCGGTTGACAGTAACGTGGCATTACTTTGATTGAAAAAAGTAAATAAGTTATCATTTGTTTGACATGATACTACAACGGTAGATTCGGATGTGGTTATTTCGTCTGAATGTGTTGAATTATTTTCTGAAGTAATTTTTGATGAGATTTGAGAACCACTTTGCGATTTAGCATTTTTATCGTTTGTGTCGTCTTGGGATCTGGCAGTGTTCTGCCTTTCCAAGTGCAACAAAGTATTGTGTTTTTTCTTACAACGTCTGCAAGACCCAAAAGTACAATCATAAGAAGTATGACCGCGTCGTAGACAATTTAAACAAACCCTCAAGGCTCTCATTTCGTTTACTCTGTTTGATACGGGAAGTTTGAGAAAGTTTTCGCAAAAATATACGAGATGTTCACCTTTACAAAATACACAATTTTGTTTTTGCATTGCAACATGAACGTACGATTTGTGTTCAAAAGATTTTTTGTTTTGTGTAGCTTGAGCAGGTTTTGAATCAATAGATCTTAAAAGTTCGCATCTTTCGATTAGAAAATCAATAAACATTTGAATTGTTGGCGAAACATCTTTTTTTGTCTTTATTTCCCATTCTGTTTTAGAAGAAATGTCTAATTTTGAAGACAATAAATAAATTAGCAATGTTTTCCACTTATCAACATCTTCCTCTAGCTTTTTTAAAGCCCTGAAATGCAACTGAAAATTATCAATAAATGCTCTTAGTGAAGCATGCGAATTTTTTGACACAACTGGTAAATCAACTATTTGCTTGACATGTTCCCTTATTGTAGATTTTTTGTTTTCGTACCGCTCTGTTAACAAATTCCAGGCTAATACGTAATTATCGTCAGTCACCTCTAATTGTTCGATGACATTTAGCGCTTCCGATTTTAAGGAACATTTTAAATAATGAAATTTTTGAACATTTCGCAAACTTTTATTTTCATTGATTAATGAATTAAATGTGTCGTGGAAACTGGACCACTTCTCGTATGACCCAGCAAATTCTGGCAAAGAAATTGGAAGCAATGGAAGGGGAACGTTTTGTTGAATATTTGTTTGACAAGAAGTGACTACACTTGGAGCTGGTTGATTTTGTTCGTCAATTATTTGTTGAGCATATGTAGCTATCGTAAAATATTTGTTTTCGAATTCAGCTCGTTCATTCGATTGTTGATCTGAAATGGCGCCCTTCGCAATTTCTTCATACATTTCAATATCAGACTGTATCCTGCAAAATTCATCAAAAACACCCTCTAGTTTTCTTAAGCGCATAGCTAATTCTTTTGTTTTATTTTGATCAGAAACATCTTGAACAAATGTTGTGAAACGAGTTAGCTGGGACTTTAATTGCCCTCTGCGAGCAATGAGCTTCTTTTGTGCATCTTCAGACATGATTAATAAATTGGAATTGAAAATAAGAAATTGGATACGTTTGATTTTATTTGTAGGTAAAAGTACCCTTAAAATCTACGACACTGAATAGCGATACAAAAGAATGAATCGTAAATCAATCGAATGACAGCCGCCTGAATTCGGGAATAAAACCAAACACCTGCGCGGCGAGCCGAGTTGCCCCTTTGCCCCTCCAAGATCGCTGCTTTAAATGACGAGTGCTAATTCGTGGGAATGTAATGTAATAACATAAAAAATGAACTTTCTCGTTTTGCTTGAAATTTGTACTTTGAAAAATTCGCTCAAATAGAGAAAAAAGGAACGGACTTACGGTTTTGGCATTGGCAAACTTCAGTTTCATCCGCTTTTGTCTTTGTACTTCGTAGCTTGATTGCTTCTTCAATTGTTGAAACTTGAAATTCAGTTATTCTAATTGTTGTTGTTTGTTGTAAGCCTTGATGGCAAAATTTGCGATCCGCAATCGAGGACCAAAATTCGGAACGATGGACCAAAAATGTAGCGTCTCGTGGTGTGACAATTATTTGTGACACGAACCACCAACTAGTTACCTACGTGGACTGTATAAAATAATCTTGAATAACTGAACTTTATTAAATTGAACTTATACACAAAATATTGTAAGTATAATAACAGGAATACACATGCTTCCTTGTCAACGACAACTTAGCTACTGTTAACTTAAAGGAAAGAAAATATATTTTATATTTTATCTGTCTGAATTCCCTTGCGGGCGCGCTCAACACGTGCAATCGAACACAGTGGCGTAACAACCGAACAGTAGGTTTATTTTTACATATTCATGGAATACGATAATGTTCTAAGAATATTTTATTAATTCACACTTTAATTCCAGTTGAAAATCGCCTTAGTTCTACACACTATGCTGTGAGGCCTGTTCAATTGCAACCTATCTTTTTTAAAAAAGAATATTTAGAATTAAAAAAAATACTTTGAATTAGTCAAACAAGAGGTCGTCCTCCTGAAAATATGAAGAAGAGCCGACTGGAATTTGAGCCCAGGTTAGCTGCTCTAACTGCAACACTAGATTAGAACTAGAGATGGAAGATGGTATACATGGTGATTCTTTTAAGGCGGCCATTAGAAAATTTCTTATTTGCCAATAAGATAGAAACTTGAAACCTGGGTTCCTGTCATAATCGATCATGGCGAATCCAAAAATACAATTTTCAAAATGGCGGCACTTTCGGAAATACCGGAAGTTGACGCCATCTTTGTTATTTTAAATGGATACCCCCCATTTTTATTTTATTTTTGAATTCGGCATTAAATTCTGCGTATAATGCACCCAGGCTGTCAGCACTTATCTGTCATAGTTTTTGACATATGCCACTTTTTCCTTTAAATTTAGCATTTGCAGGGGTTCATTTAAAAATTCATATCTCTTAAACCATTTAAAGTGGGTAAATGAGCTTTTTTAGGTTGATTCCCTAAAGTTCAAGGAATCATTTCCCTGTAGGGCTAATGTTCAACGATGTTTCCAATGGTTGCTGCGATTTTTTGAAGATGACAATCAAAAAATGCCAAAAAGTCATTTTTTTTAAATGGCAACGGGCAAATTTTATTATGGCAACCGACGTAGGATTAAATTTGAAAGGGACTTATATCAGGGTTTCCTATACCTATCTCAAATAGTTTTTTAATTATTCGTAGTTTTTTGTAAAAAAATATAATTTATTAAGATTAGCTTGTTACCGAGCTTGTTACCAAGCAACAAACATAGTAACAGTGTCAAAAAATATTAATTTAAATTACCTAAATCAATACAAAAATTAATGAGCTAGGTCGGTATTACAAAATATGCTCGATATGTGCACCGTTTTGATTCAAACACTCAATAATCCGACGTTGGACGGCTCTGGTAGCGTTTCTGATTTCATTCCCATCAATGCCATTCATGGCTTGGGTTATTTTTAGTAATAAGTCTTCCCTCGACGTGGGTGCAGTTTCATAAACGATATCTTTAATCCGCCCCCATAAATAAAAATCTAATGGTGTCAGATCCGGGGATCTTGGGGGCCACAACCATGGACCTCTATTTCCCCACCATCTGTCTTGAAACAATTGTCTTAGTCTTAAATCTACGGCATTTGTTGAATGCGCTGGTGCCCCATCCATTTGATACCATAAGTTGACGGCATGCTGCAATGGTAGATTATCGACAAAATCTTGGACTACATTGTTAAGAATGTCTAAATATCTGTCTCCATTCAAATTTTCATCATACATGTACCAATGCAACCGATTATCCATTAATAAACAGAAAACGTTTACGGAAAATTGAATTTGATTTTCAACTTCATAGATCAGGTGTGGATTTTCTGCGGCCCAAAAATGTCGATTTCTCCTATTAAATACTCCAGCCTGTACAAATTTTGCTTCATCAGTCCAAATAATCCGACTCAAAAAATTTGGGTCTTCCTGTTTTTTTATCAAAAGCTCTTCACAAAAAGTTATTCGTCTTGGAAAATCGGTTGGACGAAGTTTTTGTAGTCGTATAAAAGAATAGGGATGTCGTTTGTGGTCATGTAAAATTCTTTGTATCGATGAGAACGTCAATCCCAAATCAAATTTTGCTGCTCTTATCGATGATCGTGGAAATGCGCCAAAATACCCCAGAACATTTATTTGATTATCTTCAGATTCCCTAAAAAATTTAGTCCTTCTTGCAGGATGAATATTTCCTCCCTGAAGAAACTTGTTTTTAAGTCTAGAAAACTTCTGTTTATTCATCGGCGGCAAATTTTGATATTTTGCATTAAACTCGCGACATGTTCTTGCAACGATTTTTTGGCAGTTGCCATGTATGAGAAATAAATCAAAAACAACTTCATTCGTATAAAAAGCCATTTATGCTTACAAAACAAAATCAAGAACGTGCGTAACTTAACTTAACTTTTAATTAATGGAGAACTAAAAGATGACAGTTCTAAAACTAATTTTTTTCTTTGGTTCCATAGGCTTCTATGTTTTTTGGGAATAACGTTTAATCTTTTACAAAAAACTACGAATAATTAAAAAACTATTTGAGATAGGTATAGGAAACCCTGATATAAGTCCCTTTCAAATTTAATCCTACGTCGGTTGCCATAATAAAATTTGCCCATTGCCATTTAAAAAAAATGACTTTTTGGCATTTTTTGATTGTCATCTTCAAAAAATCGCAGCAACCATTGGAAACGTCGTTGAACATTAACCCTACAGGGAAATGATTCCTTGAACTTTAGGGAATCAACCTAAAAAAGCTCATTTACCCACTTTAAATGGTTTAAGAGATATGAATTTTTAAATGAACCCCTGCAAATGCTAAATTTAAAGGAAAAAGTGGCATATGTCAAAAACTATGACAGATAAGTGCTGACAGCCTGGGTGCATTATACGCAGAATTTAATGCCGAATTCAAAAATAAAATAAAAATGGGGGGTATCCATTTAAAATCACAAAGATGGCGTCAACTTCCGGTATTTCCGAAAGTGCCGCCATTTTGAAAATTGTATTTTTGGATTCACCATGATCGATTATGACAGGAACCCAGGTTTCAAGTTTCTATCTTATTTGCAAATAAGAAATTTTCTAATGGCCGCCTTAAAAGAATCACCATGTATATTTATGAAATATTTGTAATGGTAGGTACCTATATAAAAATAAAAAAAACTAATCCAGAAGCAATAAAGCTCATATTACATCTTTAATTCACAGGCAAACGACGAGAAATCCGCCTCTAACAGATTTATGAACAATGATTATCATAAAGTTCTCAGTCCGAAGACTGGTTGGACGCGTACCTCCATCATTTCCTAGCCAGAACTAGCCTACGCATTTCACAACTATTTGAAAGCAGCAGTATAATTTGGGCCTACCCTCGGGCCTACCCCTCTTTTTATTTCTATCTGACTCTAGTATGTCGCGAACTATTCCTTCGTGTCTCAAAAGGTTTCCCACCATCCTATCCCCTCTATTCTTTATCGTCTTCCATACCTTTCGCTTTTCCCCAACTCTTTCTAATACCTTCCTCTAGCTAACCTTCTCTATCCACGGTATTTTATCTTTATTAAACGAAAAACAAAAGAGCCATCAGTTGGTTTAGAAGACCAATAAGAATTTGGGCTCGGTCCTTCTGCAAAACGCAGAAATAACTTTGTACTCATCTAGCAACAAACTATACCTTTAACACGCATGTTATTCTTGTAACATTCTCCTTTTATACAATAGTGTTGATAAAAGAACAGAAAATTTCCCAAGGGTCCTTTTCTCCCCGTATTACACCAACCTGCTTGTTCTACCCGATAATTCAGTTTTTTTGTACCCTCTCTCTGTCTTTGAGGCGTAATATTTAACAACTTCGGACACATCTTCTAACGTTTCATAGAAAAAAAGTCACAATCACACGGCTCTGTCTGCTCTGCGTAAGAATTAGTTCGTTAATTTTCTTATCCTTATAAGCGGCGGATTTGGTCAATTCCACCCCACAAAATGGGTATTTAATCCACGTTTTGTTCCCAAGCCTACCAAACTAATTCATTTAAAGTTAAACCGCTTTTCAATTCCAATTCTCCTTTCCATGTCCCAGTCACAAATTTCAGGCGTATTTGGTGAATTTATTTCTTCGGGGACGTGGCTTTCACATAGGCGTAGACTACAGAGTATTAAAAATGAAAGCAGCAATTATAAATTCACAATAAAAAGAGTTTGCAAAACAACCCAGTTCCCTAATCTTTTACACTTTTCAACATAAAAATAACATCTATATTTATACAAATGCTTTAAAAGCGTGATCATTTGTGTACGAAAATAACTAAACTCTCCGCCCGTGGAAACAAATCCTGTTCGTCTCCGGAGCAGGATAATAAAATCCTTAGAAAGAGCTTCTTGTTCGACAACAGTTATAAAAAATGCTGACTAGTGGAAAACTGTAGCCCAGACGAGGCTTGTAAATATGTGAACGGCATAAGAAAATGTAACAGCGTTTGGAAATGATGGCACTTTTTTCCGCTTTCTGTCTCTCTGGAATTGATTGCGTTTTCTAAGTCGTGTGTAGATAGAGCAGGGCTTTCACGAAGAGCTTGATATTCGATTGTTCGGCGCATGAAAGCGATCATTGTTGCATGAAATAGATTAAAGACAAAGGTTAGGACAAAACATTACTCGGTATCGTTAAGTGCGTATTTCACATTTTCTTTTTAAGATAAATTTTCACTTTGCAGGAAAATTTGCATTGTAAATTTGAATGCAGATACGCTAATCTTGTACATATACTTCAGTTCGACTTAGATCCTGCAAAGGATACACACATCTAGAAAAGCAGCGGAGAGTGAACTTTAATTTTATAGAAATATCGAGGGGGCAGTGTTATGAATGAAGTTTATTAAGGGAGCCGCCGTTGAGTCATCCGAAGTTGTTTATGTGCTGCGACAGTTTTATGGACGAGATAGTTATTGTTAGAAGTTAGAAGTTTTCAATTTTGCATGTTTCGAATGTGCATGGAAAACCGTAGACCACTGGTTTCGTCCTTTTGGGACTCAGTTATAGTTATTTATTCTTCTTCCTCCAGATGGTAATAAATTATCTCGTCCATAAAACTGTCATAGCACATAAACAACTACAGATGACTCAACGACGGCGCCCTTAATAAACTTCATTCATAACACTATTTCTCATGCCCTTTCGAAAGCTTCTGAAGAAATTCATGGGCTTCAGCTACGTATCCATTTAAGCTTTTAATGGGCTACCTTTCAGGCAACCGTGTTCTCTGAGGATTTTTCTTCTTCTTTGATTCATTTTCTTTCAATTTCTTTCCATTTTTCTTATTGCCATATTTCCTCGTCTCTCGTTTCCCCTTCAACTCAGTTCATTTCAAATCTTCTCCAGTTTCTAATTTATTTGTGAATTTGCCTCTCTGACATCAATGCACTTATTACATCGTTTCGCCAACAATTCAATACTCTAAAAAATATTCATTCGGTATGTCTTCAAAGTGTGCCCAAACTGCAGCTTACACCTCTTCGTCGCCAAAATATTGATCCGCTGCGATACCTGGATCTAAGTATGTCGGTCTGAGAAATTTTGACGCGTACTTCGTATATCTGTTAATATTAGGCAGTAAAACTCGAGGTAAAACTCGAGTCACATCACAATGTTAAAAGTAGAAGAACGTTGATAAATTCCTCAATAACCCAGAGAAGCAAATAAATGCCAATATAATTAACATGCCTACATAACGTCTTTTCCTTAAATTGGGGGCGTAAATTAACTGTTTACATTACTGTTATCCCCGTGTCCCTATTGATAATTCACAGAAACAAAACACTGAGTTTACAGAAGCAAGGAAAAAACGAAGTAAATCAACTTCGGCAAGTTCCCAACTCAAATTTCCAGTAATTACATTAGGGAATTCCCGAAAGTTACTGCGGGTAAGGCATTACCTTGCCCCACTTTATTTTTTCTCGGTACTCGTGGGGGCGGTGGCGATTGTTATCGGGAAAACGAGTATTAATGACCAACATCGGGCCACTTTCACGGAAAATGTATTTTCCAGCTATAACGCTAGTCTCTCGGGTTAATTTCGTTATGAATCAATTTCACGGAAATCCCACAGCGCTTCGCAGTATTTTGACTCCACGACCTGTTCGTGCTGCACAACTAAGTGGGCAAATAAAACGACGTATGCACTGAAAATAGTTCCATTTAGAAACAAAACAATAACTTGACTTAGTAGCCGAGTCATAAGCGCCACGTCATTCGCCTCCTTTCGCAATAAAAAGGAAAAAGTATTGCACAAACTGAATTCCTTCATCAACTTTGTTGGTTCGAATCGTGAGTTAAATGAAATGATGCATCAAGCCCCTGTAGCAGAAAAATTAGAATGACATTTCAATCCTCCATCAGCCCCACACTTTGGTGGCCTGTGGGAAGCAGGCATAAAGTCTGTTAAATCACAGTTCTTGATGACAAATTCGGAACTAAAGACATCTGTTGCAATAAAAATCGTAGCAACCTATATGTATGCAAACGGAAATGTGTAATTTTAATGAAAAATTGAAAATACTGAGTACAAGCGTTGCATGTTGGAATATTTAAAATGAAACACATGGGTTTCAATTATCCGTCATGACCGGTCTCTAGAGGGCTCGCCTCCCCTCATATTTAATTTATGTAAAAGTTGGGGACGCCAGAAGTACTATTAGCGAACATTTACATTTGGCACTTCAGTTAAAACAACAATAATGAACACTCCGATTTAAATGCAGTTTTCCTAGATCCGACCCACGTATTGGTGCATAATGCACAGCACAAAATAAAATAAGGCTGAACACACAAGTTTTGATTTCTGTGTAGGTCGTAGGAACCTAACTTCAGTCACAAATTTTATTGATGCAAAATGTTCAAAATTTCCAATGTAAAAGTTGCAGGTTTGTCGAACTGGCACATCAGGGCTGTACTCAAGACGAGACTTAAGGTAAATGTACCAGTGCCCGTCATTGTCCCAGTGATCGACATAAAATCACTTTGGCAACATAAATTAAGACTTTATAGGACCATACAAATGAGATCTCAATGTTTTAAGCTTCTAGAGCCATCTCGTATCAGTTTTGTAAAGTTACATTACTGTTCTGTCAATTTATTTGTCAGTAAAAAATTTTGAAAATTTTCATTTTTTGCGACTGCGTGGTAGTGCATATTAAAACGATTAGTTCCGTTAAGGAAGTGACTCCCACTTCTAAACTCAAGAAACCGGTCTAGTTCAACTCGTACCACATCAAGTAAGTTTTTCTTAATATATAAACTATATTTTTTATGAAAATACAAGAATTCGTGCGCTAAAACTAACCTAATTTAAATTTTTTACTGTGGCGATTACTGGTACTCAGATTATTGGCTATTTCCCAATCATCGTCATGTGTGCCGAACACTGGAACCATGATGACTAAAAACAAAACTGCAATTTCTAATTTATTATAACGCTTATATCAAATTAAATTTGTTGGCGATATTCCTGTGAACCAAACAAATATACGTACCAGTGGTCGTCATATAAATATAGTTTAACCGAAGGAGCTGTGCATTATTAGAGTTTAGGCCGAACACTGGAACATTGAACTGACGAACACTGGGTTTTTCATTTTTAGAGCATATGGCCCGTTTAAATTATAGTCAAGATGACATGGAAAGTACTTTAAATGCGGTAAAAAATGGATCGACCATTTATTCTGCCGCAAAAAAATTCAAAGTTCCTCGAAGCACCTTATCCAATAAGGCGAAAGGAAAAACTCCTATTTTTAGGAAAATGGGCCCTCCGTCTGTTCTTTCCGACGAAGAGGAGTTAGCCCTAGTAAAATGGATTTTTCATTCGGCTCAAAAAGGATTTCCTGTGGGAAAGGAACAATTATTAAATAGCGTGCAGATGTTGATTAAAGAGTTGAGAAAACCAAATTGTCCTTTTACTAACGATCGACCAGGAAGACGCACTGGTACGAAGCATTTCTTCGTAGGCATCCAGAAGTTGCAAGAAGAGTTGCCCAAAATTTAACAAACACGAGGGCAATAGTTACAGAAGATAAAATCAGAGGGTGGTTTATGGAGATACAACAGCACTCTGAGAAATATGATCTCTTAGAAGCAATTTCAGATAGCGAACGAATTTTTAATTGTGATGAAACTGAATTTTTTCTCAGTCCAAGTAACAATAAAGTTCTAGTGAAAAGGGGGCAAAAGATCATTCATACAATTATAAATTCGGATGAAAAAGAATGTATAACTACTCTAATTATGAGTAATGCTGCAGGAAAAGTAGCACCGCCCATGATTGTGGTTAACTTGAAGTGAGTGCCCAAAAATTTAGCAACATCCATTCCATCCAGCTGGGCAATAGGAAAATCGGACAACGGGTGGATGACTGGTCAGACTTTTTTTGAATACATATGCAATGTATTTTACCCATGGCTCGTAGAAAATAATATATCTTTTCCGATCATTCTCTACCTTGACGGACACGTATCACATTTGACCTTGCCTCTCAGTGAATTTTGCAAATCGAAACAAATTGAACTGATAGCGTTGTATCCTAATGCCACACACATACTTCAGCCAATGGATGTTTCTGTGTTCCATCCCTTAAAATTAGCCTGGAAAAAGGGAGTACCTAAATGATTGGAGAATTGAAAATGCTGGTATTCGCCTTCGTCGCGACAATTTTGGAATCTTACTGAATACCGTCCTCCAAAAGACAATTAAACCTCAGCTCCTGATAAATGGATTTAGAACTTGCGGTTTATTTCCTCTAAACCCAAATGCTGTAAAGTACTTCAGGATAAAAAGTCAAATTGATAATAATATTGATACCATTAATAATGAAGATAATGAAAATGAAGTGAAAACTCACTTCAAATATTTTGAAACTTTAATTTCAAATAAAAAATTGGAATTATTTAGAAAATCCGGAGAAGAATGGACTGGTCCCATACAAGACGCCGAACTCTTCTATATATGGAAAAAAATCCGTCAGAAGGCAATAAAAAGACCATTTCTTCTGAAATTGGAAAAAGTAAGAAAAAGTAAAAAAGTATTATTTCGTATTTGTTACTCTAGATGATTCAAATGTTAATATTGAAGAGCAGAATTTAGAGTTTAACTTCGACCTAGACCCTAGACGGAAATAATGAAGAACAAAATACCAATATTGGAGAAGAGTTGTTTGAAAATCGAAGAGTAACTGTTTATGAGGTTGACGAAGGTGGGACTCTTACTGAAATTGGTGGAAGAGTCCATACTGAAACACGGAGTGACAAAACTCCCTCGCCTTGCCTCATTAATAACAAGAGCCAAGAAGTAAAAAAAGCTAAACTTAGTGACGAAACCACTGATGAAATACAGAACGAGACAAGTTCTACACATTCTCTCATTAATAGCATAATTCAACAAGCGGAAAAAAAATCCTTCACCCTCAAACATCAGAGCAACCGAAAAAATTCCACCATTACCTTCCACGAGTAAGATTCCTGAGGGCATACCCTCGCCTTTCAAAAGAGTTCTTTTTTGGCCAAATTCGCCAAAAAGTAATAAAAAAAGAAAAGCAACTGAGAAGGTTCCTTCAGTTGCCACTTCAAATGAATGGCAACAATATTATAAAAATAAGGAAGAGAAAAAATTGAGGAAAATCGAAGAGACAGAAAATCGGAAAAAGCAAAGAGAAATAAAGAAGACGAATAAGGAATCTAATAAAAGAGGTATCAGACAAGTTGAAGCGTTGCTTGAAAATGTTTCAGAAAGTTGGTTTTGTTTCATTTGCGAGACTAGTAGCCAAGAAGACACGATAAAATGTATGAAGTGTTCTAAATCGGTACACGAGAATTGTGCGGGAGTTTCGAAAAAAGTAAAAAAATATGTTTGTTTTATATGTATTGAATAAGTAAAGATTAATTATTTATTTATGATGTTGGATGATTTGCTAAGGCCTTTAGGACAATTTTTGTCAACGATACTGGCATGTATTAGAATGGTATAATAAATGCTTTTAGCTTATGACGAACTCTGGTACTGCCGCATGACGAATACTGGTGCATAATCATTTTTGGTATGACGGAGACTGGTGCACATGACACTTTATTAAATAAAATTAAATTAAATATATATCTACAAATGTAAAGTTACAAAACAATGCAATTTTATTACTTAACTCATTCATCTAAAAATTGGTTTCAGAGGTCAGTGTTTTAAGATGATAGTTTAAAAAATATTACACTTGAAATTTGTGACTTACTCTTAACCTGACGAACACTGGTACATTTACCTTACAAGTAATTAATACTTTACAAAAACATATTCTAAGTGGAACACAAATGCTGAAGCAAATAAAAATTTGTACACTCGCGAGGGTAATACAAGGTTTTAGATTATATACATATATACTAATAATCTATAAGGCATAGGTTTAAAAATATCCAAGTTATCAAGACTCGATTTGCAGATATGCACTGAGACTTATCCGACTTAAGCGTAATCAGTATACACTTCGGTGAAGGTTAGCACTTACATACTCTGCCTAACTTTCTTTTGGTTATTTAACTGTAAATACCTACATAGGTACCTATGCAAACGTAAATTCTCAAATTTAATCCGTGAAGTGGCAACATACCCCTACATGGCGTTAGTAATTCAAACCTTTTGAGCGGATGTTTGTCAAAGCTAATATCCTTTGATAAAGGTGTCGATAATTCAAGACTTAAATTTCCAGTTTGCTGAACATGCACCGCCTCTCTTGTAATAGTACAATGACAACTTTTCTCGATGAAATCTGGGACAAAGTTAACAGTGAATGGTTCTCACCATATTGTTCTGCATTACAGATCTCACAGGCTGCACTGTCTTACTGCTTGTTCTTATGCTTCATTTGTCGGGTCAATAAACGCGTAAAAAGTATACTTGATTCATTGATGTAATCTCCATTTCTAATCTCGCAAACCACGCACTTACATTCAGTTTCTACTTATCAGAACTTTTACATGTTGGGGTTTTAAAATTCGAAATTCCTCCCAAAGAGATTAAAATTTCGCGAACCATTTTGAAACAGGATTTAATTTTTATTTTGGTTCGTAATGTATAAAACAATTTCCAAAGGGCTTTTGCCCATCTCTTAAATAATTTATAAACAAGTCACCCTCCGGCTGCTACAAAAATTTTAATGGTGATTGATAGCTGTCACTGGACGGCTATAAATAAATAAATTCGACGGAAATCGGCACGAGTTCATCTCTTTTTCGGATTCGGCCCTCGTCAAATTTCATTTTGTCTGTTAATTGGTAATTATTATTCTACATTGTGTCTGAACCTGCATCACGAGTTCAGAGTTCAATACGTGCATTTAAACATCTTACCTACTTGTTAGTCATCTCACATTACGATTTTACGGGACTGTCCAAAATAAGTAAGTTGACAGCGTATACATATTATATTATCAATTTAATTTTAGCATTTTTGATGTCAAAGCGAGTGTCAAAGTATTTACTTTACTTAAAGTTTAGAGTGATACTCTGCCGCAAGTTCAAATATACTTTAAACCCATAGTCAAATAATGTAATATCGATAAGACATAATGTAGGCGGAATTGCAAATACAAAGTGCCTCGCAAAATGCTTTCCAATTCTCTATAAATCAATTCAAAAAATATTTCAACCAATTCAAAGTAGGGGCTGCTTGATGGGCTGGATGTGTTTGTCTCGGTTTAGGTATTGCATACTTTTTAACTTTTTCGAAATTTTGAAAAGTTTCTGTTGAAAATACAATTCGAAGACAATATTATTTGTGACGTGCCTTTCGTGGCAAAGCAATCGGAAAATGGGAAACTAAATTTTAAAAAAATCAATCCGGACAATTTTCAAATAAATTCTATCACTTCCAGAGAATAAAAAACGATATAAAAATATGTATTTAAGCAATATCTGCATATAGCGAGGAAGTTTCATAATATTAACATTAACTTTGCCATAAAGCCTAACTTTATATTTATACAACGTTTCCAATATAAAATCGAAATAACTACATATTTCAAAGCTGCCTCCAGATCACCATTAACTTCGCCAATATGAGATCGTAAAAATTTTACTACCACGTATTAGTTTTACCTACCTACTGCTTTACATTGACAGCGGCAAAATTTGAAAACTTTCCCGATAATAACAGGTAGGTATTAAATCATAAAAATGAATGAATGAGTGAAATAGATAAAACAGACATGCAGATTGTCCCTTTAAACTTTAAAGCTCAACAAAAATTAAGTGTGAAATCTTGAGTAGAAATGATGATGACATGTATACTTACCACTCAAATTTTTAATGAAAAACACTTCGGCAAAAGCATGGCGGCATTAAAGGGTTGTAACATTATTGGGAACTGCCTTATAAAAACCGCTAAGCTAGCTGGTGAGTTACACAGTGTGTTAATGACCAGAAATATTCAGTTTTTACACAAAACAGGAATTAAGCTAATCGAAGAACGTGGTTTATGAACGACCTCGTGAACGACGACGACGAATTCAGAAGGCTTGCTCCCCAAAAGACAATCTTTTATTCGCAGTGTCCATTTCGACGGATGCCTAGGTGGAGGATTACATATATTTTAATACCTTGTGTGGCAGCAAGACCAATATTGTCCTAACCTGCTCCTGTTTCCCCTTTTTCACTATTAATTTCACTCGTAAACATACAAACCCGTCCCTTCTATCTTACCTAAAAGAAAATAAATAAAATGGAAAAAACGCAGTGAAAATTTGAGTTTAGAATAAGAAACAATATAGGTAGTCCAGCCTTTTATGAACCCACCACTTGAACAAGCAGAAAACTGGAAAACTTGAAATCGAATACGTATCCAGCTGGCGAGGATTGACCACTCCGTAATTTTGGTGTACAAGATGATGCAAATGTCTGCAATTGTCTAGTAATTGTTTGAAATTTTTGCAAATGTCTGCAATTTTTGCAATTGTCTGTAATTTTTGTAATTGTCTAGAATTTTTGCAAATGTCTGCAATTTTTGCAATATTGTCTGTACTTTTTGCGCTTCAAATTTACAAGGTGTTTGCTGTTTTAAACGGGTTATGAAAATTAATTAATTTTCGTAATGTGACTATAGTACTTAACGGTTGTTATTTTTGTATTGATATAAATACTTAACAACAATTTTTATGTTCACATCTCAAAAATAAATTAATTTGTTCTCATAGCCTTGGCTATTCTCGGGGCTATTCTGAAACAACAAGCGCCTTGTAAATTTGAAGCGTTATATCTCAAAAACTATTCAAGGTATCATCAAAAATTAAACTATGCCAAAATTGTATTGAAAAGTCCCATCCGATGAAGTGTCACTCATCATAGGGTGCTATTTGAAAAAAAAATAGTGACGTTATAACTCGAGGTCATATGACCGTATGGCGATAAAACTGACACCAGAGTGTGGGCAAACGACGTATCCGAGCGTTTTCTAGAAAAGTAAAAATGAGGCTGTAAACGAATTTATGCGTTACTTCTTTGGCATACTGTATAATTAGGGTGGTTGCTAGGTCTTCACCACACGCAAGTGAAATTTGCAAAATTAGCCGTTGTAGGTGAGGTTTGAAATCACCCAGGGATGGTAAAGACGTTATACCACCTATATTAGGTATATACGACTTTTTATTTATAACCGAGAATAATTTAAAAGCTAGACTTATAGTAGAAATGATACACATCCAAAAAGACAAAAATTATTTAAATGGCAGACCTGACATTCAAAATTTAAGTCAAATTTACAGTGACATAATTACGTAAATCTGCTCTCTACCACTTGATTCTAATTTAACACATGTACCTACATTTATTTCCTTTTTCATAGTTATCAAAATCAAGTGTGCTAAATATAATTTCTATTTTTAATTTTAGATTCATATAAGTATTTACTGTTATTTACAAATTTTATTAAGAAAAAAATTTTAAAAAATGTCAAATATTTTTTATAAGTATGTACTTTATACATTTTTAAATAAAATCTTGATAAAGCCCCCGAACGGGGGCGAAACTTCGATTTTTACAAAAAGTATTTCAATTTCTGCCAATAAATTCACGAAATTTATAAATATAACCGTGAAATAACTCATAAAAACACAATTTTTTTTCAAATAAGTACATAAATATGTACGTCACTTCACTAAATGACAATCAGTGTCATGCTCTGTGTCATGGCAAATGTCATAACAATCATTCATGTATTTGTTACTACAGAATCCAACCAGTGCAATAAAATCACATTGCACTCAAAATAGTGAGGAAAACTCCATATTACTGCACGGTTGTAGATAAAATTTCATTATTCAACGTGTTGAGTAACGATTCATGGTAACGATTCAATGGTTTATGGGCAATAAAAAAATTCAGTTGTAGCATATCGAGGATGCTGTAACGCAAATGCCATCGTTTTCTAAATATCAAAAAAGCTAGCTCTGAAACCCTAAAAGTGCAACTTTGAGTTTCGTAGACAAAATATAATGTTCTACTCGAGCGTTGAATATTATTAATTCAATTAATATTTGTAAACAGTGGTACCGTTGGATTCAGAGTTTTTCGTCGTAGCTCGTGCTCTCGCCTGTCTTTCGACTACTGATCAAAGTCGCTCAGCTGTCAATCTATACCGAAATAAGGAGTGCACGCAACAAATTCATTCTCAGTATTAGTTTGGCCGACTAGTTCCCTGCTTTTCCAGATAATTTTTGTCCAGCGATAACTAATTGGAGCTATTGCACTGCAAAACATAAATCGTCAAATAGGTGCAAAATGGCAAAACGAGTGAGATTTTCTAAAAGAAGGTTCATTCAGGAAGTGTTAGCCCATAGTCCGTTTAACTGGAAAGTTATTCGCAAGAATTTTACAGAAGTGTGTGGCAAATCACTTTGGCGTTTTCTGCATCCTCACTATATCTGAATGCGATATACGGTCATGTGACTTTAGCGTTTACAGTATTTCTAAATAATGCTATAACTCCCTAATAACGTTCCGAAATAACATTACATAAATAACTACCCTAGAGACCTGGACGGGCCGGGTTTGAAAAATTAGGCCCGTGCAGGTCATACCTAACTTTATCACCCCCAAAAAAGTACTTTGGTGTACCCCTTTGGCATTGATTTTAGGACCCAAATTTTGCACCTATTGCTTTCAAAAGTTACCCTCGAATCAGGAGTTTTGATCAACTCCATAAAGATGAAGAAAACGTAGAAAGGCCAACGGCACAATCATAGTTCCTCAGTGAGTCATGTGACCTTGAAATTGGAATCTAAAAAGCACAGGTAAACAAGAAAGAAAACTTGTTTGTACACGCAAACATTGCGAAAGATAAAAATATCTTGTACCTGCCCAATAATTAGAGTAAGTGATTAGGATTGCCTACCCTACATTCATTCGTTCATACCTACGTTGTTTCCAATATGTCAAACTAGGTAGGTAGGAATAAAAATTAATTCACCTGTCGAAAAGTTACGAATATGCAGTAATTTAATACATTGGTTTGTTGATAAATAAAGCAGTCGTTCAGAAAATAATAAACAATCAATGATTACTTAATAATATTTCAAGCATAGGTGTTTGTGACACATGTTTGAAACATAACAATCTGCACCTGTATCTGTATGTCAAAGCATAACAAATTGAACTAAACAATTGTTAACGACAAACATGCATTTAGCAATCATGGGTTGCACCATTACCCAACATTATTGGAATAAGAAAAGCAACAGAAATGCCCACATTCAAAAATACAGTGGGCACTTTTCTCACATAAAAAATGGTATTGTCATTTAGCGCATGTTATTAGGAGACCATTGACATCCGTGCAGTAAAAACGCACACAAATAGTCAAACATTGATTTCAAAGTGGTTATTGAACTGTCTGAACACGGAGACTTGCTAATTTTGAGTTTATACTCTCGAAATGAAATTTATGGATTATCAATGTTGGCTGAATTAATGCAAATGAAAAACTTACCACTCTCGATGTAGGGTATCAAAACAAAAAGGAGGAGCACGTATGCACACTCACAAACCATTGTATTACACTTAGAAACCACACAAGCACCACAAAAATCCACTAAAAACGTCTTAATCCATTCCTACAGTGCACACACAGCTGACTGCATAATCTCCCACATTTCATGATTTCCAAACCTTTGTCTTAATGGACATTTGCGCATGCGTTTGTTGTTATAGAATAGTACTGTTTGGATGTTCCAACATGTATTGCCAAAAATTCTCAGTACAATAAATTGAAGGGAGCTGTTTGTACTTTGGAAATTAATGGTCAATTAATTGATCGTAGATCTGTTTACACTGTACACGAACATGGAATAATGACAAAATCGCAACAGTCAGCACGTCAGACACTTCCCTTGCAACCCACTTTCGGTTTCTTCGCCATCTATTACCGCTTTCATAAATTCCTGCAGTCGGTAATGCAGGATGTTATACGACGATACCCGTTTAGTTTACTCACGGATCTAATATGCGGTAGTGGGGATACGATAAAATGACTGGGGTGTAGTGACCGCCATGTTGAGCTCATTTTTAGTGTCTAGAATGATTCTTAATAAGTTAACCCCACACGCCAAAAGACAGCGACACAGCAATTAAACTCGACATGTATTTCACTGACAATGTCAGCATTGTCAGGAGTTGAAGATTAATCTTGGTGGAACCATCATCAATCTTATTATTTTCAAATGCGTACCTGTGGCTAAATTATGTTTTAAGCTAGTTTCAGTCATCATAAGAATTATTTAAAGTGCGATCATTGCCATAGAAGAAAACGACGATGTCACATTCAAATTGCAATAAAGAAGTATTTTCAGTTTGTTGCTATTCTGATAAAGCGAAACAAAATGAAAGAAAATTCCGTAAATTTACTTTTTCAGAAATAAATCAAAAACGAAGAATATTTTTTGGGATTTTTAAGACCATCTTGATAGTCCCCTAACTGCATATTTTATTGCACTTTAGAAACATTTCTCATAAAGGTATGTTATTTCTCAAAATCAACAATTTTCCAGATAATCTCTAATATCTCGAAAATTATTAATTTTAAAAAATAACCTACTTTTACGAAAAATGTTCGGAATGTTATGGAGAATCTTAAACTACAGTAAAATAGGCAGTATCATTTTAAAAAAAATCTCTACATTTTGGTGGACCATGCTGTATAAAAGAAAATATTTTAAAATGTCTTGATATGTTATTTGGTTGAACGGCCATGTTGGAATGAAAATTATATTGCAATCTTTCCATCTTTCGCATATTTAGCCGAGATACACAGTAAATTGTGCATTTAACAGTACCTAGTAGTAGTGTGGCCATTGCAACGCAGATGGCGCTGGCCTTTCAGTTTATTCTTTTATTTTTAAATACTAAATAATAATTTAAAGATAGGACTGCCGACTAATCCACCCAGATTTATACGGTTGCCGTTAAAGCAAATAACCTTGAAAATCCCAAAACGAGATGAGACCACAGGATAAGAACATAGAACCACCAAGTCTCGAAGAAGTGAAAAGTGCTATAAAACAATTAAAGAACAACAGAAGTAAAGGAAAAGATGAGATAGAAGTCGAACTGATAAAATATGGGGGCCACGGGCTGCACAACAGAATACACAAGCTGCTCCAGGACATATGGGAGAAACAGCAAATGCCGAGGGAGTGGAGACAAGCAATAATATGCCCATTACATAAAAAGGGAAATAAACAGGAGTGTGAGAACTATAGAGTAGCCCTATTTAGCAATGTATACAAAATATTTGCAAAAATATTACCACAAAGGTTGAAGAATAGTACGGGAGAGATGTTGGGGGAATACCAGGGAGGATTTAGAGAGAACAGATGTACTATAGACCAAATCTTTACCTTGAGACAGGTACAGAGTGAATCTGAGGAGCAGAATGTGCAGCTACACATGGCTTTCATAGATTTCAAACAAGCTTATGATAGTGTAAACAGATGACAGTTGGATGGAGTAATGCGACAACTGGGAGTCCCGGTGAAAATAATTGCCTTGGTGAAAATGGCTTTGGAGAGCACAGAATACCAAGTTCGAATAAATGGCACGATGCCAGAAGGTTTTATGGTCGGCAATGGTCTGAAGCAGGGAGACCCACTGTCGGCGGTGCTCTTTAATCTGTTACTAAAGCAAATTATTAGAAACAGCAATATAAACAGAGATGGTACAGTGCTTAAGAACTCACACCAGTGTATTGCATAATGCTGATGATGTAACTTTGATAGCAAGAACAAAGGAAGAATTGAAAGAGCTCGTAAGGCGGCTAGGAGACGAAGCAAGAACTTATGGATTAAGTATAAACGAGCTAAAGACAAAGTACATGACGACAAAGAAAGCAAAAGAAGAGGAAGAACATCTGAGCGTGAAAAGTGGAAAAGATAGAAAGAGCATATTTGAAAGAGTGGAGAGTTTTAATTTTTTGGGGACAGAAATTACAAGAAACAACGACCAACTAAGAGAAATTGAAAAAAGAATAATGATAGGTAGCAGAAGTGCTGGGGCTCTGAGGACAGTGTTGAGGGACAAGAATGTGTCAAGAAAAGCGAAGATACGGATATACAAGACCATTATCAGACCGACAGTAACTTATGGAAGTGAAGCATGGGTTTTAAGAAAGGAAGACCAGCAGAAATTAGAGATCTGGGAGAGGAAAATATTAAGAACAATTTTTGGAGGGATAAGGGATGGAGATGAGTATAGGAGAAGAAACAATGCCGAGTTGAGAGAAATGTTCATGGAAGCGGACATAGTACAGTATGTGCGTGCGCAGAGAATGAGATGGATAGGGCACGTTGCTAGAATGGGAGAAGAACGTATACCGAGACTGATGCTTGAGATGAAGAGAGAGACAAGAAAGAAGAGAGGAAGGCCTAAGAGAAGATGGAGAGAATGTGTGGAGGAGGATGTCAGGAGACTAGGCATTAAGGGCTGGACAAGCAAGGCACAAGACAGAGGGGAGTGGAGAAAAATAGTAGGACAAGCCATGGGCCTATAAGGCCTGAAGAGCTAATATATACAGGGTGGGGCAAACTCCTGGGGATGGACGATAGAGGCCATACAGTTATAGTTAGAAAGAAAAACTAATAACAAACTCTATCTTGTTTCAAAAATTCTATTCCATAAAAATATTTTCAATTATACCAGGTGCGTCCAGATAGTTGGAATTAAGTACAACTTTGTTATTTCTTATGGAATGTGTATAATTTTATATTTTTTCCGGCTTCAAAATGATAATTTAATGGTACTTTGATAACATGATTCTATGTCTATTGTTAATGGTTATTGAGAAATAAATGTTTTCCCGAAAATTTTGACAGATAAATAGTACATTTCAAAAATGTATATCTTAAAATTGGTAGAAGTTAAGAGGATGAAATTGGTATTGGTAAATATCATGTAGTTTTTTACAGATTTGTTGAATTTTATTTATACTATACAGGGTGTTTGCAAAAAAATGTTTTCTGAAACTGTCGAAAAAACATCAAAAAGTCGAATTTTTCAAATGGAATGTTATATTTTTTCTTGCACTATCTGAAAGAGCTCAAAATTTTGAATGAAAGTGGCCAATAATAAACTAATGTTACATAATGAAGTTTTTTAGCAAAATCCTATTTTCTTCAATTTTATGTAAAAATGAGGGATCGTGAAAATATCATTAGCCTTGAACGATTATTGCTTGTCAATCTGAAAATGGGTTATTGTTATAATTTTACTAAGAATTTAATGTCATTGCTATCAATGTATTGTTATTGGTGTTATTTTTTCATTTGTGTTGTTCCGGATTATTGTTTTCGTTTCAGTTTTGTCATCAATTTAAATTCATCGTTACATTCTCTTGCACCCTGCAAAAGGCTTATGAAAATAATTCATCTTCATGAGAACGGTTAACAAAATACTAAAGTTACATAAATGAAGAGAGTTTCATCACTTTTTTCATATTAAAAATCACAACAATATTAGATTTATGGCTACCTTTGGATTATCATTATTACTAATTTTATTTTTTTATTTTGTTGTACCTCTAATAAATTTCTTTAATAAATAAAAAAATATTCTTTTAAGAAAACATTAAAAATAAAAGCAAACATTACGCAGGTTGAATTTTTATTAAACTTTGTTACAAATCAAAATAATTAATCTGTAAATAATGAGCAGATTACAACAAATGCTCAATGATCTGGCCATTTTCATTGGAACAAAGAGCAATTCTTTGATGAAAGGATCTATCCACGTTATCCAAAACTTCGGGAGTAATAGCCGAGAATGCATTTTGAATTCGTAGGCGCATATCTTCTGGTGTGGTAGGAGGAATACTAAACACAATGTCTTTCACATAACCCCAAATAAAAAAGTCTAATTTATTTAAATCAGGACTCCTTGCAGGCCACGGATTTTGACTCCCAATCCCTATCCACTGTTCTCCAAAATTTTCATTCAAAAAATTTTGAACTAATCTTGCGCTGTAGGCTGGAGCTCCATCATGCTGAAACCACATATTTTCAATATTAACTTCTTCATTGGCTTCATCAATAAGTACAGGTAAGTTGTTTTGCAAAAAATTGTGGTAAACATTTACATTTAATCTTCCTTCAAAAAAATGTGGCCCAATTACATTTCTTCCAAACATTCACTGACCACTGATGTTGTCTATCAAAGACTTGTAGAAAATGTGGGTTTTCTTGTGCATAACAGTGTACATTCCTTCTATTAACTTTATTTAACTTTTGAAATGTTGATTCGTCTGTGAACAAAATATTTTTGGAAAAGTCTTCATTTTCTGTCAGATTCCCCTGAACCCAATCATAAAATAAGGTTCTGTTGACATGATCTTGTTCATTTAAAAAGTGGCATGTTCGGGGTTTATAATCATGGTAACGGTTTTCTTTTAAAACTCTATGTATGCTTTTCCTGAAAATATTCAATTCTGTTTCAATTCTTCTGCCAGTTGTCTGCGGATTTTCAGCTATTGCCAGCAATACATTTTCCTTTGTCACATCGGTTAATACGGATTTGGTTATTTCATTGCGTTTTTTGTAGAGAACAAAACCAGTTCTTTCAAATCTGTCCACCAATCTCTGAAAAGCTTCCACGCGTGTATGACGACGCTGTTCATATCTTTGCCCATATACTCGAGAAGCCAGAAAAAAATTTCTGTTGCATTCAATAAATACGGACAGCATATCAACAAGTTCTTGTTGTTGGAAATTCATTTTAAAAAAATAATAAAATTGGTGATTAAACACAAAGACAGAAATGAAAACAACAAACGGGAACAACAAAAACAATTACTTGTAACATCAATAATAATGACAATGAATTCACTACAGAACAAGATTATAACAATAAACTCATTTTCAGATTGACAAGTAATAATCGTTCAAGGCTAATGATATTTTCACGAGCCCTCATTTTTACATAAAATTGAAGAAAACAGGATTTTGCTAAAAAACTTCATTATGTAACATTAGTTTATTTGGCCGTTTTCATTCAAAATTTTGAGCTCTTTCAGATAGTGCAAGAAAAAATATACAATTCCATTTGAAAAATTCGACTTTTTGATGTTTTTTCGACAGTTTCAGAAAACATTTTTTTGCAAACACCCTGTATAGTATAAATAATATTCAACAAATCTGTCAAAAACTTCATGATATTTACCAGTACCAATACCAATTTCATCCTCTTAACTTCTACCAATTTTGAGATATAAATTTTTGAAATTTATTATTTATCTGTCAAAGTTTTCGGGAAAAAATTTATTTCTCAATAACCATTAACAATAGACATAGAATCATGTTATCAAAGTAACATTAAATTATCATTTTTAAGCCGGAAAAAATATAAAAGTATACACATTCCATAAGAAATAACAAAGTTGTACTTAATTCCAACTATTTGGACGCACCTGGTATAATTGAAAATATTTTTATGGAATAGAATTTTTGAAACGAGATAGGGTTTGTTATTAGTTTTTCTTTCTAACTATAACCGTATGGCCTCTATCGTCCATCCCCAGGAGTTTGCCCCACCCTGTATAAAGAGGTTCTATCTGAAGAGGTTGCAGCTGTGATAGAAACCAATCATAATAGAGTGTGACTATCTTTTGCATATAGTAGAGTTCGCGCGCTTGAAAAACTCGTCTAGAAATCATGTTCGCTGTACATTGAAAGGTAAAAATGTATCGAGTACGTTTTCGGATGCTATTTGGGGTGTATAACGACCCCCTAAATTCGTCTGGCGTCTGGGGTAAAAACTGAAAAAACGAGGAATTTAGAATATTTGATTTGCTATCCGGCAGTAAAAAAGTTTTTCTGTTCCGTCAAGTAATAAGGGAGTAATAACTAATTTCCGTCCAAAGTTTAACATTAGACAAACGGAAGAATATTTACTAAAATCGCTTGTAGCTCCATTATTATTCGTGTTTCGATTTCTGACAAAATTGAGAAATGCCTACACCGCGATAACTTTTTAACGACACAAGATATCGAAAAAATTCAAAAAGTAAATGTTGTAGTCTGATGCTTTTGCAAGGCAAGGGTTTTTGAAATTTTAAAATCGAACTATAAATAAGGAAGATATTGCCGATTTACTTCAGGGATGTAAAAGCCGCCGCCGCGAAGCGCGCACTCTGTCTCTACTTTCGCCCGTTTCCCATCTCATTCTGACGGACTTCTCCGTGCCCCACCATGGCCCGCAAGCCTCGTAGTATCGTACTCGCCCATACCCGGCGTCTGCATTGCTTGTATTGGGGAATGGTGATTAATTATCAATTAATTTCGTGCTATTTTCATTTTCGTGAATTTGGCATCTTCGAGTGTTACAACAGACGATGAACTATTACATAAATTTAAGCTAAAAACAAAACAATTAAGGCGTGATGACAACAAATGAGCAATATGCAAAAAAGGCGGAAAACTGGAGGAATCTACTCTAAAAACTATGAAAACCATTAAAAGATCGGTGAAAATGAGACTTGATGTGCAAACTTACAATAAAGACCTGAGAGCGCTTAGTGATAAAATAAATAATTCGTTAAGTTAAGGTGCGGCACAGGAACCGTTACTCCTCGTTTACAAGCGTGAAAAACATTTCCACGGCAATGAAAAATTAAAAGTAAAGAGTATAGGAAATAAAGATGTAGGTAGGTAACCGAAACAATGACAGACAGAAAGCCAATAAATTGCGATACCACAAGCCGAATTTTAATATCAATTTATGTGTTTCCTGCCAAAAATTGAAGAAGGGTAAATCTGTGAGCCAGGTGTCGACAACGAATTTCAGTAATAAACTTCTCGACATAGCTACCGTTAATTATAGCCTTTTTAAAAAAGTAACACATTAGATTTAATCGCTGCTGAAGTCAAATACCATATCTAGTAATTGTTTCGCGGTAGAGTGGAAAAATATAGTAGCAAATCTGAATCAGCTTCTATGGATAACTGTGCAAGTCAAACGATAAAGGGCGTGAGACCTGGCAAAAAACTGTTGGGGAAATAAAGCAAGGCATATCCAAAGGAAAAGTATATAATAGAATTCCGCTGATTCTTTAAGCATTTCAACTTCGTTATAAATATTACATATTTTGTAATTTTTGGTACAGTAGCTTCATTACTTTTATAAGATTTGACAAAAACGACATAATCATTTTCAGTTTCCTCAGGAAATACTGCGGATTCAAGCTAACGCATTAGCGCATATCGGTCGTAAACTGCAGCGGAATTATATAAGTAGGTCCTCTTCCTTTATTTCCCCAACAATTTTTGCGAGGTCTCACTCCCTTTATCGTTTTGACTTGCACAGTCATCCACTGAAGCTACCTTAGATTCAGATTTGCTACTATATATTTTCCACTCTATCGCGAAACAATTACTATGGAATTTGACTTCAGCAGCAATTAAATCTAATGTGTTAATTTTTTAAAAAGGTTATAATTAACGTTTATTACTGAAATTCGTTGTCGACACCTGGCTCAAAGATTTACCCTTCTTCAATTCTTTACAGGAAACACATAAATTAATATTAAAATTCGGCTTGTAGAATCGCAATTTATTGGCTTTCTGTCTGTCGTTGATTCGGTTACCTACATCTTTATTTCCTATACATTGACTACTTTGTGCTTTTAATTTCATTGCCGTGGAAATGTTTTTCAGGCTTGTAAACGAGTAGTAACAGTTCCTGTGCCGCACTTTAACTTAACGAATTATTTATTTTATCACTAAGCACTCTCAGGTCTTTATTGTAAGTTTGCACATCAAGTCTCATTTTCACCGATCTTTTAATGGTTTTCATAGGTTTTAGAGTAGATTCCTCCAGTTTTCCGCCTTTTTTGCATATTGCTCATTTGTTATCATCACGCCTTAATTGTTTTGTTTTTAGCTTAAATTTATGTAATAGTTCATCGCTTGTTGTAACACTTGAAGATGCCAAATTCACGAAAATGAAAATAGCACGAAATTAATTGATAATTAATTAATCACCATTCCCCAATACAAGCAATGCAGACGCCGGGTATGGGCGAGTACGATACTACGAGGCTTGCGGGCTATGGTGGGGCACGGAGGAGTCCGTCAGAATGAGATGGGAAACGGGCGAAAGTAGAGACAGAGTGCGCGCTTCGCGGCGGCGGCTTTTACATCCCTGAAGTAAATTGGCAATATCTTCCTTATTTATTGTTCGATTTCAAAATTTCAGAAACCCTTGCCTTGCAAAAGCATCAGACTACAATATTTACTTTTTGAATTTTTTCGATATCTTGTGTCGTTAAAAAGTTATCGCGATGTAGGCATTTCTCAATTTTGTCAGAAATCGCAACACGTATAATAATGGAGCTACAAGAGATTTTAGTAAATATTCTTCCGTTCGTCTAATGTTAAACTTTGGACGGAAATTAGTTATTACTCCCTTATTACTTGACGGAACAGAAAAACTTTTTTACTGCCGGATAGCAAATCAAATATTCTAAATTCCTCGTTTTTTCAGTTTTTACCCCCTGGGGGTGTGTTGGACATCGATATCGCCAGACGAATTTAGGGGGTCGTTATACACCCCAAATAGCATCCGAAAACGTACTCGATACATTTTTACCTTTCAATGTACAGCAAACATCAAGATAAACTTTCACGTTGACTCTACTAATAATCCTAATCACACTTTTGGGCGATAGGTGGCAGCACTTTATAGACTAACAGTTGATAAATCCCAGCTTTAATGCCACTTTATTTATTCATTGGTTCACTCACATTTTTAACCTCATGAACCGTTGCGGCTCGACTGTCTCGACCTGTATGTATTTAGAGCAAAAATTTAAAATGTTGGTTGAATTTTGAGACGTGGTTTCTCAATTTTTATGAAAGAAAAAAATTGATAATCCTTTATTAAAATATAAAATATAAAATACATTACTGAAATAAATTATTAAAAGGAAGGTATAAAACGATCAAATGTGAATTACTGAATAAATATGAATATTAAGGCTTCTTTTTCGCAACAGGTGCTCTGATTCCCATCAAAGCGCATAATTTATTACGCACCGGTTTCACAGTCTCAACAGGCTCTTCCCAGTCTGTATCACTTAGTGAACTCATAATTTCATCTATATTTTCCTGCGGTATAATACTGCTATCACCATAAACCAACAGAGATTCATACAGCTTCGTGGAAGTCGATCGTCTTACATAACTCTGCTTGTGACACAACAGAATACTCAACTGAACCAAAGCTGTTCCGCAAACTTCCGATTTCACCTTCAATAAAAACTTTCACTAAGAAGGAAATCGGGCAAATTAATATCAAATTTCACCTGTACGAACTGACACATTACGTCTATCCCATCGATTAACTTATAAATATCCTTACAACCAGCAATTTCCAGTTGAATTAATTTTAATATTTTCTTTGCGTAATCTGACTGGGGATCATTTATAACTGAATTTGCGCAACCAGAACTCATCAGTTTATCCAGAAACCGAAACATCGGCACCGTAACCCTATCGATTCTCTGGTGATTTAAGAAAATTTCGTACACTATATCACAGACACGTTTTATCTCAGACACCCCGCATTTCTCTTCTTGCAGTTTCAAATAGGAAAACAAAGATGCACTGGAACTTTTTACCAATGTTTCCGTCATTCCTCCTACACTACAAATCAAACCCAGAAGTACATTATAAGAGTAAGGTTGATATCCAACGAGTTGGACAAATCTAGGAAAGGTGTCGGCTGCAGAATTCCAATTCAAAAGCTCACATTCGCTTTTAGGAAACACCCTGACTAAATCTTCCCGATTTGGAACGTTCGGAACAGCTGGATCACTAAAATTCACACTGAAACACACAAATAACAAACAGAACTATCGCATACCTGTGTATGAAACTGTAGAACACCCTGCCAGCCAAAGCTCTAGTGCGGTCAATTTTCTCAACAGCCTGCTGCGAAATACCGCATATCACGGAAGTCACCAACGTTGGATTCAATAAATTCGGAGACTTTTCCGCAAGTGTTAATGTCAGAGATTGAAGACCGGTCATGCAGGCTTCTCGCATCCAAGCTCCAATGTCACCCCTGTTGTCTTGCGTGTAATCAGAAAGACCACCAAGAAAACATTTGTAAACAAAACCAATCAGATCTTCAGTAAGAACTGTAACCAAAAAGTTTTCTTCAGGAAGCTACATAAATAAAATAAGTACCTGAATCAATCTCGTCCGCCAATGTAGAGCAAATGGCAGTCAGAGCTTTGACACTGTCCCTCCTGCTTTCAGCCCACTTTACAGTCACATTAGAAATTACCGTAGCCTCAACCAAAGACGTAATAATATTTCTCGGATCCATTTTTAGCATAAATTTGGGCAATGCCCCCACAGCCAATGCGTGACCCATCCTGGTTACTTCGTTATCAACAGAAGACAATTTTTCTAAGTAATTCTTAATGATTTTGAGTCTCTTGGAATCGTCTTCAGAGGCCGAGCCTCGATAGAATTCGTTAACAAATGCTGGCAAAGCATTTATAGCGCAAGTCCTTATTAGAGGAACATCGTAAATGAGACAGTCATTTAAAAGATTAAACCAAATATCTGCAAATAAATCGTGTCGTGTAACAATCTTGTTTCATTTCCGTTTAATTACCAATAACTTCCATGTTATGGAATGGAACATGCGCCAGGGAGCAATTCTTTATAAAACTGCTGCAAGCCTGCTTCATCATCTCACCGCCCATTCCACGGAAAAAATGCCTTTCTTGGAATCTCGTTATTAATTTTTCACATTTTTTCAATGAATCTTCATCAATCAACGTTCCTATTGAAACTTGTCTTTTTTCTGCTACTTTGGACAAGGCCAAAATGACTTCTCCTATGGCCAGAACAGCACCGTGCCTACCATTTAAGTCTATTGTTTCCGTCTTTTCAAATAAACGAGGCAGGCAGGACGATATCATGTACTCGGGAGCCTTTAAGATTATAACATGAATTACAAAAAACAAATTATACAGGTGTCCCACTACTAAGTATTTTTTCAATTACTCCTATATTATGCATTTCGGAAAACCGGTAACAAAAAAACATATAGAAGTCGACAGCTGGAAAATGTATAGACATCATAGAAATTTTGTCACAAAATTTAAGCGCGTAAAGAAGAGGAGATAACTTCTATGAGAGTATTATTGACCAGAATAAACATAATTTATGTGGAAGGGTAATAACAAAGTAACAGGTCAGGTCAGGATTTAATAAGCATGCAGACTATGTTATAGAAAAAGTGAGTAAGAAAATTAAATGCTTTAGAAGAATTAGCAACAGTTTGTCAACATGCTCGAGGGTTACAGTGTACAAATCAATGGGGTCGTTACACAATTTTTAAAAATCATTTATTTTGCTGAAGATTCTCGTAAAATATTTGACCCATATTTTTTTATTTTTATCGCAGCGAACGTTTTAGCATTGTTTAAAGATCTTTAAACAATGGTTTTAGGCATCTAAATCAGCATCACGGATAGTGGATAGGGAATTTCGATCTTTTCTTATCGATGGTAGAATCATTTTTTAGTTTCCCTTGTTCCCTTGTTTGTAATACTGTTTCACTCTCACGCACGTAGAATAATAAACCCCTTCCCTTTACTTTAGCTAATATTTCGTCCCAATATATTTGACACTCAAATTTTACCAACCTATTTTCTTGAATTGGAAAGCAATCCTGTAATGTATTCTCAAAAGCGTCAACAGAGGCAATATGTTTAAATAACACTTTGTCTACATTTTTTAATAGACTATGAATAATTTTATTGGGATGATTTTAATTCGAGTAGTTCAGCTTCAGGTGGTAAAGTGTACGACAGCTTTGAATTATAGAGAAGCTCCTGACAAAATTGACATTTTGGCTCTTTGAAAAACTTTTAAATTTTGCACGAATGTGGGGAACCACATGAAGAATTTCCAAAAATTATTTAGCTATATACAGGATGTTCACATTCTAAGTACCAGACCAAAGTTCTATTTCTTTAAATGGAAACCGTATGTGTCTTTGCATAATATGGATTCCCCATAAAATTCCATGAAAATTGATATACTACATGATGTGGTTTTGACTAAGGACTGTTAAGATATTGACATTTTTGTGTCATTATGGTCCCAAATTTATGACGCTACTGACGCATACCAACCAAAGCCACTGCTGTATTTTTGAAATCTATAAATAATTTTATCACAATACTTGAGATAATACAGGATGATTAAGTTATGCGAAACAGAATTTTTCTCAAAAATTTCAAATGGAACACCATGTATATTATTTGCACAATTGATTGTCATTTTACTAAGCTTTTTATTGATGTGGATATTGTCAAGTCTACCAGTAAAAGTTTCGACAGAATGTACAATTGAATTATAAAAATGTAGTTTCGTTAGTATTTTACATTATTTTTGACGATTTCCCCTATTTTGTCACCCAAAACTCCAAAAAAGGTCTGGATTTTGTTTCTATAAAATATTTAG
This sequence comes from Xestobium rufovillosum, assembly GCA_963966045.1. Lineage (NCBI taxonomy): Eukaryota > Metazoa > Arthropoda > Insecta > Coleoptera > Ptinidae > Xestobium > Xestobium rufovillosum. Next base: position 37,385,236 of record OZ014496.1, read on the forward strand.
CAAATGAAGTTTACATTAACACAAAAATCCCATTGCAAGATTATTTCTTAAAGATAATATTTTCTTCCATGGCACTTCTTGTTTGAACATTATACCTGACTTTAAAAAGACGTTATACATTTAAGAATATAACCATCAAGAAACAATTTTACAGTAAGATTTATTGTCTTTATATTGATACCAATTTGCAAATACAAAATATAAACATTATTGTGAGTTTTGAGCAACAGAATAGGGGGAATTCGCCAAAAAGAGTAGAAACTAATAATGAAATTCAAAAATTTTTATGTTCGATGTAATATCTGCCGAAACTATCAGTAGTAGACCTGGCAATATCTGCATCAATTAAAAGCTTAGTTAACTGACTGTCAGTTGTGCAAATAATATCCATGGTATTCTATTTGAAATTTTTGAGAAAAATTCCCTTTTGCGTAACTTAACCACCTTGTATAATCCTAAGTATTATGGTGAAAGTATTTATAGATTTCACAAATACCGCAGTGTGTTAAACCCATCATCATCATAAGGTTCTCAGTCCGAAGACTGGTTGGACGCGTACCTCCATTCTTTTCTATCCTGAGCTAACCTACGCATTTCCCTAAAAGTAGAACATCCTACATCCCTAACTATTTGAGAGCAGTAGTCTAATCTAGGCCTACCCCTACCTCTTTTTATTCCTATCTCTGACTCTAGTATGTCGCGAACTATTCCTTCGTGTCTTAGAAGGTGTCCTACCATCCTATCTCTCCTACTCTTTATTGTTTTCCATACCTTTCGCTTTTCCCCAACTCTTTCTAATACTTCCCTATTGCTAACCTTATCTATCCACGGTATCTTCATCATGCGCCTGTAGCACCACATTTCAAACGCTTCTACTCTTTTTCTATCCGCTTCTCCTATTGTCCAAGTTTCGCACCCGTATAATGCCGTACTCCATACATACGACGTTAAGAGTCTCTTCCTAGTCTCTATATTAACCGTTCTCGAGCATAACAGTTGTTTCTTTTTGTTAAACGCAACTCGGCCCTGCGCCATTCTTTGTTTTATATCTTTAGTGCTCCTACCGTCTTGAGTTATTTTACTTCCTAAGTAGCAGAAATCCGCGACCTCCTCTATCTTCTCATTTCCAATTTGTATTTCCATTTTAGTTCTATTTTCACATCCCCTACATACCAAAATTTTAGTTTTCTTTTTATTGATTTTCATGCCGAAGCCCTGTGTCAAAACTGCTTCCATTTCATTCAAAGCCGCTCCTAATTCTTCTTTGCTAGATGCTAACACTGCTATATCATCCGCAAATCTGAGCATGTTAATAGTTTGGCCCTGTACATTGATACCTGAGGCTGTTCTTTCCTTAACAATATTAATCGCATCTTCGATATATAAGTTGAAAACTAGAGGTGACAATGCACATCCCTGTCTCACTCCCTTCCGGATATCTACTTCCCTTTGTTCCTGCTCACATTCTATAACTGCCTTTTGCTCTTTGTAGAGATTATGTATTATTCTTCTGTCCCTGTATTTCATCCCTACCTTTCTCAGCACTTCGAACATCTTCCCCCATTTTACGTTGTCGAAGGCTTTTTCTAAATCTACAAATCCTATATAGACGCTCTTTCTCTTTTCTATCGTTTTTTTCTATAATTACTCGTAAAGCTAGAATGGCCTCGCGCGTTCCTCTATTTCGTCTAAATCCGAACTGATCTTCTCCTAATATTTCTTCCGCCTTTTTCTCCATCCTTCTTTGCACAATTCTAGTTAAAATTTTTGACGCATGGGAAGTTAAACTGATAGTTCTAAAATTTTCGCACCTATCCGCGCCTTTCCTTTTTGGCAAAGCTACTATGATGTTCCGTTTGTAATCTTCTGGAATCTCGCCTGTCAGGTATATGCGACTAACTAGTTTAAATAAACGATCTATTACCTCTTGACCTGCGCACTTTAAGATTTCTGCCTGCAAGCCATCTATACCTGGTGCTTTATTATTCCTTACACTTTTTAGTGCTATCTCAAACTCTTCTCTCATTATAGGACTCCCTAGGTTATCCCCCTCTACACTGCTTTCGCTTTCTAATATATCTTGCACTTCCTGTCCCGCATATAAGTTTCCTAAATATTCTTTCCACCTATGTGCCTTCTCCCCACTTCCGATTAGGATATCTCCTGCCTCATTTCTAATGTTTTTGGTACTAGATCCAATTTCTCTAAAATTTCTCCTAATTATTTTATATGCTTCATCAGTCTTTCCTACTTCGAATTTATCTTCCACTTCTTTGCATTTATTATCGATCCATTGTTCTTTCGCTTTCCTACATTCCCGAATAATTTCCCACTTGATCGCCTTATATCTTTGTTTCCCTGTTTCATCTAACCTATTTTTATATTTTCGCCTTTCCTCTATTAGACTCACAATATGTTTTGTTATCCAGGGTTTCCTACTTTCATTCTGTTTATGACCCAAAATATCCCTAGCTAAGGAAACTAAACTATTTTTAATGCAATTCCATTCTGCCTCTATGTCCCTAACAATATTTCCACCTGTGCCCTTTAGTGCTTCGTTTGTCTTTTTCTCGAACTTATTGCGCATATCATCATCTTTTAGTTTCTCTGGGTCAAGATACCTTCTTCCGCTTCTTTTTTTCAAAATCTTAAATTTAAGATTGGCTTTCATAACGACTATGTTGTGATCACTATCTATATCTGCTCCTGGATAACTTCTACAATCCCTAACTTGATTTCTAAATCTTTGCCTAACGAGAATGTAATCTATTTGATATCTCCCTAAGTCTCCTGGCATCTTCCACGTATAGCATCTCCTAACATGATGGTGAAATAGAGTGTTCGCGACCGTTAAGTTATGTTTATCGCAGAACTCTATCAGTCTAACTCCCCTATCGTTCCTATTGCCTAATCCAAAGGGGCCAACTATTCCGCCCTCTCGCCCTGTGCCTATGACTGCATTGAAATCTCCTGTAATTATTAAATTTTCGTGCCCTCTCACAAAATCTAGCACATATTCAATATCACTATAAACTGCCTCTACGGCCTCATCACTGTAGTTAGAAGTGGGCATATATACCTGTATTATTACTGTTTTTACAGGTTTCGAATCTAACCTAACCATAACTACCCTGTCACTTTGTTGTAAGAAATTTTCTACACTCTGCCCTACTTTTTTCCGCATAACAATTCCTACTCCCGAATTTCCTCCTACAGATCCTGTGTGTATTACTCTAAACCCCTTTCAATAAAAAAGAATTAGGTGGCTTTGGTCAGTAGACGTCAGTAGCGTCATAAATTTGGGACCATAATGACACAAAAATGTCAATATCTTAACAGTCCTTACTCATGTAGTATATCAATTTTCATGAAATTTTATGGGGAATCTAAATTACGCAAATACTTGTGGGGTTTCCATTTAAAGAAATAGAACTTTGGTCTGGCACTCAGAATGTGAACAACCTGTATGTACATAAATAATTTTACGAAATGCTCCATGTCGTTCCCCACATACGTGTAAAATTTCATTTTGATATCTTAAGCAGTACCAGCGATATGAACCGATTACACACTAATAAATTAATCAAATTTAATTAAATTAATAAATTCATCAAATCATAATAACACTGTTTTACGTGGTTTTACACTAGGCATTAATTAGTGGTACTGGAACGGTCCAGTACCACTAATTAATACCAGATAATTATTCAAAGTAGTTGTCACTTGCTGATATCTGTCCAGAGCGCGGCAGCATATATAGCAAGATTAAATTGCATGGTTTGAGTGTGTAGGGGAAAGCACCGTACTGATGAGTCCCAGAAGGACGAAACCAGTTGGTCTGCGGTTTTCCATACACATTCAAAACATGCAATATTTGAACTAGGCATTAGAAAGTTGCAACTTTCTTTAGAATATATTCAGAAACCTAGCTTCAAAAACAGGCACATTCCCGGATAAATTGGAAATAAAAATAAATTTATCACACAAAAATGTATCATCTTATAAAAGAAGGCTGTATACTAACTTACTCTTTTACAAAAAAGTGACCACTGCTGGTTAAGGGGGTTTAATTCTAAAAAAAGGTGTGTAAATTTTTATGGTTACTTGTGTGTAAAACAAACCAATTAATAAATTCATATATTATGTATCACCAGTATTTATATCGCTCAGCTCACCAAATTCTCATTAGTTATTAACTAATAGATTTATCAGTACAGTTAAGCAAATTTACAGATAAAATCAAATAAAAAAAAAATGTAAATTATATTAAATGTTGTGGTGGAGGATTGTAAATAGTATTCGAAGAATCTGATGTAGGTTTGAGCATATTTTATGCGAATATCCGTAGCTTGCGTGCTAAAATCGATGAGTTGAAAATTGAAATAAGTATTATGAAAGTAAAACCAATTTTAATAGTATTGACAGAAATATGGCTGTACCAGAATGAAATGGTATATCATGAAATTGAAGGATATAAGTTGGAATACAGCTGTAGAGGGACAAGAGGGGGAGGTACATGTATATACATATATTCAAGAGGGAATACAGTATTTGTTAGAAACCAGCATGGAAAGGAATCTGTGCAGTTGGCTGATTATAAATTTAACCAATGCAAAGTTAAAAGTGGTGTCTGTTTATAGACCACCATCAGTGAATGGTAACAGTTTCATAAATGACATGGATGAATTAATGAGTGAAAATAAGGGTAGAACGTTAATAATAGGAGATATGAATATAGATATTATGGAGAATACGGCTGATGCACTGGAATATAAGGACTGTGTAAATATAAATAGTTATAGATTTTTGAATACAACAAACTACACAAGAATAACACAGAGAACACAGACATTGATTGATCATGTAATAACAAACGATGAAAAAATAGAGGCTGAAATGATTATATAGGGACTGTCCTATGACAGACCATAAGGTACAGGAAATATATTTGAAGAAGGAAATAGTGGTAAAGAAAATAAAGATATATCGTGAAGTTAGATATCCTGATATTGATAAATTTAGGGAAAAACTGAAAGAAAGGGTTGAAACGGAAAATGTAGAGGACTTTAAACATTTGATTGACATATTCCAAGATGCCAAAATCAGAAGTACAAGAGTAAGGAAGATAAAGGTAAAAGAAAATAATTGGATAACGGAAGAATTGATATATCTAATCAAGGAAAGAGATACGATATACAAAAAATGAAAATTTAATGAGGAAAATAGTGTACAAAAATAAAGAACCGGTGCAACTCACTAAAAAATCAGTTAAAGAGAAAGTACATTAAATACAGATTTGAGAATACAAATGGAGATAGCAGGAAAATATGGACGATTATTAATCAAACAATAAAAAACAACTTTGCAGAACAAAAAAAAAAACAAGAAATAGAATATTTGAAAGATGGATACAATAAAATAAAGGGAGTTGCAAATATTGCAAATTACCTTAATCGATACTTTGTTAAGGTGGGAGGTGAAATTGGAAAGAAGGTAGAGATGAAAAAGAATACAAGAAAAAACAAAATATTTCAAGAACAGTGACAGGAAAAGAGCATATTCTTGGTTCCTGTAACAGAAGGAGAATTAAAGGCTATAATAACTAGCTTACAGAATAACTCGGCACCTGGAGAGGACAACATCACAGTCAAAGAAGTGAAAAGTGTAAAGGAAACTATAGGAACAACTATGGTTAAAATTATAAATGACGTGTTAACCACTGGAAAATATCCAGTGAAATTAAAAAAGACGAAAGTGATACCAGTTCATAAAACTGGAAATTTCCATGATCTTGCAAATAAAAGACCTATATCTGTAATTACAACTTTCTCAAAGATACTTGAAAAAGTAATAAAAAGGAGATTGGTTAGCTTTATAAGTGAAACATTTAAATTTGACCAGAATCAGTATAGCTTTCAAGAAAGAAGCAACACGCAGACAGCCGTTACGGAAGTGATAGAGTATGTAACGCAAGCGCTGGACAACTGTGAAACATGTGTTGCATTATATATTGATCTAAAAAAGGCATTTGACACAGTTAATATAAACATTCTATTGAGAAAGCTGGAATGTATGGGAATACGAGGTGTAGCACATGACCTGTTAAAGAGTTTTCTATTAGACAGAAAGCAATACGTTTATGTGAATGCAATAAAGAGTAATGAGGACATGACAAAAATGGGAGTACCACAAGGGTCGGTCCTAGGTCCGATTTTGTATTTGATGTATGTGCACACAGGATCTGTAGGAGGAAATTCGGGAGTAGGAATTGTTATGCAGAAAAAAGTAGGACAGAGTGTAGAAAATTTCTTACAGCAAAGTGACAGGGTAGTTATGGTTAGGTTAGATTCGAAACCTGTAAAAACAGTAATAATACAGGTATATATGCCCACTTCTAACTACAGTGATGAGGCCGTAGAGGCAGTTTATAGTGATATTGAATATGTGCTAGATTTTGTGAGAGGGCACGAAAATTTAATAATTACAGGAGATTTCAATGCAGTCGTAGGCACAGGGCGAGAGGGCGGAATAGTTGGCCCCTTTGGATTAGGCAGTAGGAACGATAGGGGAGTTAGACTGATAGAGTTCTGCGATAAACATAACTTAACGGTCGCGAACACTCTATTTCACCATCATGTTAGGAGATGCTATACGTGGAAGATGCCAGGAGACTTAGGGAGATATCAAATAGATTACATTCTCGTTAGGCAAAGATTTAGAAATCAAGTTAGGGATTGTAGAAGTTATCCAGGAGCAGATATAGATAGTGATCACAACATAGTCGTTATGAAAGCCAATCTTAAATTTAAGATTTTGAAAAAAAGAAGCGGAAGAAGGTATCTTGACCCAGAGAAACTAAAAGATGATGATATGCGCAATAAGTTCGAGAAAAAGACAAACGAAGCACTAAAGGGCACGGGTGGAAATATTGTTAGGGACATAGAGGCAGAATGGAATTGCATTAAAAATAGTTTAGTTTCCTCAGCTAGGGATATTTTGGGTCATAAACAGAATGAAAGTAGGAAACCCTGGATAACAAAACATATTGTGAGTCTAATAGAGGAAAGGCGAAAATATAAAAATAGGTTAGATGAAACAGGGAAACAAAGATATAAGGCGATCAAGTGGGAAATTATTCGGGAATGTAGGAAAGCGAAAGAGCAATGGATCGATAATAAATGCAAAGAAGTGGAAGATAAATTCGAAGTAGGAAAGACTGATGAAGCATATAAAATAATTAGGAGAAATTTTAGAGAAATTGGATCTAGTACCAAAAACATTAGAAATGAGGCAGGAGATATCCTAATCGGAAGTGGGGAGAAGGCAGATAGGTGGAAAGAATATTTAGGAAACTTATATGCGGGACAGGAAGTGCAAGACATATTAGAAAGCGAAAGCAGTGTAGAGGGGGATAACCTAGGGAGTCCTATAATGAGAGAAGAGTTTGAGATAGCACTAAAAAGTTTAAGGAATAATAAAGCACCAGGTATAGATGGCTTGCAGGCAGAAATCTTAAAGTGCGCAGGTCAAGAGGTAATAGATCGTTTATTTAAACTAGTTAGTCGCATATACCTGACAGGCGAGATTCCAGAAGATTACAAACGGAACATCATAGTAGCTTTGCCAAAAAGAAAAGGCGCGGATAGATGCGAAAATTTTAGAACTATCAGTTTAACTTCCCATGCGTCAAAAATTTTAACTAGAATTGTGCAAAGAAGGATGGAGAAAAAGGCGGAAGAAATATTAGGAGAAGATCAGTTCGGATTTAGATGAAATAGAGGAACGCGCGAGGCCATTCTAGCTTTACAAGTAATTATAGAAAAAACGATAGAAAAGAGAAAGAGCGTCTATATAGGATTTGTAGATTTAGAAAAAGCCTTCGACAACGTAAAATGGGGGAAGATGTTCGAAGTGCTGAGAAAGGTAGGGATGAAATACAGGGACAGAAGAATAATACATAATCTCTACAAAGAGCAAAAGGCAGTTATAGAATGTGAGCAGGAACAAAGGGAAGTAGATATCCGGAAGGAAGTGAGACAGGGATGTGCATTGCCACCTCTAGTTTTCAACTTATATATCGAAGATGCGATTAATATTGTTAAGGAAAGAACAGCCTCAGGGATCAATGTACAGGGCCAAACTATTAACATGCTCAGGTTTGCGGATGATATAACAGTGTTAGCATCTAGCAAAGAAGAATTAGGAGCGGCTTTGAATGAAATGGAAGCAGTTTTGACACAGGGCTTCGGCATGAAAATCAATAAAAAGAAAACTAAAATTTTGGTATGTAGGGGATGTGAAAATAGAACTAAAATGGAAATACAAATTGGAAATGAGAAGATAGAGGAGGTCGCGGATTTCTGCTACTTAGGAAGTAAAATAACTCAAGACGGTAGGAGCACTAAAGATATAAAACAAAGAATGGCGCAGGGCCGAGTTGCGTTTAACAAAAAGAAACAACTTTATGCTCGAGAACGGTTAATATAGAGACTAGGAAGAGACTCTTAACGTCGTATGTATGGAGTACGGCATTATACGGGTGCGAAACTTGGACAATAGGAGAAGCGGATAGAAAAAGAGTAGAAGCGTTTGAAATGTGGTGCTACAGACGCATGATGAAGATACCGTGGATAGATAAGGTTAGCAATAAGGAAGTATTAGAAAGAGTTGGGGAAAAGCGAAAGGTATGGAAAACAATAAAGAGTAGGAGAGATAGGATGGTAGGACACCTTCTAAGACACGAAGGAATAGTTCGCGACATACTAGAGTCAGAGATAGGAATAAAAAGAGGTAGGGGTAGGCCTAGATTAGACTACTGCTCTCAAATAGTTAGGGATGTAGGATGTTCTACTTTTAGGGAAATGCGTAGGTTAGCTCAGGATAGAAAAGAATGGAGGTACGCGTCCAACCAGTCTTCGGACTGAGAACCTTATGATGATGATGTCTGGATGAGTGAGGATGCTACAAGTGTGACAGGAAGAATACAATATGATCCAACCACTAACCAAGTAGTTGGGTTTGTTTTGCCTTTATGTGAAAACGGATTTCCTAAAACTCAGTATTATCCAGCAACAGATGGACCAACTATGAAAAGTTATTTTGAAACTCAAAAAGGCTCGCGACTGATATACGTGATAATGATACAACCATTAAACGAAAATGCGGCACCGTTTTGCCTTTGTTTATACGGTACAGACAACAAATTCACCGCAAAAGATGTTCTGTGTAGATGGAATTTTCTTTCAAAAGAAGCTTCAAAATACGGCATTACTATTTTGGGAATGTCCAGTGACGGGGATACTAGACTACTGAAAGCAATGCGTTATAAGATGAAACTGGGAACAATAAAAAGCCCACAAATTTTCTGCAAATATTATGCTTGTCCACTTCAAATTGATGCCGGTGTATGTGTCCAAGATACAATACACATTGCAACCAAACTTAGAAATCGCCTCCTAAAAACTGTGGAATTCTCTAAAACTAAAAAGGAACAAAAGCTGCTTTTAGGAAGTCATGAAATCACGGTTTTGGATTTGCACAATTTAATAGAAGAATTGCCGAAATCACGCCATTTGCTATGTAAAACTGATTTAAACATTGCAGACAAAATGAATTACAAAAGTGTGGAAAAAATTATTACGCCCAATGTTGTAGATTTGCTAAAGCAACGAAAAGCAAATTGTACAGCATATTACTTAGAAATGATAAGTAATTGCGTGCTTGCATATAATGAGAAAGACATAAATCCAGCTGATAGAATTGTGAAAATGTGGACTTCATTATTTTTTTTTAGAGTATGGAAGTCTTTTATAAAGCGTTCCAAAAATTATAAGATGGAACAATTCATAACGAGTAATGCCTACTTATGCATAGAAATTAATACACACGCAATTGTAAATTTAATAAAAAAAATTGAGAGAAAGTAGTAATGCACAATATTTTCTTCCAGTACTTTATAGCAGTCAGACTTGTGAACAATTCTTTCGTACCGCAAGATCTATGACTACAACAAACTGCACTATGGTGAATTTTAGTATATTGGAGATTCTCCATAGACTTAAACGATTACAACTGCAAACAGAAATATTTTCAAAAGTAGAGATGCGTGATTTTAAATTTCCTTCTAAAAAGAATATTGAACACAATACAACAACAACAGTATTGCCCACAGATGAGGAAATTTTAAAGGCAATTGAGGAGGCAAAAAATAATGTCGGTAAAATATTCAAGGAACTGAAAATTCGTGTAAAAGAAGAAGATTACTTACCAAAAATAGACAAAGTAACATTTGAGGAGCCTAATCTAAATAGGGAATTTATTGATAGTTCAAGTTGCTCAGAAAACGATACTGAGGATGAAGAATATGGAAAAGCTGAAGGAGAAGTAAAAAGTAGTGAAAATTATCAGTCAGGTGAAGTACCCGACGATCTTCCTGAAGATTCTTCTGTAGTGATGGTGAATGATGGCAATAAAAATATATCTGTTAAAAAAAGCACATATTGTTGGTTACTTCAGAATTCAAATTTTCGCCAGAGTAGCGATAGGTTACAACGAGTTGCAGAGAAATAGGTAGCAGAAATTTTTGTTGAAAACTATTTTATTCAGTCATTATGTTTGTTTATTTATTTTTTAGAATATATATGTTATTTGTTAATTGTTTTAGAATTTAAATTTTATTTGTTTTGGAATTCTGAACTTGGTGTACAATAAATTATTAGATGACTAGCGGCCCGCTCCGGCTTCGCACGGGTATAAAATATGTAGCCTATGTCACTCACTGAAAAAATGATTAAAATCGATCCAGTAGTTTTGATTTGGATAAGGATTAATGCTGTATTGGTTAAAATCGCTTCGAAAATTAGCCATTATTTGTCGTAAAAAGTAAATGACAAAAAAATGTTATTGTGGGATATCCATAAGAGATAGACATATACCATCGCGGAGTTTTCTGTAGACCTTTTCAATGTGTACAATACTTAGTACATTATTTTGATAAATCTCGTAGTGTTCAGCCTGCGTTTGCAATGTAAGCGGAAAAAATGTAATTATTTACGACATCACATTAGAAACCTCAAAAATAAAAGTATTTCTCCACTATTTAATGGATGTTATTATACATATAAACCTTCCTCTTCAATCACTCTATCTATTAAAAAAAACCGCATCAAAATCCGTTGCGTAGTTTTAAAGATTTAAGCATACATAGGGATATAGGGACAGAGAAAGCGACTTTGTTTTATACGATGTAGTGATTAACCCTCGCCTAGTTACTTATTTCTATCAAAATTATATCGATTTTCTATTTAATGCAACGACCCCATTGTTTTCAATAAATAGTCTTTCTAGATCTGGTTTAATTTTTTTCAGTTATGTATTTAGGTACACTCAGTCTGTTATTTCGGTAGGACTGGGAGATGGACAACACTTAATTATTTTACACTTGTTTCCAGTCATAAATGGCAACCCTCTGAGTAGGTCAGCAGTAAAATACATTTCTTTCAGAAATAACTTCTGTTTGCAAGCAATACCCAAGTTTAAAGTTATCCTCTACGCAAGTAAAAAATGAGTTTTACGATGTTGCAGTTAATAATTAAACTGACCGATTTGGGCTCTGGCATTCTTTATTCTTGTATACAGGATGATCTTATAAATGGTATTCTCTGATAAACGAGTTTCACCGTATTCACGTTAGAAAAATTTTTGACTTTGTGACCGCCTAGCACCCTGGAGGAGGTCCGGGCCCTTGTTTCACAGAACACGCAGTTACGCTATGTGGTAATGTAATAACAACCCCTTTATTTGACTCACCGAAGGTGTTAGATTATGTAAAGCCTCTGCAGTCAGTTCTCTAATTGCAGTGTCCCAATGATCAACTTTCCGGTCAACCAAATGGTCAATTAACGGAACTGTATATTCCTCGAATTGTGCTATGTAAACACTTATAGTCAAATAAGCGTTAGTCCTAACACTAACAGCAAAAAAATCCGCTGTCGTAAGTATGTCAATACCATAGGGAAACGTCCCTTGGCGTCCCACGTTTTCTTGAAAAGCCGCAGATGCAGCTCTCCTACAATTTATCTAGAAGCAAACATAGATTTCATCGGAAAAAATAGATTAATTTTTTCTTACTTCTTTATCGAAACACGCAACGATAAGCAGAGTGCTGGCTATTTGATTTACAAAAGGTTTCAAAATATTTGTCTCGTATGCCCGAGCAAACGACCAGCAAACGTAGCAAGCTGCGTCTCGAATGTGCGAACCCACAGATGAATAACCCCTCGGTTCGTCATATAATAAAGCTTTGAGAACCACAGGGACAACTTCCGGTAAACGCTGCGGCAACAATAAACCCCTTCTTCCTAATAAAACAGACATTTTCAACATTGGAAATTCGCATTGAAAAAAACGCACGAAGTACCCAATTCAGCTAAAGCAAGACAACCACCATGCCAAGCAGCATCCCTATCTCTCCTAATAAATATTTCAAGAACAGCCCCTACAACATCATCCGCATATTCTTTCGGTAAACGTCCCGTGATTCTTCCTACACCCTTTGCGGCGGACCACCTAATACAATACACCCAAATATTTTCTCTAAACTAACGAACAAATAAATTTATGAACCTTACTACACCATCAGTACACCCAAGACCTTGATTGAGTTGGTCAATTACTTCTTCAATTTCATCGGGTACATCAAAATCTTCTCGTGGCTCGTCCTCAATAACCTTACTAATATTCTCGCTCAAAGTTATTGAACTATCTCCTGCACTCAAATTTGTAGCTAATGAACGATTGCCTCTCTGATAACGCCAAGCAGCCACACGAGGAGGCAAAAACGTCATACCAATTCTCTGTATAATTTTATATACCAGTTTTTGAACGTTAGCTCCATAAACATTTCTAAACTCGGCATTTATTATCCACTGCAAAAGTCGGCTTGCGTATGGCAGGAGATCTTCTCGTTTTCCATGTTTCAAGATTGTTGCGACACAAGATAGCGTGCCGTATTTGGCAAATATATTACTATCTTTGTCGTTACTTAATTCACACGCCCAGTCAAAGAAATCAGACAGGTGTTGCTCTTTCACATCGTTTCTATGTGCGGCAACAGTGAAAATACAACTTTAACAAGAAATGTTCAGTCTTACCTTGTTATAAAACGCGCAGTTAAATATGCTGCAGCGGCTCCGCATTTATCAGAAACAATAGCATATTTCTTGCAAACTTCTAAAACCCGAGTCATAATTGTCTTTCTACTACTTTCAGTTGAATCAAAACCATCAAATCGAGACATGTGAAAAGGGATCATTACAATTATTGACAGCCAAAGTAACAAAGCATAACGCGTTGTCCACGTTTCAGAATCGTTGGCATCTTGTGCTTCGAGTAATTGTAAAACTGGTTGAAAATCGCCCACCTACCACAAAAGTCTACAAAACTCCAATTATTTGTTAGAAGTATTACAAACCTCGTGCGGTAGATGCCGAATGATGATTTTATAACCTCTAACATTTATAATAACAAACATGTATTTAAATGCATCATGTTTAACTCGGACGTCAGCCTTGGTGTCTCGGACAATACTTACAATTCTGTCCAATAGCTCTCCCAAGTGTGAATCTAACAAATGGGGCTGTTCTATGTACTGACCTACGACATAAACAAACCTCTCATATGCTCGTTCTTTCACTGATAATTGAGCAGTTCCTAAATTCTTTAAGTTGTCAATCATTTCAAGAACTTCAGACACTTCGGAAAAATATTCCAAAGCACAGCCCAAACCGTAGGGCTCCTCATCTTTCTGAATTTTTTCTTTAATTTCACCCATGTTCAAGAAATAGATTCTGTATTTTTGCGTTTGACATTTAAAAGTTAATATGACGTATGGCGCAGGGCGCGGCATTGCCAACGTCTTGGGAGTGGAATTCCCATTTTGCCACCAGAAAATTGAGCCGGCAAGCGTGACGTCATCCGAAAGCAATCGGAGTAAAATACTACATGACAGCAAACTGAAACACGTGTATCCAAATGCTGAGAAAACATTTAACTGTTACTTCATTCTCTGTCTTCAACTTTATAGATTATACAAAATTTTTATATCGTATAATAATGGGCATACCCATACACTATTAATAATTCGTACTCAGTAACTTACTTGGTGTAAAGAGTGTAAATATGAGAGTTTACTCTCGCTCACATGTATTAGCTAAATAAATAAATACACAATTTTGAATTAAGTAAGTAAGGAGATGCCATACGTGGAAGATGCCAGGAGACTTAGGGAGATATCAAATAGATTACATTCTCGTTAGGCAAAGATTTAGAAATCAAGTTAAGGATTGTAGAAGTTATCCAGGAGCAGATATAGATAGTGATCACAACATAGTCGTTATGAAAGCCAATCTTAAATTTAAGATTTTGAAAAAAAGAAGCGGAGGAAGGTATCTTGACCCAGAGAAACTAAAAGATGATGATATGCGCAATAAGTTCGAGAAAAAGACAAACGAAGCACTAAAGGGCACGGGTGGAAATATTGTTAGGGACATAGAGGCAGAATGGAATTGCATTAAAAATAGTTTAGTTTCCTCAGCTAGGGATATTTTGGGTCATAAACAGAATGAAAGTAGGAAACCCTGGATAACAAAACAGATTGTGAGTCTAATAGAGGAAAGGCGAAAATATAAATATAGGTTAGATGAAACAGGGAAACAAAGATATAAGGCGATCAAGTGGGAAATTATTCGGAAATGTAGGAAAGCGAAAGAGCAATGGATCGATAATAAATGCAAAGAAGTGGAAGATAAATTCGAAGTAGGAAAGACTGATGAAGCATATAAAATAATTAGGAGAAATTTTAGAGAAATTGGATCTAGTACCAAAAACATTAGAAATGAGGCAGGAGATATCCTAATCGGAAGTGGGGAGAAGGCAGATAGGTGGAAAGAATATTTAGGAAACTTATATGCGGGACAGGAAGTGCAAGATATATTAGAAAGCGAAAGCAGTGTAGAGGGGGATAACCTAGGGAGTCCTATAATGAGAGAAGAGTTTGAGATAGCACTAAAAAGTTTAAGGAATAATAAAGCACCAGGTATAGATGGCTTGCAGGCAGAAATCTTAAAGTGCGCAGGTCAAGAGGTAATAGATCGTTTATTTAAATTAGTTAGTCGCATATACCTGACAGGCGAGATTCCAGAAGATTACAAACGGAACATCATAGTAGCTTTGCCAAAAAGAAAAGGCGCGGATAGATGCGAAAATTTTAGAACTATCAGTTTAACTTCCCATGCGTCAAAAATTGTAACTAGAATTGTGCAAAGAAGGATGGAGAAAAAGGCGGAAGAAATATTAGGAGAAGATCAGTTCGGATTTAGACGAAATAGAGGAACGCGCGAGGCCATTCTAGCTTTACGAGTAATTATAGAAAAAACGATAGAAAAGAGAAAGAGCGTCTATATAGGATTTGTAGATTTAGAAAAAGCCTTCGACAACGTAAAATGGGGGAAGATGTTCGAAGTGCTGAGAAAGGTAGGGATGAAATGCAGGGACAGAAGAATAATACATAATCTCTACAAAGAGCAAAAGGCAGTTATAGAATGTGAGCAGGAACAAAGGGAAGTAGATATCCGGAAGGGAGTGAGACAGGGATGTGCATTGTCACCTCTAGTTTTCAACTTATATATCGAAGATGCGATTAATATTGTTAAGGAAAGAACAGCCTCAGGGATCAATGTACAGGGCCAAACTATTAACATGCTCAGATTTGCGGATGATATAGCAGTGTTAGCATCTAGCAAAGAAGAATTAGGAGCGGCTTTGAATGAAATGGAAGCAGTTTTGACACAGGGCTTCGGCATGAAAATCAATAAAAAGAAAACTAAAATTTTGGTATGTAGGGGATGTGAAAATAGAACTAAAATGGAAATACAAATTGGAAATGAGAAGATAGAGGAGGTCGCGGATTTCTGCTACTTAGGAAGTAAAATAACTCAAGACGGTAGGAGCACTAAAGATATAAAACAAAGAATGGCGCAGGGCCGAGTTGCGTTTAACAAAAAGAAACAACTGTTATGCTCGAGAACGGTTAATATAGAGACTAGGAAGAGACTCTTAACGTCGTATGTATGGAGTACGGCATTATACGGGTGCGAAACTTGGACAATAGGAGAAGCGGATAGAAAAAGAGTAGAAGCGTTTGAAATGTGGTGCTACAGACGCATGATGAAGATACCGTGGATAGATAAGGTTAGCAATAGGGAAGTATTAGAAAGAGTTGGGGAAAAGCGAAAGGTATGGAAAACAATAAAGAGTAGGAGAGATAGGATGGTAGGACACCTTCTAAGACACGAAGGAATAGTTCGTGACATACTAGAGTCAGAGATAGGAATAAAAAGAGGTAGGGGTAGGCCTAGATTAGACTACTGCTCTCAAATAGTTAGGGATGTAGGATGTTCTACTTTTAGGGAAATGCGTAGGTTAGCTCAGGATAGAAAAGAATGGAGGTACGCGTCCAACCAGTCTTCGGACTGAGAACCTTATGATGATGCTATAATTAAGACGACAGATCAACTGGGACAGTTTGTACGTCATTAAGTATTTAATTTAATGCAAGGTTATTTGTTTAACTATTTTATTTTGTTATCATTATAGATCAATATTGACACTAATGCCAGTATTCTTTTCTACTTTTAAAAGAAAACATGTTTCCTAATAGGTGTATATTTTTACATTTCGTATTGAAGATAGGTACCTACACCTATATATTTATTTACCTGCTACTATCAACTTAGATAATTTTAAATCTTCACTTTGGAGTACTTCCAAGTACATTTTAAGAATAAGTAAAGCAGTGTGTTAACTAAAGCTCTCGTGATGTTGAATCAAAGTGATCCGGTTTACAGCGATGGGTGTGTTTGGGATGTTATTAAAAACACCGGGTATATGTTTTATATGATTAAACCCTCTCATACAAGTTTCAAAATCGTAGAAGATGTCCCGAATTATTTTCAAAAGGTAAGTTAAGAAAGGCATGTATTAAAACATGAATATAATAGGTATGTAAAATATAAGCTAATTATTTCTTAGGCTGTGCCATATTTTTGTTTGTTTATGGTTTTGGAGAATGCCATATTATGGTATAAGAAAAAGACAACGTTTCGGATTAATGACACCATCACCAGTTTGTCGCATGGACTTATTCAAGAAAGTGGAAGGTATATGCGTATACAATAAACAGGCAGTCTACAATATAGTTCCCAAAATATATTATAAAAAATATAAAATTGCCACTGATCACAAGTCTTTGTTTTAATAGCAAAAGTCTCAATTATTACATTTAAATAGGTTGTAATCGGGTATATATTTACGTCTTATTGTTCAGTACATTATCTATTAATAAACCGACAATTAGAATTTATTGCTTTTAGTTTAGGAGAACATTTGCACAGCAGGCCCCAAAGGGGATATTCAAAATGCACCTATTAAATTTTGAGAAGCTAAGGCAGAAGCTATTATACCAATCCCACAAACTTAAAATTTTCAGAACATAAAGTTTGAACATAAACAAATCGATTGACAGTGCTACATTTTTTATTTTCGTTTTAGGTTTTCGACAATAAAAAATGTGAAAGTAGGGATTGGGAAATTCAAAATTTGGTTTTTGTCAGTCGGTCAACATAATTTTTCTCCAAATTTTTGATTTTTATTGATTTAAATAGGTACAAATACAAACAATTCCAGTAGAGGGTACCAAATTTCAACTAGAACCGCGGTCCTCGACATAGCTCTATCGCTTTCTTTCACACATAATTAAATAAAGGTAACGTTCTTTTAGAATTGAGTCATCGAGTCTGCGTTTGTGAATAAATTTTGCTTTCTTAAGGGGTCGTGGGAAAAGCAGTGTACATAA
This sequence comes from Xestobium rufovillosum, assembly GCA_963966045.1. Lineage (NCBI taxonomy): Eukaryota > Metazoa > Arthropoda > Insecta > Coleoptera > Ptinidae > Xestobium > Xestobium rufovillosum. The sequence goes on from OZ014496.1 coordinate 37,403,147, forward strand.
CTCGATGGAAAGTGTATTTCATATACACTCGTGTGATAAAATTTCACACTCATACGGAATTTGCCATTTTCCATGCCAGGATGGATCGAAACCTCTAATCTTTCTTTAAATGTTCTTTTCCATAGTTTGTCAGACTTGCTGGATGCTATAAAAGTAAAGATTCTTTTGGGATATTGGGATACGTGCTTTAAATTTCAATTGGAAGCAAATCTGGACTGTCGCAGAAATTATCCTGTAATTATTGCGGAACTCATTCTTTAAAATTTTGCAGATTGTTACTCAGAGGAGCTGAAAGTTATTTATACATCTTAATCTACGAAAACTACAGGGTGTTAAATTTATCATGGGATAGTCCAATGACCTGGTACTTGGCCGCGTTATTTTTCGATCTTTCCTATTACTGGGTTCACAGAGCATGTCATGGTAGGTATTATCCACAATTATTTTGCTTGCACAAAAGCATAAGTGTGTTAACTTTAGAGGTTCATGTTTTATGGGCCCAACATCAAGTCCATCATAGCTCTGAAGAATTTAATATGGCTGTTGGTTTGAGACAATCGATTTTGCAGGGCTGGTGTGGCGTGGTAAGTTGGATTTTACTTATTATGTATTCATAGGAATGAGTGCAAACAAGTACATAATAAAATAAATATCACCTGCTTTTAAATGCAAAAGATGGTGCTTTAAATGATGCCGTATTTTGCTGAATTTTACGATATGAAAACGAAAGCATTTTAATATCTGAAAAAAATTCATATTTCTTTGCAAGCAACGGAAAAAAGTACAACATAAAGAAGGGCAGATTTTAAAATTGAATAGGTCTGGCGCACACCTGGTGTTCGATTTCCCTTTCATTGAAAAGGAGTGTATTTGCCAAGATGTCTCCCCCAACAACTTCGTAACAAATTTTGTTTATTATATCAATAAATTTATAGCCAGAGTTTGATTACTTTAAGTGTCTTATTCCACAACAAAATATACTTGCCTTTCTTTGTGATAAGGCCAGGATAGTGTCAACCCAGAATAGAACAAAATAGTCTGAATTTTGTTTTTGAAAACTTATTAAATAATTTAAAATTTAACCCTAGGTACTATTCTTTTACAGAAAATCTTGTAGGTGTTGTGAAACGTCCTCAAGTGGTCAAATTCTGAACCACTGTGTATACATAAGTAAATTGTTTCAGCTATTTTATTTACCCATGGCTCTGTTTATACCACCAGCCCACTTCATAGTACATTATCAATTCAACATGATGTTCCAATTTTGGATTCACACAGAAGCTGTAGAGACATTAGGGCCATTCGAATACATTTTTAATACTCCGCAACACCATCGGGTTCATCATGGTGATGATAAACACATTGTATTTCCTCAAATTGACATTATTAAGTTTTCAGGCTCGAACCTTTATTGCTTGGATAAAAACTATGGGGGTGTTTTGATAATTTGGGACAGACTCTTCGGGACATTTCAAAAAGAAAACAAAAACGAGGAAATAATATATGGCCTCGTTTTTAATCAGCCGTCTTTTAATCCACTTTATTTACAAGTAATAATAAAGCATTATCGAGATGAATCATCGGCTCGTAAATATCAATATAATTATCTCGAAATTGCAGACGTTTTACACGATTCACGTGTGGAATTTCGCAAAACAGATGAGAACACTGACGGACAAATTGAGATGTGTTTTTTATGGCCCAAGTTGGAATCCCGGAAAGCCAAGGCTTGGAGCAGAAGAAGATAAAGTAAAAGTAAGTTATATGTTCGTAAATCTTAGCTAATGCATACACAGGGTGTTCTACTGTTCAAGAATTTAACTGCGTGTACCTCTCGATAAGGTAAGCTTACCTAAGTTTTTAGTTACCAAACTGTAATCAACTTTGAACATTAATGTTTTGCTAAAATGGCTATGGTCAGTCCTTGATGATTATACAAGAGAGATACAATTTCGCTTATGTAGGTTAACTAAAGTTTACAGACTTGAGGTTCCTATTCAACTAAACCAACTATTCTGTAACCAAATTTGTGCGGGTGAACATATACGCGTAGGTACTATACTAAATTAATTTGCATGTATTAGTGTTACCATAGCGTCTAAATTGTTCAAAACTGACGATATGCCTACATATTGGCCGTATAAACACGATTCACTGTTGACTGTAGCAACTTCAGTAAGAAGTATATTACCCGGCGCCTCCGCCGTATTGTCAACGGAATGAATTTATCGGTCTAGATGCTGTAAAGGAAAAATCTGAGTTATCACTTTTCTTATAACAGATTTTCTTAAAATGTTGCGTATATAATGTGGCATTCTAACCTTATACCAGAGAATTTTTTTCACAATTTCGGTGAAGGAATATGTCTTTAATGAAATTTCTGTTTTTAAAGTACTAGTAAGCATTGCTTGGAGTGCAATTAATATTATTAATATTAATATGAACTACTTTAACATCGTGATTTATTCGTTAATAAAATTTAACGTTTTAGGAACATGATTTATGATGTTGTTTGTCTTAATGAGAAATATTTTTGAACCATTCTGTACCTATTTACTATAATTATTTTCTATTGCAGGTCACTGCTCGCCAAAAATACGACGTGAAGTTACCATGTTGGTTAAATACCTACATTTTGCTACATTTTTGCATCGTGGTGTACGGATTTCATAACCTTATAAATGAATTCATTGTGAGTATAACTTAATAACACAGTATTTTCGCTTCAATTACTTCACATTCAATTCAACAATGTTTTGGCTAAAAATAACCAGAAGTATAGAATTCTTGATTCAGTTCAATGATTTTTAATTCTTCCATGCGGCCAGAGTGACACGTTTCTCCTTCTGGGAGACCGCGTCACCTATCAGTTTCCGGTTGTTTCGGTCAGTTTTGTAAGCTTGAATGAAAAGATTCTTTTTTACATGAAAGGACGTACCTATACAATCGAGCACGAACTGCTCTTGTGTAGAAAGTTAAAATAAAATATTGGAACATCCACACACAAGAAAAATCTGTGCCTTGATTATTCTTTGCAATTTGCTGTCAAAGTAACTTGGAGACTATTGGAGTTAAAATATCGAAGATTTATTATATCGGGGTCGAACACACAATTCTCTTTGCAGTTACAGGATCGTTAGTGCTTTTGCTTCACATTTTCTCTCAAGTTCGTTCCTTTGAGAGATTATGAAGGAAACTTTAAATTTGTTCAAATTGGAGTGAAAGGGCCCATAGGGGTTTGGATTAAATGGAAACTGTCAGCTGTATAAATTAATGAACTCGTTAAGAATTTTTTTAGAAGTTGGAAACGTTTTTTAAATGCATAAAACTAATTAACAAAACATTATGAAGTGATGGAAAACTGATTAATTAATTCCTGCGAAACTTCTGCGGTGAATGGTTGCTCCCTAATACAGAGGGTGCATTGTGGTAAATGGGGCTGTGAGATTCGCCACTTGACGATTCGAAAATCGATTTTCCTTTCTTAACCGATTTTCTCGATTCATATAGAATCGCAAAACACCAATTTATCGAGGCTTGTATGTTAATGTATAAAATACTATTTAAATTATTTTTTTTCAGGGAATGAGTCCTGTTGCTTCACTCATTTCAGTTGTACATTTCATAGGCTCACTAACTGTTATTGGCATGTTATTGGATGCTGATTCCTGGGCGTACATTTTTGAGTTTGCACGCTGTGTTCTTTTATTTTTGACTTATTTTATGGGCGCGAAATATAACAGTGTTTTGAATAGCATTATTCAAGTATTTCTTTGTTTATCTGTATTATTTTGGACTCTATTTCTGACGAGGGTCGTAAATATTAGAAGCTCAACTGTGAGGTGATATTTTAGTCGTCTTCAGTTGTTTGTAATATTGAACCTAGTTTTAGAAGGTACCTACATTAATTATAAATATGTTGTTCTGTTGTTGTGTTTATTTTTTATTTTTATCATCAGTTGATAATGTTTTCTGTGTGTGGCCATGCCACCAAATGTGCTCCAGACATTATTTTTTTCTCTTTAGGGTCAAAAATTTTTATATTAAATTCTCCATCATCAATTTTCTTAGCAATTTTTTTTATCACTGAATATTAATAATGTATCTATCTATGAGCAAGAAAATACGAGGAAAAAAGTAAACCATAATTATTTTGGTGGTCCTTTTACGCTTGTCTGTAGATTCAAGAATGAACGAATTTCCCGGCTGGAAAACCGCAAAAGAAATACAACCCAGAACCAATATCAAACACAATTTTAATCGATTTCCCTACGTCTTTGGATATTATTCACGGAGAATACCAAACAGCTAAAATAAATTAGTACAGAAACCCTAACGTGTTGACTTTATTTTTACTGTAGGTCAATGCAAAAAAGTTTAGTGTGATCGAATGTTACCTTATGAATATAAATCAGGAAAAGGTATGCCATCAGCATCCTAAGGCAAGTTCTTTCTCTTTAAATAAATGGGCCAAAAAAATTCGATACTTTGCTGTTGACAGGGAGTATATTATATTTGCATGGAAAATGGCGTAATCAAAGTAGGTAATGTAACTATATCGAATAGTAAATTATTCTTGGGGGTTGGTATGCTTTAATTAAAATTCAGGGCATCACATTATGAATATGAATTAACGCAGTAGCAGAGTGAAATTCTGCTGCCTCAGGCCCCTTCAAACAGCTCAGAACAAACAACATTTCATGGTTGAGTCTACTCATTCTGGACTGAAATTATTTAATATTCCATTAGCTAATTTCACCCTTTACAGGTCTTGATTATTCCGCTGGTACTGCTGGGAGACTCATAAAAAATAAGTAGGTAGTGAAAGGGATTTGTTCTATATGTATACCTATTATTAATAAATGTTGCAGTTTTATATGTAATATCCAGTAATTTATTTTTTCGAGAATATTAGCGTTCATCCATTTATTTTACATGAATTTGTCGCCGTTGTATAATATATAAAATAATATGGCCTAAAATAAAAAATATGGGGTTACACCCTTGCCTTCCCCTACAAGGGGCGCCAATGACAGAAATAAATCAGCGCATCTTGTTTAGCTTGGTAAATTAAGTAAATACCCAAAAATTGTGTCTGTTTATATTTCACCGTTGTTCAAAAATTTCCATTTCGCAGTAAAATATCTGGTTTTAGATTTTAAAGCAACGTCTAATCCTATTTTTATGAATGAAACTGTGCCATTAATTTGTCACATAGAATCTATCTTCATTTCCAAAGTTTTTATTAAATTTAACTAGGTACCTCTGTTTCTAAGTATCGATCGTTTCCAAACACGAGTGATTTCCTCTTTGTTAAATTATTTCCTGAACCCTGTTTGCTCTAGCATTTACCAGAAAGCAAACTTAGCGAATGGACAATTATTTGCCTCGTAAAGAGTTTGATTAATACATTGATTGCACTGCAAATGCTTTTTAGAACGTATTTCAGAGGGCCTTTTAGTACACACAACAGTAATTGGATCGGCATCTATGGCGTAAACTCACTATGAATTCTTTATAAGTTTTCCTCACACAGAAAAACAGTCACGCCGTAATTAAGTTCGTTTTCGATGACAATGACAAAAAAGACTAAAACGACTACAAATAAAACTTACTCTATGAAATGTTAATAATAATCATCGTCACCAATAAAATTATTGTTCCTTGTGTAATTTTACTTTTCAGTCTATAAGTTTATGTTCATATACCCTTGAGGATGCTGACGTTGTCAGCGAAACACGTGTCGAAACACTTTAATATCTATTTCCAATTCGATCATTATACATAGAATCTAAGCTTAGCCTAAACAAACTCGACGGACCACGATTGAGAAACATCTACCATCTCACTTATTTATGCAGATTTCACCTAGGTCCTATCGAATATCGAGTTAGTTTCAAACTTGGCCAGTTAAGAGATATTCTTAGGTCTTAATTAATTAATCTGACATCATTAACCCTTCAAAATACATTACATCCCCTTCAACAAACAACCCGAACGAAAGATGACAAATGAGACAACTTTCTCGATTGCCAAAATCTGTGGGAGGGAACTTTTAAGAATTTTAATATGAAAGTAAAGTACCAATATAGAATATTAATACATGCATGAAAAAAAGTGAAATGTGAGGTTGTTACCTACTATGGAAGTGAAACATTTTATCGAGGACATTATAAAAGAATATTCTTACAAATTCCAGGTTCAGTGTAACAAGCAATCAACATAAAAGCACTAGAGGCCTTGTAGGTTCATGGTTTTAATTCAAATCTTCCTCCATTTTCTTATTTTTCACAATTATAATATGTCATCTAGCACCCATCTTGTTCTCACGGCTTCTAAATCATGTTCCATTGCCTACAGTCAGGTTATTCGTGATCTTCCATATCCTTTTCTTCCCACCACAAGTTAATGTAGAAACTCGGAAGAGACTCTTAAAGACGTATGTATAGAGCAGGGTAATGTAGGAATACGAAATTTGGACAGTAGGAGAAGCGGGTCGAAAAAGAATAAAAGCGTTTGAAATGTGGTGCTATGGACGCATAGATTCGGAAACGGAAGTGCTGGAGCGACTATACGTCTGTGGAATAAACTAAACATATCGAAGCAAAATAGGGGCTGTAAATATTTGGTCGGTCACCCTTCACCACATTTCTATTTAAGTACTAACCTAATCTGTGCCAACACAATTACATTTTTCAAGATTATTACAGCAGACATATTTGCTTGCTTCTGCTGATTGAAAAAATTGATTTAAATTTCGGTTTTAATTATTGGGAGATAAAAAATAACATTTTAGGGCTTACTTTGTTAGCTGTCTAGAACAAAACGCAATTATAATGATTACGCTCCGGCCCCGGGCACATTTTAGCCCTGCTTTGTTATTTAAAGGTTAATTTTCGTAAAAAAAAACAAATGAATTAGTTAGCAGGCGAGGATGAGTATATACGCATTCGCTGTATTTTAGGGGAAAGGGAATCGGATTATGTAAATTTCACGCACGAAATATGCCATCAGTTTGTACTTCACAGGAATTATTCCTTTAGGAAGCCGAACATAGAGACTGTGTTAGAAACATGGGTGTCGAACTGGACTTCGAACTCAGATTTAGTTTTCATATTAGGCAGTCGTTACCCAAGTCTTACGCTGCCTTAAGGACAATCTATCGTAACCCTTGGACGAAGAAAAGAAGATCGTAACCGGGAGTTCCTTAGCTAAAAATTGAAGAGTGTTATGCGAATTACTAGTCCTCTCACAAATTAATTTTTGCTATGTTCCCTGCATAACAACTTCCCTCTTCAAAACTCCTGCATTGGTCTTATATGCGGCGTTTAGGAAGCGCGAGCGTATTTCGCAGACTATTGCTGTTCGTATGTTCATAAAATCTAAATCAAAATCTGCTTCAAGTCCAAATATATATTTACACAAATTTTTGTGGATGTGTGTTTCTTAGGGTTGTAGAGACATGAAAAATGCAAATGACTTGCAAAAATGATGGCACATTTTTCTATCTTTTCACGTGCGGTAGTAAAAGAAAACTTTTCTTGATCTCAGCTTCATATACATAATGGGTTCTGATATGGCTGCCAAGTTCACAACATACATTTTACTTTATTCGATTTACCGAAATTGTGTCATAAATATACTGGAGTTTGTATACGCTAAGAAATGGAATATTTTATGCGGGTAGGGTTGTTCAAAAGTAGTTTCTAAATTGATCTTTTTCATGGAATAACTATGCTGCAAAAATCATGTCTTACTGATAAAAATACAAACATTATAAATACTTAACCATTCACACGAAACCATATTTATCCAAACAAATACACTGAATAGGATGGAAACCCAAACAGGACATATTAACTAATTATATTATTATTTATTATTATGATTATTTGTATTGGGTATTCGCTTTTTTGTTTGTTGTTTGCTTCAGAAATTGTTGGGCAGTGTATTTGAATAATTAACTAGGAAAGCAGCATACCAACATTGTTCCAAAGCTGCTGTAAATTATACTCCATTCAGTCTGAAAGTTGAAATTTATATAGATAAATGTTACTACAAATTACGGTATTACTTACGAGCAAACTTTTTAACTAGCTACGGGAGTCAATTTCCTATTACACCGGGGTTCAAATTTTGCATAAATCTGACAACCACAGCAGAGGCCTGTATAATTTATTTCCTATTAAAGTTTGAGAACGAAAACGCTTTTGACACACGCGCCTCATCTTCGCGTGTTCTCTTGTGGTCCGGCGCTTGTTTGATGCACATGCCAGTGCGATACTTTCACCTGAAACGGACGCTGTAGCAATCTCAGCTCCGGTGTTTCATATTCGGAAACGCGATAAGTTTTTTTATGAGAATAACAATTTAGTGAATGCTTAAAATGGAGGAACCGGAAACTGTAAGTGTTTATATTTTTATGTTATCATTTAAACACGCTCTTTTATGTGCCCGGAATATGCAGTTGACAAATTAATGGATGATAGGAACTGGAGCTTCAAAAGAAGTTTCAGAAATTTCAGAAAAACGCAGTGACCGAAATTGGCATATAAATTTTGTGGTGGATAAATTTGAGGACTAAATATAAAAAACTCGATATAGGTCTTGCTATTCAGTGTCAAGTGAATTTGTTTAGAATACGTTTACTTCATGAAACAAGTAGGGAAGTTAGAGAATTTGAAAATTGAGATGGATAGGTTAGCATTAGACGTAGTAGGTATCAGTGAAGTGCGATGGCCAGAAGCTGGAGACTTCTGGAGCGGAGATTTTAGAGTAATACACACAGGATCTGTAGGAGGAAATTCGGGAGTAGGAATTGTTATGCGGAAAAAAGTAGGACAGAGTGTAGAAAATTTCTTACAGCAAAGTGACAGGGTAGTTATGGTTAGGTTAGATTCGAAACCTGTAAAAACAGTAATAATACAGGTATATATGCCCACTTCTAACTACAGTGATGAGGCCGTAGAGGCAGTTTATAGTGATATTGAATATGTGCTAGATTTTGTGAGAGGGCACGAAAATTTAATAATTACAGGAGATTTCAATGCAGTCGTAGGCACAGGGCGAGAGGGCGGAATAGTTGGCCCCTTTGGATTAGGCAATAGGAACGATAGGGGAGTTAGACTGATAGAGTTCTGCGATAAACATAACTTAACGGTCGCGAACACTCTATTTCACCATCATGTTAGGAGATGCTATACGTGGAAGATGCCAGGAGACTTAGGGAGATATCAAATAGATTACATTCTCGTTAGGCAAAGATTTAGAAATCAAGTTAGGGATTGTAGAAGTTATCCAGGAGCAGATATAGATAGTGATCACAACATAGTCGTTATGAAAGCCAATCTTAAATTTAAGATTTTGAAAAAAAGAAGCGGAAGAAGGTATCTTGACCCAGAGAAACTAAAAGATGATGATATGCGCAATAAGTTCGAGAAAAAGACAAACGAAGCACTAAAGGGCACGGGTGGAAATATTGTTAGGGACATAGAGGCAAAATGGAATTGCATTAAAAATAGTTTAGTTTCCTCAGCTAGGGATATTTTGGGTCATAAACAGAATGAAAGTAGGAAACCCTGGATAACAAAACATATTGTGAGTCTAATAGAGGAAAGGCGAAAATATAAAAATAGGTTAGATGAAACAGGGAAACAAAGATATAAGGCGATCAAGTGGGAAATTATTCGGAAATGTAGGAAAGCGAAAGAGCAATGGATCGATAATAAATGCAAAGAAGTGGAAGATAAATTCGAAGTAGGAAAGACTGATGAAGCATATAAAATAATTAGGAGAAATTTTACAGAAATTGGATCTAGTACCAAAAACATTAGAAATGAGGCAGGAGATATCCTAATCGGAAGTGGGGAGAAGGCAGATAGGTGGAAAGAATATTTAGGAAACTTATATGCGGGACAGGAAGTGCAAGATATATTAGAAAGCGAAAGCAGTGTAGAGGGGGATAACCTAGGGAGTCCTATAATGTTTGAGATAGCACTAAAAAGTTTAAGGAATAATAAAGCACCAGGTATAGATGGCTTGCAGGCAGAAATCTTAAAGTGCGCAGGTCAAGAGGTAATAGATCGTTTATTTAAATTAGTTAGTCGCATATACCTGACAGGCGAGATTCCAGAAGATTACAAACGGAACATCATAGTAGCTTTGCCAAAAAGAAAAGGCGCGGATAGATGCGAAAATTTTAGAACTATCAGTTTAACTTCCCATGCGTCAAAAATTTTAACTAGAATTGTGCAAAGAAGGATGGAGAAAAAGGCGGAAGAAATATTAGGAGAAGATCAGTTCGGATTTAGACGAAATAGAGGAACGCGCGAGGCCATTCTAGCTTTACGAGTAATTATAGAAAAAACGATAGAAAAGAGAAAGAGCGTCTATATAGGATTTGTAGATTTAGAAAAAGCCTTCGACAACGTAAAATGGGGGAAGATGTTCGAAGTGCTGAGAAAGGTAGGGATTAAATACAGGGACAGAAGAATAATACATAATCTCTACAAAGAGCAAAAGGCAGTTATAGAATGTGAGCAGGAACAAAGGGAAGTAGATATCCGGAAGGGAGTGAGACAGGGATGTGCATTGTCACCTCTAGTTTTCAACTTATATATCGAAGATGCGATTAATATTGTTAAGGAAAGAACAGCCTCAGGGATCAATGTACAGGGCCAAACTATTAACATGCTCAGATTTGCGGATGATATAGCAGTGTTAGCATCTAGCAAAGAAGAATTAGGAGCGGCTTTGAATGAAATGGAAGCAGTTTTGACACAGGGCTTCGGCATGAAAATCAATAAAAAGAAAACTAAAATTTTGGTATGTAGGGGATGTGAAAATAGAACTAAAATGGAAATACAAATTGGAAATGAGAAGATAGAGGAGGTCGGCGGATTTCTGCTACTTAGGAAGTAAAATAACTCAAGACGGTAGGAGCACTAAAGATATAAAACAAATAATGGCGCAGGGCCGAGTTGCGTTTAACAAAAAGAAACAACTGTTATGCTCGAGAACGGTTAATATAGAGACTAGGAAGAGACTCAGTAACGTCGTATGTATGGAGTACGGCATTATACGGGTGCGAAACTTGGACAATAGGAGAAGCGGATAGAAAAAGAGTAGAAGCGTTTGAAATGTGGTGCTACAGACGCATGATGAAGATACCGTGGATAGATAAGGTTAGCAATAGGGAAGTATTAGAAAGAGTTGGGGAAAAGCGAAAGATATGGAAAACAATAAAGAGTAGGAGAGATAGGATGGTAGGACACCTTCTAAGACACGAAGGAATAGTTCGTGACATACTAGAGTCAGAGATAGGAATAAAAAGAGGTAGGGGTAGGCCTAGATTAGACTACTGCTCTCAAATAGTTAGGGATGTAGGATGTTCTACTTTTAGGGAAATGCGTAGGTTAGCTCAGGATAGAAAAGAATGGAGGTACGCGTCCAACCAGTCTTCGGACTGAGAACCTTATGATGATGACGTTTACTTATTAACGTTTTAGTTTAAAAAAATTATTGATAGGTAATAGAAAGATTCTTTTTTCCGTGATAAACTGATATGCTATAGCGGTTGGTATTGTCTTCTTTTTACCGAACCAACTGAATCGAACAATCTAGTGCAACTTATTTGTATAGAGATCCTTCCTCGATTGACCTTTGTATAGGAAACCCTTTTGTTAACTTTTCTAACTTATTTCGTCATCGATTATCTCTTAGTTTTATCACTCATCCTGATCTTAAATCCAATAGTAAAGTGCCAGGTAGCGGTTATTTTTCCATTCCATTTTGACATTTTTTTCCGTGCACATCGCCGTATCTTGGTAAGAACGCCTAAATCAAAAACGTTATTCGTGACAAAAGTTTTTCTAGTTCCTGCGGATGGCATTTTCCTGAACATTCCTTCGTTGAAAACGTCTGTACCAATACAATCTAAATATGTGTGGTGCGTAGCATTTTAATTTTCTTTTAAGAAAATATTCATTTACTTGTTAGTACACCTGCAAAACTTGACGACTTCAGGGGCGGACCTTGTCGAAGTTTCGTCTGTCTCGCTCGTGTACATTATTTGTTCCTGGGAACTAGACGTTCGTTTTTCAAAGATTACACCAACTCCCGGAATTTCTATCTGAAATTTTGTACACTTTTTGTTTTGCAGATATCTGCGCTATCATCTCAGTTTTTTTGTAATTTCAGAAAAAAATGCCTTATTTCCAATTTAAAACTGGAAACAAATGTCAATTTTTAAATAAGAAAAAAGCTCTTCGTTGTTAGTTTTATGAGTCAAATTGTCGTCAGGCAACAAAATTGAGTTTTCAAAACAGGAATTTATCCAGACAAAATAAAAAGTTGGAGTTTAATTCGGCTATACTTGGGCCGCCCAACAGACGGAGTGATCACCCTGCAAACATGAGCTCTAGACGGGACCACTATCAATTTAGGACGAACGAACCGCAGTGGTGCGCTTTCTTTAGACCCAACGAAGTCGCATCACTCCAATTCGGTCGTCATAAATTACTATTGGCATCGCTAGAGCACGTTTTTGAAGGGTGATCACTCCGTCTGTTGGGCGGCCCAAGTATAGATAATGAATATGAGAATATGCATATGGGAGACTCGATTTTTAAACATTTTGCAATGAAAAATACAAAATTTGCAACGTCGTCATGGTAACAAAAGGTAAGTAACATAATTATCGCTGTAACAGTTAGGGCTAACTTTTCTCGCTGTCATTCTGACAAAAACATCACGGCTTATGAGACTGTATACATATGAATTAAATTCGGGCTGTAATAGGTAAGGTTTCATTTCTTCTGTTGCACTTTGTTGACAATTTTGATGTATTGATGGATTCACGGTTTTGCTACAACCTAAAGCAAGAACTTTATAGAAGCCTTCCTAACAAATAATCTTATGTTTCTATGGAATTGTTTGAGAGTATGCAAACAACTGTTCCATATTCCAGGATCCTAATACGATTTGGAAGAGAGATAAAGTGAAAACAGTCATTATCGATTGATTAATTAGTGACACGAATGCCGAAGCGAAATTGAAATTTTATTACATCAAAAAGTTTCAATTCAAAGTTTCTTAGGTATGTTACCAAGTTTTGTTCTTCAATTAAGTATGTAATTAGTAATTTTAATTATGAAGTTGCGAAACAGTTTAACATTTCGCAATTACAATACAGATACGAGGACCTACTGAAAAATTTACTCGTCTGGATTTTTCCTATGTTTGTCCATACAAACTATTCCATAACAATTAGAATGTCGTAAAATTAGGATCTCACAAATAAAACTGTACTGCAGCAATTGCTTCCATGCCACGCTGATTAATCAGCGTGGCATGGACGCTTTTAACTAACTGAATTGCGTCCTCCCAGAAATGCATTCTGTAATCAACAGGTGTAATTTAAAATTTCCAGTTTACTAATTACTAGAATAAAACTATGCATTCGTCTTTTACGACTGCAGTTTGAGAATGAAATTTTACCGAAACTTATGATTGCGAATTGGTCTCGCGGTTTCACTGGACTGGATGAAATAGGAGGTAGAGCAGATGCACTTAACGGGTTCATTATTTAGTAAAGAAGGTAGTGATAGATATACTTACATCCCTTACGCACCCTTTAGCCTGTTAACTGTGGTCTCTGGGGAACGAGTTTCTGATATTCATGGCCCGAGGAGTTGAGGTATCCGAATCCGGACTCCAATGTGTCCGCGTTCCGCCGGTATAGAAAAACCACCCAGTTTGATGGTGTCGTATCTCGGCTATCCCTCGTCTTGGAACAACGAAACTTGACGCAAACCTACAGGATGCATATCAACAACTTCATTCCCATTTAACGCTAGCCGTACACCGGCTAGGCAATTGGAATTAGTGGAATACATATTCGGCTTCGCGGGGTACGTGGTTATTGGTTGGCGACTGGATTTTTTACTTGAGGTGGAATAATGAATTGGTGGGTTACTCGCTAGCAGTTAGTGTCGATCGTTTAATTTTTTAATGATTTTTCTCTCTTTTACCTCTTTCTTGAAAACTTTCAAAGTGACATCGCTGGGCAGTCGCGTCGCCCCCCTACGATCACCTTATAACCTTGCCGGTTGTAGCTCTAACTAACAAAATAAAATAACTAATAGATAATAAGCTGATGTCTGACGTGGAGTAGATTAACTTTTCTTGTAAGTAAGGTTCGTACTTATCCCCAATGATTTGTTATTCACGAGAATGTTTTGAAAACAAAGCATTCTAATCAAATTATGAGTATATTTAATTTTCTTGTATTATATCTCTTTGATCTGTTTGATAATTTGGAATTGAATTCTGTCGATTTCCCTATTTCAGCACGAAAGTCCGTCATCAATTCCGATGCCCGCAGAAGCATTATACAATTTCTTTTGCGAACATTGTTCGCTGCACAATGTACGGACATGCATTACCTAGAACAAACAGAGCTGAAACTGTAATGTACTTCCCTAGTTTCCATTTACTTTGATACCTGCTGCATTAGTTCTACCTCGCTTGATGTGATCTCTACAGGTACAATAAATTACATCAAAGTGATTCACGGGCAATTCTTATTAAATAGCTCTTGGACGTTTGGAAACAATTTTCAAGCATTATTTATTTACTAGTTTTTCACTAAAAGGTTTGATTGGATTACGTGACGCCATTGGACATAACTGCCACTGAAAACCACAACGTTCGATGCGCTCCATTCAACAAAAAAGCGTAAAATGGCATTGACGTTTCCTAGAAAGGAAGGAGTTCACAGTTTGGAAAACTCACACCAACCTATACATTCTTCCTGAAGAAACGTCCTTCAGACCATGTTTTCATCCGTCATAAGAAGGACATTACTGCAGCCCCCAGCGCTGGCCTCTAGCCACAGTGTCTCCTGGTCTTTATTAAGTCAATAAAGAACCAGGAAAGATAAGGCAATTGTTAAGGGGTTTATTTAAACGAAAATGCTTTCGAAATTAATTTGTATACCAACATGCACCGAATAAATACGAGCGTTAAATCGCATAACAAAGGTATTTGTGGAGAACATGAGCAGATTGCTATTCATGTTGCTCAAGCACAAAGTTCTTGTTTTTGTTTTTGATTTTGTTTAATTAGTTGGCTAACATGCACAGTAGCCTGGAGGGTTTTGTGGAATTAATCCCGTCTGGAATTGTTTTGTATCTCGACAAAGTTACATTTATAAATCAAACCGTAAATGTAGAGATTGTCAAGAAATTTAGTAGGTATACAGTGTCTTTCAGAATTTTAAAACCAGAGAGGAGCAGAAGTCTTTTTAAAAAGGAGGTCCGCAGAAGATTGTTCCACACTGACCTTCAAACTATGAAAGTGAAATGCGTTACGATACAATTATTTGTTATTTCTGTGTCTTCAGTGTTATGGCGCAACTTATTGCTATTAAATCCGTGAAAGTATAAAATCATTCTGGGTATGTTTCTCGCATCAAGTTTGATCTATAAAATATTTGCTAATAGGGTGCTTGGCCAAAGATACTATAAGAAAATATTGTGGCCTTTCACAAGATATAAAAGCCAACTGCTCGGTGATACCAACTTTTAGGAGAGTTCAATCTAATTGGAGAAACACCAGCGTATTTTACCAAAATTGGTTCAAAGTTTGTTGTCTATGTTTCTGTATGTATTCCCAATAATAAATTATAGTTAAAACTTTTTTGATTTAGTTCACGACCTGAAGCGATTAAGGAGACTACCTACATTGTATATACAAAAAATATTACACGCAAGATACCTTGCAGTAGGCATGTGCACACCCCAAATAATTCAGGAAATAATAACTACAGAGAGCATGCATTTCTGGGGTCGCTGGAGGTGTTTGCTTCCCTTGTGAGATACGACAATAAATCATATTTAATAAAAGTGTCACTCTTTGAGACATGGTAGAAGACTTCATTTTAGCAAAGACTCTGCAAATTGTTGAATATTATTCGCTCTGGTTTTCTGCCTTTCTAATCTAAGCAAATGTTGACAATACTCGTCAAAATATATTTTATCACCTTCGTAACGATTCTTGGTGCATGTCTGCTAGAAGATACAAGGTCAAAGTCAAATGTGATTTTTATAATCACAGCATTTCCGAAAAATCTATTTCAGAAAAATGCTGTGATTACATAAAGAAAATGAGCATGGGCTGGAATTCGAAGACAAGATTTAAAATTTCACACAATAAGACAAGGTTGCTATCACTTCGCGTAAGACATACGGCGGATCTCTAGCTTAATAGTCGGAGAGCAGGACGTTCGAAATATGCAAAATAAAAGTGGGGTATGCAACTCGCGAACATACAAAAACTGGTGTCGTATTCTTATGTAAAATGACCTGCTAAAATTCGATTCTGGAGGTCGCGAATCGATTCGGGATTGCGAAATTGAAAAAAATTGAACTTTATCATATTTTTACAAAATTTCTCGGAAATACATTATTTTATATTTCCCATTCTATATCTTTGTCTGTAACAATTGGATCGGTTTAAAACTTTGCATACATATAGTCTGAAATATGCCGAATCCGCTGCCATACATAAATGTGCACTAATGGTAGAAAAATAATATTTTCGTCGCAGATCCCTCGGATTTTTCAGTAACTGCATTGAGAAAGTTGGTATCGAGGTAACTTTTTTATTATTGGAGATAGAGTAATAGTATAAGCGAGTCAAATATAGTTTAAGGTCTGAATTAATTTATAAAAAACAAAAAAATGTTGTTGGTAAAAGTTTGGTGGTCATAAAAGGTTAATAAAGTCGAGCGTTGTACGCGCTACGTTGTCTCCTGGGTTGCACCGAAGCAGACCGCGTGGAGAACTTCAATGAGAACTGTTCTTATTTTTTTTAAATTTGTACTTACAGAATAAATACATTTTTATTATTCGATATACGTACATTTTCCTTCACAAAAACAGCTTATGGAACACAGTACATTAGCTTTTAAACAAATACAGGTTGTGCTACGATTTATTGAAATATTGACATTTGCAAAATGGTGTTATATTTACAAAATCTGGTTTCGCACTTATTGTGGTCATGATTGGCATTACGCTACCGTTTTCTTTCATGTACCTCCCAAATTCCAAAAGATTTGGGCCCGGTTTTTCAAAGAACCCAACACCGGATTAAGTCTGACACCGGCTTCGTTGCTATGATTCAATCAATCAGAAAGCCGGCATCATAGCAACGAAGCCGGTGTCAGACTTAATCCGGTATTGGATTCTTTGAAAAACCGGACCTTGATAGTTTTGGTCGAACTAGGTATGCAGTTTTGTAAACGACAGACTGCAAGTACATACGTCCTGAGGACATGAAAACGAAGAGTGTTTTCGGTGGGTGGTAAAGAAGCGAAATTTGTTTTGTAATAAATAGGTACCTTACTGATATTCGTTTGCTTGTTTACCTAATGTCTGTTTTGCATGTTGGAAACAAATGTGCTCTTAAATGGTCCATACTGCCGATAAATTCTGGACGACCATAATATGTAATGAATTTCACTCTGTTCTCGCTTGACATTTGGTGGAACATATTGAATATTTCAATAAAACAAAATTTTTTAGTGTTTTCAACAGGTTTAATCGTTATCGACAATATTGTTTCGACTTACTAGGTCATCATCAAAGGTTCTTACAAAACAAATCTTAAAACTAAAACAGTGCCTTACATACAGTATTCTATTTTATTTTCGTGTGGTGGGGTAAGACTGCTTCTATGATTGGTGAATGGTTAAATTCCAACTGGTCATTTGTTATCTGTTGATCTAATTTCTAAGCAAACTTGATCAAAACCCGGTTTGCTAAAATAAAAGAAATTTAAGTTCATTATTGGTCAATAATAAAGAAAAAAGAAACACAGGAGATAAAAGTGGTGTTTCTCAGTTAAATTGCAATGACTGCAGCGCGATTTACATAGGTCAAACCGGGAGGGATTTCAATACCATACTGAAAGAACATAAAGTCTATTGCCAACAATTTCAACAGGACGAGTTTTTGGGAACATTGTACATATTGTAAACAATCATAATTTTGTCGAAAGTGATTTTAAAATATTATATAAGGATCTAAAGGTAGAAAATTAAATTAAGTGGAAAGTTTTGAAATTTGCAATCATCATCATAAGGTTCTCAGTCCGAAGACTGGTTGGACGCGTACCTCCATTCTTTTCTATCCTGAGCTAACCTACGCATTTCCCTAAAAGTAGAACATCCTACATCCCTAACTATCTGAGAGCAGTAGTCTAATCTAGGCCTACCCCTACCTCTTTTTATTCCTATCTCTGACTCTAGTATGTCACGAACTATTCCTTCGTGTCTTAGAAGGTGTCCTACCATCCTATCTCTCCTACTCTTTATTGTTTTCCATACCTTTCGCTTTTCCCCAACTCTTTCTAATACTTCCCTATTGCTAACCTTATCTATCCACGGTATCTTCATCATGCGTCTGTAGCACCACATTTCAAACGCTTCTACTCTTTTTCTATCCGCTTCTCCTATTGTCCAAGTTTCGCACCCGTATAATGCCGTACTCCATACATACGACGTTAAGAGTCTCTTCCTAGTCTCTATATTAACCGTTCTCGAGCATAACAGAAAAAGAAATTTGCAAAGCCATTAAATTAGATCAACAGATAACAAATGACCAGTTGGAATTTAACCATTCATCAATCATAGAAGCAATCTTACCCGACCACACGAAAATAAAATGGAATACTGTATATAAGGCACTGCTTTAGTTTTAAGATTTGTTTTGTAAGAACCTTTGAAGTCGAAACAATATTGTAGGTAAAGATTGAACCTGTGAAAAACACTAAAAAGTTTTGTTTTATTGAAATGACCATATAATGATTTAAGAAAAATGCCCTACACACATTTAATAAATGAAAACTCTAAACTCCGACGGCGTTGGCACGGCAGTCAGCTTTTGTCCGCGACAACGCGCGCAGGGCGCGACATATGACTCACGTTTAACACACTTTTTCTGACTTACTATGCATTTTATGAAAAAATACTCAAAATAAAAAAACATCCTCATTTTATGCGCTACAATTTACTCGTTTATAGTATAAGTATATCTTCAAAAATAAAAAAGTTACCCCAATACACACTTTTTCGCTGTAAATGACACAAAAGTGGCAACTCTTCCTCGAATATTTATTAATTTTTCAGTCAAATCACAACAATTACTATTTTCTCGTACAGCGATAGAAAGCGGATAGTTTCATTATCCTAATGCTAAAATTTCAAATTTGTACGACAATGGGTGACAGATATACAGAAGGAGAAACAATAAAAGTGCGAAAATAGCATATTTGAGAAGAAAAATGAAAAAATGCAATTTTCTTCAATTTGGCAATTCCAAATAGAATCGCGACCTCAAAAATATGTTTTGTCAGGTGTTTTTACGTAAGAACTCATCGTCTGTTTTTGTATGTTCGAAAGTTGCATACCATGTGTCGAATTCAGAGCTCTTGCTCTCCGACTAGGTATGTACTTGACAGTCAAATCAAATCAAATTGAAGCTATTGAATTCTCAGATATATGCAGTGATGCTCCAACTTCACATCATAGCCGATGAATGCTTGGAAAAGGTTCTTCGTATGCAAGAAAAAATATCGTCCGAGATTATGAGAGCATAACCATCGTTTAAAGTTTAAACTCCTTCTTGTACCGCTTATTTGAATTCGCAGTTTCCAATGAAATGACTTATTAAATTCAATATTAATATTGCCTGTTTTTGGAGCGGAATGTGTCATTATAGAATTTATGATAAATTAAATCAGAATACTGTTAAATGGAAATGGAAATACAAATTGGAAATGAGAAGATAGAGGAGGTCGCGGATTTCTGCTACTTAGGAAGTAAAATAACTCAAGACGGTAGGAGCACTAAAGATATAAAACAAAGAATGGCGCAGGGCCGAGTTGCGTTTAACAAAAAGAAACAACTGTTATGCTCGAGAACGGTTAATATAGAGACTAGGAAGAGACTCTTAACGTCGTATGTATGGAGTACGGCATTATACGGGTGCGAAACTTGGACAATAGGAGAAGCGGATAGAAAAAGAGTAGAAGCGTTTGAAATGTGGTGCTACAGACGCATGATGAAGATACCGTGGATAGATAAGGTTAGCAATAGGGAAGTATTAGAAAGAGTTGGGGAAAAGCGAAAGGTATGGAAAACAATAAAGAGTAGGAGAGATAGGATGGTAGGACACCTTCTAAGACACGAAGGAATAGTTCGTGACATACTAGAGTCAGAGATAGGAATAAAAAGAGGTAGGGGTAGGCCTAGATTAGATTACTGCTCTCAAATAGTTAGGGATGTAGGATGTTCTACTTTTAGGGAAATGCGTAGGTTAGCTCAGGATAGAAAAGAATGGAGGTACGCGTCCAACCAGTCTTCGGACTGAGAACCTTATGATGATGACTGTTAAATGTTCCTAACACAATAGGATTTATTAAATCCATCATCATAATAAGAGCTCTCGAATATGCAAATAAACATATTTCCTGTCCTGTTGTACTAAAATCAAATTGTTAGCATTTATATAGAACGACCTCACTTAATAGATTACCTACTCTAAATCAAAACGTAAACCATGGTTAGTATACTGGAAATGGTTGAATAAATCGCCGAGTTATCGCTTATTGGCGCAAAAATGTGACGTAAGCCAGATACCCCTAAGCTCCACCTACAAATTTCTACTACAAAATTATAATAAACCACACTCACAAATTTTTCACGATTAATTTATGGAGATATGTGAAGTCTAATCACTGAAAAGGTATTATGTACCAAGAACTGCTGTTTTCTGGGTTTGGTCAAATAGTGAATTGTTATTAGCCTAACTAGAATGGCGTTGAATAATCTACGAGCAGATAACACAAACACAAAGTAAATAGACAAATTGCTGCAGAATAATAAGCTCCAAATCAAACTTCAAATTGACGATTTGTTAAAACAGCAGCAAATAATCAACTTGTAATAATCAAAAACAAAGGATGCAACTTAGAAATCTGAAAGCTCTAACATTCTTGAATTAGCTTCATCTTCATCTTCACCTTCTTCTTCAATATCACCTTCATCTTCATTATCGCCTTCAAAATCTTCATTTTCATCTATTTCATAAGAACTTCCCCCTTCCGAGTCTTGTTTTCTAGGCCCTTTGATACCCTTTTCTGCGCGCAGCTTTTCCATCCTTTGGCTCTTGTATTCCGCATGTCTGTTTGGGTGGGTTACTGAATGAGCGAGTGCATCAAACATTTTTCTCCTCAGTTTCCCGGCTTTCATGATAGCCCTCCAGTCGAACGTGTAAACAAATGGATGCGCCTTTATGTACTCTTCCATACGTTTTTCTGAATCCCCGTATTCATCCATTATTACATCTTCCTCTTCAGGAGAAGCGTGCATGTCGTAAGGGTTGATTGGTGGGGGAGGCTTTTTCTTTAAAGCATCAGGGAACAACATAGCCACTTTCTCGTTGAAGATTTTGTAAGCTCTGGCATGTATTTCGATTTGTTTATTGTGTCTTCTTTGCTTGTCTTCTTCGAATTTCTTAATTGGAGCATGCTCTTTTTCTAGCAATTCCTTGTTTAAGTTCTTTTTCAATAATAGTTCCGCTTGCATTCTGTCTTCTTCTCTACGATCGAAGCGTTCTCTAGCCCATTCTAAGTACTGTCCAGGAGGTGGTTTTAGGTTCTTCACGGCAAGAAGAGCAGCTTCCTTCTGCTCCCTCGCTATTTCCTCTTCAAGCCTCTTCTTCTCTGCCTGCTCTTTTTCGGTTTTTTCTTGCTGTTTGCGTATTACTTCTTCCTCCTTGCTTGCTATATACTCTGCATTCTTTTGCCTCCATTTTTCTTGCCAACTAGCAATACTTGTTTTCCTAGCGACTTCCCTTTGGAACAGAGTATGAAATTCCTCATTCTCTTCTTCGCTTTCTTTCTGAAAAGAAGCGGGCAAATAGAAAATACGAAAGGATCCATTGTAATCGCAAATTCCCATAATATTCTGTTTTATGTTTATGGTATGCATGCACATTCCTGTTAGGTATTGTCCAGAAATGGTTTGCTCGTAATTAAACTGATGGCTCTGGTGCAGAAGCTGCCACACTTCTAAGTTACCGTCCGTTCTGGTTAACATAAACATCGACTTTCTAAATCGGTTGAAAATGGCGTGAGTGTATTTTTGAATAGATCGTCTCCAAATAATTGGACGACCGCAGTAATTTACGTCCCAAATTGCCAAGATGTTGCCACCGACAGTTAGCAGCACATCTGGGTCATGTCCAGCTTCTATGTTTAGTATTGGACCATCGTGGTACTTGTCGCGTCGGTAAACTTTGCAATCTTCTGAATTTACGACCTCTCCAGAATTGAAATCGAATCCTTCCCATCTTCCTGCAAGGAAATTTTGAAAATGAAATAATTACGGCATAACATGCTTTAGCTAAAAGAATGAAACCGTCAACATTGCTAGGAGTTTGTGGTAAAACCAAGAAAGGGAACGTGGGTGGTACATGAAGGCTGGGGCACTGGAATATTGAGTGAAAATGACATGATAGAGATATTGATTTTTTATTGCCCTGCTAATTCTCCGAAATTGCAAAAGATCTCTGTTTTCCAACAACAGAAATCGTCAATTTTGTACCATCCTTCTTGTGGCAGAAGATGTTACAGAATCTACTGACCCTATTTTCCCTTTCATTCATGTCGTTATTCTTTGAATAAAGATTGTTAAAAACCACTTTGGTCCAGAAACTTCTGTTAGCTATTGCTATCGATATCCTTAAGATGTCTCTTTGGAAGTAGCAAGAGGGTCACCTCATTGTTCAAGGCAATGCACGAAAACTTAACCATCCTGAACTTCTTTCATGTGGAAGTCAAGCACTATGTCATGATATTACAGCATCAGAAACAAGGAGATAAGTGAACTAATAATGCCACAAAGAGCAGTATGGGTCGTAGTATTTTTGAGTACCTACCTCCTATTATATCTCCTTCTATTGTAGTAGCTACAAACTGGGGTTCCATCACGAACTGATTATCTGTCAAGTCCGGTTTATAAAATATCCTGTCCGTTATATCAAATTTCCTCTTAGGATCCGGCTCAACTTCCACATATTCAATTTTCGGAGTCGGTATGTACAAAGAAGAAAGCGGGATAAGTCGATCACCTTCCGAAGTCAGTTTCACGTTTATCTTGAAGGTGGGTGTAAAAACCCTGTTTAATCTTTTATATGGGGATATATCAACTGTCAAAGTATCCGGTTTCTTTGGCAGTCGTTTAATTCTTCTTATCGGCTTAAATCCTCCCGCGGTGAACTTTGGTTTGGACGCCAGATCCCAAAATAGGATAGTACCATCGACACTGCTCGTCATAAATTGTAAAGAAGCTTCTTCTCTTCCGTAGATATTCTTCAATTTACCGGTGTTGGATATCTCCCAATGAGGTGGTAACCACTGAATTGCTATAAAAGATAGAGTGATACAAAAGAAGCATGTAGGAAGAAGAAAATAACCTGTAACAGGGCCAATGTGACAGAACTCTAAAGCTGAAACAGCAGTCGATCGCACTATCTTCAGATCGTGAATATTCTTCATCCACTGCATTAAGGAATGCATCAGTGCTCTGTACCTCGCCTGATCATTACTCAAAATCTCTTCATATTCCACATATTGCAACTTGTTCCTTATATCCCAGACTATAATCTGTCCGTTACACAATCCTCCAATTAAAATATTTTCGTCGTATGGACAAAAGGACAATACTCTGACTTCTCTGTGCGTTTCCAAAAATAGTTTAGCGTTGAGTGCATCTACAAAACTCCAAAGAAGAACGGGATGTATGCCATGAACTGCTTCATAGACTTCATCAGTTGATCGAGCTCCTTTTGATAGTGTAGAGGGTGCTTCGTCCACGTAGGCGACTGCTACCGTTCCCGTCCACATTGGATGCCAAGAAGCCGAAGAGATCATTTTGTTTTTACAAAACGCTATGTCCGTAAATGACATGTATTCCTTGCAGTAACTGGTTTCTGGAACAGCTGTTTGCTTTTCTTGGTTTATCAAGGAAGCGTAATCGTTTGCGTATAGGTTGATATTGCCGTTTACCTGGAATTGTAAAATCGACAAAATGTTTTTCCATAATAAAATCATTTGTACTTAAAGAGTGCAAAAATGGATGTCATAATGTATGCCTACCCTTAAATGGTCGTACATTTTTTCCAAAGTGCCTCTCATCTCCGAGGTAATCGAGACGGGCTTCTGCGGGATGCTATCTCTGACCGATTTCTCAATAAAATTTTCGTACTCGGTATAAGAGTTCGTGGGATAAGCAGATTTCGTCTGAACTTCCTTTTCTATTACACTGGCACTAGCTTGTACTTGAGCATCAATCCGTCTTTTGTGAACAATATTGAACTTCTGCCTTGTAGAAATTATTTCAGCATATCCATCCCTCGTATCCAAAGCGAGTCTTTGTTTGAAATGCACTTTGGCGTTCATGATTGGATAGTCAGACTCCATCTCGACTTGAAGTAAAGTTCTGTTGTTGCCTTTCAGAAGTTCTTCCATTTCCAGTTCTGATCCTTGCGACTTCCAAGCCTTTATAGTTTTTGCTATTGAATTGTTCAACCTAAAATGATTGTTAACGTACGAGGTTCAAGAACTTTTCGTTATATCCGTGGTTATTTAATGGCAATTGTTCGTATATATTATGCAAATTACTGGTTAAGTGGGTTAGATATATTTAATTGTTACTTACCTTTTCTGTTGTGCCCGTTTCATTTTCTCTATTATCGTACCTACGGTTTCTTGGGCTTCCACAGTAGTACACATATAAAACTCATCATAATCTCTAGACTCATCCGGTATGTATCCAAAAAATATATCTTGGTTGGTGTAAGCCAAAAACCTTTCCTTATACGGCAAAAACTCAGTTTCTTCATTTATCTCTAATTGATCTTCCACTAACTCCTTTTTGACACTAACCCACGGGTTTTCAGCTGTAACAGTTTCACCAACAACACACCCTATGTACTTCTGGGTATCTTCACTCAGAGTGATTCTCTGGACTCCTGGAATTCCTTCGAAACAAAGATCTTTGCGCTTTCTTGATTTAGAACGTTTATCCTTTTCTTTTTTCTTGGCAAGTTCAGACTGTGCTTTAAGGGATGCTTTTGTAACGGAAACTTTTCCTTCCATTTTGCTCAGAGAGAAAATTAAATTATAAAACGTATACGTCAATCAGCCTGACGTTTGGTGGTATTGTCTGTGTATTGGTTATGTCTGTACATTTTGTTTCGTTCCCGATTTTCTAGGAAAGCAATTGTGTTTATTGATCAAACGAACTGCAGTGGCTTTCGAAGCCACAGAAATATAAGAGGGAAAAAGGGAATTTTGTTAGATAATATTTCTGGTTGAGTCAAACCGTAAATAAGCTTAGCAGATTGAATTTGTGCTCGTAGGTATAATTTAAAAATTATAACATCAGAAAATGTAATAGAGTCGTAGATTGTAATTTCGTTTTGCGCCATCTGTTGAACTATTCTTCAACTTATAAGCTGATGTTATTTTGAGGTTACTTATTATGTAATTTGTTAGTAGAAGCTGGATTATTTGTTGTTATGTACGGACTGAGCGGACGATTTACCAAGTAATCCCGCTGCTACTCATCCTGTATTTGTGCAGCTGCAACTGAAATTTTTTATGTGACACCAAAGGTTGAAAGCTGCACAAATAAATTTTTGCATCCGGTATGCCAATATCTGAAATTGTTTTGGTATTTTATGAGACAGTATAGGATAAATAAAGTTAAAAATAAGTAGCAATAACATGTGGATCAGAAAAGCATGGTCCTAAAAATAAGTAACGGATTTCCAAGTTTTATACTAATAAATTGAAAATGGAATAAAGTCTGAAAGCGGACAACTTTGGTTGTATTCATTCGATTACATATCCTACAAGGAAGAGTTTCTCGTTTCTCTTTCTGAAATTGAATCCTCGTTTTCTTGAAATGTAATAGGCATAAAGATTAAATTACTGAGGAAGGCAAAAAGTAGGTGGATAAACAAGTAACTTGAGATTTTCCTTTCCGAAATACGAGTTAGTATAATTAACGCATGAGAATAGGCGACATACAACAGAATCCATGAATAAAAACACAGCTGTTGCTTGAGAATAATACAGAACAAGAATGTACGACGACAGAGATGAAAAGAGAAGAGCGCGCACGTGCAAAGTAGTAGTCTTAAGCGAATAGACCGAATAAGTCGCATATTAACGTTCAGATCTTCAGTTTTTTATATTGTATTTTTTATGAGTTATTTTGTTAAGTTAATTATTACAGTTCATTAAATGTTTTAAACTAACGTGTTGAATATTACCGCAATTATTTACATGGTGCCGAAACCCGGGAATTAAAAGTCGAACGCCCTAAAACGTGATCGTAGCGTGACCGCGAAAACGAAGAAATGGAGCGCGCCGCGAGACGAAGTTGCAGGGGGCAATTGACAAAGCTCTTAAATAACGCAAAAGATAAATTAGCAAACAACACTGAGGACACTAACGAACTAATAGTGATTCGTGATAGAATTCGGGCTGCTAACGAAGGTCTAGAACGTGCTAACGAAAAAGTGTTACCTGTGCTACAAGAAAATGAATTTAACGAAGAATTTGATAAAGTGCTGGAATATGCAGACCAAGTAACCGAAATAATGTCCAGGTTGCAAATTCGAATTGATGAGCAATCTTACCCAGACGATGGTGGCAGTGTTCCCGCCGGTAACGGAAGCATAGCACAGGTATCAGACATTCGAACACGCGAGGAAAATCCAGGTAGGAGTAATGTTAAGTTATTTAAATTGGAGCTCCGCAAATTCAAGGGTGATTTGTCAGACTGGACCTTGTTTTGGGAGCAATTCCGAACCGCTGTGCATGAAAACGAATCATTAGATGCTGTCGCTAAATTTAGCTATTTAGAACAATCACTAATGGGTAAAGCTGCAGCAACCATTAGTGGTTTAACGCCATCAGAGAAATCGTACAATGATGCAATCGATTTGTTGAAACATGAATACGGTAATCAGCAAAGAATAATAGACAGTCATGTTCAGAAACTCTTATCGTTAACTCCCATTAAGAGTAAGCTTGATGCCGTAGGTTTACGAAGTTTATACAATACAACGTCTTCAATTACCCGCAGTTTAACGTCCTTAGGAGTAAACGCAAACGAATATGGCATGATGGTTAAATCAGTTATACTTAACTGCATGCCTTATAACATGAAAATTGAGTACCATAAACAGCATCCTATCGAACCTGAACACCCTGTAGACATTGTCGAACAAATAGATATTTTGTTGAATTACTTAAAGTTAGAAGTTGAGTCAATGGAAATCGCGCAATCGCCGGCGACATCAAATGCAAATATTATGTCTGTATCGAACAGAGGCGACAAACGAGAGAACCGGGACATTCGTAAATCAAAAAATAATAACGACCCACGCAAACAGTTTACGGCAGCTGGGCTACTGACCATGGTTAATGAATGTTTGTTCTGCAAGTCTCAAACTCACAATACCGAGAAATGTGATAGCACCAACGTTACACTTGAACTAAAGAAAGATATTTTGAAACGAAATAATCGCTGTTTCCGTTGTACGAGACCAAAACACAGTTCCAAATTTTGCAGGAATAAAGTTAGCTGTGACATTTGTAATTACCGACACGTAACTTCTATGTGTGATCCCAATTATAAAAGGGAAGAAAAGAAAACGAATACAACGACAAGTCTGTTTACCAAAAATCACGATAACAACGAACAAGTGTTTTTACAGACCGCGAAAGCTTACATTTCCGCAGCAGATACAAACAAAAATGCTTTTGTACGACTGATTATCGATGGGGGATCTCAATTATCATACGTAAAGGAAGAGATGTCACGTAAATTAGGTCTTAAGATTATTGGTACCCGAAAATTATCAGTTATGCCATTTGGATGCGAAGCGAAAAGGGCTCCTAAAGTATACAATAAAGTTGAACTAAAATTAATGTCTCAATATAATAACGAAAAAATATCGATAGCTGCAATTGAAGTACCCGAGATTTGTTTCGATGCATTCCAAACACCTAATGTTAGTCATCCAACGATTAATACACTGAATATGGCTGATGTTTCTATCGGGAATGTACCTACGTTGAACGGAATTGTTTTATTAATCGGAGCAGATAATTATTGGAGAGTAGCAACCGGTGAATTTATTCGTTTATCTGAAAACTTAGTGGCGATAAATACAAAATTAGGGTGGACTATTCAAGGCCCCAATATTTACAATTCAACAAACGTAAATGCGACCATAGTATCGACATTACACGTCCAAGTTTCTAATGAAGATAGTGAAATCAACATGAAACAGTTTTGGGAACTAGAAACAATTGGAATTAACGATAAAGAAACGCAAAATGAATTTACGGATGACTTCGTTGAAAATAAAATATCGAAAAGGGGTGATCGGTATGAAGTATCGCTTCCCTGGAAAAATAACTGTGCGTTGGATAATAACTATGCTGGTGCGTTATCGAGAATGAAAAAATTAACGTTTAGACTTTCTAAAAACTATCGCTTAATTGAATACGATAAGGCCGTACGTGAACTCGTGGACAATAAAATCGCCGAAGAAGTTTGTAATGAGCGTCCACCTGTGAAGACGTATTATATGCCTCATCGGCCTGTCTACCGTGAGGACAAGACAACCTCGAAGATCCGCATAGTGTTTGACGCATCAGCCCATTCGCCGGGGTTACCGTCTTTAAACGAACTCCTGCATACTGGTGAAAATTTAGTGCAAGATTTAATGAAAATTTTACTGAACTTTCGGATCGGAACAATCGCGATGACTGCGGACATTGAAAAGGCGTTTTTACAAATAAATATGGTTAGTCGCGACCGAGATTGTCATCGTTTTTTGTGGTATAAGCATCCAATTACCGACGTAAACAGTTTACCGCCCATGCAAGAATACCGTATGACAAGAGTGACATTTGGTATCTCGAGTAGTCCGTTTTTGTTGGCGGCTACTTTGAAAAAGCACTTTGCCATTGAATCAACGCACTTTCCTGATACTGCCTATCGCCTATCGAATTCATTTTACGTTGATGGTCTTGTAGTAACTGTGAATTCCCTCGAGGATGCGATCGAATTATATGACGAATCTAAACGCATACTTAATAAAGCGGGGATGAATTTACGCAAATGGCATACCAATAATCATGATTTTAGAGGATATTTGGAAGAAAACGAAACAGAAAATAACGCGCTCTTGTCTCCAAAGGTGTTGGGGTTGTATTGGGATACATCAAGTGATAATTTGAGTTTAGACTTATCTTCAGTATTGTCATTTATTGATAAAGCTCAAGGATGTACAAAGCGAATTATATTACAAGCTGTCGGTCGAATTTATGACCCTTTATGTATTTTAGGGCCGTTTACAATTAAGGCAAAGATTCTCTTGCAGCATATCTGGAAACTGAAAATTGATTGGGACATCGAATTACCGCCTGAATGTTATACTGTATGGAAGAGATGGTGTACCGATTTAAAGAATTTCGTTTCCCACGACATTCCCAGAAACGTTGTGTCAAATATGGACTCTAAACTTGAACTACATATGTTTGCGGATGCCAGCAAAGCCGCGTATGGAGTCGTTGCTTACGTACGTGAAAAGTCCGAAACTAACGTGAGTGTAAAATTTTTGATTGCAAAAAATCGTGTCGCGCCACTAAACTTAAAAGACTCTGATGAATTATCGCTACCAAAGCTTGAGTTAACCGCTGCTTTATGTGCATGTCGATTAAAGGAGTACATCGTCAAGAATGTGAACTTAAAATTTGACAGTGTAAATTTGTGGACTGACTCAAAAATAACGATGTACTGGATTACCGGTGACGCCGCGAAATGGAAAACGTACATTTATAATCGTGTTACTGAAATACAGAAACAGACGAAAGACTCTATTTGGCGACATTGTCCTGGCAATCAGAACCCAGCGGATATTTTAACGCGCGGAGTGCGAGCAAGTGAATTGCTAAAATCCGAATGTTGGTTAAACGGGCCTGAATTTTTATCGCGCAGAGACAATAACTGGTCAACCAATAATGACTTTCGCGAATGTTTAAACGAAACAATAGTTTGCGCCATTAATTTAAATGAAACTAGCTTAGTATGTGAAATGGAGCCGCTTTTCACTCTCGGAAAATACGAACATTTGGAAAAGTGTCTACGTGTTACCGCTTATGTACGACGCGTGTTTCGTAAGGATAAAAAATCTTCCCTCGTGGTAACTACCGAAGAACTCCACGAAGCCGAAATTTACTGGATCAAGATTACTCAGCGAAGAAATCGAAGATTTGAAGAGATGTAATACCGTCGATAAAAAATCGTCCATTTATAAATTAACGCCCTTTATCGATGAATCTGGGATATTACGAATTAAAAGTCGTCTTCAGGAATCCGATCTTTCTTATGATAACATCAATCCGATTATTTTACCGAAAAGATCGCTTTTCGTAGAAAAGCTAATTTGGAAAACCCATAAACGCTGTTTTCATGGTGGAATAAATTTAACTCTTGCCGAAATTAGAAAACGATTTTGGATCATCCAGGCAAGGCAAAGAATTAAATCAATTATTAGCAAGTGTGTGATTTGCAAGAAGCTACGCTGCAAATCTGGTCAAGAATTGTTTGCACCTCTACCGAAAATGAGAATTTTAATGTCCAATACATTTGAGAATACTGGTGTAGATTTTGCTGGACCCTTGTATGTATTGGATGGGAATAACGAAAAACGGAAATCATATTTAATGCTATTAACCTGTGCCGTAACACGTGCCGTCCATTTGGAGTTGGTTTTAGACATTTCAGCAGAGAGCTGCATCAGAGGTCTGAGAAAATTCATCGCAAGAAGAGGAGTACCTAATACGTTCTACTCTGATAATGCCAAAACTTTCAAACGAGCTTCTCTTGAATTAAGTAAACTGTACGAAACTTTATCGAATGAAATGGTTTTAAATTTTTCTTCAAATCAACGAATTAAATGGAATTTTATAGTGGAACGAGCCGCGTGGTGGGGTGGTTTTTACGAAAGAATGATTAAAACCGTCAAAGATTGTCTCAAATTCGCTTTGGGAAGATCACTTGTTAACGTCGATGAACTTCAAACAATCTTAGCAGAAATCGAGGCAACAGTGAATTCTCGCCCTTTGACTTATATCGACGATGACAAGGACAATTTATCTATCTTATCTCCTTCAAGTTTATTATTGGGAGATCAACGTCCATGTGTTTTACCTGATGCAAATGTTAACCTTAAACGAGAAGACATTCTACAAAAATGGAAGGAACGTCAACGAATTTCCTCCAAGTTTTGGAGAAAGTGGTCCGTTGATTATTTACAACAATTACGAACTGCACATACAAACAAATCGGCAACATCAACGAGAACGTTCAAGGTTAATGATATTGTTTTATTGCACGATCAAGGAGCACCACGTTTAAGTTGGAAGATGGTGCGCATTAACCAATTGTACCCTGGCAGGGATGGAAAAATTCGTGCGTGTGAAGTGCAGCTTCCCAATAAAACTTTATTAAGAAGACCCATACAGTTGTTGTACGCGCTAGAAATCCCTATCGCCGCCCGGGAGGATGAGAATAATACAGAACAAGAATGTACGACGACAGAGATGAAAAGAGAAGAGCGCGCACGTGCAAAGTAGTAGTCTTAAGCGAATAGACCGAATAAGTCGCATATTAACGTTCAGATCTTCAGTTTTTTATATTGTATTTTTTATGAGTTATTTTGTTAAGTTAATTATTACAGTTCATTAAATGTTTTAAACTAACGTGTTGAATATTACCGCAATTATTTACATTGCTGGCTTTTTTTACCAATAATTTGACAAGTCGGTAAGGTAGGGAGCAATAATGTTACGAATGGTCAGAATTTGACATTTAGCATGTAGCAAGGTTCTGTAAAGGCGCCCACTCACCCACGTACTTGCGTTAAGTTTTGAATGAACAGGCAAAAACGTGCATTCAAAATTGTGCGTGTGTGGTGCAAGCCTTAAGACTTTTTTGAACTGCGCAGTTGAACTGTTCATTTCAAGTCTGTCTTGAAATTTTAACTGTACACCGACGATTGCGCATTCAAAATTGTGCGTGTGTGGTCAAAACCTCAAGTTTTGTTTAATACAGTGGCGCGCAGCAGGTGACATAGTTTTAACGGATTTATTTGATTTTGAGTAGTTAATATAGTAGAAGTAGATTAGTAATTTTTATATATATATTTATACTAAACGTATTTTTGAACATTATTATGTTTTTTCAACAAAAACAAACAATTCTACCATAATTTCACCCGTCCCACAATCGTCAACCTCGCCCCGAATAGCGGCGAAAACGTGAAAAATCGAAAATATTTTTTTAAAGAACGAAACCACAGGCGAAAACACCTTCGATCGGGATGAAATTTGAGAAGTTCAAAGGCGGATTCGTCCCGGATCCGCAGTGACCATCGCGATCTTTCCAACTCCGGTAAAACACCTCGTTTCCAAGCGATAACGAACTCGGCGTACCGGAAGGGGCTGAAAATGTTCCATCGCACCCAGAAGAATAAGCCATGCGAAGAAACGGGCGTCGTCCGCTCTTCCACTGACAAAAGTTTTAGGTCATAACGCGATCTCGAACGCAGGAGTCGAACCGCCAACGAGATACGGCGTCCTCAAAATAAGGGTAGTTTTTTATGACGGCCAAGCTGGGGGTCGCCGGGTAAATTTGATGGCGGATTCCGATAGCCCAGTCAATCGGACCGACAATATTCAAAAATCGTCTCCCTCGCACAGAGGTTGATGGGGGAAATAATTTTTTCTCTGAAGCAATGCAAAATTTTAGGGCAAAAAGCATGCAAAACGGGGGCCAAATTCGTCTGTGGAGTTCGAAGGGGGAAGTCCAACGGAGTACGGTTCGAAAGGGTGAAGTTCAAAGAGTGTTAAATTGGATCGGTCAACGTTTAAGGATAGAAAAATGCATTAGAAAATGGCAAACACAAATTTCCGGCGATCGTGAAATCTTCCAAGATCAGACACCCGCCTGTCAAATTTTTCGTCGAAATTGCGCATTTTATTATGCTCGGGGTGACTTTCACAGACCACCCCGACGAGTGCAACTCTTCTAAGAGATTAATATGTGAAATGTGATCACGTTTCAGCAACCAATGTTTCTCCCATCTGCTCAGACTGAATCTTTGTTTATTTTTCTTTTTCAAAATAATTAGGCACGCCACTGATACTAAATTTAATTCTTCTCTGGAGGCCATGTTTTATAAAACTGCGAAGTGAAAATTGTGTGTGCGTGGAGAACCGTCGCGCAACATTCCGTTCAAAACTTTTGAATGTACAGTTTTGAATTAATTCTAAATTGCGTGTGTGTGGGGCCCTTTAAAGTCGATGTCGACAATTTCGTAGTGTGCTTTATTGCCCACATCAACTAGCTGTCCAACTGCGACTGCCATGTTTGTTGATATTTGGAATTGTGTAACGACCCCTTTGTTTATGCGCTTATGCATTCCTATTATATTTTTCGGCCCAAAATTGTTTATTTAGATTTTAGGAGGGTTGCGGCATTCGTCTTGACGTGTCGCAAGTAGAATTCAATTGGAAAATCGATATTTTCCACGCGTGAAGCAAATTGCTCTACTTTGCCTGACTTTTGCTTCGGAAGTATTGGGTCCTACGAAAAATATGAGAGGGACATTCTTACAGAAAGTTTTATGAGCTTTGTTTTCTTGCAATATGGCGAACAGAAAACAAGTTATTACTAATTTTCGTACCTCTTCAACATTGTCATGGTCAACAGCGACACCGGAGGAGAGTGAAAACTTAAGGCAAACTTAATTTGACTTAAAGCAATCACAATTTTCCCCTCGTTCTTGTAGGATTTTCACCTATTTTTTCGGCCTGCCACTTGGCTTGTGTCGGATAGTTTTGAATTATACGGGTTGTTAAATTTTATTGGCTTATCTCACGGACTGAATTGGAATTGGCCCTGAGTTCACACTCATCATCATAAGGTTCTCAGTCCGAAGACTGGTTGGACGCGTACCTCCATTCTTTTCTATCCTGAGCTAACCTACGCATTTCCCTAAAAGTAGAACATCCTACATCCCTAACTATTTGAGAGCAGTAGTCTAATCTAGGCCTACCCCTACCTCTTTTTATTCCTATCTCTGACTCTAGTATGTCACGAACTATTCCTTCGTGTCTTAGAAGGTGTCCTACCATCCTATCTCTCCTACTCTTTATTGTTTTCCATACCTTTCGCTTTTCCCCAACTCTTTCTAATACTTCCCTATTGCTAACCTTATCTATCCACGGTATCTTCATCATGCGTCTGTAGCACCACATTTCAAACGCTTCTACTCTTTTTCTATCCGCTTCTCCTATTGTCCAAGTTTCGCACCCGTATAATGCCGTACTCCATACATACGCCGTTAAGAGTCTCTTCCTAGTCTCTATATTAACCGTTCTCGAGCATAACAGTTGTTTCTTTTTGTTAAACGCAACTCGGCCCTGCGCCATTCTTTGTTTTATATCTTTAGTGCTCCTACCGTCTTGAGTTATTTTACTTCCTAAGTAGCAGAAATCCGCGACCTCCTCTATCTTCTCATTTCCAATTTGTGTTTCCATTTTAGTTCTATTTTCACATCCCCTACATACCAAAATTTTAGTTTTCTTTTTATTGATTTTCATGCCGAAGCCCTGTGTCAAAACTGCTTCCATTTCATTCAAAGCCGCTCCTAATAAATCTGAGCATGTTAATAGTTTGACCCTGTACATTGATCCCTGAGGCTGTTCTTTCCTTAACAATATTAATCGCATCTTCGATATATAAGTTGAAAACTAGAGGTGACAATGCACATCCCTGTCTCACTCCCTTCCGGATATCTACTTCCCTTTGTTCCTGCTCACATTCTATAACTGCCTTTTGCTCTTTGTAGAGATTATGTATTATTCTTCTGTCCCTGTATTTCATCCCTACCTTTCTCAGCACTTCGATCATCTTCCCCCATTTTACGTTGTCGAAGGCTTTTTCTAAATCTACAAATCCTATATAGACGCTCTTTCTCTTTTATATCGTTTTTTCTATAATTACTCGTAAAGCTAGAATGGCCTCGCGCGTTCCTCTATTTCGTCTAAATGCGAACTGATCTTCTCCTAATATTTCTTCCGCCTTTTTCTCCATCCTTCTTTGCACAATTCTAGTTAAAATTTTTGACGCATGGGAAGTTAAACTTGATAGTTCTAAAATTTTCGCATCTATCCGCGCCTTTTCTTTTTGGCAAAGCTACTATGATGTTCCGTTTGTAATCTTCTGGAATCTCGCCTGTCAGGTATATGCGACTAACTAGTTTAAATAAACGATCTATTACCTCTTGACCTGCGCACTTTAAGATTTCTGCCTGCAAGCCATCTATACCTGGTGCTTTATTATTCCTTAAACTTTTTAGTGCTATCTCAAACTCTTCTCTCATTATAGGACTCCCTAGGTTATCCCCCTCTACACTGCTTTCGCTTTCTAATATATCTTGCACTTCCTTTCCCGCATATAAGTTTCCTAAATATTCTTTCCACCTATCTGCCTTCTCCCCACTTCCGATTAGGATATCTCCTGCCTCATTTCTAATGTTTTTGGTACTAGATCCAATTTCTCTAAAATTTCTCCTAATTATTTTATATGCTTCATCAGTCTTTCCTACTTCGAATTTATCTTCCACTTCTTTGCATTTATTATCGATCCATTGCTCTTTCGCTTTCCTACATTCCCGAATAATTTCCCACTTGATCGCCTTATATCTTTGTTTCCCTGTTTCATCTAACCTATTTTTATATTTTCGCCTTTCCTCTATTAGACTCACAATATGTTTTGTTATCCAGGGTTTCCTACTTTCATTCTGTTTATGACCCAAAATATCCCTAGCTGAGGAAACTAAACTATTTTTAATGCAATTCCATTCTGCCTCTATGTCCCTAACAATATTTCCACCCGTGCCCTTTAGTGCTTCGTTTGTCTTTTTCTCGAACTTATTGCGCATATCATCCTCTTTTAGTTTCTCTGGGTCAAGATCCCTTCTTCCGCTTCTTTTTTTCAAAATCTTAAATTTAAGATTGGCTTTCATAACGACTATGTTGTGATCACTATCTATATCTGCTCCTGGATAACTTCTACAATCCCTAACTTGATTTCTAAATCTTTGCCTAACGAGAATGTAATCTATTTGATATCTCCCTAAGTCTCCTGGCATCTTCCACGTATAGCATCTCCTAACATGATGGTGAAATAGAGTGTTCGCGACCGTTAAGTTATGTTTATCGCAGAACTCTATCAGTCTAACTCCCCTATCGTTCCTATTGCCTAATCCAAAGGGGCCAACTATTCCGCCCTCTCGCCCTGTGCCTACGACTGCATTGAAATCTCCTGTAATTATTAAATTTTCGTGCCCTCTCACAAAATCTAGCACATATTCAATATCACTATAAACTGCCTCTACGGCCTCATCACTGTAGTTAGAAGTGGGCATATATACCTGTATTATTACTGTTTTTACAGGTTTCGAATCTAACCTAACCATAACTACCCTGTCACTTTGCTGTAAGAAATTTTCTACACTCTGTCCTACTTTTTTCCGCATAACAATTCCTACTCCCGAATTTCCTCCTACAGATCCTGTGTGTATTACTCTAAAATCTCCGCTCCAGAAGTCTCCAGCTTCTGGCCATCGCACTTCACTGATACCTACTACGTCTAATGCTAACCTATCCATCTCAATTTTCAAATTCTCTAACTTCCCTACTTGTTTCATGCTTCTAACATTCCACGCTCCGACTCGTGAGATGTTACACTTATCATTTCTGATGACTCCCCCCGAAGCAGTCCCCGCCCGGAGATCCGAATGTGGGACTATTTTACCTCCGGAATATTTTACTCCAGAAGGTGCCATCGTCATAAATTCGAAGTACGCTGTACTAGGGATAAAATAATGTGGTGGTTTCCCGTTGCCTTCCACATCGCAGTAGTGTGTATCACAGTGCCATACCAACCCTCACGATCTCTGCCACTATGATTACTGAAAGAGCTGCTGCCCCCTTCCAGGGAGTTCACACTAGAGACATTTAATTATCTGATAGAGCAAGTTACCATAATCCTATGCGAACCTACGCGCTGACGGCAGCGAATACCTGCATCCTTTGGGATTAAACCAGATGCAGAGATCTTTCACATATGATTTAACGGCCTACCCATAAACAAGTAAGTAGAGACACGTTATGAATATTTTAATACCAGTTAGCTGAAGCAGACATCTGTGATATCTCGTAATACAACAATTCTGATTTCTTTCTATAATTCAATGCCTGGCGGGTTATTTGCTCGAGAAGTAGTTGTTCGAACGGTCCAGTACCACTCATTGCACCTAAAGTAATAAGAGGTTGTTTAGTATCCTTTTGGACATTATTTTGGTTTACGGTTTACGTTGCGATAGTTTCAGAGATCTCATCGATCAACCCGACCGAGAGCAACACTCTGCATTATAGTCTGACATAATACGATCGTGTCGTTGTAACACCAGAAATGGGTTTGTAAAATTCTATTTAAAATCTTTTACAGGTGGGAATAAAAAATTTCTTTAGCTTTAGTTTTCTTTTATTGCTAGTCTACAGAAGTGTAATGTATTCTACATTTAGACGCTGATAAAGGCGAGCTCCTGGCAGGCGCTGACAAATACGATTACACTTTCGTCGGCAATATTCCTTGATCGCTCCGCATTTATTTCGCAACAAGTAAAAGTACACCGAACAGAATAACTGTTATTTAATGAAGGCAATTTGTTTGTAATAACAGAACTGATTAAAGCTATAGTAACTAATTTAGAGCAAATTTCGAAAGCACTGATATTAAATGCAATAACTCTCCGTCAGTCGAGCTTAAGCTTTGCTCTCATGAGCGAGGTAGCTTTTGCTTACTAATGGTAGTTATTGTACACATAAATTGCTGAATTTCCAGCAAGTCGGGATGAAATCAGGATGCAAGGTTGGTGTAAGAGGTCGACTACTCGACGGGAAGATCGGATGTGTAGTTTAATTTAATGTTCAGAAATGATTTAACACAGGAGCAACTCGGGAAGCAATAAATGAAATTATTAGAGACAGAATAGCTCGACTTAAACAGTTAATTTATTTTATGAGACGTAACTGGTTATTTTGTTGCAAAATGAAGCAAAAAATTTAACACACATTTATTGAAACACTTGCTTTGTCGGAAATTATTATGTTTCCATTAATTTCAGCCTGCTCGTACTGGTTTTGGGACGTCGTATTCTAAAGATACATTTCCTCCTCAAGCATCACCATCCGGTATTTAAGTGTTGCTGTGAGACTACCAATAATTAAATATACGTTCTACGGGTGCCGTGGATGTTCAAACCTAGCATTCGCACAGGCTGAATGTATTTGGTGCCGTGAAAATAGCACGCGTTCATTCACTAATGCAGTAAGCGATTGAACATCCTGTCCGGTTGAGTTGCAGAGCGATTATACAAGTGTGTATGTGCTCATTAAAGGTAGGGGGATTGCCGTGAGTGGTGTAAATTGTTAAATTGTTCTAATTAATTCAAGTTTTAAGTAGTTTGTGTGTCAGGAAATATATTTTATATCAACGTATTAAAATTTCTGCGGCGTTCATTTCAAAAAGACGTCTAAAGCACATGGGTATTATCGATACTTTCAACGTCTCATACCAGAAAGAAATTCCAGACAAATCCCACAAGCAATCAGTCAGTTTTCTATATCAGAAGACTTAGGTTTTGAAATCGAATGAGATACGTCTGAAAGTAAGCCTTTCCTTGCAGTGGACAACCCAATAATTTGTTCGCTGCGTGTGCTGATTCACAGGAAAAAAGTTACTGAAAGAAACTTTCGATGTCCAATAAGGAAACATCAATAACAAAGGAAAAGTAATGAGAAGCGGAAAGAATATAGACGGGAGGCACCAAAGTAAAATAAAACTATCGTGTTCAGTCAGTATTATATATAATTAGTTTCATATATTTTATTTGAGAAGATAAGCGGCAATCAGTGCCATGGCCAGTACACAAACTTAATCTTAAGAAATTCCTCTGCAGTAAAAAGGCGCCATACATAAATAGTTTTACTAGCAAACTAGAGTATTCTACTCTGCTGCATACTGTTATTTCCATTGTAGCTGTTCAGTGCTGTAAACCATGAAATAACAATCCCTACATTTCCGGCAATTTCGCTATTTTATGCAACGAATCATAAAAATAAAAATACTGAAATTAGGACGATCGTCAAAAGAATCACACAAATTAAAAAAATACGACACACATAAAGAGGGAACGTTTTTATTACGAAATTTATTTATATGAAGACGTTCGATCTAAGTATAAAAGAAGCTGTTTGTGTTTTTTGGATAACGTGCCCTAAAAAACGTAAAAAAACAATTTTGAAATATTTCTTCCTGCAGAATCATAAGATTCGAGGCGTGACGTCATTGCTACATCGACACTCGTCCAGACTCATACGATTACCAATTCAATAAAATACAATGTGGGATATAAAATTGAGTTGGGAAGCAGTGACATAAACGGCAGTAGGTGCCATTCGTAATTCACCGTGTTAATAGCATTAGGAGTAAAATATTGCCGGGTTTTGATTGTGGTTGGCGATACATTTCAATATACAAATCGCCCAGTTTGTGAAAGCTTCCGCTTCCGGTGAATAAATTATTACCCGCTGCATATTTCCAAATCACACTTAATCACAACTGGCAGCCCCAAAAAGTATTTTATTGTACATTTCAAAGCGTATTCGAACATATCAGCGTTTCAGGGTTCATGACATAATTAAATTTCAAAAAAGTTGAAAAAGTAACTTCGACAAATAAAAAAGTAACCAATAACATATCAATCTCCATGCAAAGCTTCAAATATATATGCTTATTTACCTACATATATATATATATATATATATAAATGATTATTCAGAATTATGCTACAAAATTTCAAAATTTCGATACATTGTTTCAGCGCCACAGCTGTACCACCATGACATATCCCGTGACAAGGAAATGTGGTGTTCCAGAAATCCCTCATATCGTGTCGACAATTAGCAGTAGTTCCGTCACACCAAGAACCAGAGGCATAATCGCTTTTAGAACACGTATTTTCTGCAATTATTTCCAGTGTACTCGATAAAACCTGCACTTCTCTCCCAGAAATAGAAACCGAACGCGTCCTGGCGAAATCGGTTTCGTCAGCTCGCAAAACGTAAAAAGTGATAATACTTGGATCTTTACGTGCATTCCCCGGGGCCTAGAATCGCTCTCGTGAACAGGAATCCCACCTCTGATATCAAAATGAAAAATTGATTACATGCAATGTAGTCTGTTTAGTATGTAATTACTTTTTCCTTATATAAAATAGTTTTCAGGTACAGTTCCGAATGTGGCCAAGACGTACAAAACATGTTTTTGGAGTTCAGGGATTTTCAAATAAGTTGATTTATAATGCTAAAAAACTCGATTATTTGACAGATATCAAAAATAATTATTTAAAAAACTGATTAGAATTGAGCTACGCTCTGCGCAAATATCTAAAAAGAAAATGGACAATCGTATCAAACACTGCCGAGGTGGTTCCGTATATTTACAAATGATCCCCTAATTTAGAGTAGCATCTTTAGCACGGAATTCTTGCATTTTAGATAACTTGTTAAGATACCGTGGCCCAAAAGATGACCTAAATTAGAAGGACGATCGTGTCATAATAGATAAAAACCTAAAGCTCCATCGCTTTTATCATAAAGTAGCTGTTATCATAATGCATTACGGCAAAATGAGGATTCAACAGTCAAACTTTATATAAAACTTTTCACCACGTTCTATAATTGCTCAAAATAACGCTTCCATTAAACTAGAAAGCTACATAAATCACGGCAGAATCTCTCCCAAAGGATGACACATTTGCCTATATGTGGCAAGGCACACTAGATCCTTTGTACGTTTAATTACCAAGCTAGAATGCTCAGACATTTACACCTACGCAATACCGAGAAACGGACTACTACACAGAAATCTGTTTAGTCTGACACGTAACCTCACTTTTCATACCTTTTCTTCATTTTACTCTCGAACCAAATATATAGGTATTGTTTTTATTATGTGGACCGGCTCTTTACTGTGACCAAAGGATTATAACGTCACTCCAAGAAATATATTGTTCCTACTCAAAAGTAGGCCCACCCTAAAGGTTTTCCTCTTTTCTGTTTAATAAGTAATAAAAATATTAATGTCGCAATTTATTTCAGCTTTATCTTCTCTGTAAATAATTGAATTACGTTTTCGTTTTATATAAAAGGAGTAATTTAAAATATTTCAGAGAAAATATAGACATTTTACTGAGATTTCAGTTAGCCCGGGGGCACTTCTTTTATGAACGTTGTCCGCTGATTCAGCGACCTTTACCCTCTGTTCTCAACTTTCCGACGTCTTATTACACGAGTTTTTTCCACATTAAAGTGAAAAGATCTAGACCGTAATGGTAGCATGCGTTGGTGTAAACGAACATCTCCCTCAGCTTTTTATCCTTGTAATACAAGCTCTCTAATATAGTAACCTAAGAATTCACCCTTCCCGAACATCTGCTTACGCTTATAATGTTATAATGTAATATATTTTACTTAATTCATGAAAATATTATGGAAATATTTGAAAACAAACACTGAATATATACTTATGTGGGGAGTAGAATGTATAATTTTGTGTGAAAAGTTGCCTTATCCCATCTTCAGTTATTCTTATATTCTCATACTCCCATGCCAGTGTAGGGAATTATAATGTTTATAACTTTTTATAAATAGTATGGTTTTTTCAATCAGAGAAAAGGATTCGTCAAGGATGCGCAGAAACCAGTTTTCGTATGGTTTTCCTACTAAGTTAAAACTAAGTAGGAATCCTCCGATATTTGCCATTCCACATGTACATGCTAATTCCTTGTTTAATTTCACTCATTTGTGCCTTATTTCTAGAGATACTCGGATAGTACTTACATGTTCTTTTACGTCTTGAAGCTACAAAGCTCTGCTATAAAATGAAATTATTTCAGGTTGGATTATCCCGTCTTAAGGAATCAGTCGCCCCCTCGGACTTGCCAAGAAACCCAGACACGAGGCCTTCGCAAGAGTATTATCCCTTCGCTTTAGTGCTGAGACTTCGAGTATTGCAGGTTTGTTTTACTAAATTATTTATCTGATGGGGCACTTTGTATTCGAATAAATCGTAATTATCCACGTAGAAACGTTGCGGACGAAAATCGAACAAACGCGGCTTGAGAATTTGTAATAAGAGACAAAAGAAGGTGTATTGTTCGGGAGATGAATTCTGCCAATGCATGAAAAGACTTTCCTTTTTATTTGGAAGCAAAAAGGGATCGTTATTATTTCTATTGTATCACACAAATGGACGTACAGTGTTGAAAGCGTACATCCGGACTCTGATAGTATGTACGTCGGCCTCATTATATTTCCCAAATGGCAGAATCACGCCGGCATGCACTTTGGATATTATGGAAAATATTTGTCTGCAGTAAAATTGCGCGTGATTCTTTTTAGTTTTTACATAAAATACGTACATGGCTAAATAGTCTAGGTGTCTCTCCCATACGTCAAACCCACCACCATAAAATTTCCATTTTTGTCTCATATAAAAAACCAAATAAGGTAGATGAGGGAAGTTAGCAAC
Organism: Xestobium rufovillosum; assembly: GCA_963966045.1. Lineage (NCBI taxonomy): Eukaryota > Metazoa > Arthropoda > Insecta > Coleoptera > Ptinidae > Xestobium > Xestobium rufovillosum. The sequence continues at coordinate 37,446,033 of OZ014496.1, forward strand.
AAAGTTGAAGCAGGAATTTTCGGACCTATTCCTGCTTTTGTTGCTACATTCCTGCTTCATCCTGCTCAAAACCCCAACTTAGCAACACTTATCATTTTCGAGATACGTCAAACATTATTTTTGTTGCTGGTTTCACGCCTGGCAACAAAGTGTAAGCAGGATACTCGAGAACTATTCCTGCTTCTGTTGCTACATTGCTGCATTACCCTGCTTAAAAGTCCAACTCGGCAACACTTACCGTTTTTGAAATATTTCGAAAATTATTTTTGTTGCCGGTTTCCCATCTGGCAACAAGGTGTAAGCAGGACTCTCGGCAACTACTCCTGCTTCTGTTGCTATATCCCTGCAGTGCACTGCTTAAAACCTCAACTCAGCAACACTGATCATTTTCGAGATATTTTTAAAAATATTTTTGTTGCTGGCTTCACTCCTAGTAACCAGCAGTAAGCAGGAATCGTGAAACCTCTTGATGCTCATCTTGCTGTATTTCTGTTCTATATAATGCTGGAACTGTAAAGTCCTATTACTAGTATATTTCTGTTACTTAGCGAAAACAAACATCAAAAGCTCATTGTAAGAATGGAATGAAGTTAGTAGTGAGAAATTGGGAAATTTCTGTTCCTACTCTGCTGTATTTTATTTAGTCCATGTGCTTATTCTCATAGAGATTTACATTAAGGTGAGTGACCATACAAATTAATATACGAGGTGAGCCCCAAAATTTCCCGGCCTGACATAGATGCAGCTTTAGTATTATAATAAAACTTTGGCTTCTTTTAAATACATGCCTCAGTAGGCTGCGGGAAAAAATTGAGGTCTTGCGTCAAATAGTTTTTTATTGATAGCATTTTGAACAAGACGTGTCCAAGGAAATGTCGCAGATAACACAAATTGCGTACAGAGCGGTCATAAAGTTTTTGACAAAAGAAGGGTTAGCACCTAAAACTATTAAAGTAAGAAAGGCTGGCAGGTTAGCTTTGATAAGTTTCAGTTCCTACTCTGCTGAGTTTTATTTACCTCATGTGCTTAGTTTCATAGAGAATTACATTAAGGTAAGTGACCAAATGAGCGCTTTCGCGGCTCAACGAGCATGCGTGCCAGCAGCCAATCACAGCCTTATTTAAATATTAATATGCATTCATTCCACTCGTCGTTGGTAAACAGATTGTCATTGTCTGTCCAACCCTTCTTAAAATATCTGAAATTGTCATTGGGTCTAATTTCTTTCAATTTTGCACAATTAATGTAGAAAATTTCCATTAACAAACTCTTTCCTATGGGGTATCTCTAAAGCGTCCAAATAGTTACCTCTGTTTTCCTTGGCAAATTTGTAAACTTCTTTAGGAGATATTTTATTAAGAAGAAGGTTACTTATTTCTGTCCATACTGACGCGGATGAGTGACACAAATTCTTAGCTATCTCATTTTTTTGAGATTTCAGGCAGTTTGTAACGTATTCAAATGGTATCTTTGGCTTCCCCATTTCTAAAAGTATAAAGTAAAGAGACAAAAATAAATTATTTTGGGTATCAAATAAGTTTTTAGGTTTGAAAATCTCCAAAAACGAAGTAATAAGATCCAGAATAATAGAAAATTATCAAAGCCAAACCGTAAAAATGAAAACCGGGTGTTTTTTACCAGTACGAGTAATAAATACCTAACACATACACTACAACATTGAAACTACAGATTAGGTGCGTTTTATTTGAGGTTACGTTTTTAAACATTCTTCTAATAATGAAAGCAAATAATTATTATGATCTGAACAATGAAGCTTTGTTATAAATATATGAGGTGAGCGCAAAAATTTCCCGGCCTGAATATGACAAAGACAAAGTAGGGTAACATGTTTTTATTATTTTTCAATATAGTCCCCCTTAACTTCAATACACTTATTACATCCCTTTATTAACAATTCAATCCCTTTAAGTAAATATTCTTTTGGTTTGTCTGCAAAATGCGCTAAAACAACTTCGTCGTTAAACCGCCGCCCACGAAAGTCCTTTTTCAAATATCCAAACAAATAGTAGTCGCTGGGGCCCATATGTCTGGACTATAGGGGGATGATCTATCTGTGGGTACCTTATACTCCAAAATGGCAGCTTGTGCAACACCAGCAGTATAGACAGGTGCATTATCGTGCAAAAGACGCACGCCTCTGGTCAGTTTTCCGCGACGTTTTTCACGTATGCAGTCCCGCAATTTATGTAATAATGCTGCGTAATATTTTCCATTAACGGTGGTATTAGTTTCTTTAAAATCTATCAAAAGAATTCATTCACAATCCCAAAAAATCGTGGCCATCACCTTTATTGTTGACTGGCAGACTCTGAATTTTCTTGGGGGTGCCTCACCCTTACGGCGCCATTTTCGATAGAGTATCATAATACAGAACCATAGTTTCATCTCCTGTTACAATGGTTTCTATCACAGGCCCACACAGTTCAAAAAAAAATCGCGCACACTCGACACTGGGTTGTTTTTGAATAGCCGAAAGGTTTTTGTGACCTAAATGATCATGCAGGATTCGACGAACACTAGTATCAGAAAGCTTAGTCATTTCTGAGATTTCCTTGACCTTTAAACGTCGATTGCTCAATACCACCCCTTCCACAATGGCAACAATGTTTTCCGTTATCACTTCAACTGGTCTACCAGTTCTTGCATCATCTTCAAGGGATTCCTGCCCCATGCGAAAACGTTTTGCCCATTGTTTCACTACAGAATACGAAGGGGATCTTTGGCCGTACACACCATCCAGCCTTTCTTTAATAATTTTAGGTGCTCACCCTGCTTTTGTCAAAAACTTTATGACCGCTCTGTACGCAATTTGTGTTATCTGCGACATTTCCTTGGACACGTCTTGTTCAAAATGCTATCAATAAAAAACTATTTGACGCAAGACTTCAATTTTTTTCCCGCAGCCTACTAAGGCATGTATTTTAAAAAAGCCAAAGTTTGATTGATGTTTGTTTTCGCTAAGTAACAGAAATATACAAGTAATAGGACTTTTCCAGTTTCAGCATTATATAGAACAGAAATACAGCAAGATGAGCATCAAGAGGTTCCACGATTCCTGCTTACTGCCGGTTACTAGGAGTGAAGCCAGCAACAAAAATATTTTTAAAAATATCTCGAAAATGATCAGTGTTGCTGAGTTGGGGTTTTAAGCAGTGCAATGCAGAGATATAGCAACAGAAGCAGGAGTAGTTGCCGAGAGTCCTGCTTACACCTTGTTGCCAGATGGGAAACCGGCAACAAAAATAATTTTCGAAATATCTCGAAAACGGTAAGTGTTGCCGAGTTGGACTTTAAAGCAGGGTAATGCAGCAATGTAGCAACAGAAGCAGGAATAGTTCTCGAGTATCTTGCTTACACTTTGTTGCCAGGCGTGAAACCAGCAATAAAAATAATGTTTGAAATATTTCGAAAATGATAAGTGTTGCTAAGTTGGGGTTTTGAGCAGGTTGAAGCAGGAATGTAGCAACAAAAGCAGGAATAGGTCTGAAAATTCCTGCTTCCACTTTGTTGCTAACTTCCCTCATCTAAATAAGGTACTATAAAAAGAACCATTTGAACAACTGGCTGTAATGAAGCCAGTTGAAAGAAGCATTGTAAAAATCAAATTCAGAAAAACGCTCTTACATGAAGAAGTTATAGTAGAAATCTTGCCCGGGACTAGCGCAGCTAGTACATTGTTACGATAACTGATAACTGTCGGGGATTACTTTTGCCTCTCTCTGTCGTCAACTTGTCAGAATGTTTCACACATTTAATCTGTCATCATGTCCAGCAGGGTCTGGCTATAGTCCGGCAGCGGAACAGTGTTTGTTCCCTGAAGTGAAAATTTTCATATATCCGACTGATGACAAGCTGGCATCTTTGAGCAACTTAAGATATACAAGTGTTTCAAAACAATAAGATGATTGGATATGTTCTTGGCTTTAAACTTGAATACTACTTAGTTCTTAATTTTTTCTCATTATTGTATGGTTAATTGTGCGTTAACTTATTGAATTTATTGATTTTACAAGTTTCAGCCATATACTGGGTGTTTAAGAAATCTGTGTTATAAAGTTTTAATAATATTAATGAATTTCTGATATGATAATATTTTGTGTTCCAATTCAAAATTCAGCTGAAACGTATGTGTTTAAAAACGAAGCTACATGACAGGTACAAAGTGTCCCAAAAATTTTTGGCTGAAACAAGAAACAGGCACACAAAAGTTGGAGGTTTCTTAGGTGGAAACCAAGCATAAATATTCCTGTATCATGGTAATACGATCTCTAAAAGCAATTTCTTTTGCAGATTCGAGTATAGTGTAACGTCTAGTTAAATGTGAGCGACAACAAGTGTTTTTTTAACTTTAAACTTGCTTGTGAAAAAAGAGTGAAAAACTTTCCGTTGCTGGTGCCCAGTGTATAAAAACTATTATAAAGTGCAGTAAAGTGAATGAAGATCAAAAGTGTGAAGAACTTGAAGAGAAGACCAGTAGTGATAAGGATTTTTATATTCTATGTCATAGAAGCTGCGTGTCTACATACACATCAAAAAGTCATTTAACAAGTAACAAAATTCAAAATTTTAAGTAACCCGCCTCGACACAACGTCTGAACAGATCTTCATAAATTATAGCTAAGAACCATCTTGATCACGTCAGCTTTTAAACAAAAAAAACTGCAACAAAATAGGTCCATTCGTTTAGGAGCTACGATGCCACAGATAGACACACAGACACACAAACACACAGATACACAGACAGACACGTCAAACTTATAACATCCCTCTTCTTGCGTCGGGGGTTAAAAAGATATTTATCGCCAGGAAATGTTGTTACCGAAGCGAGAACTTCAACTACGAAAATGTAGAGGCGATCAGAAGTGCCAAATTTCAATTTTAAAAATGACTGCCTTTATTGTGGACAAAAGTGCGAAGTGGAAAAGAATAAAAAGAACCCTCATCGATGGCGACCGTCCTTTCAATTCCGAGCTTTAGAACACAAGGTAAATAAAATTTCAAACAACGAAGCCATTTTGCAAACGTGCGTGGAAAAAAACGATATCTGGACTGCTGAAATTAGACTAAAATTAGCTGGCTGTGTGGCAGACCTACCTGCCGTAGATGCCAGATACCATATGGACTGTCGTAATAAATTCATGGGTCAAAACCAAAGACGTCTAGAATGGACCTAGCGTCCTTATGTTTTGAAGCCTACACGTTCGTTGGCCAGCGGGTCGCGGGGATTGTTGTTTGTTATTATATTCAAGCAACAGACCAAGCGAATGTTCCGCGATATTCTGTTTCCGCGGCGGCACCTGTTCACTACACAACTGGTCGGCTGTTTTGTTTTGCCTTTTCCACACACAAACGCTTAGACTGTGAATATTCACCCTGCTTCAATCGAAAATGTGAATAGCTAAGTCCCCTCTATAAGTCTTTGGTCAAAACGGTGTGCTTTCAGCAAAACGACAGTCTAGTCAGGATACCGAGGAAGAAGATATTCCTTACGAGGAAACAGTAAAAGAAACGTGCCCGCTTACAGACCTCCATTTGGAAAAATGCACTGCAATCAGAACTTCCAAGTCTACAGCCAGCCAATTATAAAGATGTGAATGCCAAGTGTTTGTTTCCGATCACTTACCAGAGAAAGTAGAAGTGGCACCTTCTGATGTTTTAAAATTGATTAGGTGCTCCTGTAGCAGTAACAAACCATGCAGTACAAACAGATGTACCTGTAGAAGTTCTACGTTACCCTGTTCAATGTTCTGCGTTTGCAGAGCACATGAACACTGCTGCAACTAATCCCTACTGCCACTGTGAACGACAATGAAGAGGAAGAAGACGAATGTTCACTTTCCAATGATGAAATCGATTCAGAAAATGAGTGGTACTGGACCGTTCGAACAACTACTCCTCGGGCAAATACCCCGCCAGGCATTGAATTATAGAACTAAATCCAGATTGTACGATTCAGAAAATGATGAAGTCTAATTATATAAATATAATATACTTTTGGAACAGCCTGTATTTAAAATTTTTCTTTTAATTTTATATAAACCTTATTATGAGAAGCAAGCCATTTGTAAAAAACTCGTTTATTTACGTAAAATTTACAAATAATTTAAAAAGAGTGATATTTCACCTACTTACTTATCGGACACCCCGTATCTGGAGTTGCTCAAGGATGACGCTTTGTCATCACTTGGATATCAAAACTAGGAGACCCTTAGACCCCAAATCCGTTTTGAAAAAAACTTAATACGAAATTGTTGGGTTTTACCCCGTGGCTGCCGGACTACTAGGCGAGCTCACAAGAGTTTGGCATTGACCCTCGAGGAAGCGCACTACTCTATCTTTTGAAATTTCTTGTTTTTGTGACTGCATGAGCTATTAGGGAACACATTTCCACCAAAAATTGTTTCTACTCCTTTATAAAAAATATATCTCATATAATGATTCTGGAAATAAGATATTTGCAATACTCCCGCAGTCAAACAAAAGAAATGGGCAATATAATTAAGAATAAATTAAGAAAATCGGTGACAAACGTCCAATGTGCATTCCTGAACTTTTCTAACCGCAGTAATATACGATCGGAAACCGTCTGTGTTCGTAATCTTCGGCTTGCCTCCAGAAGTGAAACTTCTTATGAAAAAAAATGTAAAAGGGTTAGACCTGGTGATCTCATGGGCTTACGCCATCAATCCTATACATCGATTAGAATAATTTCGATTTAAAAACTCTGCAACTTCTTTTGGCATTCTGCCGAAGAGCGTGGCCACGCGCAAAGCCTGGGTAATTGTAAAAAAAGTACATTTTTGTTAGAAATTAGACCATATGTTTTCTTCCCCTTATTGAAAGTTACTTTCAATAAGAATCTACATATTTCTAGACACCTAGTCATCACATATGGCACTAGTAATTTATTTTAGTCTTTGCGGAGATGAAGTTCCGTAACCTGATCTGTTCATGAAATTATTTACATTTATCAGAATTGTATTTGAAAATCGATTAAATCTTAGATGGGTTCTATTTCGGTTCACTCGCAAAGTGCAACAGATGAAAAATAGAAGACGTCGAAAGCTTGAGATGTTTCTATGATTATAAAACTGATGTTTGTTGCGCTCGAAGCGGGTTTCGTTGGAAGTTTCTAGGCCAACAACTCCGAATATTTTATCAGATGTCTCAAATTTCTGTTTACAGACTGTAAGTGATCACTTTTCTTGACCGGAAGATGGGTTGGTAGTTTAAGAACCCGAAACCATGGTCGTCTGCAAATTTATAAAATAAACAACTTGAAAAATGTCGAGGATTATAAACTGATAAAATTCCCTTCCCTAATTCAAAAACATGAAAGATAATTTTTCCCGTTTTTATTTATTTCATCTAATTCGTTGATTATTCTTTCTTCCCTGTGCTCGTACGTCTTCTTTTTGAATTTATGTGAATTCGTTTGATGTTGATCGACGTGCCGATCCCTCAGAAACCGAATATAATCTGCAGGAATATTTCCAATACCGGGCACCTTGAACTTTGCAAATTAGGTGTCCTCTAATAATGTCCTTATTTGCCTTCTTATATTTATATCATTCCTTTTATTTTCAGATTGTATTCGGAATCGTCTTTCTAATAATAGGAACAGTGGCGTTTATAGAAGAGAAAGGTCAATTCAATTTAGGACTGGGAATACCGACAGGTGCCGCAATAGTCATAGCTGCAGGTATAAACTTAAAGTAAATTTACACAATCCTATACTCACTCACGCTAACACAATCATATCAAATTCGAAATTACAATGTAACATCACTTGCACAGAAATGATAATTGCTTCAAGGCATTAAAACTTGTAAGCCGATAGGACTTTGTGAGTTTCTAGAGAACTTGAGTGCTTATAATTACATCTTCTTGTAATTACTTGCTGATGGATGGTTTGAGCTGGAATGCACGTACTTACTCACATCTCACAATAATTAAGACCTAAGTTGTCTGCTTCTATCAGAGCAAAGAGTAAAGAGGAAAGGAGGAAACCTCAGTTTCCTGTTTATCAAGTCCAAGGAAGATATATGTATATTTACATGTTCTCGCAAAGAGAACTTCGAAGCACTCCTTGATCTCACGTTGTTGGGACTGTGTCCTAGGATACTCAGTATATATATGCTTATCAGATTGTTGACTTATTAAGTATTTCTTTTTGCTGGACCTGGGTCGATCAGAAGGAAGACATGTTCGACGATAATATCCTTCGCTCAAGGCCGAAGAAGGGCAGGTTCTCCATTTCAGTCGGACTGGCGAGTTTGTAAGTCGGTTCTGGTCGGTTCTAGCCTTATTTCAGAGACTGAGCTGGGTTGTGAGTATTTGTTCCCAGCCGAGAGCTGAATGAAGGATTAACAAAGTATTGCCTTACTTCTTCGGAAGCATAAAATGTCGTCCGAATCAGAGTGTCGATTTCTAGCGGGGATGAAATTTCAAATTATGTACATATTGCATCTATAATTGTTTGGTTGCTCGTTCCATTATAATTTCAATGGAGTTTAATCGAATTCGTTAATTGCAAAATACGCGTTAATCTGCTGATGTATTACCGATAAATGCACTTCATGAAAATTTGCTGCACTATTAAACACATGCATTATATGAGTTGCACATACGTGTTCTAGTACTGTCAGTGAAATCAATTTGTTTGTCTCCTGAAATATTACAAGTGTACGAGCAGAATATTTTTTCGAAAAATAAATACCTACGTGTCAGTATATAGGTATTATTTATTGTAGAAATAATGGTTACTTACTTACAATGGGAAGATTTTTTTTTAGTTTTTCAGGATCGCTTCACCAAGTATGTTGCATTTATGGAAAATATGTATCAAATTGTTGGTTTCTGTAGTAGGCTAAAATTATATCAATATACCCCCATACATTACGTACCTGGGTACTGTAAACGTAAAATACATTTGAGAATTGAGACAAGGCAGTTTAATTTTTCACAGCCCGAGATTAACCTGACAACGAATTGGCACACTATCAATAACTCTGGTCTCTCACAATTTGCTCTAGGCCAACAATAAAAACCTTAAGTGCTGGGAGAGGAAGACAAATGCCCTGTCCCGCAATTCTTTTTCATTCGATGTAAAATGGAACAATTTTCCTGGTGACAAATTGAGGTCGCAGTTCTTAGGTTTTATACGTATAGTATAGCAGAGCAAAAGAAAATGTCATTTTTGTTTGAAAAGAAAAAAATCATTTAGGTACTCAAATTTCAAGACTTCATTATGCCCTTCCCCTAAACCCAATCCATTAAGTACTTAATATTATTGATGCTTCAAAGCGCACTCGTTTTTAATTTATAACTTGGCCAGAGCTGTTCAGTACTATCTTTTTTATCTTTACATAATGTGAATATCCTCCCAAAGGACTTGTACCTTGACGCAGTTCTAGTAATACTGGGACGGGTGGGATGGCTTGCGCGCTTCAATGATCTAAAGAGCCGAACCATAGGTTTAACCATATTGGAGGGGTTTTTATTTGAGAAGCCAGACTAAATCAAGTCCCTGAAAGGGGGCAGCAGCTCTTTCAGTAATCATAGTGGCAGAGATCGTGAGGGTCGGTATGGCACTGTGATACACACTACTGCGATGTGGAAGGCAACGGGAAACCACCACATTATTCTATCCCTGGTACAGCGTACTTCGAATGTATGATGATGGCACCTTCTGGAGTAAAATATTCCGGAGGTAAAATAGTCCCACATTCGGATCTCCGGGCGGGGACTGCTTCGGGGGGAGTCATCAGAAATGATAAGTGTAACATCACACGAGTCGGAGCGTGGAATGTTAGAAGCATGAAACAAGTAGGAAAGTTAGTGAATTTGAAAATTGAGATGGATAGGTTAGCATTAGACGTAGTAGGTATTAGTGAAGTGCGATGGCCAGAAGCCGGAGACTTCTGGAGCGGAGATTTTAGAGTAATACACACAGGATCTGTAGGAGGAAATTCGGGAGTAGGAATTGTTATGCGGAAAAAAGTAGGGAAGAGTGTAGAAAATTTCTTACAGCAAAGTGACAGGGTAGTTATGGTTAGGTTAGATTCGAAACCTGTAAAAACAGTAATAATACAGGTATATATGCCCACTTCTAACTACAGTGATGAGGTCGTAGAGGCAGTTTATAGTGATATTGAACATGTGCTAGATTTTGTGAGAGGACACGAAAATTTAATAATTATAGGAGATTTCAATGCAGTCGTAGGCACAGGGCGAGAGGGCGGAATAGTTGGTCCCTTTGGATTAGGCAATAGGAACGATAGGGGAGTGAGACTGATAGAGTTCTGCGATAAACATAACTTAACGGTCGCGAACACTCTATTTCACCATCATGTTAGGAGACGCTACACGTGGAAGATGCCAGGAGACCTAGGGAGATATCAAATAGATTACATTCTTGTTAGGCAAAGATTTAGAAATCAAGTTAGGGATTGTAGAAGTTATCCAGGAGCAGATATAGGTAGTGATCACAATATAGTCGTTATGAAGGCCAATCTTAAATTTAAGATTTTGAAAAAACGAAGCGGAAGAAGGTATCTTGACCCAGAGAAACTAAAAGATGATGATACGCGCGATAAGTTCGAGAAAAAGACAAACGAGGTACTAAAGGGTGCGGGCGAAAATATTGTTAGGGACATAGAGAAAGAATGGAATTGCATTAAAAATAGTTTAGTTTCCTCAGCTAGGGATATTTTGGGTCATAAACAGAATGAAAGTAGGAAACCCTGGATAACAAAACATATTGTGAGTCTAATAGACGAAAGGCGCAAATATAAAAATAGGTTAGATGAAATAGGGAAACAAAGATATAAGGCGATCAAGTGGGAAATTATTCGGAAATGTAGGAAAGCGAAAGAGCAATGGATCGACGATAAGTGCAAAGAAGTGGAAAATAAGTTCGAAATAGGAAAGACTGATGAAGCATATAAAATAATTAGGAGAAATTTTAGAGAAATTGGATCTAGTACCAAGGAATGAGGCAGGAGATATCCTAATCGAAAGCGGGGAGAAGGCAGATAGGTGGAAAGAATATTTAGGAAACTTATATGCGGGACAGGAAGTGCAAGATATATTAGAAAGTGAAAGCAGTGTAGAAGGGGATAACCTAGGGAGTCCTATAATGAGAGAAGAGTTTGAGCTAGCACTAAAAAGTTTAAGGAATAATAAAGCAACAGGTATAGATGGCTTGCAAGCAGAAATTTTAAAGTGCGCAGGTCAAGAGGTAATAGATCGTTTATTTAAATTAGTTAGTCACATATACCTGACAGGCGAGATTCCAGAAGATTACAAACGGAACATCATAGTAGCTTTGCCAAAAAGGAAAGGCGCGGATAGATGCGAAAATTTTAGAACTATCAGTTTAACTTCCCATGCGTCAAAAATTTTAACTGGAATTGTGCAAAGAAGGATGGAGAAAAAGGTGGAAGAAATATTAGGAGAAGATCAGTTCGGATTTAGACGAAATAGAGGAACGCGCGAGGCCATTCTAGCTTTACGAGTAATTATAGAAAAAACGATAGAAAAGAGAAAGAGCGTATATATAGGATTTGTAGATTTAGAAAAAGCCTTCGACAACGTAAAATGGGGGAAGATGTTCGAAGTGCTGAGAAAGGTAGGGATGAAATACAGGGACAGAAGAATAATACATAATCTCTACAAAGAGCAAAAGGCAGTTATAGAATGTGAGCAGGAACGAAGGGAAGTAGATATCCGGAAGGGAGTGAGACAGGGATGTGCATTGTCACCTCTAATTTTCAACTTATATATCGAAGATGCGATTAATATTGTTAAGGAAAGAACAGCCTCAGGGATCAATGTACAGGGCCAAACTATTAACATGCTCAGATTTGCGGATGATATAGCAGTGTTAGCATCTAGCAAAGAAGAATTAGGAGCGGCTTTGAATGAAATGGAAGCAGTTTTGACACAGGGCTATGGCATGAAAGTCAATAAAAAGAAAACTAAAATTTTGGTATGTAGGGGATGCGAAAATAGAACTAAAGTTGACATACAAATAGGAAATGAGAAGATAGAGGAGGTCGCGGATTTTTGCTATTTAGGAAGTAAAATAACTCAAGACGGTAGGAGCACTAAAGATATAAAACAAAGAATAGCGCAGGGCCGAGTTGCGTTTAACAAAAAGAAACAACTGTTATGTTCGAGAACGGTTAATATAGAGACTAGGAAGAGACTCTTAAAGTCGTATGTATGGAGTACGGCATTATACGGGTGCGAAACTTGGACAATAGGAGAAGCGGATAGAAAAAGAGTAGAAGCGTTTGAACTGTGGTGTTACAGACGCATGATGAAGATACCGTGGATAGATAAGGTTAGCAATAGGGAAGTATTAGAAAGAGTTGGGGAAAGGCGAAAGGTATGGAAAACAATAAAGAGTAGGAGAGATAGGATGGTAGGACACCTTCTAAGACACGAAGGAATAGTTCGCGACATACTAGAGTCAGAGATAGGAATAAAAAGAGGTAGGGGTAGGCCTAGATTAGACTACTGCTCTCAAATAGTTAGGGATGTAGGATGTTCTACTTTTAGGGAAATGCGTAGGTTAGCTCAGGATAGAAAAGAATGGAGGTACGCGTCCAACCAGTCTTCGGACTGAGAACCTTATGATGATGTTTGTCGCAAAACTGTATCTGTGGTGCCCCATTTCTTTACTATAAGATGTCATTTCTAAATTGATAATTCTGCACCAACGAACAGGAAATTGATTGCCGAATTGTAACCGTTCTCCCACTTTCATGGCGGGGGGCATGTTAAGTTTTTCTTGCAATGATATGTTCGCCATACACACTCCGCCAACCACTGGCGTATATACCCTCGAACATTCTGTTGAAGCAGGAAGTTTAGCATCTTTTAACATCAGCAACCTTTACTGAATGGGAAACTTTCTTACTGCAAGTGCCGATATATTGTACTGAAAATATTTAATTTTTCCAGCTGCCAGCATCCACACAACTCGAGGCTTCGGTGGCTACACAACATCGACGTGCCCTCCAAATTTCCCTTTGAGATTTCTGGGGCCTACTCTACGAATAGCTGTTCCTTTAACAATTCTCTGGGGACTATCATGTTCTCTTCTCACCGTGCTAATAATACAATCGGTAAAGACGCTAAACGGTCCAGAAGATCTACCACAAGCCAACGGCTGTGATTTGTTAGTGCTGGCTATAGCAGAACTTTCTTTAGCAGTGTTAACTCTATTTCTTGTATTACTTAATCTAAGAGTAGATTGTAAATACGATCCTGATTGATGTTTGCCGGCTGACACCACGGGCACGGTTGGTGTCAGCGTTATAGGGGGTGCTACCGGATTCACAATACCTGCAGCTACCAGCGCTACTAACGAGAGGACTAGTAAAATTGCTTGGATGGCATAAAATTACCTATTTTATTTATGGCCCCCATTTATTTTGTTTGGATAAGAGATGTACCTACATCCAGCTAACGAGTCAAATAATGATAAGGGCCGAACCCAGGAGATGAATTAATTAGCTTGTATTTAATTAGGACCATAGGGCGCTGGCGAATGTAAATTGCAGAGCAACAAGGAAGAATTTTTAAGTAGCATAATATCGTGGAAGCCATATTATGGAACAGTCATGGTACAATTTTATGTTATGTGAGGACGATTAAGAAGTAAAAAAGCGAAGAAATAATCTGCATAAATGACAGATTAGGCATATCATGGAGTAGACCGAAGATGCACTTAAAACTGGCGTTTGGGATATTTCCGCATACGCCGATTTATAATGTTAATTCGGCCGGGTCCGTACTTCCGACTTAAATATTTCCATCGGACAATTTAAAAAAAATCGTTGCTCAACTAGTCACACATCCGACAGCCAAGCCGCAATTTTTTATTTTTTAATTTAAATTATGTACTTCTCTGATTATTATTTTTTATTGTAATATTAATTTATCCCTTTTATTCCACCTAAATTATTTTATAAAACAAATTGACTCCTTTACAAATATTCAGAATTAACAATAAGAAAATACATATATCGTACCCCAGATGAAATATTGTAAAGGAATGTAATGTAATGTGAATTTTTATAAAAACGTGTTAGATTTAGGAATATAACTGCACCAAATACCTACAATAAGAATAATTTGAAAATAACATTTTAGAAGATTTAGAAATACGTTATTGTTATTTTATAAATTGTGATACCTACACTTTATGTAAATAGAATGCTGTCAATTTTAAAAATGTCAATATCTCAGAAGAATTAAAATTAACCGAAAAGTAGTATTTTTGAAAACGTTTACTATTTTACGTGTGTAACCCACTATCCTCTGACCATTTTGTCATCTTGCATCTCTTTGAAACGCGTAATTTAAATGAGCGCTGTGACGTATGGTTCCGAAAGTTGGGAAGAAACTTGGGCAGATGCAAACACGCTGATTCTGCCCCCCACTTTATTTATTCGGGGCAGCGACCATGATTGTCATTGGCGCAGCGTTGGAGGGAAAGGCGAGCAGGCGCTGTGGTGGGACAATCGAGGTAATTTCTCTGAATTTTACTTTTTACGTCACACCCGCCATGGTAGGCGCGCTTTGCTATTCCGGATTTGATCAACATTGGAAATTGCATAAATATAGATTTATAAAGATCGCGGAAGGGGATTACTAATATAAAGCAGACTGATTTCTGCAATACCAAAAGAATTCTGTATAAATTGCAGCAGGATTAAGTAGAATAAGTGAATAAATATGGATAAGCTCAAGCTTGTTATTCTTTTTCTATCGGCAAATATTTTAATTACATTCGCATTGCCAGTAGGAGAAAACAAAGAAACAGGTATTTTAAATTATTATTTATATTTTAAATTATATGTATAGAGCGTTTTTCTTAAAATTTCCACGCCCTTTAATTCCGTCATTGTTGTAACTAGTTAGAAAAATAAATTAAATACAAAAGTTTCAGCTTTCAAGTTTGCACTTATAAATGTCATTAGAAAAACAATTGAAAATGAAATGTGGCAAGTTTCAGACATAACTTGTAATTTTTTAAAGGAATCACTTCTGACTACAGCGAACACAAACGAAACTTATCTCTGCTACTTTTTAAAATATTTATACTTAAATATAATATTGCATGCTAGGATTTATTTTGCTATTACTACATACTTAAATTTTTACCCCCAAAACCACCCCATTTTTTCGATAGAATTTTTTATATAGTTTTCCTATAATAACGGACCTATGTTAAAAGTTTTTCAATATTGCATGTTTCGAATGTGCATGGAAAACCGTAGACCACTGGTTTCGTCCTTTTGGGACTCATCAGTACGGTGCTTTGCCCTACACACTCGAACCATGCAATATTGCTTGCTTTATATATACTTACACGCTTGGTGTAAGTATTAGCAAGAGCTAATTATTTGCCGAATTATGGGGCGGTTATGAGTGGTACTGGACCGTTCGAACAACTACTCGTCGGGCAAATACCCCGCCAGGCATTGAATTATAGAACTAAATCCAGATTTAACCGCCCCATAATTCGGCAAATAATTAGCTCTTGCTAATACTTACACCAAGCGTGTAAGTATATATAAAGCAAGCAATATTGCATGGTTCGAGTGTGTAGGGCAAAGCACCGTACTGATGAGTCCCAAAAGGACGAAACCAGTGGTCTACGGTTTTCCATGCACATTCGAAACATGCAATATTGAAAAACTTTTAACATACATAACCTACTGCTGGGAGCAGGAAGTACGTAGAGATCTAAGGATGTTCCAAGCCCAACGATATGTTTGGGGTAGCATTCAGTATGGATCTCGTAGTACATAAAATCTGGATTTAGTTCTATAATTCAATGCCTGGCGGGGTATTTGCCCGAGGAGTAGTTGTTCGAACGGTCCAGTACCACTCATAACGGACCTGTGTTAAATTAATATAGCAAGTTTCAGAATATTTGCCAAGAATTCATGTATTTGGCCTCACTGTGCGGCGTGTTGGAATGAAAATTTTATTGCAATATCTCCATCTTGTGCATATTTGGCCGAGATGCACAGTAAACTGGACGTTTGACAGTAGTAGTAGTGTGGCCACTGCAATGCAGATGGCGGTGGCGCTTCAGTTTATTCTCATATTTCTAAATAGAAAATAATAATTTAAAGATAGGACCGCTGACTAATCCTCCCAGATTTATTCGGTTGTCGCTAAAGCAAAAAACCTGGAAAATTCCAAGCTGTAGAGGTTCAGTCAGAAGAGTTTGCAGCTGTGATAGGAACCAATCATAATAGATTGTGACTAAGTATATTTTGCATAATCCTAATCACACTTTCGGGCGATAGGTGGCAGCACTTTATAGACTAACAGCTGATATATCGCAGCCTAAATTCGATATTTTACAATAAAGTACTTACACGTTTTTTTTTTAATTGAAACGTTTTCCTTTTTGCGGCTACAGCTATCCCTGCCGGTCAGAGTCATCCAGATTTAAGGTACCAAAGTTTGTAAATTCTAACGAGTGCCGTGGTACCCGACATAACTCGTATAATTTTCTTTACACATAGGTAGGTACCTACCTAATTAAATAAATGGAACGTTCTTTGAGCATAGTCTTAGAGTATGCGAAAATCCCTTTAGTTGTTGAATTCTCAAATCTCCGTGATTCGACGTCCAATAAATTGTTATTTGTGAAAATATTTTCAGTCAGGCCAAATGACGGAGCTGTAATTTGTTTCAAGTTATATTTTTTATAACAAAAATTACAGCTGTCAAATAAAAAAAAAGTTTTTATACATAACACACAAATTGAAAATTAACTGTTTCAACTGCAACACTACTATAAATAATTATTGTACTATTGCAGAAGTGAGGTTAAGATGTTTGCTAACCGACACTGACAGATTTCAAGAGCACATGACTGGTTTGTTTATTTTGAATGAAAAACCGAACTAGGTACCTACGTTACATGACGCGCTCTTTCTTATTCTGAATGAATAAATTTGAGAAAATTCTTCACGGAACTAAGAAGTGCAAGAAAATACAGGTTGTTCCATCTTTAATAAGAAACTAAGCTTTCACTCATTAACTAGACACTATATAGACGTTTAACGCAAATGCAATGACGTTTAAACGAAAAGTAATTCAACTTACAAACTAGAGATGCCAGTGTATACTCTTTGCATTTAGGGTCCCTGTATTTAGAGAGTACCGCAATCAATAGCTCCACTATGTTTCAGAACTGTGAGTAAACATGGCGGACTGCCGTGTCAGCAGCAAAATGTCATATGTCAGTCAAAGTCCAGCTAAAATGTTGGTTTGTTTGGTGCTTATGCTTTATCGTCTTTTGTGAATCGGTGTTATATATTTCCACAATCTGGTCCGTAGTATTATGCCTCAATGTATTACAGTCAAATTTTATTTGTTTATGGATCAAAAATCAGAAGGTGAATCAGCAATTTGTAACACATGTCAAATATAAAATCTGACGTTCCGGCACAATTCAAATTTGGCGCCTGTTATTGTGAGTAAACATGGCGGAGATTGCGGTACTCTCTCAATACAGGGACCCTATTTGCATTTAGGACACTATTTGCATTTAATCGAGTCGCCCTTGGTTGACACATAAAACACAAAAATGTCAAATCATTGTCAAATTGTCCACTAGCTGCTCACTTGATCTGAAAATTGAACACACTGTTCTAAAATAAAAAAGCATGCGGGGTATGTATTTGTGCCGTAGCATGGCAACATAACAAACACAAAATTTAATGTCAAACGTCTTTGAATTTAAATAATTGTAGTTTGATCAGGCGTTATAAATTATTTTCTTACAATCTTCTTGGACAAGTTGTTTAACATGGACATAACAGATAAGGTGACAGATTTGGATACTATCCTTTGCGTTTTGTGTATATGTTCCATAAAATTATCTTGGGACTTATTTTTAACATTCATTGTGCTCTGGATTCTTCACAGTGGCGAATTAATTTATCAAGGAAGGGTCTTTGAATTTATTAGTACGTGTGTTGTGGATAGTAAATACTACCCTATTTTACCAATATTATGTGAGTAATTTTTTGTTTAATAATATAATATAAGTTTTAAAATTCTTGTATATCCATTATTGATGTATCTGATTCTGTTTAAACATCGCCTCCTTCACACAATAAAATATGTCACACATCATTTGTTACATTTTTTAAAACGAATTTAAACGTCAAAAGTAAGTAAACTTCAAAAGAGAAATATTCAAAATTCCCGCTTTCCGCCCCTAATTCTACTTTCAAACATCAGAGGCGCTGTTAGCAGTTCTAAAATAATATATAGCCGAAAATCTATAGGAACCATGTAGGTACAAGTTTCCTGATTTTAATTTGCCATTTTCAAAACACATTATTCGTTTCTTGAGTTCTATATTTTTTTGTTTTAATTTTATATACATAATTTTCACTGTAGACTTCCATATTGGATCGTTGTTTTTGTTCCTTTGCCTTTCAACCAAAATTGCTTTGAGTGTTTCTGTCCCTGATTGTCGTTTCCGTAACCCCTAAATTTTGTAAAGCGAATGGTGTCTGGTAAGGCAAAAACGAATGACTTGCGACGTGTTGAGTGTGGAGACAAAATGGGTCAGTCTGATGCATTCTGCATGTGCAGTAGTGTGCATGGCTAACAGACATTTTAGAGGAGGATATTGTGACACCACAACAGGCGAGTGCTACTGCAAACATTCTAATAGACCACCGACTGCTCAGAGTTTCTGAATCTTTAACTAAGTACCACGGATTTTATACAGCATTGTTACTTATTGCCTAGAATTATTTCGAATTAAATTTAGTAATAAAAATATTATACTCTGTACTTTTATTGTTTTACCTAATTAGTCTTCACTCATCCACTGCTAGAAGATTGGCCTCCCCAAATGCCAGTGTTGAAAACAAGAGTACCTAATGGCTTTTGCGAATACTTTAAAAAAATGATGAAACTATGGAGGTGAGGGTGAGTCATATAATTTTGAGAGTGGCTATACAACCTACTGCAGCTGTTCCGCCATTCGCCAGTAGGTGTTCTCACATTTTTCATACAGCTTCTAATTAAACATGTTTCACTTTATTATTACTATTTCTGAATTTTGTATACAATTCCAGATCAAATATCTATGTATAAGTACCTACCTGAACGTAGGTACCAATTCTTCGTTCGTTGTGTTCCACATTATATTGATATTTCCGATATTGTCGATAATATCGATAATTCCGAAAATATCAATATTTTCAATAATATTGATTTTTCCATAACATCTATATTTTCGATAATATCAATATCGTTTTTTTTCCAATATCGCTTATCGATAATATCGATATAAAACGATATACATATAACATCTGGCAGCCTTAGTTAGGAGCGTAAACTATAGGAAGCAAAATATTAATGTGGGTAAAGAAAACTAAAAAAATGTTATCGAGATCACATCACTACTGCTGTTATTTTATCAATATTATCTTTGTAAATATCGATATTGCCAAAATATCGGTACTATCACATTGATAGAAATTACAAAACTAGTAATATTATTGAAATATCTAAAATATCGATATTATCAAAATATCGAAATTATCGAAATATTGGAAATATCGATATTATCGAAAATATTGATATTATCGATATCGGTCTTTTCCAATATTGCTTATCGTTTTATATCGATAATTTCGATAATATTGATATTTCCATAATATCGATATTTTCGATAATATCAATATCGATTTTTCCCAATATCGCTTATCGATAATATCGATATAAAACGAGGAGCGTAAACTATAGGAAGCAAAATATTAAAGTGGGTAAAGAAAACTAAAAAATGTTATCGAGATCACATCACTACTGCTGATATTTTATCTATATTAGCTTTGTAAATATCGATATTGCCAAAATATCGGTACTATCACATTGATATTATTCATAGAAATTACAAAACTAGCAATATTATTGAAATATCTAAAATATCGATATTATCAAAATATCGAAATTATCAAAATATTGGAAATATCTATATTATAGAAATATCGAAAATATTGATATTATCGATATCGGTCTTTTCCAATATTGCTTATCGTTTTATATCGATAATATCGATATTTTCGATAATATTGATATTTCCATAATATCGATATTTTTGATAATATCAATATCGGTTTTTCCTAATATCGCTTATCGATAATATCGATATAAAACGATATACCGATAACATCTGGCAGCCTTAGTTAGTAGCGTAAACTATAGGAAGCAAAATATTAATGTGGGTAAAGAAAACTAAAAAAATGTTATCGAGATCACATCACTACTGCTGTCATTTTATCAATATTATCTTTGTAAATATCGATATTGCCAAAATATTGGTACTATCACATTGATATTATTCATAGAAATTACAAAACTAGCAATAGAAATATCTAAAATATCTAAAATATCTAAAATATCAAATATTATCAAAATATCGAAATTATTGAAATATTGGAAATATCGATATTGTCAAAATATCGATATCGGTCTTTTCCAATACCGCTTATCGTTTTATATCGATATTATCAAACTATCGAAATTATTGAAATATTGTAAATATCGATATTATCGAAAATATTGATATTATCGAAAATATCGATATCGGTCTTTGCCAATACCGCTTATCGTTTTATATCGATATTATCGAAATTATTGAAATATTGGAAATATGGATATTATCGAAATATCGAACATATTGATATTATCGAAAATATCGATATCGGTCTTTTCCAATATCGCTTATCATTTTATATCGATATTATCAAACTATCGAAAGTATTGAAATATCGATATATCGATATCGGTCTTTTCCAATATCGCTTATCGTTTTATATCGATATAAAACGATATATCGATAAGATCTTGCAGCCCTATTCAAAACTAGAAAAGCAAGTTTTCTTGGCCACTTAATTTTTATTACGCTGGTAGAAACAAAGAAGTGAAATAAAAACAAGATATCAATATAACATTTTATGCAAGAAAGAACAACATATATAATTTCTGTACATATCGTTTATAATATATACAAAATCATAATACATACACATCTTTGGCGAAATTATATACAAACAACAACAGAAAAAAAAACATAACAAAAAGTGGTAATTACATTTCTTCTCTCTTTAAAATAACTTAAGCACATCTCACGGAACATACAGCAAATCGTGTTACTTTCATTTATAACTACGAATTAAATTACTATCACGTACAAGGTACAAACATTACAAAAAGTTTACGATAATTTTTACAGATACCGTAGCAGTATTCAAGTCTCATAATTCGTGTAAAATTTAGACAGTATGTGAATTGACAAAAGTCGGATAGCATTTTTGGCGAAAAGACACTCTACGTACACAGGTTTAATACTTAAGTGCAAACAGTGACTGGCAGGTGCCTCATCCGAAACCAAACTAAAAGCTGCTAGAACAGCTTTTATTATCTTGGACCGACACCCTTAATTTCTCGTGAAAAACTGATCCACTGGTGCTTACACGATATAATATCAACGAAATGAATACGATTAAACTTACTGGGAATCACATCAGCTTACAAAATACTAGACGGGAGTTTCTCAAAGGCTGGTAACGTTTGACTACCCCTTCTTCTAGGTAAAGTTCCGCTACCCGGAACAGAAGACACTTCAGGACAGCCATAAGACAGAAGTAATTCTACTAAACTTCGGGTCGTCGCTGCAGTGACGTCAGCATTTAAGCTGTTGTTCGATTGACATTTTGCAGCTGCTATACTGGCCGCAGCTCGGGCATAAGCAAGACACGTTCTTCCATCCTGGTCGATAGCTTTTACGTTAGCATTATGCTAAAAGCAAAACATGCTGTCGTCAAATAATTGCCAATCACCTCCAAGTATACTGGAAGTGGCAAGGAAAGAGAGGTATTTAAGAACAAAATCATGTGGATTTGCTCATGAGTTTGGAGTTATTTACCATGGATGTTGACGCAGGCAACCTTTACCCCCTGTAATCTTACATAACACAACTTAACTTTAGGAATATTGCAAGAATATTGTGGTTTAGTTGTAATGATCTTGAGTTACGCAACATTGCAATAATACAATAGTTCCAATGCTTATGGTTATTTCATTACCGCGAACAAATGCTTGATGAGTAAGTGGAGACAGTTGTGAACAAGAGCATGGAGTAAGGCTCTTGGACCTCTATATCTCCGTGGTAGGAAGATCTCATTGTCAAGGGAGGTCAAGTATCTTGGGGTTATACTGGACTCAACACTTACGTGGAAACTACTCTTGCGGTAGTTAGGCGAACATATAGCAAAAATGGGGTCTAAGGCCAGGAATGGTGCACTGGTTGTACACCAGAGTGGTCAGACCAGGACTAATGTATGCAGCTTTGGCATGGTGGCCCAAAGTCAAACAGGTAACTGCAGCCATAGAGACTCTTCTGGACCTTCCCCCTCTCCACTTCGTGATACAGGGGGAGGCGAGACTGGCACTATACAGACTGCAAAACTCTTTTCACCATGTCCGTCTGGGTACAGAGCACACTAGCATTATTGAGGACATAAAGGATCCCATGCTTGACATGAGGACGGATTACATGGTCCCCAAGAACACCGCACAACCACTCTTTCAGGTCACAATCGATGACCCTAGAGTGGAGAACCAAATTCTGAACAGCATACCTCCCGGCAGTCTAATCTGGTACACCGACGGTTCTAAGACCGACACAGGTGCTGGGTCAGGACTGTTTGGAGATAAACCAAGAGTGAAACTCAGCTCCTCTCCGGGCAAATATGCCTCTGTCTTTCAAGCAGAGGTCTATGCGATACTACAAAAATCAGCGGATCTTTATTTTATCAGACAGCCAGCCCAAAGATGTCTTCCAGACTGATGTAGGAATGCTTCGAGCAACTTAATATCCTAGCCATGCGGAACGCAGTGAGACTGCTTTGGATTCGAGGTCACTGTGGGCTGATAAGGAACGAGGAAGCCGATAAACTAGCAAAGCGGGGCTCCAACGATCCTTTCGTTGGACTGGAACTTGCCCTAGGCATAACTAAGAGTGCAGTCAGACACCAAGTAAATGGATGGATTCGTGCTCAACATCACAATTACTGGAACGTGATTCCAGGACACAGGCACAGCAAGTCGTATATAAAGGGACCTTGCAGGAAAAGATACTCAGAACTAGGGACACACAACCGTTAAAGAACACCTGTAGACGATTGGCAAATATTACGGAAACCTTAACTGCCGCTTGTGTAATAAGGAACGGGAGACAGCTATGCACATCTTGTGCAGATGTGAAGCTCTAGACCAGAAGAGACAGCGAATTTTCGGGCGATGTCTGATGGAACCGGAAGAATTTTCCACGCATTCAATGTTTGACTTGTACCGTTTGGTCCAAGGCACCAAGATCATGGAATGAGTGTGACTTAGAATTTAGGGTGAGCACAATAAGCCCATTTTGTGGCTGCAGTGCATCTGAGCCTTCAGGCAGGCAGGCCCTAAGAGGAGAGAAAAAAAAAGGTGGGCCGAAAAGTTAAAGTCTGAAATTAGAAAACGCAATGCCTTTTGGTAAAATAATTCTCTGAGCAAAAGCGGAAGAAAATTGAAAGTCATCTTATGCCAAGAATTTTCTTCTTGTTCTTGTGAAAAGTCGTGCAAAGCACCGTTCAAAGAGCAAGCGTTCTTGGAAGATCAAAGACTAAACAAGACCAGTAGAGTTTAAAGAAACTCAAAGAATTTTGGAATTATAAGATAGAAAATTCAAGAAAATGAAAGGATCACCAAGTTTAGTGGTTAGTGCCAATGTAATTGAGAAAAATTAAGTTCGGAGGGCTTGTGAAAAAATTTGTAATTTGCTGATATTGGTACTGAGTATATATATTTCAATGGGAAGAAAGAGAACATGAAGGGCGTCACTACCGCATGACTGCCTATAGTAGAAGAACATGTGTCAATAGAAGAACCGGCATCTTTTTATATATATGGTATATTTCACCAGCTTCTGGTTCTGTAGAGGGCCCAAAATGTATGTTATTTTGTGCTGCAATACCCTTCCTATTGCGTTTTTCAAAATTTAAATTTAAAGAACGACCCACCCTCGTGGAGGATAAGAATCTAAAGGGCATAAGAATTCAAAATGGAAATCTTGTAATCAATACCATCCACTTCAGGTTCAATTAGTAGAGTTCGCGTGCTTGAAAAACTCTTCTAGAAATCATGTACGCTGTACATTGAAAGGTAAAAATGTATCAAGTACGTTTTCGGATGTTATTTGGGGTGCATAATTACCCCCTAAATTCGTCTGGCGATATCGATGTCCAAGACACCCCCAGGGGGTAAAAACTGAAAAAACGAAGAATTTAGAATATTTCATTTGCTATCCGGCCGTAAAAAAGTTTTTCTGTTCCGTCAAGTAATAAGCGAGTTATAACTAATTTCCGTTCAAAGTTTAACATTAGATGAACAGAAGAATATTTACTAAAATCGCTTGTAGTTCCATTATTATTCGTATTTCGATTTCTGACAAAATTGAAAAATTTCTAAACTGCGATAACTTTTTAACGACACAAGATATCGAAAAAATTCAAAAAGTAAATGTTGCAGTCTGATACTTTTGCAAAGCAATGGTTTTTGAAATTTTGAAATCGAACAATAAATAAGGAAGATTTTGCCAATTTACACCAGGGATGTAAAGGTCGCCGCCGGGAAGCGCGCGCTCTGTCTCTACTTTCGCCCGTTTCCCATCAAATTCTGACGGGCTCCTCCGTGCCCCACCATGGCCCGCAAGCCTCCTAGTATCGTACTCGCTCATACCCGGCGCCGGCATTCTTTGTATTGGTGAATGGTGAATAATAATTAATAATCAATTATCAATTATTTCCGTGCAATTTTCGTGAATTTGGCATCAGAATGGAGAGTTCTTCAAGTGTTACAACAGACGATGAACTATTACATAAATTTAAGTTAAAAAGAAAACAATTAACGCGTGATGATAACAAATGTGTAATATGCAAAAAAGACGGAAAACTGGAGGAATCTACTCTAAAAACTATGGAAACCATTAACAGGTCAATGAAAATGAGACTTGATGTGCAAACTTAATAAAGACCTGAGGGTGCTTAGTGATAAAATAAAAAATAAATAATTCGTGTAAGTTAAGGTGGCACAGAAACTGTTACTCCCCGTTTACAAGCTTGAAAAACATTTCCACGGCAATGAAATTAAAAGCACAAAGTAGTCAATGTATGAAGATGTAATCGAAAGTAAGAAAGAAAGAAAGCCAACAAATTGCGATACCACAAACCGAATTTTAATATCAATTTATTTGTTTTCTGTCAAAAATTGACGAAGGGTAAATCTGTGAGCCAGGTGTTGACAACTAATTTCAGTAATAAACTTCACGATATAGCTACCGTTAATTATAACCTTTTTCAAAAATTAGATTTAATCGATGCTGAAGTCAAATACCTACCTACCTTAGATTCAGATTTGCTACTGTATTTTTTCCACTCTACCGCGAAACAATTACTATGGTATTTGACTTCAGCATCAATTAAATCTAATGTGTTAATTTTTAAAAAGGTTATGATTGCCGGTAGCTATGTCGTGAAGTTTATTACTGAAATTAGTTGTCAACACCTGGCTCACAGATTTACCCTTCTTCAATTTTTGACAGAAAACAAATAAATTGATATTAAAATTCGGTTTGTGGTATCGCAATTTATTGGCTTTCTTTCTGTCTTGCTTTCGGTTACATCTTCATTTCCTATACATTGACTACTTTGTGCTTTTAATTTCATTGTCGTGGAAATGTTTTTCAAGCTTGTAAACGAGGAGTAACAGTTTCTGTGCCACCTTAACTTACACGATTATGTTTCCAGCTTCAAAAGTTTTTTTGAATTCAAATTTTGCTCATTGGAATATGTTGATTTATCATAGTTAGAAACTCAGAATAATTTGTTGAGTGGTGAAAATTATAAAGTAGAGTAGTTAAATTGAAGGTAGATTGTAAAAAACCGGCTGAACCGGTGAAAATTCAACTTCAATTTGAAAATTGAAGAAATTTGAGGTTAAAATGGATAACATAGTTAAAAGTTGCGTGAAATGTAAGAAAAAGGTTGAAAATGAAGATTATTACGATTGTGATTTGTGTTGTGAGATTGTGCATACAGCATGCTATGAACTAACAGCATCGGAGGTTAGATGCCTGTCTTTAAGAAACAGGAAACTGAAACTGACATGTGATAGTTGCACGAGTAGTATGAGGACCTTGCCTAAAATATTAGAGATGATGGAGGGAATGAAAGCTGAAATGCAGGAAATAAAGAGTTTATTGGCAATGAAGCAAATTCCAGAAAATGTCAGTCAAATAGGAAATAAGCTGACTTACTCTGATGCGCTTAAGAAGGGTAATAAAGAAGTTATTGTAATAAAACCATTGGATGAAAAACAGGATAGCAATACAACAAAAGAAGATATTAAGGAGAAGATCAATCCAAGTAGGCTGGCAGTAGGTATAGAAAATATTACGAATATCAAACAGGGCGGTGTGGTAATTGAATGTAAGGATGCAGGATCTAAGGATAAAATCAGAACTGAAGTGCAAGAACAATTAGGTACTAAGTACAAAGTGGAGGATGTAAAATTGAAAAATCCTCAAATGGTGATTGTTGGTGTTGAGATAAGTGCTATGAACGAAGAAGATGAAGATATTGTGGAAGCGATAATTCTGCAGAATGTATTGGAAATTATAAATGTCGAAAATAAACTAAAAGTGATAAGAAAATACAAAAGTAATAAGAATAATAGTAGCTGCAATATAATAGTTCAAGTGGGAAGTGAAATATACAAACATTTCCAGCAATTGGGTAAACTAAATATAGGGTGGAGACAATGTAAAGTATATGAGTACCATAACATAGTACGTTGTTTCAAGTGCTTGAGATTTTCCCACTTCGCGAAAGACTGTGAAAATAATGTAACATGTGCCAAGTGTGCATCTAATCATAAATCTGAACAATGTGTAAATGATGTTGAAAAATGTATCAACTGTTTGAAAACCAAAGATACATTGAAGATAAATATCGATATAAATCATAACGCATTTGATAGAAACTGCCCTTGTTTACAGAAAATGATTGAAAGAAATTGCAAGAAAATAAATTACAACATGTAGCAACTAATTGATATGAAGAAAGGTGAGGTTACGTTTGGTGGCATTGTGCATTTCAACTGTCAGGGATTCCTGAATAATAAACATAATATAGTTCCGCTGGTGGCAATGTGGAAACCTGTAATACTGTGTATGACCGAGACGCATGTAGATGAGAATGTAGATGATGTGGAACTGAATATAACTGGTTATGAAGTAGAAAAGTGTCTAACAACGAACAGAAGAACAGGCGGAGTATTGATGTATATAAAGTGTGGTTATAAATACAAGATTAAATTGAATGAAAATATAGAGCAATATATATGGGTGCTGACAATAGATATTAAATTAGCGAAAGAAAATTATGCAATAACAGCTGTATATCATCCTCCCCAGGTGAATGATGCATCATTTCTGGAATATTTTGAAAATTTACTGGATGATCATGTGACATATACAGGATCGATAATTATAGTGGGCGACTTTAATTTGGACTTGTTGAGTGATCAATATTATGTTAACAAATGTAAGACAATAATATACAAAAATGGGTTAAAGCAGATTGTAAATGAACCTATAAGGATAACAAAGAATAGTGCTACATTGATTGATTATGTTATTACAAATAATACTAATTTGAAACATACAGTTCATTTAACACCCAGGATTAGCGATCACTCAATAGTATCCTTAGATGTGAGTGTGAATGATGAAAAACAAAATAAATACATGAAATTGAATAAACGCAATTTTAAAAAGTACAGCAAGGAATATATTCAACTTGAATTGGTAAAAACTGAGTGGAGTAACTCATCTAACAATGTGGATCAGATGGCGAATTGTTTTATAAACTCAGTTATAGAGGTACTTGATGTGATGTGTCCTGTGGTGCAGATGTGTGTAAGGGAACAGTATGTAAATAATAAGTGGATGACCAATGAAATTATACAAGCAATGAATGAAAGAGACATTAAGTATAAGGCAGCAACTTTTAATAGACATGTAGGAAATGATCAGCTTTGGGAAGATTTCAAAAGATTAAGAAACAGGGTAACAGTAATGGTAAGAGAGGCACAACAAAACTACTGTACAAATGTAATTGACAACAATAAAAAAAATTGTAGTGACATGTGGAAAAATCTAAAATTATTATTACCAAATAAGAGGAAAACAGCAAGTGGCAATATAATGTTTGGCAGTGTTGAATTGTCTGATGAACAAGTGATAGCAAGCGAATTTAATACATATTTTGTTAAAAGTGTCGAGAGCATTGTGACTAGTATACGAGTTTTTGACAATGATGGTGATGTATTGAGACATGTAGAAGCTAAGAGTACTTTTGAATCCTTTAAGCACGTGGAAATGTCTGAAATAAAATCAATCGTAAAATCACTTAAAAAAACACCAGGTGAAGATGGGATATCCACATTGGTATTGCAGGATGCATGTGAGGTAATAGGAAACAGATTGTTGGACATAGTTAATTGCTCACTACAGAATGGCAAGTTCCCTTCAGAATGGAAAACCTCGACAATAATTCCAGCTCCTAAGGTGAATAATTGTAAATGTTGCGAAGATTTTAGACCACTAAACACATCTCCAGTCTATGAAAAGGTATTGGAAATTGTTGTGAAAAACCAATTAATAGAATACTGTGATAAAAATAGTGTAATAATGCCAAATCAGTCTGGGTTTCGTAAAAATCATTCGTGTGAATCTCTGATATTAAATGTAAGTGACAGGTGGTTGAAGGACATTGATAATGACAATATGGTTTTGGTTGTATTTTTGGATTATAAGAGAGCCTTTGAGACAATTGATAGACAACTGTTGTTAAATAAACTGGGTAAAATAGGTTTTTGTGGCAACGTTATGAAATGGTTTCAATCTTATTTAAGTGACAGAACCCAAGTAGTGAAATATAAGAGTTCTTTGTCAAGTAGATTGGAGTCGACCCACGGTGTACCTCAGGGTACTGTACTTGGACCTATATTGTTCATATTGTATGTGAATGATATGTTGAAGTGTGCTGAAGGATGCCAAATTAATATGTTTGCTGACGACACAATGATATATATAACTGGGAAAAATTTTAACAACATGTGTGAAACTATGAATGAGATATTGGGTAATATATATGAATGGCTTTGTAATAATAAATTGTGTATAAATGTTCAAAAATCTAAATATATGGTAGTGGGCAACAAGTATAATCTGAAGAAAATTGACTTGAATTTGGCCGAAATAAAAATGAGTAATCAAAAGATACAAAACGTACACGAAATGAAGTACCTGGGAGTGATGATTGATGAGGAGTTAAATTTTGGGAATCATTGTGTATATATAATGAACAAACTGTCAAAAAAGATATACTTCCTTGGTAGAATTGGTAAGTCATTAACTTTTTATGCTAGACTGGTTATATATAAGTCATTAATTGCCCCACATTTGGAATATTGCTCAGCGGTGTTATTTAATTTAAACAAAAATATGATTCAGCAGTTGCAAAAGATGCAAAATAGGGCAATGATAATAATAATTAAATGCAACAGATACACACCTATATCACTAATGTTAAGTCTACTCAACTTCATGTCTGTAGAAAAGCGAATATTGTTTAATACATTGCTGTGTATATTTGAAATAAAAATGAAAATGTTACCTGCATATCTGCATGAGAGGATTACTTATGTTAATTTTGTACATTGTTATCCAACTAGGAATGCCGATAACTTCTATATCGAGAAGGTCAATAAGAAACGTACAAGTAGATCGTTATTTTATAAGGGCTTGTGTATATTTAATGAATTGCCAAGAAATTTGCGTGACTGTGACAATTTAAATTCTTTTAGAAAATTACTTGCGTTACACTTAAAAGAATAGATGTGGTAATGTTTAATTTGGGGATTGTTTTAGGATTAGAAAATATTTTTTAGATATGTAATGTAAATAGCTATGCTAAATAAAGTTATATTATTATTATTATTAAACGAATTATTTAATTTTTATTTTATCATTAAGCACCCTCAGGTCTTTATTGTAAGTTTGCACATCGAGTCTCATTTTCATTGACCTGTTAATGGTTTCCATAGTTTTTAGAGTAAATTCCTCCAGTTTTTCACCTTTTTTGCATATTACACATTTGTTATCATCACGCGTTAATTGTTTTGTTTTTAACTTAAATTTATGTAATAGTTCATCGTCTGTTGTAACACTTGAAGAACTCTCCATTCTGATGCCAAATTCACGAAAATTGCTCGAAAATAATATTATTGATAATTGATTATTAATTATTGTTCACCATTCACCAATACAAAGAATGCCGGCGCTGGGTATGGGCGAGTACGATACTAGGAGGCTTGCGGGCCATGGTGGGGCACGGAGGAGCCAGTCAGAATGAGATGGGAAACGGGCGAAAGTAGAGACAGAGCGCGCGCTTCCCGGCGGCGACCTTTACATCCCTGGTGTAAATTGGCAAAATCTTCCTTATTTATTGTTCGATTTCAAAATTTCAAAAACCATTGCTTTGCAAAAGTATCAGACTGCAACATTTACTTTTTGAATTTTTTCGATATCTTGTGTCGTTAAAAAGTTATCGCAGTTTAGAAATTTTTCAATTTTGTCAGAAATCGAAATACGAATAATAATGGAACTACAAGCGATTTTAGTAAATATTCTTCTGTTCATCTAATGTTAAACTTTGAACGGAAATTAGTTATAACTCGCTTATTACTTGACGGAACAGAAAAACTTTTTTACGGCCGGATAGCAAATGAAATATTCTAAATTCTTCGTTTTTTCAGTTTTTACCCCATGGGGGTGTCTTGGACATCGATATCGCCAGACGAATTTAGGGGGTCGTTATGCACCCCAAATAACATCCGAAAACGTACTTGATACATTTTTACCTTTCAATGTACAGCGAACATCAAGATAAACTTTCACGTTAACCCTACTAAATAAACAAATAAGAGAAGAAAACCTCAATTGGTGGATAAACTCACCCAGATCAGCAACTGAGCCACTGCCAGATTCCCCATTGCACAAGCCAAATGTAAAGGCGTCCTGAGATCCCTAAGAGAGACTGTGGCGTTCACTTGCTCCGCATTTGCATACGCCAAAGTGAGTATTATAGCTTTTACATTTGAACTGCAAACTGCATCGACCAACTGTTGACCTACAGGCATCGTCCCGCTTAACGGCGGAAGAAAATCTTTCGTTTCATATTTGGCTCGAATCCATTTTTCTCTATCTTCCCTACTCGATGTAGGCGTCGGTTTCGTCTGCCCCCTCGTCTGACTCTCCCATACGGAATTTGCCAAGGTGTTTCCGATGGCTAACATCACGCTCAGATGACCAGCACTATTTCGGTTTAATACAAAAGATGAAGAAAACTGCTTGGCAGAAATTAAACTAACACTTACGGCCAATCATCCAAACCCAAAGATCGTACCCTCGATACGTGAGATCCCAAGTTTCTGTGTATTCCCGAACACTCGATGCACATCAGAACACCTAAATTTAAGCTCGCCCAATCCGGATCTTAAGAGTTAAACGTTTCAGTAATTTGCCCAATTGTGGGAATCGAAGAAGAAGTACTTACTTGTGGCATCACAATCCACACAGAACCCATTACCTGGAACACGACTTCTTATCGACTGTATTGTAGCAGCTTCCGTCGGGTTATTCTGCTTCTTGTTTTTCGAAGATTCGTTGAGTTGAAGTGAATTCAAAATTTGCTGTTCTATTGCTGAAACCCACTCATCTCGTTCCTCGGAACTGATCGCCTCAAAATGCCACTGTTTATTATCCAAAGAAACTATGTAAAACTCATAACCATCAGCATCTGAAAAAGATCAAAATGTAATAATATTCATCGCCAAAACAAAACAAGTACCATCGTATTCAGAATTTTTTACACCACTGCTCTTCATCCTCCGGTGCCGTTTCTTAACATTTGGTGTTTCCATTTTCATGTTATCTCCATTCAAAAATGAGCTACTGTTAGATAAAACCATTCCTTCATCGCCACTTACTTGCGAGTATTTTCCACTAGGATCTTTCACCATCTCGAAAGCCGTCAAAAGCACTTTTTCTGTAGGCCTTTTGTCTTTCATTCCAGTCAGACTCAAGCCTCCGAGCCCCTCATTAATACTGGCACTTCCATTGGTACCAGCAACAGTTATAATAGACCGCGATCCACGCGGTTTTTGACCAGGTACTTTGACAGTTACATATTGCAATGAGATCTCTTTACCGTGTACATCATCCATATAATCCTGAAATTTAAGATAACACCAATATGTTCAAAGCAAATCAATAGCCTTACATGTAAACTTGGATGGTACGTCAGCCTTCCATCATCACACAAAGTGACATACTTCTTCTTCCACTCTTTATTCAATGGTTTACTGCTTCTCTTGTACAAATACCCTTGCTTCAATGGAATAGCTCTTCCGCTCCCAAAATCTCCTCCGTTCTTCAACTTATCATCTCCTTTTTTTGAAGGCGTGAATAAGTTTGAACGTCTTCTGCTTTTTCTGGAAGTTGTCGGAGTAGAGCTCGGTGTGGGTAAATCCTTTGAATCTTTCGAGCTCGAACTTTGGGAAGTTTGCAAGTTATCCAAAGGCAGGGGAGCGGTAAATTTTGTTAAGTTATTGTTTTCACTGGGCACTAAAGCCTGTGTGGATCCATGGCTGCCCAAAGTGGAAGAAGAATTCCATTTGTCGTCTGAGTGCCTCAAACTTGGATCAACTTTTTCCGATTGTCTATGGAGATATTGTGTAGAAGCAGACAAAGTGTGAACTTGTCGACCAGTCAGTGGATGAACACTTACTGAATCCTATAAAATCGAGGAGTACCTCAAGGTTCTGCACCAGGTCCACTATTGTTTAATAACCTACCTTATGTGACACAGAATTATTATGACTAGGTGAAGACATGTGGCTGTTGGTGGCTTGTTGGCCGATGGAAGGGAAACCGTTGTTGGTAGTTGTTCCACTGGGTATTCTAGGAGCAGGTACCGGCACTGCTGAAGGTAGGAAGTAACTGTTTGGGGTTGCTGGACGAGAATTCGTCGGCGTTATGCATGTCGTTGATTGCGACAGTCGTTGATGAACGATCTTCTGACATGCTGGGAAAATTAGCAGAACACACCATTCAATCTATTTTCAAATTCTCTGACTGTACTGTTACAGATTAATTTGGTTTCCACATCTGTCAAAATTCTCAAATATTGCCGGTCGGTACTACTTACTGGAAAAACCCCTTTTCACATTTCCACACAAAATTTTATAATACAAATGATCAGAAAACATCACAAAAAACGTTCTTTCAATATTTGTTATCACCTGGACCATATAAATACGTCTAAACAATATTTTTCGCTCCCCAAAATCTCAACCCTTCACTTCTACCAACCACCTGGGTAATGTAATGAGATGCACCGCTTTAGCGTATGATGTAACATATAACTCACCATCCTGAAAGACCCGTTCTACATTAAGGCCGTAGGTGGCACAAGTTTCGTAATATGAGCATCTCTTCAGGTCATTTGCCAACTTTCGCGCTCTAGAGTCGTCTATTACCCGTGGATTGTTCTCGCTTATTGCATCTGAAATAAAGTAAAAGTAACCAGTCCATTCGAAAAACTTTACGTAAAGTGATCAAAGTATCAATGTATACTCGCAATACCAAAGGATTCGTATCTCGAACGGCAAAAAAATTGAGGCCTGACCGTGCAATCCGCGAATTTCACAAGATTTATATCTTGGCGAATCATACACACAGTGGTTGGATCGAGAACTTTGACGTAAATTCACTATGAATTCTTAATAAGTTAACTCCACGCGCCAAAAGACAGTGACACAGTAATTAAACTCGACACGTGTTTCGCTGACAACGTCAGCATCCTCAGGAGTTGAAGATTGAGTTGAAGTAAAATGAATGGATAAACCTATAGGGTTTCTTGGAAATTTTTGGAACATAAGAGCAATAAAATTAGTTTCTTAGAAGTGGAAGATAAATATGTATTTACTTATGGCTAGTTTTTCTACCTGATAAATCTATACAGGGTTGAGTTTGGAATCGGACCATAAATACTGTTAAGACAACTACGTTTATTTCTATATAAAAACCGATATACACACAACATCAAAAGTCTTGAACCCCCTGCATACTGAAAGCTAGGAACTTGATTACAATTTTTTGCTTATATGGCAACAAAGTATGCCTTTTTAGGAAACAAGAACCATTGAAAGCAAATGAATTCTTCTGTCTGTCAAGAATTGTCACTTGAATGAAATTAATCGTTCAGTTTCACCGAAAATTCTGTAAGGTAAACACCATTCTTATTTCGTGTTTTGTGGTTTATAATGCCAGGACAAGAAATTTCGGCCTTCAACAGAGCCAAAATAGTGGCATTATTCGATGAAGGTGTATCAAATCATCGAATATCGAATTTCTAGAAGTTCCGTTATACGAATCATCCAGAGGTATCAAGAAACTGGAACCATAGAAAGAAGACCTCGAAGTGGACGACGTAGAACTTCGAATGATAGGGAGAATCGTTACATAGCCCAATATGCTCGCCGCAATCGCACTGCTTCAGCAACAGCTCTCAGGTTACACTTTCAAGCCACCTTTCACCATGTCATTTCAACATCTACCATCCGAAGGAGGCTTCATTCTGCAAATCTCCGATCTAGAAGACCCTTAAGAGTTCCCATATTGTCACCCCGCCATCGTCGCGCCCGGTTAGAGTGGGCAAGGGAGCACAGGAATTGGCTTTTACCAGAATGGCGGAGGGTGCTTTTTTCTGACGAAAGCAGATTCGGACTGGTGAGTGATGACAGACGGCAAAGGGTCTGGAGGGAGTCAGGTCGACAACAGCGACTCAGTTTTCCCCAAGAAGTTGCTCCCTATCAAGGTGGTACAATAATGGTATGGGGGGGGTATAATGTTCAATCGCCGGACTCCATTAATTCTCATACCACGGACAATGACCAGTGAAATATACGTAGAAAACATTATCCAGCCTATCATTTATCCCCTTCGTAACGAAATAGGGGATAATTTCATCTTCATGGATGATAATGTGAGGCCCCATCGCGCCTGCAGGGTTCAGCAGGTACTGGAAGAGGGCCAGATAACGCGAATGGCATGGCCAGCAATGTCTCCTGACATAAATCCCATAGAGAATCTATGGGATAATGTATCTAGAGCAATTCATAATCGAATTAATCCACCAAGAAATTTCCAGGAGCTTGCTGTAGCTGTAGAAGAGGAATGGAACAACATTCAACAAGAAACAATCGATGACTTGATTAGATCCATGCCCAGACGAGTTTTGCTGTTGTTACAGAGAAGAGGAGGACATACGGACTACTAGCCTTCACTCCAGTCTTCCATTTTGTTAATTTTTCCATTATTTTAAAATTTTGTTGTTTTTGAGAATAAAACTTAATCTGCCATTTTTTAATTTTTTTATTTTTTATGGTCTCATTTACCGACCCCCAAGAAAGTGGTTATGAGTGTAGTTATCACCAAGTAATACACTTTCAAAACTATATTTTTGTTTGTTCAGAACAGCAATATTGTTTCGGATACATAGGGGGTCCAAGACTTTTGATGCTGTGTGTACTTTCCAAGGTGTTCAAATCAAATGTAGTATTATTATTATTTGAGATTATTGACATTGAATTTATGGTCCGTTTCCAACGAATGTGACGCCATGCTAGGCTTATCTGTACGACCTGATTTGTAATGAGCTTGATGCTCCTTGAAGCAAGTTAAAATAGACCGAGTTGACTGCCCGATACATTTTTTTTTGCAATTTCTGCATGCTATTTCGCAAATTCCCGCTTTATGAATGGGTTCCGTTTTATCTTTCGCATTTCCAAGTAGATTTTGTAAATTGTAGCTCGAAGTGAGAACCACTTTTGAAGCCTGCTTTCCCGAAAATGATATTTTGATAAATTTAGTAATCGGCCAGGAATTAGCCTTAAAGCTTTTGCTATTTTCGAATACAATACTCAGGGATTTCTTACCTTGCGTTCCGACAAGTATCAATGGTATTTCCGCCGTATTTCGATAATGCGACATTTTCGTATAGTAGTTGTAGATGGCGTTGAAAGAAGATTCGTTTTCCAAACTAAAAACGAAAATCACAGCGTCCACCCATGCCGTGAACTGCAAACAAAAGATAATGGATGGATTATGTCATCTGGCATTTTTATCATTTGTTTATAAAATTATTAGGCGCCGACAATCCGTGGTCTTAGAGGAATTACCTCTAATCTCTGCAGGTATTATTACCGGTAATCGGTGAACACTCTTAAGGTCATTATATGTATAATACCAATCACATGGAATTATTTTAATCCACTCGGTATGTTCTTTTTGATGTCTTAATTAAAATTCGCAACTTACAGAGAAATTCACAACTCATTATGTTCAAAGGACGATGTACTGGACTAGCTACCCCTAACTGAAAGCCTGAAAGGAGTCCTCGATGCAAGCGCCCGCCGGTGGCGGTGGCGCCGTGGCGCTGTACCGGGATATCTCCGTCTCATCCCTCAGCCTACACATCTCTTTCTGACACACGTGAATCGATACCGCCCTATGCAATACTCTATGCATAACTGATGCACTTGCTTGAATTTCTGGCGCCCGGAAACTACCCCCACTCTGTTAATCAGGAACTCGATCAAAAGTTTCCAAGTACAATCTATATACGTTTCTAATTAGAATTTACATTTTGATTTTTGTTACAAATACATGTCTGGGTTCTAACTCGTTATAAATAACAGCACTACAATATTACATAGTTACCTACACAATTTCTTATTTCATGTTTTTTTTTTATATTTATATTTTTACATGTCACAAATATAATTTGTATGGATGTTATTGTTTTAATAAATACATATTAATTAATTTTTAAGTTTTTATTGTAATTTATATTGCCGTTCTCTTTTATAAATGGAGAAAAGTCATAAGGGATACAGGGATTTTAGTATAATTAAGGTACTGTTTGTTCTGATTATTTAATAAAAGTATTTAAATGCCAACTAGTCGTTTAAATTAATTTACAAAGTTTTCAAGTAAGGTTAGCGAGAAATTAAATATGTACATAATTCGTGTTAAAATAGATAACAGACTGTCTGAGCGGGTTGTCAAATTTCCATTGCGTTATTCTTATCAATGTAACTATTTGCAACGTAATAAGTGCCATAATATTTAAAAAAGATGTTTCAAAGATTGGAAGAATAAATAATGCGTAAATATGTGATACCGTGCCTTTCGTTTTCCATTAAGAACTTGTAACCGGTAAATAATAATTTGGTCGTTAATACATCAAGTAAAGTGAAAATTCCTATTGTGTAAGAGACCAAATTTTTATAGGAACAAGCACATTTTCCTACGTGTTTACCCTTAATTGCATTCCTGTAAAGTGACCATCCTATAACGCGACCGGGATCAAACCAAAGCGACCGCCCGGCTGTCGCCCGCGCTTTCATCGACCGCTAATATGATTATTGTTATTACGAAAACAAGTTCTATTGAAGTAATATTTTATATCTTATTGTCAAATCAGATATTAACTTTTTGACTTATTTTGATATACACGCTGTAGAAATCTTCGGCAGTATATTTTTTAGTATCCGGTATAATTATATTCTATGATTCTTTGAAGGCATAAAGTTTTGTCGCGATCATTAGGGCTGTTTCATTTAAAAAACTTTGGTCTGCCACTATTAAATGGGACAAGCTGTACAACTAAAAACCTATATATTTTACATGTTGCACCCACATCAAACGTAACACCTTTTGTCTCAAATATTTTTTGTTAAGCGTTCTTATTTTCTATATAAACACCCTGTGTGTGCACAACATTGAGTTTACATAGTCTTTGATTTCTATTAAAAAACACTCGTTAGCAAAATTAATGTTTTCTTATCTGCTGTACTGAACCGTAAAGTTCTGCTGAGATAGTACCTAGATACCTATTCGAATTTCTTGTAATACAAAAATTTCTTTAGTTGACAGTTATACGTGATGAAGTAGCAAAGATGAAAATGTTTCAGAAATGGAATTACTTTGCTTTAATTTTAATTGCGATCAATTTTTCGAAGAGCCAAAAACCGATAAACAATACTAAATATATCTTGTATTGGACCCCACAACTTCACAGTGATACATGGTACTTTAACACAAGTGGACACGAGTTATTCGAAAAATGCGAGTTCAAGAACTGTTATGCAACTTCCGATAGAACATTACGTCCCATAGACACGTACGCCGCTGTGCTATTCTATTCGCCAACTGGAAAACCATCAACTGACATACCAGAGAAAAGAAGTCCTGGTCAAAGATATGTTTTCGCCGCTTCGGAGACACCTGTACGATTTTACGGTAAAAGATCTCAGTATGTGTTGTCAAATTTTTACAATTGGACCATGAGCTATCGTTTTGATTCTGATATACTTAGAAGACACGGAAAAATAATAGAAAAAAACACAAAGTATAAAATGCCAACTGAAAATTTTGTGAGAAATAAAACCCGTTCCGTGGCTTGGTTCGTTTCCAACTGTCAAAGCACCAACAAAAGAATTGAGCTAGGAGTAGAACTCCAGAAATACATAGATGTGGATATTTATGGGAAATGCGGCAATCTGACTTGCCCACGTCATTCCAGTTACTGCGATAA
This sequence comes from Xestobium rufovillosum, assembly GCA_963966045.1. Classification (NCBI taxonomy): domain Eukaryota; kingdom Metazoa; phylum Arthropoda; class Insecta; order Coleoptera; family Ptinidae; genus Xestobium; species Xestobium rufovillosum. The sequence continues at coordinate 37,484,951 of OZ014496.1, forward strand.
ATTGCTTGAAGACCAATACAAGTTCTATCTTTCTTTTGAAAATTCCAACTGCAAGGATTATACAACCGAAAAAATGTACAACACCCTCAAACTAAACGTAGTACCCATTGTTTACGGTGGAGGTGATTATAAAACAGTTGCACCTCCTCATTCGGTGATAAACGTTGAGGATTTTGAAAATGTGGAAGCCCTAGCGGATTATTTGAGGAAAATTTCAGATGATGTTGACGCCTACTTGGAATACTTCCAATGGAAGAAACATTTCAAAGTGAAAACGGTGTCAACTATGTGTCAACTGTGTCAAATGCTGAACGATTCAATCGAGCCCGCAAAAGTATACGAAGACATAGAAGACTGGTGGTTTGACAAAAATAATTCACAGTGCAAAATCGAAAAAGACCTACCAAAAATTGTCCAAAACTTAACCCTTGCATGAGATGTGTATAAGTACATATCTAGTCAAATATTGAAAACAATTTTATGCATGCTGTCTTATTTATTTTGGACATAAATAAAAAAAAGTCAAATTTGGATATAACGCCCAAATGTTTTATATTTTATAGCACCCTATCTTTAATAAATCTATTTGTATCCAAAGTTATTTAATTTAAAAAATTCTGGTGATATCATGTAACATTAAGCATTATTATACGTAATTGCATAATGATTTGTATGTATGCCTATCCTAGCTGTGTGATTACGTGGCTGCCAACGTAGCAGCGACGTACCGCCTATCTTTTACAACTGGACCCTGAGTTATTTTTATACTTTTCTTTATCTAATTAAGTATAATAAAATATAATACACTAATCAAAACGAAAAAGGAGCCTTTTCTTTCTTTTCTTAAATTTCTTTTGTGCCACAAAATACAAAGATAATTTTTTTCTTCCGCTTAGTAAACATACTCCAGTTGAAAGGTTTATGGCGAAACATTTTGAAGTGAAACTTCTTTAGCGGCACCTCGAAAATTGCCCGAGAATTGAGAGTAAAATTTCAAGGTCGCGTCACGTTTTCGAGCATTTCGTTACACGAGAGAGACGAATATATAACATTGATGGACGAGGACAGAGGTCTCCATAGGACAGTGGTCATAAAAATGTTAATTCATAGTTTCGGAGATACCTAATCAATCTTTTTTCCAGGAACTTCAACACCCTGTATCCTTGTTAATTGTAACTTTTGCGAAATTCAGTGTTTTTAATTCCTTACTAGATAACATATTCTGCCAATATTATGGATATGGATTTTCATTATCGGCTCATGATAAGATAAAGTTAATTGGTGGAAGGGTTAAAATGCAGAACCAATGGACCATCATGCCCTTGTCTCAAATCAGAGTCATGTCTCGAAAGCAGAAGAACAAGAAGTGCATAGTTGTTCCAGCTGTTTTGGCGTTTTTCCTTCTGGCGGGATATTTCTTCGGATTTGCATCAATCACCAGAGACATTGCACAGCCGCTTGTATTAACTACACAACTCAATACACTAAAGCAGACCAACTTGATAAACGACTCTAATCACTGCATCCAGAATATTCAAAGCGTCTCCCCGTGGTGCAACCACCAAATTAATCGCTTTCTCCGAAAGAGCATGTAACGCCAACAAAATGCGTAGATCAACTACAGATTGAAGATCAACGCATACGCAAGGGAGTGAAGGCACGAAGGCACGATATGACGCCCGAGCTAATTCGGCAGGTTTCCAGGAGGGCGATTTAGTGTGGCTGTATGATCCAGCACGGAAGAAATGACGATCGCAAAAACTGCAGATGAATTCGGAGGGGTCATATAGAGTGGTGACAAGGATCAATGATGGCGTCTATAGGCTTCAGCGATCTCCGCGTTCGAAGATGGAGGTGGTCCACCTGGACCGGCTTAAGGTACCCCTTCACGTTCAGTTTTTCGTCAGTTTTGGACTGACAGTCCTTCAGGTCAGTCCAAAACTGAACGTGAAGGGATGCAACATTCCCGGCGCGTCTCAGTCCCGGCGCGGACTGAAGAAATCCAATCGGACAAAAGATTTGGCGCGGCCTGAGACGCGCCACAGGCAAGATCTGAGCGTGTAGCTGCGCTTCAGTTCCCAGTTGGCGATTAGCAAGAGAGCGGCGACAGTGGTTTGCGTGAATGAAAGAGAGACGTGTGCTACGTTCTCAGTTTCGTACACAATCAGCCGTGCATTTTGCTTGCGTAATTTGGTAGTGGCCCACTACTAGTGGGCATTATTAATTATTAATTATGTTAATATATTATATTGTATAATAATTGTGGAGATAACATGGCACCTCCTCTGTCTATGGAGTTTTTAACAGAATTTATCGAAATATACAGAGGTTGTACATGCTTATGGAAAGTAAAAAGCGCGGAATACGCTAATAAGCATTCGAGGGAAAAGGCTTTTGAAAAATTAACTGAATTTTGCAAAACGGTTGTAGCCGATGCAAATAAAGAATATGTCACTAAAAGTGAAAAGTGCAGAACAGCCTACAGTTTCGGACTGAACGTGTAGGGTTGAACAATTAGCGTCAGTCCCGGATCGCGAGCCGGGTTTTCAGTCCAGGTGCGCAGGCAATAACTGCACGTGAAGGGGTACCTTTACTCTATACCAAGGAACTGAAGGTCATGATGGCTGATCGAGAGGCGATCAGTCTTTTAAGGAGGGGGCAGTGTTATGAATGAAGCGTATTAAGGGCGCCGCCGCATGAGTCATCTTTAGTTGTTTCCTTTATAAGGTGACAGTTTTATCGGCGAGATAATTTATTACCTCATAAAAGAAGAATTATTCCATTTGTCTCTGGATTAAACGTGTCCGCTCTGGAAGTAGGCGATGTTTATTTACTGATTTAATTTGCAATGGTTTAAACAACGGAAGGGTTCTATGTAAAATAGGAAATTTCCGGAATTTTGGAATTTGATCATGTAATTACTGATACTCTGTATACGGATTTTTATGGTAGCATATTAGCTAATTAGCTGAAAATAATTTTAGTAAATGTGGCAGTTCACAGCGAACAACTTTTGTATTTTTATTTTTTTAAGTATTCCTATCGAATCATTCCGCACTGTACATCAATAAAATGGCTGCAACATTATAAAACTGTATTTCTGAATATTTATCAAAATTCCGAAAATTACTGATCCGCAATCGATAAGTTTTTGAGATAAGATAAAAAATATATAGGAACGTACAGAGGCGGAAAACTCGGTGCATTGAACAGAAGTATGTCTCTAATACAGAATCACAAAAAGCACATACAGTTTCTAGTAATTTTAGTGTTATTCCTTTTATTGTGGTACCATTTCTGGCATGCACTACTTCCACAACCGGTTGCACTGACCAAGGAGGAAATAAACACACTAGGTGAGAAGAATAATCTAAAAGATGACACCAAATATGTCTTATTCTGGTCGCAAATGGGGAGCACTACGACGACGTTTTATTTCAATAAGAATGGTTCCGAATTATTTGACAGTTGCTCGGTGAAAAATTGTTATGCTACAGCAGACAAAGATCTACTTCCTGTTCAAACATTTGCTGCTATATTATTTTATAATGCTCCGAGAAATAAAACACGAGCAGTTCCAGAAAGACGAAGTTCTAAACAGAGGTACGTATTTTCAGCTTCAGAAACCCCAATACAGGCTCCTTTATCGAAATCCCCTTATGCAATCGATAACTTCTACAACTGGACAATGTCGTATCGCTTCGATTCAGATGTAGTCAGGAGACATGGGTCTTATACTGCCCAAGAACAACTGGATTATCAGTTGCCTAGTGAAGAATTTGTCGCTAACAAAACGCGACTGGCGGCCTGGTTCGTCTCGAACTGCAACAGTGCGAACAAACGAGAGAAATTAGGAAGAAAACTACAGGACTACATAGACGTAGATATCTACGGGAAGTGTGGAAATTCAACATGCCCAAGAAGGTCTCGCGAATGCGATAAGATGTTGGAGGAAAAATACAAGTTTTACCTCTCTTTTGAAAACTCCAACTGCAAAGACTACACAACAGAAAAACTCTTCCATATACTAAATCTGGATGTGGTGCCGGTGGTTTACGGTGGCGGCGATTATAAAAAAATTGCTCCTCCGAATTCTTACATAAACGTAGAAGATTTCGCAAGCGTTGGAGCTTTGGCTAATTACCTTAAGGAACTATCAGATGATGTGGGTCGCTATATGGAATATTTTAATTGGAAGAAGAATTACGAGATACATCAAGGAGGCTTCAGTTCCATGTGCGAATTGTGCAAGAAACTACATGATCCCAATGAGCCTGGTAAAGTGTACACCAACATCACGCAATGGTGGTACAGCGAGGAACAGTCTCAGTGTAAAACAGGAAACGCGTTACCTCCAATTGTTCGGAATTTGTAGGTCAAAACTTTTTATAAAAATTTCCGAACGAAAATGACTTTCCGCCATTTCCGTGACATTCTTCTCTCAATTTGAGTTAACAGAATCCGAAAGGTTGAATTTGTTTTTCCGCAATTCCAAAACTTTTTTCACTCGCGTTAAAATGGCAAGAAAATTACTTCATCTCCTTTTGTTGAGTTTCAGATGTGAAAACCTTCCAAAACAACGTAAAATCGAATCGTTTCCATTCCATTATGTAACCTTTGTATTTAGCACACCTATTTTATATGTAGTTAATATTTCCGACGTGAAATAGGTAGTTATTTGAAAAGGGCTGTGATTCTAGAACATGACAAGTATTTTCATTATTTACAAATGTGTATGATGAATATTTTAATAAAAAATGGATCTACAACATTAAATATTTTTCAATTTATTTGTATTTTCCACATTTCTAAGGCTTTGTACCAACAACATAATATACATATACATAGATACGTAAGTAAAATTAAATTCCCTTAAAATTCGTAGTAAAGGTCATCATCTAACTCGATTTTACCTTATTTATACACTAGAGGCACTACCATCGAAATTTGACGATACGCAACTAGTCTATTGACATTATCATCGGAGAAACAGATGTGCCTATAGTATCATTGTTTAAAGATGTTTTAAAGATCTTGAAACAGAAAATGTGATTTTTTGCAAAATATCACTTGCAAGCTTATGAATATAAAATTTTTGCCAAAATCTAATCTATTATGATAAGATAAACCATAAACCACCATATCATGTGCATGCCTAATCAGAATCATGTGTCTAAAGGACAAGAAGAAAAAGTATATAGTCGTTCCTGTAGTTTTGGTGTTTTTACTTTTGTGGTATTCGTTCGAGGATGCATTAATCACCAGAGATCTTCCAAAACAGTTTGCAATGATTACGGAAGAAGTCAACAAACTAAGACATAATAATACGATAAATGATGCGAAATATGTATTATTCTGGTCACATATCGGAATATCTAAAAGTTTTGGGTTTTTTAGGCAGAGAACTACAAAAGCACATAGACGTCGATGTTTATGGGAAATGTGGAAACTTTACGTGTCCAAAAAAATCTCACCACTGCTACAACACATTGGAAACAAAATACAAGTTTTACCTCGCCTTCGAAAACTCCTATTGCAGAGACTACACCACAGAGAAGTTTTTTAACATTCTTACTAGAAATGTAATACCGGTCGTTTACGGTGGAGGCAATTATAACGAAATCGGACCCCCACATTCTTACATAAACGTTGAAGACTTTCAAAGTGTTGAACACTTGGCCAACTATCTTAAGGAATTATCAGCCGATGTTGATCGTTACTTGGAATACTTTAAATGGAAAAAAAGATTATAGGATCCAACTGGGAGGTTATGCTTCTATGTGTGAGCTCTGCAAAAAACTAAACGACCCCAGTGAACCTGATAAAGTGTACAGGAACATCGTAGAGTGGTGGTATGGCGAGAGGAAGTCACAGTGTAAGATAGGAAACGCTTTACCCTCAATTGTTCGGACTCTATAGTTTTCCATTAATTCAGGCATTTTCTTGACAATTTCATTTCATTAATGATAACTTGATTAAATCGATCGATCGATTTACCAATTTTATGATTCACCGATGTGATTGATTACTGATTATTCAATATCGATATCGCCTAGCCCTAGCTTTCACTGTTGCATTTATATTTGTCCATATGTGTCTGCAAAATATTGTTGCAAGAGTAACCCCCAAACCGAAGCCCATGAGTTGCACGAGAGTGTGATTCAATCCTCTGCTTTGAAAACAAGTAGCAGTTGTACTTATAACGTTGACCTTGTTTTTATTGTGTCGACTTCTTCTAAAATGGAATTGATCTATAGAAATATCTGTGGAGGGTATAAAAAGGTAAGTAGGCCGAGAGTTATAGTTTAGTTTTGGAGAAGCGGTTGAAGAGGAAGAAGGCGAAATAATTAAAGTCGAAAGATTCGAGCCAATATAAACGCGTCCAGTGTTGATAGTTCATGTGATAAAGTAATTTGTTGACGGTTGCTTAGCAATTCAAGTCATTCATCAACTATTTTTCGATTAGCATCAAGCCTATTTTTCACTTCAGGAAAGTTTCAACACCTTTGTCCTTTGGAGAAATTTTTAAAAACACACACATAATTCACTTCTGAGATTAAATTACAGTAGGACTCTCGTTGTTCCTGGATTGATTAATCGACTAATACCCAAGTTTTCGTTACTAAGATAGGATTAAATCTTATAGTTCTTATCTTTCCATTAACTGGTTACCATCGCCGCAAATACAGGATCTTACATTTAGTCTAACTACATGTTGCACGAAGATACACCATTTATTAGTCACAAAGAATCCCATATGGAAGTATGGACTCAAAATATGCAAAATAAACCATTCGGAGAGACTTACTACTACAAATAGGCTTTAAACGGCGCATGGCGAACAGTGCTCTATTTAATGGGCTTTCCACTTTAAGTTTGCATCAAAATGTATGTCCAATAATTTGCACAGTTTTACAAAATTAATCTGCCCATTCCTAAAAGTGATACCCCTCAACTCAAGTTTCCGACCATTACTAAAACTAATTATATTGATTTTTTCGACATTACTAGAAAGTCTATTAAACTTTAGGGAGTTTTGTGTTACTCTATATTGTGCCATACTTGACAATGAAGGATTATCAATGTTTAAAAACTTCAAAAACATCATCTCGTCATTAACCGATATAACTAAAGTAAATACACGGTTTCTGCCATTGCATTTATGGTGGGTCCTATCGATCACATTGTATCTAATAAGTGTTATTGATAAGATAAATTTTATTAAACAAAAGTGTAATAAACACTAATTTACGAAAATAAATTTTTCTCTCCAAGCAATGAACAAAAAATGTATACCCGTTCTGGTGTTTTTAGTGTTACTCTTGTTGTTATTATATTGGTTTTGGCTTACATCGTCCACCGTGGGCATCGCACTACCACTGGCATCGGTTAAACAAGCAATAAATATACAAAGTGCTAATAACGACACAAAAAAGAATAATAAAAACAAACCTAATACTAAATACGTGTTAATTTGGTCTCACATGGGAGCAACGAAAACTCTGGGCTACTTCAGAACTGGATTCGAGTTATTCGCCGGTTGTTTAGTGAAAAACTGTTTCGCAACCGCAGATAAGGACCTACTTCCCATTGAAGAATTCGACGCTCTCCTGTTTTGCACCACACCAAGAAACACAACCATGGTACTTCCAGAAAAGAGGAGTCCTAAACAGAGGTACGTGTTCGCAGCTTCTGAAACTCCGCTGACATTTCCTCAAGCAAGTTCCGCTTACATCCTCGATGACTTCTACAACTGGACTATGTCGTACCGATTGGACTCGGATCTGGTCAGGAGACATGGGCATATTGTACGAGCAAAACTAGATTACGAGATGCCCAGTAAGGAATTCGTCGGTAATAAAACTCGATCAGTAGCTTGGTTCGTCTCGAATTGCAATAGTTCCTGCAAACGAGAGGAATTAGGGAGGGAACTTCAGAAGTACATAGACGTTGATATTTACGGAAGTTGCGGAAACTTGACGTGCCCAAAATCCTTCGATTGCTACAAGATGCTGGAGAAAAAATACTGGTTTTACCTCTCCTTCGAAAACTCCTATTGCAAAGACTACACGACGGAAAAGTTCTTCAGGATTCTCACAAAGGATGTGGTACCAGTGGTTTATGGTGGAGGTAATTATAAAAAAGTTGCTCCCCCAAATTCTTACATAAACGTAGAAGACTTTCCAAGTGTTGAGCATTTGGCTAGATATCTTAAGGAATTATCGACGGACATAGATCGTTATTTGGAATACTTCGAGTGGAAGAACAGTTACATTGTATACCAAGGAGGTGTCAAGGCCATGTGCGACCTGTGCAAGAAACTGAACGATCCAGATGAACCTGATAAAGTATATAGGAACATCACACAGTGGTGGTTTAACGAAAAGAGGTCACAGTGCAAGACGGGAAATGAATTACCTTCAATTGTTAGCAATTCGTAACGAAAAGGATTTTCAACGTGACTGTCTTGATAAGATACTCATCGCGAATTGTCAAATAAACTGGGCGTGGTTACTGAAAGTGTTTCGTAAACTTTTGTGATGCAATTCTCCTTAACTTCAAAGGATAATATTTTAATTTTTTAATAAACCATTAATTTGGCGACAAGAATCGTGATTCTAGAACGCGAAAAATTCATGTACTTTGTAGTCCTGACTTCATTCCGAGTACTCATTCATCCAGAACGAGGTGTGACCAATTGCTTGAAAAATGGGGTTTTTAAGCGAACTTGGATATATTTATTGAAAATGCATTTTGTGGCTATTTGTTTGTGAGCATCATAGAAAAGGTCGTTCTCATCTAAGTATTAGGAATACTGAAGACATTCGCCACGAGTAAATTCTTCTGGAGACACGTGGTTTCTTAAGTTAAAGTGATACGGTCAAGGCACGAAAGATAAAAAAGATCTGAATAATCTATACATGCAGGACTGGTTGTAGTATAACCAAACGTAACGGTGTATGTATGTCTGCTTATACAAAGTGGTCCTTAAGTAATGAGACACAGAACAACAGTGGATGAATGAGGGAGACGTGTTTGAGCTATTCCAAGGCAAGCATTTTATTTAATTTGAACTTTTAATTTTCATTGTACGAATTGATTTCTATTACTATTTACTCAACTGTTTCGATACGTTATTTGCATCGGGTTAGTTAGATTCACTTGTATTGTAAGTTTGCTCTGGATTTGCTATTTCAATGTTTTGATATTAAAAACAAGTAACATAAAAACTTTAGAGCTCTATAATTTTCTTCTTATTTACTTTACCCTCTATAAACCAGGTGGGTATCATAGGAAATATGAACGGTATTGAACGATTTCAATATTAAAAATCTCGTCATCAAAATATGTTTACGCAAAGTAAAATTGTAAATAAACTAATATGACTCTAAGGTAACTTAAAATTGACAAAACAATACAAATAATTAGAATTAATAATATCCACGAGATCTTTACAGTAAAAAAATAAGCTAACTAGATACCTGAATTTCAAAATTTATTTAAAAATAGAAAGGAAATTCGAATAAGTACCTCGTAGCTTGAAGGGAAAAACCGATGAATTTAAAGAAAACCATTTGGGAAAAACAATCAATTTACAGAAAAATATATCTAAATAAAACAAAACATCCATGGAATTTTGGCAACTGTTAACATCAAGGTAATCTTGTTATAAACTAGAAACCATCTCGATCATGTCAGCTTTCAAACAAAAAAAAACCGCATCAAATTCGGTCCATTCGTTTAGGAGCTACGATGCCACAGACAAACACACAATCACTCAGACACGTCAAACTTATAACACCCCTCTTTTTTGTCGGGGGTTAAAAAAGACCTTTCGAACTAGACCAAAGCCTACTATAATTTCCATTTAAAAAATTCAACTTTATGTCATAACTCAAAAAATATGCTCCCTAGAAAAAAACTACGTACGCCACTGAATTCATTGGAAAAAGTTCTATAGGAGTCAATCATAACAGTTTTAGTGTGCTTAGTACAAAAAGAATTGCAGAGAGTTTTGAAAATCGATAAAAATCAACATTATTTTTTCTTGAAAACTAAAAACGATATCCAAATTCTAGTACTTGTAGGCCCTTTCCAAGTTGGTCATTAAATGAACCATTATGAACGCTTTGTCTCTTAACTAGCTATATTGCAGAGTTTCAGTACCACTTTACATACAATTACGATATCTGTTATCAATGTATTTAAACATTCAACCGATAAGTAAGCTCACTGTTCATTAGTGTCAAACTACGTTAGAATTATTAATAAAACTGAAAAAGTGCTCGAAATACGTTATTAACAAGCTTAGGAAATGGTATCGATCATCAAGATCTACATGTAGATCCCTTATTCCATAATTCCCAAAAATGACTTAAAATCGAAAATTTGCTTTGTTTAAACAGAAAAACTAAGGTAGATAAGATAAAGAAGTTAATACCAAGTCATTCAAATTAATACGGTACGACTACAATCGTAAAAGCAGTCTAACGTTACCAGCATCAAACGAATGATGTGGTTAGGTTCGGTACTCAGAAGTTATAAAATATTCTACATAATAATACTGTACGTGACTTTTTATGTTCTGTACCGGTCATGGACGCTTCCAAGGGAGGTGCTCAAAAGAGCGCTGGAGAGATTTTCCGGTGGCCAAGGAGAGGAAATAGACGACGGGTTGATACACGCCTGGCATCCAGAGAAACCGAGGGATGCGGAACCTTACAAATTTGACAACAAAACGAAGTACATACTGTTTTACACGCCTGTTTTCGGGAACGACACCTGGTCGTTTAGACTCAAAGGAAATGAGCTATTCCGCGACTGCGAATACAGGAACTGTTACGCTACACCAGATAGAACTTTAGTTCCAATCGAGGAATATGCGGCTCTTTTGTTTTATTCGCCTACTGTGAAACCAACGCACGACTTACCAGGGAAGAGAAGTTCGGCACAAAGGTACGTCTACGCTAACTTTGAGACTCCCACTCACTTCTATGGACCAAGGACTCAGTACGTTCTTGACAATTTTTACAATTGGACGATGACGTACAGATTCGATTCTGATATTGCGAAAAGACACGGTTACGTGGCGAGGGACAAAAATCCTCTTCTAAGGTATCCTACAGTAGAAGATGTTAAAAGGAAAACGGGGACAGTGGCTTGGTTCGTTTCCAACTGCAGGAAAACGACCAATAACCGCCTGCAGTTAGGGAAAGAACTTCAAAAGTACGTCGACGTTGACATATACGGCAGATGCGGTAACATGACTTGTCCGCGATCAGAAGACTGTTACAATATGGTCGAAAAGAAATACAAGTTCTACTTAGCATTCGAGAATTCATACTGCAAGGATTACTCAACCGAAAAACTCTACAAGATTTTAAGGAAAAACGTGGTTCCTATTGTCTACGGCGGAGCAGACTACAGTTCCTTGGGAGTTGCTCCCCCACATTCAGTCATCAACGTGGAAGACTTCTCTTCCGTTCAGGAACTGGGGGAATATATCAAGGAATTGGCTCAAGATATCCCAAGGTACATGAAATACTTCGAGTGGAAGAAGGAATACATGATTAAAATCGGGAGCTGGTTTGCTATGTGCGATTTGTGCAATAAACTGAATGACCAAAACGAACCACATAAAGTGTATAAAAATATAAGCGCCTGGTGGTTCGGGGACGACAGGGCGATGTGCAAGAAAGGGGACGACCTACCCGAGATCATACGGAACTTACCAAAAGACCGATCGTATGCTCAATTTTCGTGAAATGACTTAACGAACGGCTCTTTGGAATATTATTACCGAAATGCTAAAAGTGAATTCTACAATAAATTCTACCCGTTACGTTCGGAAGTCACGATTTTTACTGAAGTCGAATACAGACTTTTTCAGATATCGTGAATGACGACTCTAATGCCAGTTTCAAGGTCACGTATAAAGTGCACTCTTCTCTAACTAACAACGCGCGTGCACAGATGATCATCACTAAAATACAGGTGGCTCAAAGTAAATAATATCATACGGATAAAAAGTTTTCTAAAACTAAATACTGCCAATGACGTCACGGAAGTGATGACTTAATTTTATCTTCGCAATTGTGTTGGGCAAGGGTCTGTGTTACTTACTTAAAACCAGCAAATAAGAAGATATCATTATTAAAAGTATTAATTTATTGTTTAATCTCATGTAGATAATTATTTATTTTTGTAACTTTGCCATTGTTTCAAAAAATCTGATCTTTTTGGTTGTGTACGTAAATTGAAAATATGTCTGCAATCCTGAATTATAACGTAAGACCTTATAGTTCTATGTAGATGGCGCTACAATATGATTATTATAGGTTATGTTATTATTTCGCTGAATTTAAAAACGAATAAATTTTATGTAATCAAGTTTCAAACGCAAAGTTGCAGATACCTATCTTAGTTTAAAAATATTTATATACATTAAAAATATTTTTATACTTGTAAAGAAATAAAGAGATAAATACAAATTTGGATTAAAGACTTATTTTAAAAGTCTCTCCATCTCTTTCTATGTAGAATATTTTAATATTATTTTTATAATCCTCTGCAGATAAAAATGACAGTAACGTATTTCGTCAAACACGATGCTGATACGATGACTCCATTTTTATCTTTTTGCAGGAATCTTTATTCCTTAATAACCCACAATAAAAAGATTTAATGTTCTAAAAAATTGGTAAAAATATTTCCGTTTTATTGTTGACGTAGGTATTATTATTATCGAAAATCGGATCATTTAACAAACTTGTAACTGATTTTGATTTAAATATTAAATAAGGAGGGCAGGGAATATAGACTTTTGCGTTACTTTTCTAAACATATAAATTGGTAGGTACCTAGTTAATTGATCGTATAAAATATACTTTAATACCAGGGAATAAGCCATAAAGAATAAAGGTTTTATTAGGGCTGATATGCGCAGAAGCAGTAGCAAATTTCCAAAAATTGATACCTGTGTGTCTCCAATGATTTTCCCATTTCGTCAACTTTCTACCCCTTTAAATAAGCGAGTTTCTCATGTTGAAAAAGATGGAGTGGGATACCCTGTATATCTACAAAAAGACGATAATAATATTATTACTAGGTACATAATCCCAGTTATCACCAATTTTAGTTCTATCGACAGTCGGTTTCTGATAACACCATAATAATTTTTTTAAAGAATGCGCATAGGAACTTTTACAATTTGTGTTATACGTGATGAGCGTGTTGTGCTTTCCAGTGAACAGAAGAGTTCGAAAATTAACTGTTACAGCAAAAATTTATGTAAAAGTGGTTGGTGCCCTTGAGCTAGGTAACCCAACGCAGTAAATATAGTGTTAGAAAGATAGAGATAAGATAATAGAATAAAAATGAAATATAATAACTATTTTAAACCAGTTTCTCAAGAACTGTTAAAATGAGACTGTCTGCAAAAGTGAGACAACTGTTTTTAGTTACTATTTTAAGCGGCGTGATTGTTTTGATTTATCTGTTGTATATACTTTGGCCAGTACCATGGGAACGAATTCAAATATTCGTAGAAGACACTCGAACAGACACAGAAGAAAGACCAAAACCAACAGACGATATGAAATACATTCTATTTTGGACAACGCAACTGAGTAGCGAGACATGGTATTTCAAAAAAATTGGTAGCGAAATTTTCAGGAGCTGCAAATTCAAAAACTGCTACGCAACACAAGACAGGAATTTCCGCGAGATCGACAGCTACGACGCTATATTATTCTATGGTCCTACGTTTAATGCCACCACGGATATACCAGATAAGAGAAGTCCCCATCAAAGGTACGTGTTTGCAAGTTTCGAGACTCCAACGCACTTCTTTATAAACAGGACTCAGTACGCACTTGACGATTTCTATAACTGGACCATGACGTACCGGTTTGATTCAGATATATCCAGAAGGGCTAAATATGTCGTTAAGGGCGTCCAAACTCATGAGGAACTAACCGAAGAATTTGTGGAAAGCAAAACTCGATCTGTGGCTTGGTTCGTCTCCAACTGCCACAGTACCAGCAAGAGAGAACAATTGGGTAGGGAACTTCAGAAGTACATCGACGTGGATATTTATGGGAAATGTGGAAATCTAACCTGCCCAAACCACAACAATAGCTGTTACGATATGGTGGAGAAAACATACAAGTTTTACTTAGCTTTTGAAAACTCCTACTGCAAAGATTACACCACTGAAAAACTCTATAATATCCTATTAAAGAAGTTGATACCAGTTGCTTATGGTGGCGGCGATTACGACTCAGCAACCCCTCCACACTCAGTAATAAAGGTAGAAGATTTCGACACCGTTGAAGATCTAGCTAAATATTTGAAAGAACTGTCTGAAGATACCGACGCCTACTTAGAATATTTCAAATGGCACGAGAACTACATGGTCACCGATTGGCATTACACAGAAAACAGTCTGTGTAAACTATGCAGAAAACTAAACGACAAGTTCGAGCCAAATAAAGTGTATAAAAACCTAAAGCATTGGTGGTTCAGTGAAGAATCGTCGCAGTGCAAAGTGGGGGATGATTTGCCCAATATTGTGCGGAATCTGTAAAATAATAATAACCGAATTCGTGGTTTTGAATTATTGTGTTGTCATCTTCGCTGAAAAATCTAAACATCAAGTGTATTTCCAAACTTAAACGTTAGTTCTACGAGCAGCCCAGAGATGGCTCTGATGACAAATAATCTATTTATTTGATGTTGTAAAAGCACAGTGATAAATTAAAATATTTAATCAGACTTGATTATCTTTTAAAATGCTTGCATTTTTATATCTTTCAGAAGTTTTATTGTTCTTTATTAGCATTATTAATTTATTCGAATCTAGTCATGAACATTATATTATTTATTGTGTTGGGTGTGCCCTAATTTTCAATGTTTTTGTTATAGACAGATATATGCACCTCTACTTTACTTTGCATACCTATCACTGTCGAGTGAGCAGCCAGCGGACGATTTGACAGTAGTCTTGACATTTTTGCGTTTTCAACGTATGAGAAGTAGGGTCCTTGTATTGAGAGAGTATCGCAATCTCCGCCATGTTTATTCACAATAACAGGCGCCAAATTTGAATTGTGCCGGAACGTCAGATTTTATATTTGACATGTGTTAAAAATTGCGGATTCACCTTCTGATTTTTGATCCATAAACAAATAAAATTTGACTGTAATACGTTGAGGAATAATACTACAGACCAGATTGTGGAAATATATATCACTGATTCACAAAAGACGATAAAACATAAACACCAAACAAACCAACATTTCAGCTCGACTTTGACTGACATATGACATTTTGCTGCTGACACGGCAGTCCGCCATGTTTACTCACAGTTCTGAAACATAGTGGAGCTATTGATTGAGGTACTCTCTAAATACAGGGACCCTAATGAGAAGACCGTGGCATTGCCCTCTCTAGTTTGGAAGCTGAACTACTTTTCATATAAATGTCATTATAGTTGCGTCAAACGTCTATATAGTCTAGTTTATGGTCTCTAGATAGATAATGAATATCGCTTGTTACTTTCAATACCTTTCAGAAGTGCTAGATTGCATCAATCCATAACTAATTAGTTTTATCTAAAAACAAGCGTTGATATATTTCAATAAACCGCAGAGTGCCTGGTTGTTATGATAAGATACCCATAGATACCCTCCAGCATTCGTTCGTGGTTCGTCAGACAAAAATGTCCTTAAAAATAACTCACTTCAGATTGCTTCTATGTTCAGGTGTTTTACTCTTGGTCTATATAATATACATGAGAAACATTGCGCAAACGGAGGTATTTTCAAGTAGTCTGTTGGAATTCGAGATCAACACAAACAGGACAAAATACGTGTTGTTTTGGACACCTCAGCTGAGAAGCAAGTCGTGGTACTTTGACAAAAACGGCAGTGAACTCTTCGCGAATTGCAGGTACAAAAACTGCTATGCAACAACCGACAGAAATTTACAACCCATCGACTGGTATGATGCCATTCTATTCTATGGTCCTACTGTTAACCGCACCACTGATCTACCAGCAAGAAGAAGACCCCATCAAAGGTACGTTTTTGCGAGCTCCGAAGCCCCGACACACTTCTTTATAAATAGGACTCAATATGTTCTTGACAACTTCTATAACTGGACCATGACATATCGGTTCGATTCGGACATAAATAGAAGATACGGATATGTTACTACAGGTAAGAAGTTCGAAATTCCAACACAAACATTTGTTGAAGGAAAAACTCGATCGGTAGTATGGTTCGTCTCCAACTGCCACAGTACCACCAAACGAGAAGAGCTGGGCAAAGAACTCCAGAAGTACATCGACGTTGACGTTTACGGAAAATGCGGCAACTTGACATGTCCACTTAGGAATGAAAGTTGCTACGACATGGCGGAGAAGAAATACAAATTTTATTTGGCGTTTGAGAATGCTTATTGCAAGGATTATACGACTGAAAAGCTCTTTTACATACTTAAGAAGAAATTAATACCGGTAGTTTATGGTGGCGGTGATTACGAATCGGTGGCTCCTCCCCATTCATTCATAAATGTAGAAGACTTCAAAACAGTGAGCGACCTAGCTAAATACCTGAAATATTTGTCGGCAAATACGACCGCATACCTGGAATATTTCAAGTGGAGGAGACATTACACGATTTCGAGTTGGGCCTCCACTGAAAAGGGCATGTGTGAATTGTGTAGGAAATTAAACAATGCGAACGAGCCTCGAAAGACTTACAATAATTTTAAACACTGGTGGTTTGATAAAGAAATGTCGCAGTGCAAACTTGGTAGGGAATTACCGAAAATTGTAAGAAGTTTATGAACTATGATAGTTACGTTCAAACTTTATAATGTGCTGTGCGAGTGCAAAAAATAATGCTGAAATCAAAGAAATGCTACGAGCGTCCTATTCTTTCCTCGAAATATTTAAAAAGATCGCAAGAACTTCAAAATTGAAATTGGGAATGTATGCCACAACTTCTAGAGGGCTTTATGTATAGTGCAGTCAGACGTACCCTGGCCCTTAAAATAAATTAGTTGATAATATAAAATGTGTGCTTTTGTTTTATTTAATTTTTATATAAGTACTTATTTATACAATATATCTTTTAAATATTTAATATCATTTACTTATTTCGAATTGTCCTGCTTATTTATATATTTTTAATTCCATTTTGAATTGTCTAACTTTTTAATCCCTTTTTAGAACCACTGCATTATACTGCGCAATTGTTTATTTTTCAAATACAGTATTAACAGTACTAGCAATCGTACAACTAAATCTCTAATTTAAGGTAAGTAGGTACACATCAATTTTTCTGATATTCCTTAGGAATTAATGAAGTTATACAATAAATCATAGGTGGCTTATGTCATGATAAGTAAATCTTGGCAGTTCTTAAGCATTGTTAATATAAGTGGATGAAGTTGTCGATTTACCTGGTGGATTATTTTAAGTTCAAGTTCAGCTGCATTGATTCTTGGTTTACTCACGTGAAGTAATAATTTAGCACATATCAAGGATAATTTAAGTTCAAGATCATGAATCGACCATGAAATTTAACAGGGTGGCAAACGAATGCACATTTCGGGAAATTGTATGGTTTTGTGGAATATGTTTAATGCATGATACAAGGATGAAGATATGATAATAAACCGAATACAAATCGTTCTGTTTTGCGCATGTCGTAATTTGGTGACTAGTGCAAAAAGTAACATACTTTTTGGTTACTTTGATTCTCTATTGATTACGAGTTTAATCTAAGGATTTCATTGTTTTCTTGTAACGGATGGCGTCAAATCTGTGGTCGGCAGTCAAAACGGTATAACTCGATTTTTGGTCAAAAGGAGATATGTGCATATTCTTACTTAAAATTTCAATATTTTCACCCTGTCAAAAGGATATAACTCAAAACACAGTGTACAAGAGGTTATTCACAATGGAATTTGGACATATAAGAAATGTTGAGAGTATCCCATCCAACAAAAGGGTGTAAGTACACTTATATGTTTTAAAATAAAATATGAAACATTCAAAAGGGCATAAATCTTTTAATGACATTTTGTAGCAATACTAATTTATATTTTATTCAAATATCATGCTCTCAAAAGGGTATATGTTAACATATTTCCTTTTGACTGAACGACTTTTTACTACAGCACTGTTATATTGAGAAATCAAAAGGTAATAAGTGTACTTATACCCTTAAGACCCATTCGTATAATGTAACAAGCAAACTAGTTTGTATACTTATGACCTTTAAATTGGTGTTGTGCAACAAGTGGGTGATATAAATATTGTTAAACTCAGGATAAAATTGTTGATACATTCAAATTCAACAAAAATTGGACAAGTATGAGTTCTAGGACGAATATGATGCTGCGTTTATGTAAAGAAAAAGGTAAGATTTGAATAAAAATTGTTATTTTTGCTTCATAGCCTAAAAATGCCGGTATTTTTGTGGCCTAATATATTGCTTCAGATCAGTAGATATTATTAATGACTAGAATATATAATTTTAAATATAGTGTGTTGAGTAGTATACCTACATATTTTAAAATAAAGTTCTGTTAGTAGAATGACGTGATCAAAACCTAGGGTAGTAGTTTGTTATTTTAGTAATATAACAATATCCTCCACGAATTGCCTGCGTGTAAACCTACCACAAAATGTTTTTATTACTGGATATGCAATTCAAATTAAATTAAACTCAATAAGTTTGTTAGCTTTCTGATGGCATTATCGGTTTCTTTGTAGATAGTCATATAAGTAAGGTGGAGGGTACGGCAGATAAACAGGTGGAGGATACAATAATCGAAGATAAGTTAAATCACATGGTGGAGGACACGGTAGGAAAGACAATGGGTAACAAGCTAGACGATTTTGGACATTATCAAGTGGAGGACGAGATAGTAGAGGAAAGGGCAGATGAGGGTAGTTCGAAAGATGATAAGGTGGAAGACAAAGTAACGAAAAAGGTGGAGGATGTAATAAAAGACGATGGAGTTTTTTGTTGTACGCTTGCTGATTTAAAGACGTTAGATAAATACCTTGAAGCAGACAATATCTTTACCAACGGTATCTCTAGTGAATTAATTATATTTCCTTTGGAAACAAGCAGTATTGCGACTACTTCTGAAGACAGCATTAGTTTAGAAGTAGGAAACTTGAGCAAATCAGACATTCCTCCTTTAGAAGTTCCTGGATTGGCTATTGAAGATTCAAATGTTGACATTTTTCAACAGGAATTGGGTGATGAAAACGATGATCCTACATATAAGCCCAATTCTGATTCCGAAACAGATGATGAAGAAGAAACTGATGGGACTGATGGTCAAGCAACAGCTACAACAGAAAAGAAGTTTTCTAAAATTCTTAAGGTGGACAGAAAGCGGAAAAGAAATAGTGGAAAGGAGTACACAACCTTAACTGGAAAAATAAAAAGAGCAAGATGCTTGCAACCCCTTAAAGACTGCAGAATTCTAACGAATACTGGTGTATGGAGTCATATGATAAAAGGGTTTCTTACTGTGCTTCACTAATCACTTCAAATCCAAAAGCTGTAGAGAGAAAAACAACGAAGCCAGGGGCGACAAAAAGAAATCGAGAAGTCACATATCAATATGCTTTGGAAGTAAATGGCAACAGAATTATTGTATGCAAGTCGTGCTTTTTGTATACTTTCGATGAAACGCCCAAATTTATTACTAATGTAATGAAAAAGAAACAATTTTCAACAGCAGGAATAACATATTCTGATAAAAGGGGGAAACATTCGCCACCACACAAAACACCACAAAACAAACTAAAGGAAATAAAGGCCCACATTCTTTCCATTCCAGCTTATGAGTTGCACTATTCGCGCAGACACAGTGACAAGAAATATTTTTCAGCCAATCTAAACATGTCTATTTTGTATAAGCTTTACACAGAAAAATACGAATATCCTGTGAGCCTCAAAATATTTGCAACTGAGTTTCGGAAGACCGGAATACAATTTAAGAAGCCCAAATTGGATACATGCACGAAATGTGACATGTTGAATATGAAAATCCAAAACATAAAAGAAGAAGATGAAAAAAAGAAAATAGAGGAAGAATTGAAAGAACATCAAGAGGCAGCTGATTTTGCATATTCTAAAAAAAAAGAAGATAAAGAAATGGGAAAGACAGAACCATCATATAGGACATATACGTTCGATTTGCAACAGGTAAAAAGTAAAGTTTCCGTCTCGTTGATCTACAATGCTATATTTATTTTAGGTCCTCCAAACGCCTCACATTACTGCAAGTAAAGTATTTTATCTTCGTCAGCTCTCTACCTATAATTTGACTGTACATGACTGCAATTCTGGAAACTCAACTCATTTTATGTGGCACGAGGCAGTTGGAGGTAGAGGCGCGAATGACATAGCCTCATGCCTCTTTCAGCATATTCAAAGTTTGCCACCTGAAATTGCACACGTTGTATTCTACTCAGATACATGTGGAGGCCAAAATAAGAATTCATTTGTTTCTGGCATGTTTCAGTACGCTTTACTGAATCATCCAACACTCAAAACTATAGATCACAAATTTTTGGTAGCTGGCCATACACATATGGAGTGTGATGTGGACCATGCTGCTATTGAGAGGAAGAAGAAGAATCCGCCATTTGCAATTCATTTGCCAAGAGATTGGTATAATCTCGTCCGCTGCACTGGGAAGAAAAATCTTTACAGCGTATTTGAAATGGAAAACAAACACTTTCTTTCTTTTTCAAGCCTTTATAAGGGCCCACTACAGATGAAGCACTTTGATACCAACAAATCAAAATTCCAGTGGAAGGAAGTCCAATGGCTTCGATACGAAAAAGGCAACTTCGGTGTTGTAAAGTATAAACACTCTTTAAGTGAAGAAGAACAATTTAAGACTGTAAGTTTACTTTAGCGTTGTTTTGAAGGGAAAGGGAAAGAAATCAACATTTCTTTATCATTTCAGATAAATTATTTAAGAAGGGGGCGCAAAGTTTCTGGATCTCTCCCTGTCGTTCCTAAATTGTACGAAGGCCCACTTTATATTAGCAAACAAAAGAAACAAAATTTAATGGAACTGGCAGATCTAATAAGTGAAGATGGTCGACAGTTTTATGCAAATTTACTCACTGCTGACGATTTAAGGGATACAGATCCAGATATTGACAGATCTCTTTCTGACGAAGACATTGAGTAAAATTTGTTATATTTTTTCTTTTTTATTAATAAATAATTTTGAAGTGAGTTTTTTTACTGCTATCAGTACCTTGACGCAGTTCTAGTAATACTGGGACGGGTGGGATGGCTTGCGCGCTTCAATGATATAAAGAGCCGAACCATAGGTTTAACCATATTGGAGGGGTTTTTATTTGAGAAGCCAGACTAAATCAAGTCCCTGGAAGGGGGCAGCAGCTCTTTCAGTAATCATAGTGGCAGAGATCGTGAGGGTCGGTATGGCACTGTGATACACACTACTGCGATGTGGAAGGCAACGGGAAACCACCACATTATTTTATCCCTAGTACAGCGTACTTTAATTTATGATGATGGCACCTTCTGGAGTAAAATATTCCGGAGGTAAAATAGTCCCACATTCGGATCTCCGGGCGGGGACTGCTTCGGGGGGAGTCATCAGAAATTATAAGTGTAGCATCTCACGAGTCGGGGCGTGGAATGTTAGAAGCATGAAACAAGTAGGGAAGTTAGAGAATTTGAAAATTGAGATGGATAGGTTAGCATTAGACGTAGTAGGTATCAGTGAAGTGCGATGGCCAGAAGCTGGAGACTTCTGGAGCGGAGATTTTAGAGTAATACACACAGGATCTGTAGGAGGAAATTCGGGAGTAGGAATTGTTATGCGGAAAAAAGTAGGACAGAGTGTAGAAAATTTCTTACAGCAAAGTGACAGGGTAGTTATGGTTAGGTTAGATTCGAAACCTGTAAAAACAGTAATAATACAGGTATATATGCCCACTTCTAACTACAGTGATGAGGCCGTAGAGGCAGTTTATAGTGATATTGAATATGTGCTAGATTTTGTGAGAGGGCACGAAAATTTAATAATTACAGGAGATTTCAATGCAGTCGTAGGCACAGGGCGAGAGGGCGGAATAGTTGGCCCCTTTGGATTAGGCAATAGGAACGATAGGGGAGTTAGACTGATAGAGTTCTGCGATAAACATAACTTAACGGTCGCGAACACTCTATTTCACCATCATGTTAGGAGATGCTATACGTGGAAGATGCCAGGAGACTTAGGGAGATATCAAATAGATTACATTCTCGTTAGGCAAAGATTTAGAAATCAAGTTAGGGATTGTAGAAGTTATCCAGGAGCAGATATAGATAGTGATCACAACATAGTCGTTATGAAAGCCAATCTTAAATTTAAGATTTTGAAAAAAAGAAGCGGAAGAAGGTATCTTGACCCAGAGAAACTAAAAGATGATGATATGCGCAATAAGTTCGAGAAAAAGACAAACGAATCACTAAAGGGCACGGGTGGAAATATTGTTAGGGACATAGAGGCAGAATGGAATTGCATTAAAAATAGTTTAGTTTCCTCAGCTAGGGATATTTTGGGTCATAAACAGAATGAAAGTAGGAAACCCTGGATAACAAAACATATTGTGAGTCTAATAGAGGAAAGGCGAAAATATAAAAATAGGTTAGATGAAATAGGGAAACAAAGATATAAGGCGATCAAGTGGGAAATTATTCGGAAATGTAGGAAAGCGAAAGAGCAATGGATCGATAATAAATGCAAAGAAGTGGAAGATAAGTTCGAAGTAGGAAAGACTGATGAAGCATATAAAATAATCAGGAGAAATTTTAGAGAAATTGGATCTAGTACCAAAAACATTAGAAATGAGGCAGGAGATATCCTAATCGGAAGTGGGGAGAAGGCAGATAGGTGGAAAGAATATTTAGGAAACTTATATGCGGGACAGGAAGTGCAAGATATATTAGAAAGCGAAAGCAGTGTAGAGGGGGATAACCTAGGGAGTCCTATAATGAGAGAAGAGTTTGAGATAGCACTAAAAAGTTTAAGGAATAATAAAGCACCAGGTATAGATGGCTTGCAGGCAGAAATCTTAAAGTGCGCAGGTCAAGAGGTAATAGATCGTTTATTTAAATTAGTTAGTCGCATATACCTGACAGGCGAGATTCCAGAAGATTACAAACGGAACATCATAGTAGCTTTGCCAAAAAGAAAAGGCGCGGATAGATGCGAAAATTTTAGAACTATCAGTTTAACTTCCCATGCGTCAAAAATTTTAACTAGAATTGTGCAAAGAAGGATGGAGAAAAAGGCGGAAGAAATATTAGGAGAAGATCAGTTCGGATTTAGACGAAATAGAGGAACGCGCGAGGCCATTCTAGCTTTACGAGTAATTATAGAAAAAACGATAGAAAAGAGAAAGAGCGTCTATATAGGATTTGTAGATTTAGAAAAAGCCTTCGACAACGTAAAATGGGGGAAGATGTTCGAAGTGCTGAGAAAGGTAGGGATGAAATACAGGGACAGAAGAATAATACATAATCTCTACAAAGAGCAAAAGGCAGTTATAGAATGTGAGCAGGAACAAAGGGAAGTAGATATCCGGAAGGGAGTGAGACAGGGATGTGCATTGTCACCTCTAGTTTTCAACTTATATATCGAAGATGCGATTAATATTGTTAAGGAAAGAACAGCTTCAGGGATCAATGTACAGGGCCAAACTATTAACATGCTCAGATTTGCGGATGATATAGCAGTGTTAGCATCTAGCGAAGAAGAATTAGGAGCGGCTTTGAATGAAATGGAAGCAGTTTTGACACAGGGCTTCGGCATGAAAATCAATAAAAAGAAAACTAAAATTTTGGTATGTAGGGGATGTGAAAATAGAACTAAAATGGAAATACAAATTGGAAATGAGAAGATAGAGGAGGTCGCGGATTTCTGCTACTTAGGAAGTAAAATAACTCAAGACGGTAG
Source organism: Xestobium rufovillosum (assembly GCA_963966045.1). Taxonomy (NCBI): domain Eukaryota; kingdom Metazoa; phylum Arthropoda; class Insecta; order Coleoptera; family Ptinidae; genus Xestobium; species Xestobium rufovillosum. The sequence continues at coordinate 37,508,972 of OZ014496.1, forward strand.
GAGCACTAAAGATATAAAACAAAGAATGGCGCAGGGCCGAGTTGAGTTTAACAAAAAGAAACAACTGTTATGCTCGAGAACGGTTAATATAGAGACTAGGAAGAGACTCTTAAAGTCGTATGTATGGAGTACGGCATTATACGGGTGCGAAACTTGGACAATAGGAGAAGCGGATAGAAAAAGAGTAGAAGCGTTTGAACTGTGGTGTTACAGACGCATGATGAAGATACCGTGGATAGATAAGGTTAGCAATAGGGAAGTATTAGAAAGAGTTGGGGAAAGGCGAAAGGTATGGAAAACAATAAAGAGTAGGAGAGATAGGATGGTAGGACACCTTCTAAGACACGAAGGAATAGTTCGTGACATACTAGAGTCAGAGATAGGAATAAAAAGAGGTAGGGGTAGGCCTAGATTAGACTACTGCTCTCAAATAGTTAGGGATGTAGGATGTTCTACTTTTAGGGAAATGCGTAGATTAGCTCAGGATAGAAAAGAATGGAGGTACGCGTCCAACCAGTCTTCGGACTGAGAACCTTATGATGATGACAGTTATAACTCAGGAACCCAAAAAGAACTTCGCAAATTATAAATAATATTCTCGTCAAAAGGACATAAAATGAATTATGTCCTTTTCATCGGCCAAAACTCCACCATTTCTATTTTCATTGTAATTCATAAGGTTATAAGTTTATTGTTTTTACAACTTTGGAGTTTTTTTCTCAAGTTTGATATATGAAAATAGTCCTAGAAACTCTAAATACACACATGCAACACAAAAAGAAGTGATATTTTGTAGCCAGCGATTTGATGCAGCTAACCATTTTTTTATGTGCTCTCCTGTAAAATGATGTTTTTTTACATATGCCCTTTTGACTGCCGTCCACAGAAATACGCTTGAAGTTGTTCGCCCGCAAGGCCTATAAGCTTACAACTGGTGAACTGGTTTCTCGTTTTACAAAAACATACGCCAGTTTCTTCTTATTGTATCACTCAACTTAGGCATTGCTGTTGGCGGTGGAATTTCAAAATTCCAATGTTTCGAAATCCACAGTCGAATTTCTTGTTGGTACTATAAACGTCGCTGATAAAAAATTGATTACTGATATGATAAGCATGAATCAGTCATAAGAAATTAGTATCGTCTGTAAATTTGTAAGACACAATTTTCTCTTGTCGGCAAAATAAAATAGGAATGTTTTCAAAATTTACTTGGTTCAAATTAGTAATTTTCTACGGTGTTTTAATGTTTCTCTACTTAATCTACTGGTTAAATAGAATACAATCAGGACATCCCTTAAAAAGTCGGCAAAGTGATGAAAAAAACACAAAATATATTTTACTTTGGACACCGCAAATGCGCAGTAAAACGTGGTATTTTGATAAAATCGGTAGTGAACTCTTCTCGACCTGCGCACACAAAAACTGTTACGTAACATCCGATAGGAATCTTCTCGCCGTCGATGTGTTCCATGCTGTTTTATTCTACGGACCAACTGTAAACCGCACCACTGATCTACCGGCAAAGAGAAGTCCGCATCAGAGGTACGTTTTCGCAAGCTCAGAAGCTCCAACTCATTTTGCTACGAACAGATCTCAGTACATTCTCGATGACTTCTATAACTGGACCATGACGTACCGGTTCGATTCGGATATCAGTAGAAGATACGGATATGTTACCAAAGGTCGCAAGCATCTGATTCCTAGTAAAGCCTTTATTAATAGAAAAAGTCGATCGGTAGCATGGTTCGTTTCTAACTGTCACAGTTCTACCAAACGCGAAGAGTTGGGCAAGGAACTTCAAAAGTACATCGACGTTGACGTGTACGGGAAATGCGGCAACTTGACGTGCCCACTTCGCAATGACATTTGTTACGATATGGCGGAGAAGACGTACAAATTTTATCTAGCTTTCGAAAATGCCTATTGTAAGGATTACACCACAGAAAAATTGTATTGGAATACTTCAACTGGAGGAAGCAATATGCGATCTCCAGTTGGTCATATTCCGAAAGCGGCATGTGTGAACTGTGCCGCAAATTAAACAATGGCAACGAACCAAGAAAAACCTACGGAAATTTGAAGCATTGGTGGTTCAGTGAAGAAATGTCTGGGTGCAAACTTGGCAAGCATTTACCGAAAATTGTAAGAGAACTGTAACTAACCCCAAGTATTTAACACTCAAAACGACTGATAAGATAAAACTGAGTACCTATCTCAACTAACACAATAATCGTTTTAGTCCTCATCAACAAACCTTAAATTCTGTATAGCATTTAGGGTCTTATGTGTTTTGATTTTGTTTACGTTCCACAATTCAGAAATCGGAGTGGATTATTTCTGCTGCATTGGAAGAGGTGCCTTAGCTCAGCACTAAGATTTGGCATTTCGACGCAACAGAGTTTCCAACACCCCCCTAGTTCGACGCCAATGGTTTGGAATACTCAACACGAACGATAAGATAAAACCTGGATATCTATATCTAAACTCACACGTAGATAATCCTTAGACCAGGCACAATGTCCTTATCAACAAATCTTAAATTCTGCATATTCAGTGTTTCGTGTGTTTTAGTTTTGTTTTCGTTCCGCAATTCAGAACCACCCCAAGTAGAAATGGAACTGGAGTTTATAAATATTTCTGCCACATTCGAAGAGGTGAAGTACGTTTTGTTCTGGACGCCTCAACTAAGCAGTAAGATATGGCATTTCGACGTAATCGGTGACGAATTGTTCCAACCATGTAAGTTCAGTAACTGTTATGCTACGAACAATAGATCTTTAAGACCCATTGATAGTTACGCCGCTGTGCTATTTTACTCCCCGTCTTCCCATCCAACAACAGATATTCCAGAAAAGCGTAACCCGAACCAAAGATACGTATTCGCAGCTTCCGAAACACCCGTGAGGTGGTACGGAAAACGGACCCAATACGTCCTGGATAATTTTTATAACTGGACCATGTCGTATAGATTTGACGCAGATCTACCTAGAAGACACGGATTCTTCGAAGAAACTACAACAAACTATTCTCTTCCATCCCAAGAATGGGTCAAGAACAAATCACACATGGCGGCCTGGTTCGTTTCAAATTGCTACAGTTCGAATAAACGGGAAGAATTAGGAAAGGAACTGCAGAAGTACATAGACGTCGATATTTATGGAAAATGCGGTACACTAGTATGCCCACGCTCCGATAAGTGCTACGAGATGCTAGAAGAAAAATACAAATTTTACCTGTCTTTTGAAAATTCTCACTGCAAGGACTACTCAACAGAGAAGTTGTTCCGGATACTCCAACTCAATGTCATTCCAGTAGTTTACGGTGGTGGTAATTACACGCAAGTGGCGCCCCCGCACTCTGTAATAAATGTGGAAGACTTCGATAGCGTCAAAGACTTGGCCGATTTCCTTAAGAACTTATCGGAAGACGTTCCACGCTACCTAGAGTATTTCCAATGGAAGAAATATTACAGTGCAAGTACTGACATGACTGTAGTGATGTGTACATTGTGCGAAAAATTGAATGATCCCATTGAACCAGAGAAAGTTTACAAAGACATTAAAAACTGGTGGTTCAGCAAAGAAATGTCGCAGTGCAAGACTGGAAATGAATTGCCCAAGCTAGTTCGGGATTTATAAGTTCTTAGGACCATGTGTAATTTACCTCGAATTATTTTTTTATCTTGTAAGTATATCGTCGTCCTCACCGCATAAGGGCGTATCTCATTTAAAACCTTTTTACAGGAGAGACATAATAAGAAACTGGTTTAAATTCTCGTTAATACTGCCAGAACTGGACTTGTTGGAGATAAACTTTTTTGGGTAAAATGTGATAATAAGCTCTTGTGGGTCATAGCGATTCATGCAAAAATTTAGAATTTGGAACGATTCATCCCCATTTCTGTTTGTTGCAAGATACGCCTTTATACAGTACTAAATACTGAGATACAACATTAAACATTTCAGGCTATTTTCAATTAATTCCAGTAAGTATTTTCCTTAAAGCAATCATTTAAAACGAATTAGAGTATAGTTCAACCGTTTATTACACAATTTTACACTTATTTGACAAATTTGAAAATTACAAGAAATTGAATTAATTTGCAAGATAAGAAAATTTAGTTTGGTAATGTGCGATAAAAATTGACGTGTTCTGGCACTTTTATTGTCGGTTTTTCTCCTGCACATAGAGCCATCAGATCTTTGTATTTTCTTTCTGGAATTTTAATTGGTTCCCTATTCAGTTGTGCAATAGGTTCTTTTAAAAATTGCAGAACGTTTCGTTTCAATGAGACACTGCGGTAGTCACTTTCCAGATGACCCATTTTAATGAAAATTTTTGTAGATTCGCTCTTCATAACTTTGAACTCCACTATTTGTGTCCAGTTAATGACTTTACCCCTATCATCCCTGCGAATATTTAGCAATCTTAAATTTTGAGCTAAATGTTTAAAATTGATAAAATCTGAAAACATTAAATGAATGACCTCATAGGGCTGTTTTGGCCGGGCTAATCTAAAAACTGGCCACATCTGACTAGGTAAAAATATTTCCCCGCTTCGTTTCATTGCGTAACTGATGGCACTATGTGCAGAATCACCTTCATTTTGTCCATGATAGGGTGCAAAAAACCGAAGAGATACAATCTGGATATTACTAAAATTGTGAATCATGTACAATAATGCAGAGGCAACTATAGAATTCCGATTTTGCCCAGCACACCCATCAGCAAACAAATACGCGGTTTTTGTTCCACCGTCATCATATTTTTTTAGAAATCTATACAGGCAAGTTGAAATTTCAGACGCTCCTCGCCGACTTTCCGTTTCATTCCACGTAAAGCAATTGCAATCACGGGTACTCAAGTCGTATATTGTGAGATTATATAGCGAAAGTCGAGATTTGTAATATATTGCACTATCATTGCTGATGGGCAAATAAATGACTTGTTGTAAGTCAAAACAAGCACTAACTATAGACAAGTTCTTTTTACTTTCTTCTTTACATAGCTCCTTTATCTCCCTAACCCGTTCTTTTTCCAAAATATGTATTTGATATCTATTTTCCCACAGAAGTTTCGCTTCTTCATTACCTTCTCTGTATGCCCTGCAAATACTGCATTGATCTTTCTTAGGGTGGTGAAATGAAAGATTCATTTCTTTAAATACCTTTCTATACACTGAAAAGCTGGGTTTTTCCTCTGAAGGACCTAGTTCATTCATGTGCATAGCGTACATTTTCTTTAATGATAAATCTTCATGTAAATACAGTCTAGACGAACTCTTTCGGCAGTAGTGGGATTCTACGTTAGGAAATCTTAAAATATGATTCTGAATCGATTTCCTTAACTTTACATCTCTCCTGATATCATTAGTTCTTCGTCCGCCTCTTTTATCTTTTTGAACTGTCCCGCATTCATCTAACTTTCCTAAGGATGTGCGAAGCATTTTTTCAGATACTCTCAAAGTACTTGTGAACAGTTTCTTACAAACTTTCTCTCTTTGACTGTTTAATGGCAAAAAATAATAATTAGTCTTTTCCCTTCTCGATTTTTCGTTCTTGGTGGTTTTCTGTTTTGTAGAACATTGGTCCACATATCGAACTATGTATTCTCTTTGTAACTGCAAACCATCAAGATTGTAAAATGCATTAAAAATTGCTTGCCTGGAATCATCAGTAAAGAGGAAACACTTTCGACCGGCTTTTTTGCAAAAATTTATGTTGCATAACGGCCCAAGAGATTTGGCGGGGATAGTATTTTTCGTCGATGAGGAAATGTATTGTTTGCCGTGATTTCGTAAATCTTTTGCTATTCTTCGCTTATTTATTCTGCTCACTTGTGGTATAATCAGATGTTCTCGAGGCCCTCCCTCAACGTTACAATCTTCCGGAGCTCTTTCAGCGTTAACCGATCTGGTCTTTCCGTGTAACTCACACGAATCAATTTCTTCTTCAAAATGTTCCCAGCACAGTAAAATTCCACAACGGAAACAAGAACTAAATACTTCTCCTGTACATGACGCAACTTCGCAGGTCTGTACACGATACTGGTCATTTTGGTCCCGTGAAACTTCAATAGCTGTGGAAGCGTTTCCTGATGCTATTTCAATAACTGTGTTAATCGGTCTGGTCTTCCCGTGCATTTCACATGACTCAGTTTCTTCTTCAAAATGTTCCCAACAGAGTAAAATTTCGCAGCGGAAACAAGCGCTAAATACTTCCCCCGTACATGAAACGACTTCGCAAGACTGTACATAATAACGGTTAATTGAATTCTGTGGATCTACTACAGAAGTTCTAGAAGCATTTCTTGATGTTGTTACAAAAATCTCGGCATCTTGATTGTCTGAATCAGTTTGCCGATTTCTTATTTTCGGCTTCGGTTCATTTTCGACGTTTGAAGGTACATGCTTTCTACTTCTGTGTTGGATTTCAGAAAGCGGTAGGTCGTCATCGGAACTTTCAGAGGACACTTCGAATTCAGTTTCCAATACAATTCCATAATACCATTTACGCTTATACAACATTCTCACACGAGTTTCAACCTTTATTTTTTCACTTTTATGAAGAGTTTGTAACTCTCCAGAATTCACGCAGTTTTCCGAACCATCATCCCATTTCACAATTACATCCATACTTTATCACTGCCAGCTATATCAAATTTGTATTAGACAAAACAAACTTATAACAAGAAAATACCTACCAACCTGCAACCAAACAAATAATAGTGGAAACACACACCCAGAGAACAACTGCTTCTACTTCTACACTATGCTTCTACACCACATAAATAGTTGTTAAGAAAAGTAAACAAGGCTATTCTGTCAGTTACCATGGATTGTCATTTATTTACGCCTCGCGCGTATGCCAACTTTGTTATTTCATGTTACTGCATAAAGGCACATCTTGAGTTAGGCCTCTTTGCGATAATTCATATAACATTACATGAGATACGCCTCTTGGTGACTTAACTTGTTATCTTCAAAGTTTGCGATATTTAGATGTGCCCTTTTGCTGTGTCAAAGTATAGTGCATTTGCGACGTTGTAAGCATATTATCTCAATTTTGAGAAATCTTGAGATACGCCCTTATGCGGTGAGGACGACGATATAAAGAAACAGCTAATAATATTATGGACTTCATTCTATGTACTGCAATTATTATCCTAAATTTTTTAGTGAGAGGGATTATAAATTTCTAGGATTCAGTAGTTCTTCCACCCTCCATACAGTTTTCCAGCTCGCGGAACCGTTTTTCACACTCCGTTCCTCTCTTCCACTTCTTTCTCTTTTAGACATTACTCTTCCTTTTGAAAGCTAAAGTGTCACCAAAGATTGTCTCTGGTGCAAAAGCTTTTTTAATGCACCAGAAGCGTTTATGTTTTGACACCTTACCTCCCGGAGCCTTCCAAGTTCCTCCCAAGTAGCTATTTAGCTTCCGCGTGAACTTTACAAGATATCGGTCGCTTTAACACTCGGGTTTCCAATATGATCTTCCTCCAAGAACTCCTAGTTGAGTGTACCATCATATGACAAGGCGTTCAGTTATCGATTTGCACTTCTTTTTTGTGTCTCAATAGGTACTTATGAATTTCCTTGTCAGCAAAATTCAATTCATTACTTTTGGCTTACATTTGTTGCTGAGGTCAATAAGGTGTTGACCATCATCATTTTCTTTCTTTTCACTATGGCTATCAAGTACATGAAGGTTGATTTTTCTACTTCTACAACAAATAGAGAAACGGTTTTGAAAATTCAAACCAGAAGTGGTGTTATTGTCAGAAACTCTGGGTCTGTTAAGTTAAGAGAACCGAATATTTAAAATCCTATGCCGTCAGTAAAAACCAACCCATCGAAGCCTCAATACGGTTGCTCAATTATTGAATTAATTGAACTATGTCGCGTTTGTTGTCTGGACAATGGTCCATGATTAGTAAAAATAACAGATTATTGTGAATTCTGATTTATATTCCTCATTTTTTAAACATGTTTTTCAAGGGAATCGACTCATTTTAGTATTGTGTTGCCCAACAGTTTAGTCTATCAAAAAGTACAGGAATACCAGCTTTCCGGATAATCATGGTTACTATACTGGAATGGTTGGCTCCTTAGGGATGGCAAAAAATTAAAAAACACCGATGTATCGAAATCGCATACCATCGCTTACCTCATGAAATTTTCCACCCTTCTTGCGTTCATGAAAAGAAAGAATGTGAGACACAAATTCTACATGATGCACCCTGCAACATCCCGACGGTGTACAATCATTGTCTTCCGGCTCTACATCCCATGCAACATTCTCTGTTAATAGAAATAATAGCGAAAATAGTTCTCCTCCATTTTGTATTAATAATTGTAGTAGTTGTCACTGTACTTTTATTCATCTTAATTCCAATAAATGAAGTAAATAATTTGTGAAATTGTAATTTTAATGATATCTACGAGCTGAAATCGAACTGCAACGAGTCCGAAGGACGAGTTGAATGTACTGTTCCGCAGTGGCGGCTCGTGACTTTAGAACTTGGCAGTGCTCTGGAATGAAATCACCGTTCAGGGGTTGGGGGGGGGGATCTGGCGGTTTCTCCCCGTATTTTTTTATGACGTGCTTTAGAAGCCATCTTAAAACAAGAAATTTCACTCACCGCAATATTTGACGAAAATCCCAAATCCAAAAGGTTAAACTTTCGCACACAATTTTTACCGCGACCTTTCGAAAAGTATTTGATAATTCGCTCAGACTTAGGACGTCAATTTCGTTTTATTTCAAGTTTTTCGTCTCCATTATACATATATTTAGAAACCATATTCACTTTTAACTGAATGAAGTAGGTAAGTATTACAACACAATAATAATATTGAAAAATGCTAAAATCAGGCGACCACTTTGTTAAAGTTCACTCCACAATATTTAAGTGTTCACTTGAATCTGGAACGCAAATTCTGTACTAGCTTGCAAGTGAGCTTTGGACACTTCGTGCTTTCTTATTTTTTCATGCAAATGGTTCAAGTCAGTAACGCCTATACTACTCCAATTCTTATCCATATTTGGAGTAAAAAATAACAGGCATTGAAAACAAAAAAGAGAATTCCTTACCGTACATCCACATATCCATTTGTTTCGTTTGTAAATGTCGCTGGTGAAATGCCTGGTGAAAGACCGACCTTCCTTTTTCTTCGCACAAATTTGATTTAGTTTTAACTTTTAAAACCGGTGTCGGCCTACCTAACAGTTTTATTTCAATTTTTGTGCTCAAGTCCAATAATAAAAAGTTAATTTTAATAATATTGTCAATGGAATTTATGCCGCTATCACTACATAACACGCGCCACCACCACAAACTAAACCACTGGAAATTTCAATATTTAAAAATAATAAACACGATAATACAGCTAATTACTCAAGTTATAAGCAAAGCCAGGAGCTATGTCAAACTTAAATATGGTAAACAAAAGAACAACGCCGCAGAAGTACCAATTTCCGTATTATATTATGCATATGCTTAGCACAACCGCAAGGTTCGACTTCCAAGTGTGTACTGAAAAGGCACACGGATACGAGCTAAACTAAAAGCATATATGACGAATTTTCCTACGTCTTGCCGAGTTTTGCCGATCTCGCTCCCATATCGAATGTACGAGTACCACACCCCACAGTTTCAACACGCCAGACGCTACACTCGAACGCCAGACGGTTTGGATGTATTTGCACATTTGCACGTGTATTCTCTGCTAGGTATTTTGAAACTGACGACGCGGGATGCTTGGCTCGCATACTATTTATTATCTAAACGCTGGAGATTCAAAAAGTTTTAAACTTTAATTTGAACCTTATCAAAAAAAGGTTAACAGCAGTTTTTTGTAGGCAGTGCGCGCGCACGAGCGCACTTATTGAGGAGCCGCCACTGCTGTTCCGGTTTCACGAGTTCTATTTGACGAGAAAATATAATGAATAAGAAATATTTAAAGAATGAAACTTAATTTACATTCGAAATATGACACAAATCAACTGTCCGATTTGACAAATAAAATTTGTTTTAATACTTTCTGGTGGTCTGAATAATATCGTATTCCTAACAAGGGACCACAATAAGGTGATAGATTGTTTGTTTTTACTACCGCTTTGATAGCTATGTAACCAAGTACCTAAATTTTTAATTTCTATTGGTGCAAATCGTACCAAGTGCCTTATGAATTATATTCTCGTGAAAATAGACATGGCAAAAAGTAATACAAAATCGGGTGTGCTAAGCATGTCATTTTCTGAAAACTAAATAATGGCAGTCACTCAAGAAAAATCGTACGACGTTAGTGTTTTGGAATACTCGGAAATGGCTGATGAAGTAAAAACTGGGCATTTATCTAAACCCCCATGCACAATGTCCTTATCAACAAATCTTAAATTTTGCATAACATTTACTGTTTTATGGGTTTTGGTGTTGTTTTCCTTCCACAATTATTCAGAAGTGCCACAAGTAAAAATCGAAGTGAACTTTACAAATATTTCTACCAAATCTAAAGAGGTGAAGTATGTTTTGTACTGGACGCCTCAATTAACCAGTAAAATATGGCATTTCAAGGTAATCGGCGACAAATTGTTCCAGCCATGCAAGTTCAGTAACTGTTATGCTACAAACAACAGAACTTTAAGGCCCATCGACAGTTACGCCGCTGTGCTATTTTATTCCCCGACTAGCTACCCAACAACAGATATTCCAGAAAAGCGAAACCCGAACCAAAGATACGTATTCGCAGCTTCCGAAACACCCGTGAAGTGGTACGGAAAACGGACCCAATACGTTCTGAATAACTTTTATAACTGGACCATGTCGTACAGATTAGACGCGGATCTACCTAGAGAACACGGTTTTTACAAAAAAACGACAACAAACTATTCTCTTCCATCCCAGGAATGGGTCAGGAACAAAACGCACATGGCGGCCTGGTTCGTTTCGAATTGCCACAGTTCGGATAAACGGGAAGAATTAGGAAAGGAACTGCAGAAGTACATAGACGTCGATATTTATGGAAAATGCGGTACACTAGTATGCCCACGCTCCGATAAGTGCTACGAGATGCTAGAAGAAAAATACAAATTTTACCTGTCTTTTGAAAATTCTCACTGCAAAGACTACACAACAGAAAAGTTGTTCCGAATACTCCAACTCAATGTCATTCCAGTAGTTTATGGTGGTGGTAATTACACGCAAGTGGCGCCCCCTCACTCGGTAATAAATGTGGAAGACTTCGATAGCGTCAAAGACTTGGCCGATTTCCTTAAGAACTTATCGGAAGACGTTCCACGCTACTTAGAGTATTTCCAATGGAAGAAATATTACAGTGCAAGTACTGATATGACTGTAGTGATGTGTACTCTGTGCGAAAAACTTAATGATCCCAATGAACCAGCGAAAGTTTACAAAGACATTAAAAACTGGTGGTTCAGCAAAAAAATGTCGATGTGTAAAACTGGGAAAGACCTGCCTAAAATAGTTCGAGATTTGTAAGTTCTTAAGAACCGTCTGTAATTTACAGCGCATACTACTCATTTCAATCTATTTTATGGTGCTGTAACTATGCACTCCTTTCAGATCTTCGATATCTATGTATATGTCTGTTACTGATTTTTATTCACTTATTGTTTTCTGTTTTATTTGTATGACACTGAATGTAGGAGTAGCAGAGATTATTGTTTTTCTCTTATTTCCCTTCAATAATTATCCACAGTTTGTAATTTTTCTTTAGTTTTGTACAACAAAATTATTCTTTACATTCTGCCATCTTTTTTTTCAACGCCACAGTGTTGCCAACCTTATTAATCGAACTACTAACTGAGATTTTGTCAAACCTTTGGTGAGTATATCTTTAATTATTTTCTGGATTCATCCCTGGTTATAATCAAAAATTGAAATATTATCAACTCTTGCATTTAAACCGAACAACAATTTTTTATACCAAAGTCCATCTCGAACGCAACTGCACAATGCCACTAATTCCGCCTCAGTTGTTGCCAGAGCGACACAATGTTGCTTCCTCGTAACCCAGGCAACCTTGTTCCCAAAAATCTTTATTGCAAATCCTGCAGACTCCTGATAACTTAAGTCTGCACCCCAGTCTGCATCTACATAACAAGATAAGGAAACCTCAGTGTCCTGTGTCCTGCCTATTATATTCCAAACTTAAATTGACTGTGTCACTTAGGTATCTAAGAATTTTCTTAAGATAAGTCCATGTTTCTTCAATAGCTTTATCTTGAAATCTACTATTATTATTATTATTATTTATCTATTTGGCTTTAGTTTTAGCTTTAGTTTTCGGCATGCATGGAAGAACAGGCTCTCCGAATAGCGTTCTTTGGAGATGCCTGAATGCATGCCTTTTAGCACCATTGTATTTTTTTAATTTTATTTTGTACCGAGTTAAGGATATGTTGTTTTGTACTGTGGTGTTAATACATTTATTATTATTATTATTATTTGGCTACATAGCAAAGTATTAATAATTTTAAGCACACTGTACTTTATGACTATGTACTTTAGAAACCGATCTTCCAGAATAAACAAACGCCCTACCACAATACGCGTAATGTGGGCTTAAAAATCGCAGATAAGATAAAGGACTAAAAGAAGATTTATTAAACAAAACGGTTTCATATTAAATACCTAGTTCACCCAATAACTGCAGAAATGAATTCACTCTCAAAAGCACGGTCAATTGCAGCGCTTACTATCTTCAGTGCTGTATTGGTTTTAATTTTCTTGTCCTTGCAATATTGGATGCTACCTACTGAGGTCAGAATAGTGTCAGAAGAAGCTCCGAGGAAATCGTCATCAGACGATACGAAATATATTTTACTGTGGACCACTCAGGTGAGCAGCAAAATGTGGTACTTCAACACCCTCGGCCGTGAGCTTTTTGCAACCTGCAAATACAGAAACTGCTATGCGACATACGACAGAGATTTGCGCCCTGTCGACAGTTATGACGCTATTTTATTCTACGGTCCCACCATGAATAAGTCAACCGAATTACCAGAAAGAAGAAGCGCTCACCAAAGGTACGTTTTTGGGAATACCGAAGCCCCTACACATTTCTACATAAACAGAATGCAATACATCCTCGATGATTTCTATAACTGGACCATGACATATCGTCTGGATTCGGACATAAATAGAAGACCCGGATATGTGGTCAAAAAACGCGGATACAATCCGATTCCAACGGAGGAATTCGTATTGAGCAAAACCCGTTCGGTGGCCTGGTTCGTCTCCAACTGTCACAGCACAACAAAACGGCATGAGTTAGGCAAAGAACTCCAGAAACACATCGATGTGGATATTTACGGAAAATGCGGGAACTTGACTTGCCCCCATCTAAACAACAGTTGCTACGACATGGCGGAGGAAACTTACAAATTTTATCTCTCATTTGAAAATTCTTACTGCAAAGATTACACAACAGAAAAACTATACGATATCCTCAAAAGGAGATTGATTCCGGTGGTTTACGGTGGTGGTGATTACAAATCAGCAGCCCCTCCACACTCAGTAATAAACGTGGAAGATTTCGAAAGCGTCGAAGAACTTGCTAAATACTTGAAATACTTATCTGTAAATACAACTGCTTACTTAGAGTACTTTGACTGGAAAGAGGATTACATGATCGCAATTTGGGCCCAAACAGAAAACTGCATGTGTAAGTTGTGTAAAAAATTGAACGATCCGTCCGAACCCCCGAAAGTTTACAGAAATTTTAAGCATTGGTGGTTCAGTGAAGAAACTTCACAGTGCAAACTTGGTAATAAGTTACCCAAAATCGTAAGAGATTTGTAGGTGAAAATTGTATAGGTACCTTATTCATTGTTTAAAATTGTTTTAAATTCCTTTACGTCTTGGCATAATTAAAACATAGGCATTTTTATTCCTGAAAAAATTTGTAAAAAAATCGCAGAAAAAAACTTACTTTATACACTGCATATTGATTAAAAATGGAGATCTGACCAATAAGTTTTCCAGAAATTTTCCAAATTGTGTGATTCTACAATTTATTATAATGTCTAATATTTATTTATATTCTCAATTGTGATATTTCACTTTCTATGTTAGGAAGTAGGCACTTTTACTTTTGTATCTAGAAATTGTAAGAAACGGGCCTATGGCCACTTGTTGTACCTAATCATAATATAGAACTGTTCTATTTTTCATGTGTTTTCTATCATGTTTTATTCATAAGCGCAGAATGACTTCTGTCGATAGCTCAAATGATATCCTTCATTAATATTATTATTTTATTTACATATTTTTTGAGATTCAGTGATCTTATACCACTTGAAATATTTAAAAAAAATCGAATACTTAATATTAATATTGCTGAGAATTTCTGCAGTTCTAATAATCGAATATTCATTCAAAATTATATTCGAATATAAGAAAATGATTCCTAAATTTGAGTAACTACGTAATCCAATAGGCGGCTATTCAAAAAATGAGATACATTTTTGTTTTACGGTCAATACACTATCAGTGTTTAGAAAATGATAGCATATGGAACTGATAAATCATCATCATCATTATTATTATTAATAGTTACAACTTGAAAATCAAAATTCGCGCCGAGAAAAAGCCAGAAATTAACAAAAAACAAATAAAATAGTCAAATGTTAAAACTACAGCGACGCCATATTAAGGCGGAAATTAATTAATAAAAAATAATCAACGTCGATCTTCTGCGACGTCTCTGTTAAGTTTCCAAGTTTTAATAATTAATTTTTGAGTTATTAGAGGCAGAATACGAATCTACTTATTTATTCACCCGATAAACCGGAGAGGGTGAACAACCCATGAAGCAGCTTCAAATTGACAGATTTTGAAGTTAATTCCTTGTGACGTAACCTAAAAGACTAACGCCACAATGGAGGATCCTGCCGCAGCTATGCTCGAAGCCGAAGATGGGGTGGGCTAAAAACAGGAAAAGGGCGCCAAGGAGTTGTTGGCTGATTCTCTATAGCCAACACACAACGACTACAACTCCTAAAAGCCGCTGGTACACAATAGGGCACAATAAAATAACAAAAGAAAAAAACGTAGTCAAATAGTATATCATATAATAAAAAAACAAAATAGGTATGTAAACCAGATATGGCAACATCTGACAATACACATATTTATATAATAATACAAAAAAACAATTGATATCAACAAAAATAATTATCAATGAATAAATGTATATATAAATATAAAAAAACAATGAACATAAACCTGGGTGAAATTTAGACACCCGGTACTAACGTTGCGCTAAAAAAGAGAAAATCAAAAATAGGCGCGGATGACGCGATAAATACACTACACGAATGGAGCTCCGCACGCGCAGCGCACCGACGGGTCAATCGCACGCACGCTAACTACAACAATGTAATTAGACGCAAACGGGAGTATCGACTGTTGCTAAATCTTGACAAAAAAATAGATATTACCATAAAGTCAAAATGGAATTTACAACCAGCAAAATTATTGAAGTGACTATAAACAAAATGAACCAAAATCGCAATAGTGACTAAATTGACTAAATTGAATTTTAAACAAAATAAACTACTTAACTACGGAAATTATACTATGGCAAACAAATTAAATTTTTAAAAAAAGTACCTACAGATTTTGTTCAAAAATAAACAAACAGATGACCACAACACGCCGTGGTCAGGCAACTACATTAACAATAGCCGAACGAGGCGAAAGTTCGAACGGACGGGCGACGCGAAGTCACAAAAAAACGAACACAAAATTGACGGGCGCTACATAAAAACCAGCCGTTGGACGCGATGTTCCAGACGGACAGGCGACGTAATAATCAAACTTTATATCTGACCTTCCAGATGATAACCAGGTCAGCTGCTACAACAAATCAGACTTGCAGCTCAGCACCAGGTGATCGGCGCTTGAAACATGGGAAGAGTCGGAGAGTACATCAGGACCAAAGTCTGCACGAAAAAAAAATCGCTCCCTCGAAAAAAAAAATCGTTCCCCTGGAAAAATCGTTCCCCTGGGAAAATCGTTCCCCTGGGAAAAACCCACGTGGGGTTTCTCCTTGACAAATCCTGCTGAACCTCAAACGTGAATCTAAATCCCAAAAAATGGAGCAGATGACGATTTCTACAACTACAATAAACCGACATCTTCAAGAGGTGTACCAAGAAAATCCCATAACTGGCTAGAAAACTTAATTCCACAAAACTTGGAAACACCGCCCACTCACGAGAAGATCAACAGGAAGAGTGTAAAATGCCGAAGCAAATCGGAAAACGGAAATTCCAAAAAAACCGCCGACTAATAAAATACAAGGTAGCCACATTTAAAACTACACAAGTAACTAGAAATACCCTAGATCACCAAATCTTCCAGAGGCGTCACCGGTAATGGAATAGGTAACTAAAGAAAAGAAAGCTTAAAATGACTTGCAAACCCAAAGGAAAAGAAGATAGCAATAAGAAAAGTCATAAAGAGGTCTCAAGAGACAGAAGAATAGATAAGACAATGCATAAAGAACCGAAAGATGAGACAGGGAAAATGAAAATGAGAGGGCGCGCCACTGAGCATCTAAATGGGAAAATGTCCTGCACAAGTTGGCAGAACCGAAAGTAACTATCACGATGCAATTTAACCTCAAAAAATTTGACAACAGAAGAACAACAAATTGGAGGCTATTAAATGAATAATTATACGATCAAATCGTGAAAAGGGAACGACATTCCTCCTAAGGTAGGCTCAGCAAATGATAAATATGAAAGATGAACAATTTCAAGACTCAACGTATGCAGCGACATCCAGCAAACTAAACTACCAAATACAGAGACAATAAGAGGACAACGATAGCAGGTAAGTGAGACAAACCCTATTAGATTAGAAAAGCTAACTAGAATTAATAATTTTAAGACAGTTCTACCCTCAACCAAATCGATAGAAACTCAAACAGACTATAGACGGAGGCATAATCGGAGAGCGAGGCAAGAAATAGGAACAGTGACAATTAAAGCAAATAAGAAACTAAATATAAGTGAAAGACCTAAAATAGGAATACAAGTATGTTAATATGAGCATGATGTAAGTACTAGTCTATAATAAAACGTTAAAAATAGAGAGAATGTTCTAATAGCGAAAATTAACGTCACATCCTTTATCAAACTGATCCTTCTGAATAAGGTGAGGCAAATTATAGGGCTCCATGTCTCGTTTTGTTTAGGAGAAGCGAATGAAATTTTGGCGGAGGCGCCGGCACATCACAGTTTTAAGAGATTGTCTATTTTCTTAAGCCCCTCTCTCTTTCGAGTCAAAGGCCCCGGACATTACATGGTGCAATAAAAGATTATCTGAAACCTGGGCGTTATTAATTAAAATATCATATTTTCACTGAAGACACTTTTGGCCGATTTATAAATTTTACGAATAAATACAAAACTTTCAACAGTACTGAACCTTAGCCACTATATGATACGCGAAAGTTATTTTTGTAATCGTCGCTAGTTGGGATTTTCGAGCCGGCCTGTATGCAGTTGGCGTGCATGATATTATACACTATCTTATTTACAAGATAAGATAAGCGAAGCATGCGTTTCCAGCGAGTAAATAAAACAGTTCGTGAATCGTGTCCCATCATAAATGATGAAATGAGTTTGGTAGCGAGAATAAGGTTATTCAAGATAGTTACCACTCTGAGCGGGATATCTGTTTTAATTTTCATATCATCCCAATACCTGACGGTAAGAAACCAACAAATTCCAATGACTTTACAAGATAGTATGCCGACAAGCACAAGTAACCTCAAATACATATTATTCTGGACGCCTCAGCTGAATAGTAAAAATTGGAATTTCGACAGAAAAGGCCAGGACATATTCCATTCGTGTAAGATCAAAAATTGTTACGCCACGGCTGACAGAAATGTAGTACCCATAGATCAATACGATGCCATTCTGTTTTTTCCTCATTTTTATGCAAAACAAGATGACCTGCCGGCAAAGAGAAGTGCGAAACAGAGATACATTTTCGCTCATTCAGAAACACCGCCAAGATTCCCGCAAGCATCTGCAAGGTATTTGCTCAACGATTTCTATAATTGGACCATGTCGTACAGGTTTGATTCGGATGTTCTAAGAAGGCACGGAATCGTCTTAAAACAAAAAACTGATTACACGAAGCTAACAGAGGAACAGTTCAAGAATAAAACGGGTTTGGTGGCTTGGTTCGTCTCAAACTGCCATAGTCCTAGTAGAAGAGAAATTTTGGCAAGAAAACTTCAGAAGTACATAGACGTAGATATTTATGGTAAATGTGGTACATTAAACTGTCCCCGATCCCAAAACTGCTACGAATTGTTAGAGAAAAAATACAAATTTTACCTTTCTTTTGAAAATTCTCATTGCAAGGACTACACGACAGAAAAGCTATTCAGGGTACTTCAATGGAGTGTGGTTCCAGTAGTTTACGGTGGGGGAGATTACGAATCGGTTACTCCCCCTCACTCAGTGATAAACGTTGAAGACTTTGATAACGTGAAAGACTTAGCGGACTTCCTCATAGACTTATCCGAAGACTTTCCGCGTTACCTGGAATATCTCGAATGGAAGAAACATTATCGTATAATATCTGGAAACACTTATTGGATGTGCAAATTTTGCGAAAAGTTAAACGATCCAAGTCAACCAAGAAGCGTGTACCATGACATTAAACACTGGTGGTTTAGCAAAGAAATGTCACAGTGTAAAACTGATAAAGAACTGCCTAAAATAATAAGAGATTTGTAACAATACATAGGGACATGTGATTTGAATAAAAAGTATTTATTGAAAAAGCATTCTGTGGTAGAATTCTGGGAATAAGAATCAATTAATCATTTGAATGAAATAATAATGCTGACATTTGCTTATGAGTTATTTACCTCTCCCAGTATGTTGGTAAAGTTCAAATTGCAATAGGTATCTTGCTAATGCAATAACTTGGGCTGCATTACAAAGACAGTGATTATATTTTTAATAAAAAAATTTTTCGAAATTTTAACCAACAATTATTGTCTCAATTATACCTATTTTCCTTTCTCCTGTACTTCAGCTTATACCGGAAGTTGATATTAACTGGTTTATTTATTTGAATGAAACTAGGCACTGATAAATGAGAATAACTGTAGTCCAGTTGCCCACTATTGTCACAAATCTGTATACGTTTGTGATTATGTCTACGATATAAATCGAAAAAGTATTTAAGTACTTCCATAATCCTATATGTAAAAGCAAATCCCGACATAATTTGAGCTATTTGCGAAAGGCTAGGCCTCAGGCTCCTCTTTATTGCAGAAAGTAAATACTTAATATTCCTTCAATTTAATACATAATTCTAGTAGACAGTTACGTCATATTCATTCATTTACATTCGGAGAAATGTGCACATTACACATTTAATGCCCGTGCTTTAAAAATTATTTGCAAAATAATCAGCAGCAGGCAACAAAAATCTCTAAATCTACAAGCTGTTACGTAAACGCTTTTAGATGTTTACTCGTCACTTAAAGAGCTTCTAAGACGAAAATGTCAGATAAAAGTTAATTTGTAACAAAATTATATCACGTAGGTGCAAGCTTTTAACCTGCTTTCGTTCAAGTTTTAGCATCTATTAGATGCCGAAAATTTTCTCAAAAAGCATCCTTATTTATTATTTACATTTATTTTTAACCCATTTTGAATTTTACAGGAAGTCTTCTTTGCACTTTATGAAAAGATAAAAATAATTAATTCAATTCAGTCCAGATAATAACAAGGAAGTTGGCGCATTAGGATATAGGATTATTCCGACTTTGCTTCATGTCAGCTTGCTTAATAAATTAATTAATGTGGAATACTTCTGCCTAATCTCTCCTGTACTACCTACATAAGGGAGGGAACTGATAAATTAACTTAGGAAAGAGGAAAGTACACGTAGTTATTATTATTAGTGCTAAAATTACAAATTCTATAAACCTACCTGTAATTCAGGTGGTCCACCTTCATCCCTAATTAACAACAGGTAACTTTGATTATCAACCAAGATTTCTTTCTTGAATCTTCCTCCTTCAGGTGATTCCTCTTGCATGTAAGAGCCGGTAAGGTATCGGTGGACCAGAGCAGATTTTCCGGAAGACAGTGAGCCCACGATACCTAACCTGAGATCGGGCACGGACCTGGATAGCGTCCATTCTTGACTATTGACAAAGGAATCTGCAAAAACGAAAAATGACCATTAAGTAAATTCGAATTTTTAGAAAAAATCTACAATAAATTAACTTTCAGCTCAATCAATTTTAAACAACATGATAGAAACAAAGCTCTCAATCATTAAATCAAAACAAGGCAAAAAGTGGCAACTTTGCTAAACTAAAAACAATAACTTTTATCCTCGCTTTTATCTGATATGTCATAATATAAATACATGGGTTAACAGATTAAAACTGTGTACTAGGTTGCCTACATTATCAGGTAAAAGAATAAAGAATATACAGACACGATTACTACCGTGGTGCCATCTCTGTCAGAAGCAGTGTACGTAACAGAACTACTTAGCCTCCCGGATGGAGGCATATAACGTCAACGGATCGAGTATTGTATTAGAATTATTGTTCCATATTAGTTTAGATAAATATAAATCCGGGGCTCACGAAATTATTTATTTTGACGTTACAGTGGGGGCCGAGGGCTGAAATTACCCGGCGCCCTCCAGCTTGGTTACCCTTAATTTGAGGACGCTTTCTCTCTCTTACTTACGCGTTCGGGACTCCCACTATGACCCACAATTTTTGTCGGCGGAGAAGAGCGACGGACATTTTTTCGCGCGGCTCGCCAATTCTTCTGGGTGCGGTGGAACATTTTCGACCTCAGTCGGTACGACGAGTTTTTTATCGCTTGACGAAGGATGAGCGAGTTACACTCGAAAATTTTGCCTCGCGTCGTCCCCTTCCACCTCGTCGATATGCTTCAAAAAATGTCAATCCCACTGAAAACTTCCGTTTTAAAGGAAATTTTCGAAATTTGAATATTTTATGGGCGGACGTTTTCTACGCCAAGTATGCTACATTAGAAATTTTTTGATTGGTAACAGTATACATTAAATAATTGTTCATTATAAAATGTCCCCGCATGTTTGTACAAAAACAAATATGGTAACAATAGGGGGATAGTTGCGTTATTCTAAATTTTTGAAAATTTTATTCTTAGTGTTGCAATCCTCTTCCATTAAAAAAAATCAAAAGTTTTGAAAACTTACTAATACGTCTGGTGTTCCACAAGGATCTTAGTTGCGACCCGTATTTCCTGCGATTCGTTTTGACGAAATTGGGAACTGTTAAATTGTTAAAGACTATAAGAAACTTCGAAGCTATGCAGCTAGTTTTAATGGAGGCATAAATTATTCAAGATGAATACATTTTGTATTTCCAGTTTAGTTTCTTACACGAAATCAAACTTTGGCTGAAATTTCCGTTCCTTTTTTGCAGCTGATCTAATATTCCCAACACGGAAGTTCACAGAACAGTATTCTTCCACAAAAATTAATAAATAGCAGGAAATTTGAAGACTTATTGAATTAATGTCACGGGTGGCCGAATCTGCGAATGAAAAATTGAAATAATTGATTTTAAATGAGCGTACAAGGTCTCCGAAGTCTAGAATATGAATAGTTCTATTTTCACTTAATCACCTTTATTCAATTTTAAATTGGCATCAATAGGTACCATACGGGTTTAGCTATGATACAGATACCGCAGGTGTGTCGTCATATATTTGTCGTTTTAGGGCACCAGGTGGATATCACATGCATTTCTGTGCTAATTGATTTTTTCTCGTCGGGAAACATTTTAACACACGCAGGATATCGTTTTCCCTACAAACTCGCCCGTATATTGTATCCGTTTTCCTAATTAATTTATAGTGGATGTAAGGGTCATACGTAATTTGCCACCTGCAGTAATGACTATATTAACTATACTAACTCCCTTGGATACCCAGAAAGCTAAGCAGATTGATAGAAAAGACCGTGACAGAAAATAAAGCGGCGATCTAAATTCTAGAGTAAGGTTGTAAACGCACATCTGCTTTAGAACTATCCATTACTTCCAAGACTCCAAAAATTCAGAATCAACAAAAGTAAAAGTGAATTCAGTTGATGATGATCACGTAATATAACAAACACGAGCATATCGTGACTGTATAATATGGTATGTAAGCATACATACAAGAAATCAACAATCTATCTGTCAAATCTAAAAGTAAGTTTAAACTTGGAACAAGAAGCAACAATCAAATGCTTTCGAGTTAAATTTAATATAAACAATGCCGAAGTGTAACAAATGCTGAAGGACAATGTCTTCCTTTATATAGGTGTGGTCGGCAGACTACTGTCATCATCATAAGGTTCTCAGTCTGAAGACTGGTTGGATGCGTACCTCCACTCTTTTCTATCCTGAGCTAACCTACGCATTTCCCTAAAAGTAGAACATCCTACATCCCTAACTATTTGAGAGCAGTAGTCTAATCTAGGCCTACCCCTACCTCTTTTTATTCCTATCTCTGCCTCTAGTATGTCGCGAACTATTCCTTCGTGTCTTAGAAGGTGTCCTACCATCCTATCTCTCCTACTCTTTATTGTCTTCCATACCTTTCGCTTTTCCCCAACTCTTTCTGATACTTCCCTATTGCTAACCTTATCTATCCACGGTATCTTCATCATGCGCCTGTAGCACCACATTTCAAACGCTTCTACTCTTTTTCGATCCGCTTCCTCTATTGTCCATGTTTCGCACCCGTATAATGCCGTACTCCATACGTACGACTTTAAGAGTCTCTTCCTAGTCTCAATATTAACCGTTCTCGAACATAACAGTTGTTTCTTTCTGTTAAACGCAACTCGGCCCTGCGCTATTCTTTGTTTTATATCTTTAGTGCTCCTACCGTCTTGAGTTATTTTACTTCCTAAATAGCAGAAATCCGTGACCTCCTCTATCTTCTCATTTCCTATTTGTATGTCAACTTTAGTTCTATTTTCACATCCCCTACATACCAAAATTTTAGTTTTCTTTTTATTGACTTTCATGCCATAGCTCTGTGTCAAAACTGCTTCCATTTCATTCAAAGCCGCTCCTAATTCTTCTTTGCTAGATGCTAACACTGCTATATCATCCGCAAATCTGAGCATGTTAATAGTTTGACCCTGTACGTTAATCCCTGAGGCTGTTCTGTCCTTAACAATATTAATAGCATCTTCGATATATAATTTGAAAACTAGAGGTGACAATGCACATCCCTGTGTCACTCCCTTCCGGATATCTACTTCCCTTCGTTCCTGCTCACATTCTATAACTGCCTTTTGCTCTTCGTAGAGATTATGTATTATTCTTCTGTCCCTATATTTCATCCCTACCTTTCTCAGCACTTCGAACATCTTCCCCCATTTTACGTTGTCGAAGGCCTTTTCTAAATCTACAAATCCTATATAGACGCTCTTTCTCTTTTCTATCGTTTTTTCTATAATTACTCGTAAAGCTAGGATGGCCTCGCGCGTTCCTCTATTTCGTCTAAATCCGAACTGATCTTCTCCTAATATTTCTTCCGCCTTTTTCTCCATCCTTCTTTGCACAATTCTAGTTAAAATTTTTGACGCATGGGAAGTTAAACTGATGGTTCTGAAATTTTCGCACCTATCCGCGCCTTTCCTTTTTGGCAAAGCTACCATGATGTTCCGTTTGTAATCCTCTGGAATCTCGCCTGTCAGGTATATGCGACTAACTAATTTAAATAAACGATCTATTACCTCTTGACCTGCGCACTTTAAGATTTCTGCCTGCAAGCCATCTATACCTGGCGCTTTATTATTCCTTAAACTTTTTAGTGCTAGCTCAAACTCTTCTCTCATTATAGGATTCCCTAGGTTATCCCCCTCTACACTGCTTTCGCTTTCTAATATATCTTGCACTTCCTGTCCCGCATATAAGTTTCCTAAATATTCTTTCCACCTATCTGCCTTCTCCCCGCTTTCGATTAGGATATCTCCTGCCTCATTCCTAATGCTTTTGGTACTAGATCCAATTTCTCTAAAATTTCTCCTAATTATTTTATATGCTTCATCAGTCTTTCCTACTTCGAACTTATTTTCCACTTCTTTGCACTTATTATCGATCCATTGCTCTTTCGCTTTCCTACATTTCCGAATAATTTCCCACTTGATCGCCTTATATCTTTGTTTCCCTATTTCATCTAACCTATTTGTATATTTTCGCCTTTCCTCTATTAGACTTACAATATGTTTTGTTATCCAGGGTTTCCTACTTTCATTCTGTTTATGACCCAAAATATCCCTAGCTGAGGAAACTAAACTATTTTTAATGCAATTCCATTCTTCCTCTATGTCCCTAACAATATTTTCGCCCGCGCCCTTTAGTACTTCGTTTGTCTTTTTCTCGAACTTATCGTGCGTATCATCATCTTTTAGTCTCTCTGGGTCAAGATACCTTCTTCCGCTTCGTTTTTTCAAAATCTTAAATTTAAGATTGGCCTTCATAACGACTATAACTATAACTACAACAGTCAGCGTAAGTGAAGCACCTATTTGTAGTATTGCAGGTACAGTAAATTAATCGCACATTTCACTTGAAGTAGCGTGTCAGCAACCTATACTGATATTACAAATTAATAATTAAGTAAAAATGAAACACAGCCAATTCATGAAATACGCAATATCCTGGTTATTGTAAACGCTACTTCCTTTGGAAATGTTTCGTGCAGGAACTACCGGTAATGTATATTAAGCAGTTCCGAGTCCACGCCATACGCAAGCATTAAATTTTATATAAACATGAAAATAATTCACCTATTAATACACGGTAAACGTCCGATCCTAAGAATTTCTACCCGGTCATACCGAGAATTTATTGAAGCGTTCTCCTTAAAATTTGTTAAGTGAGCAGTACGGAATGGGCCATTTTATTTTTAAATTTAAATACGGGATGAACAAGATAAACAATGAGTAAATCGAAAACAGGAGCATTTCAAAGGCTTTTACTATTAGAAAAAATAAACAGTAACATTTACCTATAAATACAAAAAAAATGTGGGTGTATAAATGATAAAAACAAGTTATGTGTTATTAAGTAATTAGGTATACAACTTATACACTTTCTTCGCCAATGTGAAAGCTAAGTAATTCCGTACACATAATTTTCATCAAATAAATGATTATTGCATGTAACCAACTAGGGTACTACACGGAGAGGAATGTTTAATATGTACTATTAAATAAATATACTCAATTATTATTATTATTATCAATTATTACGTGAGACCTCGACTAAAACTTTTCATATCACATACTTATTCACAGTTCAAACACTTTTTTCCTCTTTGATGTTGTTCGTTTCAGAGTGTCTGTTCAAAGATTCCTTCCATTATGCATGCAAAATTACCCAACACAACGAATAAAAACATTCTAGATCATACAGGTGGTATGTTTCAATAACGCAGTGAAAGTTTGTGTTCATGAACCGTATAAATCTCAAATATCGACATCGGAGCCACACATAGAAGTAAAGAAATTTAGCTTGAAGCAGTTTCTAATTACCTATCAACTATCTAAGACTTTAGACTGCTATTGCTTACTTTCCAAATAAGATTTCAAAGTCATGAAATGAAATATGCATGATGGTAATAAACTTATCGGTGCCTAATGGAATATTTTTCGGAACCTTCTTTAAAACTGATTGTCAAAATATAGCAGGTGAGATATACAATTAAATTAAATTCATTCCTCTACAATTTTTCTTGTATGTACCCTACATACTTGTTTCTCAGTCTGCTTTCATATCTAAGATTCTTCTTGTTACTGCCTTGACAGCAGCCTACTAATGATTAAGCTGTTGTACTTTTCTTATAATTGCCTAATTGTACAACTCGCGGTCAAGCTCGACTGCCTGAGCAGTGTGACCTCTTCCCCTCAACTACCATGATAGATTTGCTTCATTACTTATGTAGGAAATCTGGCAAAAGAAGGGCACTTCCCTATTAAAGCGAAGGTCATGTCATTATTTACCTTTGTGGATAATAGCGATATCTGAGGCTCCTGTATCGCTACGCAGCTGTGTTGGATTAATAGAGCGTCGGATGGGTGGACAGGTAAAGGTAAATTTACAAGATGGATTTGTCAGCTGGAGTCTTGTCGCATGCTCAGAACTTCTTTGTCACAATTTCTATAAAGGACATACCGACTAATCTCGGCAAGGAACGACATGAATCACGTCTATTCGTTATACTTTATATAGTATGTATCAATTTTTACATTAGACACGTTAAATTAGTTGAGTTAAGAATTTCATTTTATTTTCACTCATTTCTTAATTTTGATTGTTTAAATGGAACAACT
Organism: Xestobium rufovillosum; assembly: GCA_963966045.1. NCBI lineage: Eukaryota > Metazoa > Arthropoda > Insecta > Coleoptera > Ptinidae > Xestobium > Xestobium rufovillosum. Next base: position 37,535,390 of record OZ014496.1, read on the forward strand.
TATAGCTATTATTGGATATCTGGATCTTTTATACGATTTTACAGCTTCGAGTTCTCACGAAATTCTTCCCAGAAAATTATCAAGTAATATTTAGTTTGAAAAAATTATATTGCACCCCCTACAACAACCAACCTGACTTCCTCTTTTCCGTCAAAACCAAAGACTTGGTCCTTTTAACCCGCAAGGACCTCCGCCGAATCGATCGCAAAAAGGACTCCGGCATTCGCTGAAATTTCATCGAATCCACGGGCTTCCTATCCGGAATCAACCAATTCTTCACCGCGTTCATCGACAACCCCTTAGACTTCTTCGGAGTCCTCGTGGGATCATTCTTAAGGTCCACCATCGTTAATCCGGTAAATCAGTAAAACACAAGAAGAATCATACACTATAATCCCCAGAGAGTATCACTGATTAAAGCCGGCACAAAAAGAGTCATTAACAGCGGCATGTCGAGGACCTCTCACCGAACCGCGAGAATCGTAATGCTCGAAGACCGCGCCGCAATGTGCAATGTTTTCCTCTCAAAGATTGTCCTTCAAAGGGGGCCGGACCCCTCTCTCTACTCGCGTAAAGGCGCGCGTAAAAAGCTACGCAAGCGCCGGTACTTCGATGAAAAAGTAAGCTCCGAGGGTAAACTTTACAGGAAAGCTTCGCGTCTGAGCGCAGAATGACGAGTATACACATTCAGTCCACTGAAATCACAAAATAAATGCTTTTTTGAAACGGTACATTTTGCAAAAATTCTGGTCCCCAGTAAAATAGTCCAACATAGGTATTTATTCTTTCCATTTCGCTAAAAGTAGAACATCTTACATCCTCAACTATTTCCCGTCTCCGGCCCTAGTATGTAGCGAACTATTCCTTCGTGTCTCAGAAGGTGTTCCACCATCCTCATCTCTCCTGCTCTTTATTGTCCTCAATAACTTTCGCTTTTCCCCAACTCTTTATAATACCTCCCTTTTGCTAACCTTATCTGTCCACGGTATCTTCATCATGCGATAGAATCCGAAGGCGATAAATTCAAGCGATTTCAAGTGTCAAGTGTTAATAGTTCATGCCATAAAGTGATTTGTTGGCAGTGTGGGCGTAACTTGTTTTTCTCGAAGTGTATACCGGGGCCTTTTGAGACGGTATTGACTGTTGAATATAAAAATGTTTGTAGAGAAGTTTGAACTGCGGATTTATGTTGTTTTTGTATTGTTGGTTTGATTAGGGTTAGTTAATTGTTTACTTATTGTTTAATTGTTTACTGCTAGTTGTTTAATTGTCGTTGTTTGTTTGTTGCTTGTTATTTCGCTGTATAAAACATCATCTCTATAAACTAGAAATTTTGAAGTATTTTTTCAATTAGGTAATATCCCTGTAAGTTTAGCAAGAATACAAAGTTTCAAATTTGTGCGTCGATATAATTTTTTCAACCCCTAAAAAACAACCCCTTTTACGAATATTTTTTTGAGTATTTTTCCTATAAAAGTCATCTTGTAAATTCTAGAATTTCGACCGGTTCCGGTAAAAAGTGTAAATTGCGCCCGATGCGCAATTTCACTATGGGGCTAAACTTCTGTTGAACCGAAAATAATTATTTTAAATCGTTTTTATCGAAATTCAAATCCAAACAAACGCCCCCATTATGTTGGCCACCGTTTAGAAACTCTGCCAAACTCGTGTTTTGGAACAGAGTGAAACGCACATGTCTCATCTATTATGCAATCACGAATAAAAATCCTCCCTTTATTCGTAATCATTTACGACTGATATAACAAGGTAAATGTCGGTCTAAGCCGTCAAATGCAGCTGATGAAGTCAGAATGGGCGTAGTGACAGTGCAACTGCCCACGTATATGTATACAGTAGCAACCCTTCGCTTCACGTTCTGTACCTAATTATAATGGGAGCACGTGAACGGTGACCATTGACCCCCTGTGTGACTTTATTATGTCAGATAGATATAAATATGGTGCTAATTCGATTTTTTCTAAACTTCCCGCAGCTGCCCTATTCTTTCGGAAGATAGGTAATTAATGATGGGGTGGGTAGGTTTAATAAAATTTAGAACGTCATGGGTATTATTCAAATAGGGTAATATGAGTTCATAAAATCAATGATATGTACATGATAAGTAATAATGTATATGTAGGTGTGCCTATTTTAAATTTTTGTAGCCAGATTTTCCAAAAAACACAAATACCTAAATACCTAAGAACGGAAATGATTACTGTACTCTTATGTGAAGATTCTCACTCCGTATTTTCTTGAAACATCTGGTGTCTCAAATTTTTACATTTCAAATCCATAAAACATGGTATTCTTTTTCCAATAACAAGTTTCAGGGAATCATTCATTTGTCTGAATTCGCATTTATTTTTTTATTTGATGTTCTCCTATATGAAATGGTACCAGCGAACAATCGTCAGAAATTCGAACATACGGGGCATCAACTCGAAGACATAGTTTTGAAAAAACGCGCACATTACCTGGAGTGACCTTGTGGACCTAAAAGGGTGGCACTCTACCCGCGATTGCAAAAAGACAAAAAAAAACATTTTTCTGAAAATTTTCTTATTGAATTGTGGCTAAACCATTAGAGACACGAACAAAAAGTTTAAACAAGAATTGCTGCCTGTTTCAAGACCAAAAAATTTTGTTACTATGAATTTTGCCCTAACTCAATTATTTTTGAAGTTATTAATCATTACGCATTTAAAAGCGTGCCTACTTTGGCGAGAATTGTTTTAAGTATTACTTTGTTTTATTCTATGGAACGTGGAAGTCAATGTGTATAAAAATGTTGAACTGCTACTGTTAAACTATCAGACCTAAATAGCATAAGCATATAATTTACCTCCCATGTAAATGTACCCACTTTCTTTCGATCGAAGGATCTTAAAATGCAAGGCACTAGTCTAAAAGCCCCGCCCTTCCATAAAAAAGGGTGCCAGTGTATTTCGCAATGTCATGTATGAAATATTCCTGTTTTGTTTCAAACGAATTCTGACTGGGGTTATTCCGCACGAATGCCTCGGAGGTGCCTTTTTTATGAGGGGTAGAATGTCTGCACGGATTTATATTTTGTGCATTTACAATGCTAATACGTTTAGCTCCGGGGCCACAACTGTTTTGTTGCAAGTATCAAGTATGAGCAACTGCTCGATATACGCGGTCAGCGTCTGGTATCGCAGTCACGACATAAGGACAGGTGCAAAGGTTTTGTGGTTTCGTCTTGCTTCATTGGCACATTTTGAGCACAATCTAACAACCCTGTTGGCTTGTTATGACGCAACTGCTTCTGAGTAAAGGTACAGGCTGCAGAAGTTTTTATGAACAGAACTTTTATAACAGGGAACGAGAATTTTAAAGTTAATAACTATCGAAACGTTAAATTAACTCTTTCGTGTTCATGGTACAACGAAGTAGGGTCGAGATAAAAAATCCCTAAACTTCATCTCACTCGCGTACCCAAGTTTCCAGAAGAATTTTGACCAACCTTTAACACGTCTGTTCTCGAGGTAAAATTTTTATTAATTACTCATAAAAAACAGGGAGCGCGACATCCTTCTCTCAAATATTACCTTCGATATTTTTACGACAACATAACCTTAACTACCCGTGACTATCCATTGTGACATGTACCAAACGACCCCATAAAATGAACCAATAAATAACACATGTAAATATCGTTATAAAATAATACAACACACGTATGTGCATAATTTGTCGAGTACAATTTACGTGATGAATAAATTAATACGGGGGCAGTTGCTGCAGCATTGTATACCTCGAAAAGTGTGCTCAGTGAGAGAACATATGTTCTGTACGGTTAATTACGATGGACGCACGTTTGAGTAATTACATACGGACTGACCATGATGACACTACAACCGAGAGTAATTAATATGCAATTATCTGATAAGAATTAAACGCTTTTTCATTGGGGTACCATCCCCTTAAAATAAGTGACCGCATGCTGGAATTAATATTCAAATAAGGGAGGTAGGTACCTACTACTTATTAGTTGGAAATATTTGAATGTTTTTAGTTTTTTAGATCGAATGGCAACTTTGGTAGCGCCTATTATCTCTTCGGACACTGCTTTAATCACGAATAGGTACCTAGTTTACTGAAAAAATGCGCGTTTTAGATTCTTTTAGCTGAAAGCAAAATTACATGCGAAGAAGTACGAATGCTGCGTCCACCAGTGCCCACTAAGAACCTACCCGACGCAGAGAAATCACCTTTGAGCAGCCAAGTTGTTGTAAAGCTCCACCTTTTTCGTTTAACCAGCTTGTGACTGACTGGATAGCCATACTAGCTTTTTGCTCACTTTTACTTCATTTTGATTGAATTTAAATATAAATCGGTATAAATAAGAAAAACTACGCGGGGCTATTTTTCTGCGTCCGTTGAAAACAGAGAGGAAAACGTATACTTCATAATATGAATCTAACTAGGGAAGAGACGGACGTTGCAAACTAGAAGGGTCTTTTTGATGCTCTTCAGTCTATGTCGCAATTTACAAAGGGCGCTTATTTTTCCCCGAGATGTTACGTTTTTATTAAAAAAAGCCTTCCCATAAATCCAGTAATAACGGGCGAGGAGCGTATACGTAAACCTGCCGTCTCGTTACAGAACGAATCATTCGTGTGTGGCTAACCTTTAGCCTCCTGGACCAGAATTCTTCCTCTTCCGTATTGGCCCTATTGTATTCGGGGTTTCATCCGTGGCATATGCGTACCAGACGACAGAGATCCGTTGAGACGCCTCCCTTGCACAAACACCAGGCAATTCGAAAGACAAGTCCCTAATCTAAACTGGGTCTCCCCTTCATTTCGTTCGTGTTCTTTTACCTGGCGAACAAGTTTGAACACACCTTGCGACCGTGCGAACCGCCTGAAATTTATAGCTACATTTCCGTATCGATTTCATAGATAGGCATCTGAATAAAGTCCTGCTCGATTCGCAGAGCTGCAGCCCCAGATTTGCCCTGATAATGAGACATTAAGGTATCACGTTTTCTTAATGCTTGGTACCAGAACTCTTTTTTGTGGGAATCTGCCGATTTTTGGATTTTATTATACAGCAGTTTACGTCACGAAATTATTCTAATCCTCTTGCTAAAAACGGATTCGCACGTCGCGAAGTGCTTTTTAAAAAAACTTTAATTTGGAAACGGAACTTTATTGAACAGAATTACAATTTCAGGATCGAACTGTATGAACAATAATGCTGTAGAAACAAAGCGTTCAAGCTATATATAAACTTTATTATCTATTCTAAGTCAGCGTCTTCTTTGCTGAAGCGTAAGCGGAATGCGTTCTATAACTCTTCCACCCTTAGAGAGAAATCTTGGGGTTAACCACATGATTTGACATCCGAATGGAAGGGACTTCTTGAAGTTCCAGTAGTGGTACTGCTGGACGACGTTTCTTGTGCCGACGTATAACGTAGCACATGAAAATAATAAAAATAGTAAAAATTAGTAAATATAAAAGAATTGTCCAAACACTTATATTATTAAAGTGCACTGGAATATCCGAAATATTATTAACTTTATTTAATTGTATGTCCAACGCGCTTTTAATGTTTTTAATTTCGTCCAAGTTCACTGTATCTAATTTTAGGGGTTGTAGTTCGAACTGAAAGTTTAAATGCGAATAGTCATTAAAATTTAAATTTGGAATTTCCACTTTTGTTAGATATTTATTCGTTTTATGGTTCAAACCGATTAAAATGTCTTTTATCCAGATATCACATTCGGGACTAAGTTCAATCACGAAAGTTCCTTTTAACGGAATGTTTTCGGAATTAGTACCGCACTTTTGATTTGCCAATATTGTTTCAGGTGTGATGATTATCCATCGGTTCTTTTCAAGTTGTTGTATTTTCACGTCTTGAATTTGAACTGGTATTTGTCGGCAATTTGTCATATTTTTAGAAAATTGTAACAATTGGACTTCACATGGTATATTTTCTTCTTTAATTTTGAATGGGTTTGCTTTATTACAAATGAATTCTCCTGGAGTTGATTCTTGACAGTTTTTATCGAGCGACATATAATTTTGTTGATTTAGGATCAGAAATTTTGACTGAGGTAAAATGGTCTTGAAAATGTTTTCTTTTGGAGTTGGTATAGGATAGAGATGATAGTAATTATAATTTTCAATCTCCACAATTGGTACTTCGATTATAAAAGTTATCTGGTTTCCTTTACTGAAGCATTTTATTTCCAAAAATTTTTCAAACAACAAAATGTTTTCCAATACTGGTTCAAATGGTAATTTTGTTCCTTTTAAATATTCTACAATTTGTTTTACTTCCTGTAGCAGCTCATTTGGTTCAATCATGGAATTATGGAAAGTATTTAATTTTGAAAACGTGACTGCGATTTCTATTTTATCCAAAATATTATAAATTATTTGAAAGGACGAGAAAACTTGTCTCGCAACTGTTTCTATCATCAAGTATTGTATTCCTTTGATATCTTGTAATTTAACCGTTTTCAAGATATTCTCAATTTGTAGAATTCTGGATTGCAGAACTATTTGATTATGAGCTAATGTTTGACTAGATTTGTTAAAGGTTTGAATTGATTTTTCCAAAAGTGTGATTTGATCTTTCACCAGTGTTTTCATTTTTGTTTGATTTTCCGAAAGTGATTTTATCGCATTGTCATATTTTTCAGCATCGTTTTGATCTAAATTTCCTGTAATAATTTTAATTATCGATCCCAATCCGTTTATTAATCCTCTTTTACTTTTTCTGGTAAATGCTGGATTTAACTGAATAATTTGAGTGTTGATTTTTTGTTCCAGAGTGTGGATGAGGTTGTATGAATTGTGAAACTCCTCCTTATAGTTTGACATAGATGAATTACTCATAAATGCATTTTTAAGTTTCGAAAGTTGGTTTCCAAGTATTTTAAATTCTTCAATAATATGTGTTAAATCAAAAATTTGGACAAATGCCCATGAGTTTACCTTGTTTTGTGCATTGCCAAGTTTTAAAGGTAGTAAGCCTGGATTTTCGTTTAAATTGTGGAATTTTGGATAAGTGATTGTGTGTCCTAGGGCGAACCAAGTGACTAATCTGAAATGAGAGGTGGTTTTTTAAGTTCTTGAATGTGAACAATTTCTTTTTTATTTTTGTTTTGTTTACTAGTAATTTCAACTCTACTTCTTTCTAGAATTTCCGTAATTTCGTAAGGTCCTATAAATTTATTAAATTTTTTATTTCTGTTTTGTGGATTCTTTTTAAATACGGTAAGTCCTAATTGAAATTCTTCATTAGTTTCTCCTTGTAAATTCTTTTTTGAAACAATTTTAGTTTTATGATCTTCTAATTTTTCATGAATATTTTGATAAATATGTTTTAATTTATTTTTATGATTTTCCGCGTAATCAGTGTAAAATGAATTTGGAATAAATATTTCATTTGGACATCGAGAATTTGTGTGTCCGAATGTAAGTTCAAATGGTGTGTAATTTGTTGCACTGTGTATTGAATTATTGTAACCTAAAATGGCATATTCCATTAAATTTTCGTTTTCGTCTGGATATATTTCTTTTAAAATTCTTAAGTGTTCTATGAGGTATAATTAATGAATAGTTTAAAATTTTAGATGATCCTTTAGGTTCTGTAAACTTCTCTGGTTCATAAATTAGTGGTATTTGAGAATTTGGAGTTATTAATAATTTGGAATCTAAATTTATAATACCTTTAAGTTGTTCTAACAAATTAATTCCTATTAATCCATCGTATTTGTCACTGAATTTAAATAAATGAAATTTATGAGTATCTTTCACATTAAAAATTTTGAAAATTTGAATAACAGCAACTGTGTCATGATAACTAATAGCATGCGCAGTTTGTACATGGAAATTTTCTTTAAAAATGAATTTCTTATAAAATTTATGTGCTAATTCTGGATTAATTAAGCTTCTAGTGCTTCCAGTATCTATCAGAAAATTTGCGTTTAATGTTGGAATAAATATATACGGTAAATTTGATTTTACTAAGTTCAGATTAATTACGGTTGGTTGTTTGATTCGCTGGTTAAATGAAAATTTTCATTTTGATCTTCTTCTGTGTATTCTGCTGTTTCATTTGTCTGGGGTACAAATTGATTTTGTTCAAAATTGTCGTATTCATTTTCTTGGTAGTTTTGTTCATTAGTCGGGTATTCGACATTGTAATTTATATAGTTATAAGGATTCTCACTAAATTCGGGATACGAATTTTCTGGGAAATTTTCGAATTGACCTACTTCTTGTTGAAATAGTTCTTGAGACACAAATTGTTTTCGTGGTTTTAAATGGGTGTTACCAGAGGATGTATCCATTGGTTCTGGCTTAAATTCGGGTTTTTGTGGTTGAAAGTTACGATAAGTTTGCTGATTTTGGAACTGTTGCTCATTTCGTCTTATTTGACTAGGTCTTTGTAAGAAATATGGATGTTTCTGGGCTGGAAAATTATTAGGTTTAAATTGGAATTGCGATCTCTGTGCGAATGTGTTTGGGAAATTTGATTGAGCATTCGACTGAAAATTTGGCTGGAAATTTGATTGAAGATTTGGTTGAACATTTGGTTGGAAATGTGACTGAAAATTAGGGCGTGTCACTGACTGATTTGGATTATAGAATCTTGGTTGTTGTTGAAATCTGAAAGGGGTGTTATTATTAGGTTGTGAATTAAAAGGTTTTGGAGTTTGTTTTTGGAAATTAGTAGGTGTTAATCTTTGTGTTGGTCTAAAAGAATTTTGAAAATTGAGAGAATTACCTCGATTTTGGCAATATAAGAAGTTTTCTTCCTCTATTACTAGCGACATAGCTTTTTCTAAACTATCTGGATTTCTCAAACGAATATTGTTTTGAATTTGTCCTGACAGTCCTCGTATAAATGTTTTTAAAGCAAGATTATCATAGTTTCTTAAATTTATTACCTTTTCGTTGTTAGGCATAGGCAATGAATTTAATTTTGAAATAATGAGGCTTCTAGCATCTTGACACCTCATACCAAAATTATATGGTGTTTCAGTTTTATGTGGCTGCAAATTTATAAGATCTTGGATGAGACAGTCTATATTACGCTGGTCACCAAAGCTTAAATTTAAAGCAGCTTTAATGTCGTCCCATGTTCTTAATTCTATTCTCGAACCAATTAAACTTAATGCTCTACCGATTAATTTACCAATAATGGCTCTCAACAAATAGGTATTTATTGCATTATTTGTTGGATCACCAAATGTAGAAATTAGATTTTCACAACTATCTAAAAATATTCCCAAAGTATGAGGATTGCCCTCGTAGTTTGGTATTGAGTCTACATAAAGTCTAAGCAATTGATAGTTAACTGGTGTTGTCATTTTGGCTGTATTTTGTGAAACAGATTCTTTATTTTCGGATACGCAAAGTTTTTCTATTTTCTCTAATAAAATATTGAGTATATCGTCACCTTCTGACATATAAAGAAAGTACACTTATTAAATGCAAATGAAAATTATTGTTACTATATTAATAAGGAAAATTGGCTTACAGGATTATTTTCATTCTGGTTTCGCTTTTCTTTCTTCGTTTCTTAAATCTAGATGCCAATGGGAAGGAGCAATGTTGTCACCAGTCCCTGGACTTGATTTTTCTTTTCGGCGATTTTCGTCCGGTTCTCGAAGTTTTGGCAATTCTTGTCCTCTGCTTCGGTGTTTTGAAGGTTTCGGCAATGTTGTCCTCGTCTTCAAACGTTTCCAACTTGGTTTTTTCTTTGGCACTAACACAACGCGTTTTCCATTTAAAATTAGCTAATTAACTGTTGAAACAGAACAATTTCGCGATTTTTGTCGAATTTTGTTTAGCTAATCCTACCGACTGCGCCAAAAACGGGTTCGCACGTCGCGAAGTGCTTTTTAAAAAAACTTTAATTTGGAAACGGAACTTTATTGAACAGAATTACAATTTCAGGATCGAACTGTATGAACAATAATGCTGTAGAAACAAAGCGTTCAAGCTATATATAAACTTTATTATCTATTCTAAGCCAGCGTCTTTTTTGCTGAAGCGTAAGCGGAATGCGTTCTATAACTTGCTCTACCCTGATGTCACGCTCTTGATTAGAATGTTGCAGAAGGTTTGGCTCACGCTGTGACTCATATGATCAGTCATTACGTAAGTGAGGATTCTGTACTGGGGGAGTGAAATCCTGTATAATTTCGTAATTTCTCGGTGCATTTGTTGCCTTGTATATCGCAATAGTCTCTGATTTAACCAACGCAAATGACTATACATTTTATTCTTCATAAAGAACGCCCTTCCACTGTAAGCTCCTTATGCGAAAATACGAGCATGCAACAGTCAATAAAGCGTCACAATAGGATGAGTCCACATATTTTTTCTCAATTATAAATAAAAAGTAGGCAGTCGGATACATAAGCTCTGACATATTATGGGACTCCCCGTAGATTACCTCTGTGTGATGTACCTTGGAAGGTTCAGGAGTCCCGCCCAGTTATTGTCACCATTCACCGTCACCGTCGTAAAATTCGATTCAATTGTCCGGGTTAGATCTCGATTTATGTGTCGAGCTGTCGGTGGCTCCACGGGAGGTTCAAAATTATTACGACGAATACTGCAATTTTAAGATTGATGGTTTTTTGCCATATTTTGATGAAGTTCCTCAATATGAAAGAAAAATAGTTTTTTAGTTATGTTGATACTAGTTTTAATAAAAGTACAAGATAATCAAATAGCACTTACTTGCATTAATTGTCAGGAGTTGTATCAAATTTATACGGTTTGAAATAATAAAACATTAATGTGCAATAAAACCGAAATAAAAGTAAAAAATAATTTAATAATTTCAGCCAGTGCATCTCGTCAAAGGAGAGTTCATCAAATCTGACCAGCCACTCCTTGACCCCACAAAAGTCCAAGTACGTACAAGCATCCCATACATATAAAAATGCTCCTATTGTAGAGGTGTCCATCAACTTTGGGCACCCGTGCTACCTGACAGCTGGCTTCCTTGCAACAATCGTTACAAATATACCATTGTACTCTACCTTCTTGCCAGTTTTCTTTTTTTCTCTAATATTATTCCGCTCTGAACAATGCCCCTCTTTACGAGACTTGAGGATTAGAATTTTTGACGAACTGTCAGTTTCGATTATGATGTTGTTTCTCACGTGCCCCATGTTTTCCTTTTTTCATTCCCATATGATTTAAAAGTAATGTGTTTCTCGTTATTACAAATGAGAGTCTTACGAGTTTTAGATCTGCAATTACGATCCTTATTTTTTTTCTTTTGAATGGATCATAAACTGAAGAATTAATGAAGCAAACGTAACTACGAAAATATTCCTTTAAAGTTTGTGTGAATAGAAGTAAATACAAATTGAAAATAGACAGAGGGCAGAGATTTTAATCCAATGACAGGTCAAAACCTCATATTAAGCGTGCAGGATCTAAAATTCCTGGATTAAAGGCAAGAACTTTCCTGTGGAAACACTACTAACAAAAAGCAGCTTATTCTTTGAAATTTATAACACTGGTACTTTCGAACATTCAAGACGCTATTTCTTCCGCACAAACAGCAGCTGCACCAATTCCAGAGCGCACTCCCCACATTATGTTGAATTACGGGGTAATATTTTTTACAATATATTATTCAGAATTACGAGAGCACACACTTACAAAAGTAGAGCTCTACCATGGCAAAAATATGACCTTTAAATCATCTACGCTTGAGTTCACTTCAAAATTATGTAACTGGAAAAACAGTTTAAACAATTTATTACGAATGTTAGACCAAAAACATTCAATAATTAGATATTTTTAGGAGCAAAATAATCCGAATCCACTTGACATTATTCACTATCAAACTATATCCCTTTGACATCCGAAATGGGGTGAAAACGAAACTGGTATACCGTCTAGCTACAGCCTCCAATAAAAACATAATAAAATTTGAATATAAACTCGGGTATCCTTCCCAACCGGTTCAAGAAAAATATAGAAACAGTTTCAATGTAGTACTATAGAACATACGTTATCTGACTGGCAAACTTATGATAATTCCTTTGGATTACACAATGTGGATAAATAGCCTGTCTGTTAAGCTTTTTAAATTGATATGAAATTATAAAAGCATGTGTAAAGATGATGATACTTTGGTGTATCAACACTCAAGTATAGCTATTATCTGTAAGTACCTGGACCACTTTGCGGTAAGTCGGCAACAGATGCTGGTTAAGATTTTTTTTAAGTCTTCTATAGACCGTACAACAGACAGGAGACGGGCAAATTATTAAGGACGGCGTCAACAAAATGTCCTTTACGTAAAACGACAATCCCAACTTTCTTGAAAATACTTGCTTGCATTTCTTCTAATGAAATTTCAAGAAAATAGTTTTGATGAACTTAAGGAAACCGTTGGAACGGAATTAAATAAACCACCACCGGGCACGCAGTCTCACGCCTTAGTTTGGGGAATCAGACAAGAAAAGCGTTTGAATTTCAACCACATCTTATTAAAATTCATCACTTTCATCATACTAATGCTTATACAATGATTTCTTGCAACCTCGACCTCTTATATTGTAAGCACAGACCGTGATTTTTTTGCACTCGATATGCTATACTGCACGCACCCTATAAAGCACATCAGAATTGCGCCCGTGTGGGGGTTTTTAATTCGAGGGTTGAAAACAATGTCTGAAAGTCAATGACTGCTGTACACCCCACACAAAACGACCAGAGGCGAAACTTTATTTACCATTCATTTCACTTTTGAATGGAAAATCAGAACAACGCGTACTGTGCTCTGAACTATCTTAACACGGTGGCTCTGAAGAAACGCAGAGAATTTTAACATTGAAAATGTTTTTAGCATCCTAGTATGGGTGATCATATTCACCGAAAAGAGTCTGTTGCATTTGCCACATACGTCAAGCGTCAGAGCCGAGCGGTAGCGGTTAAAGTCGAGCGCCTGGCGGCGCGCTAGACCGCTGTGAATATTTTATTTCAGAATATCGCTTGTTTTAGTAATAATTGCGTCGCAGTATTCTCTAGAGAAAAACGGAATAAACGACTACAACATCACATTAATAATCCAGAGTAGCCAGGTTCACCAACCTACAGCAGATCTAAAAGATAAGATTATTACAGAGAAATTGCTAAAACGTGAAAGGCATCCAGGATAACAACTAGCTTTATTTGAACTTCATGTTTTCAGCCGCACACAAACGACAACGAGAATGACAAGAAAATGCATTGTCTGCACACAGAAAGTTGTCATATTATTATTCATAGACTACAGAGAAGGCATCTTGGAATTCATAAAGCTCTGGTTTGATTTCTAGCTTAGGGGCGCTCATTAAAATCCATTCATCAGGATAGAGGACAATATTGTGATTGCCGAACTATTGAAATCCTGAAATTCGAACGGTAACTATGTCTAAAGCAGCTAGACAACTCGTGATGCAATTTTAGGGTTTAGATTTATTAATGTATTGGGGTTGGTCCATAAAAAACTGGCCAAATTGGATATCCGAATACTCATCAATGAACAAAGCTCTTGGCTAATCAGAGAACATAATTTAGTGTAAGTTTATTTTAAAAAAATATTATACGTATGAACTGCAACTTCGTTGCACTTGTGTGAGAAAAGTGCACCCCACACTCTCAATTCAATCAAACGCACGGGGATGTTGAATCATCAGCATCCCCTATAAGCATCGTCCCCTTCAGAACGTGAAAATCTCCACTGCTGTTAATGATGCACACTCGAAGCTCAAATCTATAAAAGTACTTACCAAACGCTTTTAACTCCGACGTTATCTCTTCATTTGAAATTTATTGCGCTTTTCGCACACCCTTTTCAATGAAATGCATGTGTAAATTTGCACGATATGAACTTATATGAACTTTCCAAATTATCAATTATTTGGTATTCAAATTGCAATGAAAATAAATTTTCTACTGGAACAATGAAACACTGTAGAGATTCTCACCTGGTATTTAAAGATCGTTTATTAAAATTGTGTACCCAAACTTGGATTTACCTTCCAATTTAGCTTTATTCAAAGGATCTTGAACAATATCCTTTACCTTAGAGTCAGAGGATGTAAATATTGTAGTCAAATTCAGACTCAATTAAGACTACCGGGAATGCAGTCTCGCACTCCGTTCTCTACAGAAAAAGACCTGGTAATAGTCGTTTGAGTCGATTGACTGAATTGCTACGACATCTCCCCGTCTTTTATATTAAACTCGGACAGACACTTTTGGTAAAACTGGATGACAGTCGAACATTTAAAGTTCTGATTCCAACGACAACAAAATCAGACAGTATTTTTCTCGGAAAACTTATGTGACATATTCCCTGGCATTTCTCTCTACAATTTCTCGCATATAATCCGAGCAACCGCCATGCGCGAGTCACTTTCTTAATGCTTATTCGAAATGCTGATTTTACCGGTCACCCCTTAATGCATCGTTTCATAATACTTGATATTTATGAGACATGGCCGCTTTTGTTGAGAGACCCGCAAGTATACCAATGCATCACCGTTCCGCAATTGTCTACCTTGATTTATTGCTTACCGGCGTACAGAATTCAAAGCTCAAGCGATAATTACCCTAACTGTTTGCATTTTCTTCGGTTTTTGTTATTGTAAACGAAATGGAAATTTATGTTGGTTCATGGTGGTTGACTTTTTCTTATAAACGTTGAAAATTTAGTACAGAAGTAAGTAAAAAAAAATGTAAACCTCACAGAACTTTTTATAAAAGAATTAAGTAGACAGGACAAAAAAAAGTTTGAAAATAAAAAGGAACAGACAATTACAAAACACAAAAAATGTATACTGAAATAATAAAAAAACAACAAGGGGGAGCAATTAAAGCCAAAGTCACGAGACAAATAAACAAAACTACAGATGAAGCTGCGATTATTGATGGATATTCTACAAATACTTGAATAGATGCCTTTCAAGCTGATTTTCAGGAAATAATTCCGGATATCTCATATTGTTTGCAAATCGTTCCATCAAAGACGATCAAACTTATTTAGATCTCGTCTTTCAACGTAAAACTGGCAATTCTTATTTTTCCCGGCTAGTATGACTCAGGCGTGCAGTAGGTGTAACCATGATTTATAATTAACATACATATTTGCTTTCTTAGAAGTACATTTTTAGTTTATTCTTAAAAATTCTGCGACGCAATTGCCAAAGGACTTGTACCTTGACGCAGTTCTAGTAATACTGGGACGGGTGGGATGGCTTGCGCGCTTCAATGATACAAAGAGCCGAACCATAGGTTTAACCATATTGGAGGGGTTTTTATTTGAGAAGCCAGACTAAATCAAGTCCCTGGAAGGGGGCAGCAGCTCTTTCAGTAATCATAGTGGCAGAGATCGTGAGGGTTGGTATGGCACTGTGATACACACTACTGCGATGTGGAAGGCAACGGGAAACCACCACATTATTTTATCCCTAGTACAGCGTACTTTAATTTATGATGATGGCACCTTCTGGAGTAAAATATTCCGGAGGTAAAATAGTCCCACATTCGGATCTCCGGGCGGGGACTGCTTCGGGGGGAGTCATCAGAAATGATAAGTGTAACATCTCACGAGTCGGAGCGTGGAATGTTAGAAGCATGAAACAAGTAGGGAAGTTAGAGAATTTGAAAATTGAGATGGATAGGTTAGCATTAGACGTAGTAGGTATCAGTGAAGTGCGATGGCCAGAAGCTGGAGACTTCTGGAGCGGAGATTTTAGAGTAATACACACAGGATCTGTAGGAGGAAATTCGGGAGTAGGAATTGTTATGCGGAAAAAAGTAGGACAGAGTGTAGAAAATTTCTTACAGCAAAGTGACAGGGTAGTTATGGTTAGGTTAGATTCGAAACCTGTAAAAACAGTAATAATACAGGTATATATGCCCGCTTCTAACTACAGTGATGAGGCCGTAGAGGCAGTTTATAGTGATATTGAATATGTGCTAGATTTTGTGAGAGGGCACGAAAATTTAATAATTACAGGAGATTTCAATGCAGTCGTAGGCACAGGGCGAGAGGGCGGAATAGTTGGCCCCTTTGGATTAGGCAATAGGAACGATAGGGGAGTTAGACTGATAGAGTTCTGTGATAAACATAACTTAACGGTCGCGAACACTCTATTTCACCATCATGTTAGGAGATGCTATACGTGGAAGATGCCAGGAGACTTAGGGAGATATCAAATAGATTACATTCTCGTTAGGCAAAGATTTAGAAATCAAGTTAGGGATTGTAGAAGTTATCCAGGAGCAGATATAGATAGTGATCACAACATAGTCGTTATGAAAGCCAATCTTAAATTTAAGATTTTGAAAAAAAGAAGCGGAAGAAGGTATCTTGACCCAGAGAAACTAAAAGATGATGATATGCGCAATAAGTTCGAGAAAAAGACAAACGAAGCACTAAAGGGCACGGGTGGAAATATTGTTAGGGACATAGAGGCAGAATGGAATTGCATTAAAAATAGTTTAGTTTCCTCAGCTAGGGATATTTTGGGTCATAAACAGAATGAAAGTAGGAAACCCTGGATAACAAAACATATTGTGAGTCTAATAGAGGAAAGGCGAAAATATAAAAATAGGTTAGATGAAACAGGGAAACAAAGATATAAGGCGATCAAGTGGGAAATTATCCGGGAATGTAGGAAAGCGAAAGAGCAATGGATCGATAATAAATGCAAAGAAGTGGAAGATAAATTCGAAGTAGGAAAGACTGATGAAGCATATAAAATAATTAGGAGAAATTTTAGAGAAATTGGATCTAGTACCAAAAACATTAGAAATGAGGCAGGAGATATCCTAATCGGAAGTGGGGAGAAGGCAGATAGGTGGAAAGAATATTTAGGAAACTTATATGCGGGACAGGAAGTGCAAGATATATTAGAAAGCGAAAGCAGTGTAGAGGGGGATAACCTAGGGAGTCCTATAATGAGAGAAGAGTTTGAGATAGCATTAAAAAGTTTAAGGAATAATAAAGCACCAGGTATAGATGGCTTGCAGGCAGAAATCTTAAAGTGCGCAGGTCAAGAGGTAATAGATCGTTTATTTAAACTAGTTAGTCGCATATACCTGACAGGCGAGATTCCAGAAGATTACAAACGGAACATCATAGTAGCTTTGCCAAAAAGAAAAGGCGCGGATAGATGCGAAAATTTTAGAACTATCAGTTTAACTTCCCATGCGTCAAAAATTTTAACTAGAATTGTGCAAAGAAGGATGGAGAAAAAGGCGGAAGAAATATTAGGAGAAGATCAGTTCGGATTTAGACGAAATAGAGGAACGCGCGAGGCCATTCTAGCTTTACGAGTAATTATAGAAAAAACGATAGAAAAGAGAAAGAGCGTCTATATAGGATTTGTAGATTTAGAAAAAGCCTTCGACAACGTAAAATGGGGGAAGATGTTCGAAGTGCTGAGAAAGGTAGGGATGAAATACAGGGACAGAAGAATAATACATAATCTCTACAAAGAGCAAAAGGCAGTTATAGAATGTGAGCAGGAACAAAGGGAAGTAGATATCCGGAAGGGAGTGAGACAGGGATGTGCATTGTCACCTCTAGTTTTCAACTTATATATCGAAGATGCGATTAATATTGTTAAGGAAAGAACAGCCTCAGGGATCAATGTACAGGGCCAAACTATTAACATGCTCAGATTTGCGGATGATATAGCAGTGTTAGCATCTAGCAAAGAAGAATTAGGAGCGGCTTTGAATGAAATGGAAGCAGTTTTGACACAGGGCTTCGGCATGAAAATCAATAAAAAGAAAACTAAAATTTTGGTATGTAGGGGATGTGAAAATAGAACTAAAATGGAAATACAAATTGGAAATGAGAAGATAGAGGAGGTCGCGGATTTCTGCTACTTAGGAAGTAAAATAACCCAAGACGGTAGGAGCACTAAAGATATAAAACAAAGAATGGCGCAGGGCCGAGTTGCGTTTAACAAAAAGAAACAACTGTTATGTTCGAGAACGGTTAATATAGAGACTAGGAAGAGACTCTTAAAGTCGTATGTATGGAGTACGGCATTATACGGGTGCGAAACTTGGACAATAGGAGAAGCGGATAGGAAAAGAGTAGAAGCGTTTGAACTGTGGTGTTACAGACGCATGATGAAGATACCGTGGATAGATAAGGTTAGCAATAGGGAAGTATTAGAAAGAGTTGGGGAAAGGCGAAAGGTATGGAAAACAATAAAGAGTAGGAGAGATAGGATGGTAGGACACCTTCTAAGACACGAAGGAATAGTTCGCGACATACTGGAGTCAGAGATAGGAATAAAAAGAGGTAGGGGTAGGCCTAGATTAGACTACTGCTCTCAAATAGTTAGGGATGTAGGATGTTCTACTTTTAGGGAAATGCGTAGGTTAGCTCAGGATAGAAAAGAATGGAGGTACGCGTCCAACCAGTCTTCGGACTGAGAACCTTATGATGATGATGCAATTGCCAAAATATTGAACTTCCTACAAATCAGCTCACGAAGCGTTGTTAAATTAATTTCGAGATGTGGATATTGTGAGATATTCAAAGTACCCCACACCGGTAGTGAATTTTAACGTATCTTGTGTACATTGACTCCTAAAAATGCGAACAAGTGCCGACTGGGAATCGAACCAGGCCTTCCAGTTGACGGGCATTTGTTATAACCCATCAGCGAGAGATAATAACATTTTTTTGTGAATTTTTGTTGGATTGGCTGAATAATGCATTTTAGTTTTAACTTTTGACACAATTTAACTGAGTGAAATATGCTATCTTTTACATAAAAAGTATAGGTACGCAAATACATGAAAATCCCATTTTGTACGGGGATCACAAAATATTAATTCCTGAATTAATTCCTAGACAGGCATGTCTGGCAGTTTTGATTGTTTTCGAGCAGTGGTAATCCGCTATTACACTTTGCGTTTATATACAGGGTGATCACTTTTACAATGTACACCATTGGAGTCTTCTAAACCAGAAGAGATTCAGAGTTGGTCAAATTACAGAAAACGTGCACATTTTCCATGCCCTTTAAGGACCTGAAAAGATATCCTGGATAGCTCTCGTTGTTCCTGAAATATCCTGAAAAGAATTGAAGTATTGCATTTTCTTATTTCTTCCATATATTATTTATTACTTGAGCAAATGTAATGCCCTTCGGCAGGTTTACGTAAGTAGGTATGGGCTATCCACTGGATGTTTCAAAATTTGTCCAAGCCTACTACATCTTTGAGTTTTCATAATCATGGCAACTAGATTTTGTAGATAAGGAGTGAAATTAGTGTTCCAGAAAGTTAGATGACCCATGTGCGATACATCGTTGAAATTGTATTTTTTTTCTCTAACCAACCTTATGAAAATCCAATATGGCGTCCATAAGAAATTCAAAAGTTGACCATGAAAACTTGAAGATGTAGTAGGCTTAGACAAATTTTGAAACATCCAGTGGAAAGCCCATACCCACTTATGTAAACCTGCCAAAGGTCATCACATTCACTTGAGTGATAAATAATATATGGAAGAAATAAGAAAACGCAATCTTTCAATTTTTTCAGGATATTTCAGGAACAACGAGAACTATCCAGAATTTCTTTTCAGATCCTTAAAGAGCATGAAAATGTGCAATTTTCTTACCATATGAAAGCGAAAGAGCAATGGATCGATAATAAATGCAAAGAAGTGGAAGATAAGTTCGAAGTAGGAAAGACTGATGAAGCATATAAAATAATTAGGAGAAATTTTAGAGAAATTGGATCTAGTACCAAAAACATTAGAAATGAGGCAGGAGATATCCTAATCGGAAGCGGGGAGAAGGCAGATAGGTGGAAAGAATATTTAGGAAACTTATATGCGGGACAGGAAGTGCAAGATATATTAGAAAGCGAAAGCAGTGTAGAGGGGGATAACCTAGGGAGTCCTATAATGAGAGAAGAGTTTGAGATAGCACTAAAAAGTTTAAGGAATAATAAAGCACCAGGTATAGATGGCTTGCAGGCAGAAATCTTAAAGTGCGCAGGTCAAGAGGTAATAGATCGTTTATTTAAATTAGTTAGTCGCATATACCTGACAGGCGAGATTCCAGAAGATTACAAACGGAACATCATCGTAGCTTTGCCAAAAAGAAAAGGCGCGGATAGATGCGAAAATTTTAGAACTATCAGCTTAACTTCCCATGCGTCAAAAATTTTAACTAGAATTGTGCAAAGAAGGATGGAGAAAAAGGCGGAAGAAATATTAGGAGAAGATCAGTTCGGATTTAGACGAAATAGAGGAACGCGCGAGGCCATTCTAGCTTTACGAGTAATTATAGAAAAAACGATAGAAAAGAGAAAGAGCGTCTATATAGGATTTGTAGATTTAGAAAAAGCCTTCGACAACGTAAAATGGGGGAAGATGTTCGAAGTGCTGAGAAAGGTAGGGATGAAATACAGGGACAGAAGAATAATACATAATCTCTACAAAGAGCAAAAGGCAGTTATAGAATGTGAGCAGGAACGAAGGGAAGTAGATATCCGGAAGGGAGTGAGACAGGGATGTGCATTGTCACCTCTAGTTTTCAACTTATATATCGAAGATGCGATTAATATTGTTAAGGAAAGAACAGCCTCAGGGATCAATGTACAGGGCCAAACTATTAACATGCTCAGATTTGCGGATGATATAGCAGTGTTAGCATCTAGCAAAGAAGAATTAGGAGCGGCTTTGAATGAAATGGAAGCAGTTTTGACACAGGGCTTCGGCATGAAAATCAATAAAAAGAAAACAAAAATTTTGGTATGTAGGGGGTGTGAAAATAGAACTAAAATGGAAATACAAATTGGAAATGAGAAGATAGAGGAGGTCGCGGATTTCTGCTACTTAGGAAGTAAAATAACTCAAGACGGTAGGAGCACTAAAGATATAAAACAAAGAATGGCGCAGGGCCGAGTTGCGTTTAACAAAAAGAAACAACTGTTATGCTCGAGAACGGTTAATATAGAGCCTATGAAGAGACTCTTAACGTCGTATGTATGGAGTACGGCATTATACGGGTGCGAAACTTGGACAATAGGAGAAGCGGATAGAAAAAGAGTAGAAGCGTTTGAAATGTGGTGCTACAGGCGCATGATGAAGATACCGTGGATAGATAAGGTGAGCAATAGGGAAGTATTAGAAAGAGTTGGGGAAAAGCGAAAGGTATGGAAAACAATAAAGAGTAGGAGAGATAGGATGGTAGGACACCTTCTAAGACACGAAGGAATAGTTCGTGACATACTAGAGTCAGAGATAGGAATAAAAAGAGGTAGGGGTAGGCCTAGATTAGACTACTGCTCTCAAATAGTTAGGGATGTAGGATGTTCTACTTTTAGGGAAATGCGTAGGTTAGCTCAGGATAGAAAAGAATGGAGGTACGCGTCCAACCAGTCTTCGGACTGAGAACCTTATGATGATGACCAACTCTGAATCTCTTCGGGTTTAGAAGATTCCAATGGTGTACATTGTAAAAGTGACCACCCTGTATAACTTATGTATAACTTATGTACTATTGTTGAACGATG
This sequence comes from Xestobium rufovillosum, assembly GCA_963966045.1. Lineage (NCBI taxonomy): Eukaryota > Metazoa > Arthropoda > Insecta > Coleoptera > Ptinidae > Xestobium > Xestobium rufovillosum. Next base: position 37,556,962 of record OZ014496.1, read on the forward strand.
CCAACTGTAAATTAATATGTATTTGTGATTTCATTATGAGTAAATTGTTCACGTCTCATTACCATATAGGTACGAGTAGGTAACATCTATCTTAAAATACGGTGATTAATAACGTGTCACCATCATTCGTTTAAAATTACTTTAAACAAGTAATAGTGACACGTAATCCGCAAATGAAACAAAATTGATCATACTTTAGAAAACGAAAACGATTTCTGTAGCTATTCGCCGTACCGCCATCTACAAATGAATATTCAAACAATCGGCGTTCTCATTCCCGCCCTCTACCGGCGAACTGCGGAACTCATCAGTAGCAGCCAGCATAACTCTGCAAGCTACCACTGACTTATATCACTGTATTTCACAGAGATGGCGCGATAGGACAATACAAAAAAGGAACAATAAAACAGAAATAAAATAGGTTTTATTTCCTGACACCCATAAAAACTAGCAAGTACAAAATAATTAATTTATATATACTCGTTAAGACCGAATCGATCTTGTTCTCTCAAAAAATTTACACTTTTGACAAACTGTTTATTTTATAGATAACAACAAAATATTGTTATATGTAGATATATAAAATGAGCTTGCAAGACATAGCTATGAAATAAGCAACTTTTTGGGAAAAAATTTAAAGTAGTAATTTCCTGGCATATACTATGAGAGCTAAAATTGCTTTGCTTTTAGAATGAGGGCGGGCGGTTTAATATTTGGCGGCAATTCCTATTGTAAAATGGTTTATTCAAAATTAAGTTAGGTAGTGGTGGAGAAGAAATGGGACAAACCTCGGGACAAACCATATAAATGAAGGCGTTTCTATTCTATGGATAAAGACAATTTTTTAAGGGAGTGGTATCGCTAGGTAACAAACATGAATTACTGAAATAACTGTTTCAATCGCGACGAGTTTCGGATTTGCCATAGTTAATAGACTATGAAATTACTAGATTCAAAACGTGCTCCACAAAATTTGCTTTGGAAATCGAGTAACAAACGGCAGCTCTCGCGTGACATTGCGTGATTATTTACCATACGAAAAATCGAATTCAATTATTATACTCTGCAATCTACACAAACGATCATCACAAATGTACGAAGGTCACTCCACTGTATTGTTTCAGCAAGTAAATGATTCATTTGTACCCCAAAAATAAGCAAAGCAAAGAAAAATTTATAAGAACGACAAAGTTTTATATTGATTCAAATGTTCATGTTGTCTAAAAAACTCGACTACCTGAAGCTTTCACATAAAAACTCGTGCTCTAGTAATTCAAAATCCAAAAGCTATCAAAAATAGGAAAGTGTTTCTGTAATCCTCTGGATTTCTACGGATGGATCCATCTAAAATCTCTTTTTATTTTTAGTCGTAGAGACCACTTATGTATAGCCAGCCCACCATTTTTGTTACACCCTGTATAAAAGGAACGAACATATGCATATGAGATGGAAGCTAAAAAGCTTACCTAATACACAATTTTATTGTTGATTGAGGACTGGTATTCCAACAGACTTCTTCGTGAAATTCATCAGCTACTTGTTTAAATTAGTACTTTCAATTTCAATTAATGAATTGTAAATAATATTTTAGAAAACTTTGATCTGCAGATTAAGATGAATGAGGTCACGGTCACATCAGCAAGTATTTTTTTAAAACTCAAAAATGTACATGGTATAAAAATGACGCTTAAATTTACTCACCAGAGTCACAAAAATACAAACTCACCTGAAACAAAACAAGGAATATTAGAATTTCATTAGTTAAACACAGGGATGATTTTCCAAGGTCAGGAAAAATAAATTCGGGGTCAAAACAATTTCGTTTTTATTACTCAGTGCCAAGGGCAATTTAGCAGACTAATGAGGCGCATAAAAATTATTAGATATTATGATTTAATTAATATACTTAAAAGAGCAGCATATTTTTTATTACACCAAGCAAACGCCTTAAAATATGTTACTTCTTGTAAGTACTTATAAAATTAATTTTATGGCGCGGCTTGAGATACCACGAATAACAAAGTGCAAAGAATGCACATTGTAGATGGAATATCGACATTTAGTTTACGAAATGTGAAAGTTAAATAAATCTAAAAAACTTGCTTTACAGTGTTTAACAGTGTGGTAGAAAATTTCATTTGATACATCTTTTGGTAATTTCTTATTGCCATTTTACAATTTACATTCTAAACACACTGTATGAAAAAACAAAGTGTACCTATACTGATTCATGCGGTGGGCAGTGGTCATGAATATCAAATGAACATAATATTCCGGATATGGTCTATAAGTTTGCACCAAAGCATGGCGCAAATAAGGACATACGATAACATCATTGGCTGGTTGCCGACTAGAATGTCAGAATGCAGACATTCTCGCAGTTTCGGTATTTTATGATAACTGCCCCTCGTATGTGACTGAAATTTAAATGGACTCGCAAATGATAAAGGTAATTGAACTTTTAAAAGTACAATATGCATATGCATATATTTTAATACTGGAAATGTATTAAATAAGGACAATTCGACCGTAATGCAATATGACATTTCTTAAGCGTACTGGAAGTAAAAACTGCCAGTGAATAGAGTATAACTTAAATTGGAAGAAAAGTTCTGTAATTCGACATCCCTTCACCCTTTGTTGGTGCATTTTTGCAGTTTCGAAATGGATGAACTCCAGCACTATCCGGAAAACAGGTCCCGACGGACTTGTTATTGACAAGACAGACTAAATCAAGCCCCCGAAAGAGGGCAGCAGATCTTTCAGTAATCAGAGTGACAGGGTAGGTATCCCAAAGGAGTAAACCCCCCGGAATTACCTTGTGACGTTGTGACAACCGGGTTGCTTGATTCTATAAATACTTCCAGGAACCCTTTTCACCCTTATATTTCTGATTTTCACGGCCCTTTTCTCTGCGGTGTTCAACATGTTATATTTCACTTAAACAGTAGGTTTCATTATTTTACCCCGCCATCAACAGTATCGCCATTTTCCCATTTCCATGCATACCTATTGGAGAAAAATATTTATGCTTAGACTACATATTCAACTATTGTGTAACACCCTCTGGTATCTATACATATCGAATACGAGAGTTGCGTTTAGTGATTCTCACAGTAGGGGTGCGAACAGTAATTCCGGAGGTAATTCCTCAGAGACTAGGAAAACTTATGCATAGCGTCCGTGTTGATATTTAGATCTAAAGTTTGACATTATCGGATTTACCAAACATCCGGGTGTCAGGAGTCAGGATACCTAAATCAAAACAGTTAACGATTTTGCGGGCAATGCGAACAATTCAGAGCAGAATTTTACTACATATTCCATAAATTATAATTTGACCTGCTTCAAATTCCTGGCATCTGTTCACCTGACTTACATGTTTTAACAGCAATAATGGCTGTAACAGAATTAAGTACAGAAACTGCGTTTAGAACATGAATTTACATCTGCTTTTGCTTCGTGTAACTTTCTCGTCTGAACTCTGATATTATCACATCGTGAAACCAAAAATATCTTTATATTATTCTCTTCGGTCTCCCGACAACACTAAGAATTTTGCGCTCTTACCCATCGCGTTATTTTAGCAAGTTATATTTGGATTCGTGACTGAATGAATGGTGCCGGCGCTGTGAAAGTACAGCGTGTACAACGGGTGTGAAATGGACTTTTCACGTTCCGTCAAATACGGCTGACATAATATTTTAAGCGGCAGTCACACGACCCCAAAAAAACTCGGTCTTACCCTTCGAACTAGATGAATCCGAAAAATGTACTTATGCCACAGAATGCATAGTATCATACTCTGATGCCTATACGTTATAGGTGTATGTTTAGTTGCAAGGTTATTCTTTGTTAGTCTGTTTGTTCTAAATTCTTTTGGACATTTGTTACATTAATTATACCGATAGCTTTTGTGAGTTATTCCAATTACTTACTTTAAGGTCCAACACACGAAAATAAGGAGTGGACAGGATGCGATTAAGCAAGTCTGACACTTGCTAGATTTAGGGCAGAGGGGGACGGGCTTAGAACGTCTCAGAGTACGCATGTAACAATTAAAACTTCTTGTAGTAAAATATGAATAATTGTAGCTAACGTGCTACTCATACCGAATCTGTATAGATTACCAAAAGGCACACTTTTTATTTCTGAGTTCATATTATACGTATCGAACAAACAGTGTGTTTAAATCTTCATCCTACATTATATTAAGGTGACTTGTTTATCTAATTCCTGATTTATACAAACAAAGAATTACTTAATTTCGATTTAATTGCTAAGTAGCTTTGTTTAACATACCACAGATCATTCATGTTGCGAACAAATTTAAACGAAAGCGAAATTTATTTTGATGGCGAAAGTCCAAACGCAAAAATAGTACCTGTAGTTTACAGGGGCGGGCTAATGAGTTCATATCGATCGTCTCTTAATACCTACCTCTCGACCTACCTACAGTCGCGTTATTTTTAAATTCTGAAAGAGGTCTAAAAGAGGGGAATTTATTAGCTTTGAATCTATTTCAGTACATAAACAACCTGTTTTATAGGAAAGAACGGATTAAAAGTTTAGGAATAGTCTCAGTGAATCTTGTAATTATTTACGTTTACAACTACGCTTAAATACTATTTTACTCTAATTAGTGGAACTCGGTATTCGCTGGTAAATCGGTTTAATAAATGATGCTAAGTGTATTCTAGGCACTAAATGCCTAACCCGAATAGTTTAAAAAACAAGTTGCCACTTAGGAAAATACCTCGTATCCCATGTTTTATAAATGTACAGACTACAGAGTGGTAAACGTTCAGGGGTGCGACTAAAATTATTATAAAAATTACTAATCTCCAATTTGCATTCAAAAATGATTTAAGAAATAGCTTAAATAAAAAATTACTTCGCGTACTAGATAACTAGATAACTGAATTTCAGTATTTACCTACGGGGTATAAGAAAAACACAAAGGAAAATCGAATACCTCGTAGCTTGAAGGGAAAAAACAATGAATTTAAAGAAAACCATATAGGAAGAAAACAATAAATTCAATTGAAAAAACCTTCAAGTGAAATATCAGAACAGAAAAAACTAAATAAATAAAATATCCATGGAATCTTGACAACTGCCAACTGCTAATCTTGTAATAAATTGTGGTCAAGTCTATGTGTTCTGTCTTGACAACTGCCAACTGCTAGTACATATTGTAATAAACTAAAAAAGAGAGAAATAAGTCAATAATAGAAAGAAAAAAAAACTCAAGGATTAAGATGTAGAGACTGTGGTTAAATAATTCATAATAACAATAATATTGATGATGATAATATCAATAACGAAACAAAAAGAAAAAATCCCATATTGCCAAATAACCTCGACAGTCCATGGTTTATATGGGGGGGGGGGCAAATAAACTAATTGATTCTTGAATTAATTTACAAAAGTTTAAATAAACTAGATTGTATTAAATCGACTTGATCATTAAGTAAGTTACAATTTTTATCATTTTTATGTTTATAAATTTCTATAGACTCTAATATATCCAATTGATAACTCTTTACAAAATTAAACAATAATTTAGTATTCTCCGGAGGAGGGAATTGATGATTGTTATCAAAGAAATGATTAGCAAAACTTGAATGATCATTCTTCAAACGAAATGATCTTAAATGTTCGTTATACCTAATACGTATAGATCTGCCAGTCTGTCCGATATATATGCTGTTACAGTCTAAGCAATTTAGTTGATAAACACCTGTGTGGTCAAGTTTATGTGTTCTGTCTTTACTGTTAAATAAAATATGTGATAATATATTTGATGGTTTAAATGTGACTTGTATGTTGTTTTTTCTTAAAATACTGGCAATCTTTTCAGAAATATTTCCAAAATAGGTAATCCTGCAAAATTTGGTAAGTTTATCATTAGATAATTTAGGATATATATTGTTACAAGCAATTTTAAATTTTTTATTGTTAATGATTCTATTGATGATCTTACGATTATTCCAAATAATACCTAGTGCAGTGCCCGTACCTATTTTTTATCTTTGATTGACAAATGATGTAAATTAAATATTGCGTCAATTTAATTGTTAGTTAACAGATAATATGTACGAAAGGCAAAGATTTGCCTCTTATTATTACGGCGAGTTTAGATGACATAATTAGAGACAATATTAGTAAAATCATACATAAAAAATACCTCACACAACGAAAGAAGTTAGATAATTTGAACTATATTCAAAACTATAGCAAAACTGACATTTATAACAACAATTCTAAGAAACCAATATTTAGTTCCAAATTTATCAATTACAGTAATACAGTTTTTGACAATAATGAAACAGAATTACTATCAAAAGGTCCAAAATTTGCCCCCAATATAAACAATATAAATAGAACCGAAATTTTAATTTCAGAAATTGAAGTAATTTTAAAAAAGGATGATGATTCTCAGAATATTAGAAATAAAATTCATAATTCCTTTCAGTACAAAAACTCCATCATTAATAAAATTAATAAAATCGATAAAATTACAATTAATTCTATTAAAGAAAAAATTAATAAAGATAATTTGATAGTTTCGAAAGCCGACAAATCCAATGCTATAGTAATTTTGCCTAAAGATGAATATATAACAAAGATGCAAAATTTTATTACAAATGAAAAATTAACTGAACTGAAAAAAGGTCCAACAAAACATTTTCAAACAAAATTAAAAGATTGGTTAAAAAATTGCAACAGTATTTTCAATAACAATTTTGAAAAATTAAGATTAATTAATATGAATGCATGTGCCCCTAAATTATATGGACTTATCAAGAACCATAAAATTAATACACCTATAAGACCAGTAGTATCATATATTAATGCTCCCACGAGAAATTTAGCTAAAAACATTAATAATATATTCAAAAATACAACAAATTTTAAATCCAAATTTAGTTTAAAAAATTCTTTAGAATTAATTAACAATATCAAATATAAAAATATTCCAACAGGGTCCCTTTTGGTTTCTTTTGATGTTACAAATATGTTCCCTAATATTCCTCCTAATGAATGCTTAAAATCAATTGAAAATATTTTAGATAAAACTCATACTAATATTGTTATAAAAAATGATATTATTACTGCTTTCCAACTTTGTATTGAGCAAAATTATCTCCAGTTCAATAATAAATATTATACTCAAGATTTAGGTCTTGCTATGGGTTCACCAATTAGTCCTTTATTAGCAGATATTTTCATGTCAGATATTGAAGAAAAAATTATGAACTCAGAATTAGGGAAACAACATATTCTATTTTGGTATAGATATGTAGATGATATTATTGCTTGTTTTAAAGGAACAACAAGACAATTGGACAATTTTCAAAATTTTTTGAACAGTATTCATCCAAAAATTAAGTTTACAAAAGAAATAGAAACTGAACACAAAATTAATTTCTTAGATTTAACTTTAATAAATGAGAACAATAAAATAAATTTCGATATTTTTAGGAAACCAACATATACAGATATTACTTTTTCATCAAATTCATTTCACCCCTTTTGTCAAAAAATTTCTGCTTATAATTCTATGATACACAGGGCCTTTACAGTACCGCTATCTTTAGATAAATTGAATAAAGAACTAAACATAATTAGAACAATTGCAATAAATAACGGATTGAAATTTTGCAGGATTACCTATTTTGGAAATATTTCTGAAAAGATTGCCAGTATTTTAAGAAAAAACAACATACAAGTCACATTTAAACCATCAAATATATTATCACATATTTTATTTAACAATAAAGACAGAACACATAAACTTGATCACACAGGTGTTTATCAACTAAATTGCTTAGACTGTAACAGCATATATATCGGACAGACTGGCAGATCTATACGTATTAGGTATAACGAACATTTAAGATCATTTCGTTTGAAGAATGATCATTCAAGTTTTGCTAATCATTTCTTTGATAACAATCATCAATTCCTTCCTCCGGAGAATACTAAATTATTGTTTAATTTTGTAAAGAGTTATCAATTGGATATATTAGAGTCTATAGAAATTTATAAACATAAAAATGATAAAAATTGTAACTTACTTAATGATCAAGTCGATTTAATACAATCTAGTTTATTTAAACTTTTGTAAATTATTTCAAGAATCAATTAGTTTATTTGCCCCCCCCCCCCATATAAACCATGGACTTTCGAGGTTATTTGGCAATATGGGATTTTTTCTTTTTGTTTTGTTATTGATATTATCATCATCAATATTATTGTTATTATGATTGATTCTTGAATTAATTATTTAACCACAGTCTCTACATCTTAATCCTTGTTTTTTTTTTCTTTCTTTCTATTATTGACTTATTTCTCTATTTTTTAGTTTATTACAATATGTACTAGCAGTTGGCAGTTGTCAAGACAGAACACATAGACTTGACCACAATTTATTACAAGATTAGCAGTTGGCAGTTGTCAAGATTCCATGGATATTTTATTTATTTAGTTTTTTCTGTTCTGATATTTCACTTGAAGGTTTTTTCAATTGAATTTATTGTTTTCTTCCTATATGGTTTTCTTTAAATTCATTGTTTTTTCCCTTCAAGCTACGAGGTATTCGATTTTCCTTTGTGTTTTTCTTATACCCCGTAGGTAAATACTGAAATTCAGTTATCTAGTTATCTTATTTCATGGATATCATTATAATTTGTCAATTTTAGTTTCCTTGTCAACTGTCATAATAATTTGTTTACAATTTTTCTTAAACATTTCTGATGATGGGATCGTTTGTAGATCTTGAAACCGGTTAAATAAAATAATTTTGTTATACTTATTGGTAGTACGCGAAGTAATTTTTTATTTAATCATGGATTTCTACCAAATAGTGAAAAGTGAAAATATTAACTACATAAGAAATAGCTATTTGTGCAATAAGTGTACGCCGTAATAGGGAAAAAATACGTTTTCTTACATTTCCGATGAGAACATCGAAGGTGTCGATCTTGCCAAAATGTTTCGAAAATATTCTTCTCTTCGTCCGTCACCAAATGAACATTCAAGGTTCTTCCTAGGATACAGAAACGGAATATGTACGAGTCAATGTGTTGGTATAAATACCATTGGAGTGTTGGAATAAAAATGTGTCTACATGTCCCGTTTTTAGTGCTCAAATTATGAGGAGCCCTGACAACGACGACAAGTTCTCCCCAAAGCTAGCATAGAGATTGTAAATATCCGCCCACCAACAAACATAACGGACCGCCACTACTGCACACGGCATTAAATCGTAATCATAATACGATGATGATGTGTTAACTTCCTTTTTATTATAATATATCTATCTCGTTTCCGCACTGTAGTTTCCTGTTTGCAACACAAACCTTTTACACGTTTCTACTACAATCTGTTAAAATAATGGTTAAAATACAATGTGCCTCATTTCATGCCCGTTATTTTTGGGTTTTGAATTGAATAAGAATATATTCAAAGCCAATAACAGATGTGAGATCAAACGTTTCTAGACAGAGATAAAATGCATACGCTAACATTTTACTTTCTTTCAGTAAATATTCATAGGTGTAGCCGTATAATTTGCAGGAAACGCTAATTATAGATAAGCTTCCGGCCAACAAATAGCTGTCAATAAGTTCTGAAATATTGCAATAATGGAAATTGCACGTTGTTTACTTTCGTATTTATATTCTGCGAGTACATTTCTTTATCTTCTACTAAGCGCATAATTAAGGACGAGACTAAGGACCTCGTTAAGGACACAATTAATTTATTTTTATTTTTATACGCCAAAAATAAATTATAATAACCTGGCTTCTAAAAGTCCGATACAATGTGATCTGCTAGTTGGAATAAAAGTAGGACACTGTAGAAGGAAAATTCAAAATAGACTAGTACACTATTTATCTTCTTCTTCCTCTTCCTCCTTTACGAAACAAACTGTCCGTTACCTTCTGACGATCCTCGATTGAAATGGTTGTCATATGAAGGGTTCTGCTATCACACTATCTTTTGGGGAGATCTTTAGGGGATTTGATAATCGGTTCCTCTCAATATTGAAGAGTCTCGCAACAGCCATCCAAATTATGGACTCTCGATGGAAGCCTTGTTGTTCCTCACTTATGGGGATGATTGAGACTACATGTAAACTTCGTTGCTTTACAATTCTTTTTCTATCCGAAACTTGGGTTCATCTTCTAATTTCCTCCAATCGGGTCTGCCCAAAGAAGATGGTGGTGTCTTAAGAAGTGTCTCCTTGTCGCACATCTTGTTCAATATGGTTCATATGGTTCATTTCTCAAAGGACTTGTACCTTGACGCAGTTCTAGTAATACTGGGACGGGTGGGATGGCTTGCGCGCTTCAATGATATAAAGAGCCGAACCATAGGTTTAACCATATTGGAGGGGTTTTTATTTGAGAAGCCAAACTAAATCAAGTCCCTGGAAGGGGGCAGCAGCTCTTTCAGTAATCATAGTGGCAGAGATCGTGAGGGTCGGTATGGCACTGTGATACACACTACTGCGATGTGGAAGGCAACGGGAAACCACCACATTATTTTATCCCTAGTACAGCGTACTTTAATTTATGATGATGGCACCTTCTGGAGTAAAATATTCTGGAGGTAAAATAGTCCCACATTCGGATCTCCGGGCGGGGACTGCTTCGGGGGGAGTCATCAGAAATGATAAGTGTAACATCTCACGAGTCGGAGCGTGGAATGTTAGAAGCATGAAACAAGTAGGGAAGTTAGAGAATTTGAAAATTGAGATGGATAGGTTAGCATTAGACGTAGTAGGTATCAGTGAAGTGCGATGGCCAGAAGCTGGAGACTTCTGGAGCGGAGATTTTAGAGTAATACACACAGGATCTGTAGGAGGAAATTCGGGAGTAGGAATTGTTATGCGGAAAAAAGTAGGACAGAGTGTAGAAAATTTCTTACAGCAAAGTGACAGGGTAGTTATGGTTAGGTTAGATTCGAAACCTGTAAAAACAGTAATAATACAGGTATATATGCCCACTTCTAACTACAGTGATGAGGCCGTAGAGGCAGTTTATAGTGATATTGAATATGTGCTAGATTTTGTGAGAGGGCACGAAAATTTAATAATTATAGGAGATTTCAATGCAGTCGTAGGCACAGGGCGAGAGGGCGGAATAGTTGGCCCCTTTGGATTAGGCAATAGGAACGATAGGGGAGATAGACTGATAGAGTTCTGCGATAAACATAACTTAACGGTCGCGAACACTCTGTTTCACCATCATGTTAGGAGATGCTATACGTGGAAGATGCCAGGAGACTTAGGGAGATATCAAATAGATTACATTCTCGTTAGGCAAAGATTTAGAAATCAAGTTAGGGATTGTAGAAGTTATCCAGGAGCAGATATAGATAGTGATCACAACATAGTCGTTATGAAAGCCAATCTTAAATTTAAGATTTTGAAAAAAAGAAGCGGAAGAAGGTATCTTGACCCAGAGAAACTAAAAGATGATGATATGCGCAATAAGTTCGAGAAAAAGACAAACGAAGTACTAAAGGGCGCGGGTGGAAATATTGTTAGGGACATAGAGGAAGAATGGAATTGCATTAAAAATAGTTTAGTTTCCTCAGCTAGGGATATTTTGGGTCATAAACAGAATGAAAGTAGGAAACCCTGGATAACAAAACATATTGTGAGTCTAATAGAGGAAAGGCGAAAATATAAAAATAGGTTAGATGAAATAGGGAAACAAAGATATAAGGCGATCAAGTGGGAAATTATTCGGAAATGTAGGAAAGCGAAAGAGCAATGGATCGATAATAAATGCAAAGAAGTGGAAGATAAGTTCGAAAGTAGATAAGCTATGAGACTTCACGGACACATTTAACATTGATTCTCCCATAAGAGCTAAAAAACTACTTTTGTTGCAAATCCCAATGCCAATGACTTGTAGATCCCAACTAGGTTTTGCCAATTCACTTAACATACGGATCCCAACTAGGTTTCGCCAATTACTTGTGGTTTCCCATCTAGGTTTTGCCAAACTACTTTGTTTGTGGTTCCCAACTTGGTTTTGCCAATGTCTGCTATTATTCCCTTGTTTTCATTAGTAATCGCGGATTAGTTCGAATCCTAACGGATCCTTTTGCTACCCGGAAGCCAGTAGTGCCGCTGGTAGGTCACACTGCCTCATGCCGGTAAGGCAGATTCCTGCAACGTCGTGGTAGAATGGCCCCAGACCTTAAGCCTTCGCCCCACTGGAAGGCTACCCTAAGTGGGATTCGACAGACATAAATTCAGCACCGCCGCCCGCAGTCTCAGAGGACTTATTTGTGCGCGCGTGTTGGCTACAGGAGTCATCTAGCGGCCAGTTCCTGCAACAGGTTTGTACCATCAACGCCACAGCCGGCGTTCGCGTCGGCCCTTACGTTAAAGCTCTAGCTCCCACCCTGGGAAATCCGGAAAAGGTAAATAAAACACCCGCAATTTTGCATTTTATGCCTTTTTGCCCCCCAAATCGAGCTCTTACGGGAGAATCAATGTTAATAGTGGTCCCGTATCCCGGGCCTACATCCTAGTTGACGCAATTATGACGTCAGCGTCCACGCAGACGCCAGCGTTTGCACCAGCGCAACGTTAATAAAACACAAGCAATATCTTGGTCTGTCCCACTCTTTCTCGAAGGAACGATGACTAAAACACAGTTTAGTATATTATGTTGTTATACCGGCCCTAACGTTAGTGCCAAATAGGCTTTAACTCATAAGGAACGTAAGTAGCGCATGTGAGGAGAATCGGAATAAACAGTTATTTCGCCGCGATTACTATTGGTTACAGACAGCTGGCCCCTATGTCAAAGCCAGCCCCCCCTCAACCCCCCTTCCGCGGTGGTTTGAGTATGGCGTAACCGAGACGGAGCAACCTTGACGTCACATGTGGGCGCTTTCGCGATACGCACCCAAACCGCTACTGCTACGTCACCCAAGATGGCCGCCACCGAGCAGCCAAGTTGGCGGCAGCGTTCAGCTTCTGTGAATGTGAGAAGGTTAAATAAAACACTGTTGCGTATTATTTTTATTGGAGCATATTACACAAAAGACCCTGTATGTCCTGACATGATGCAATTTTATTGAAAATGTTTACTGGAATATAACGCCCTGTATGTAAGTACTTGCGAAACGATGAAATCTTATCGGACAAAGGACTATAATTAAATAGCACCCCGTATGTACGCTATACAACGAGCCGACTTGCAGGGTGAATCAGTTGACGATAATTTTCAGATTAACGATGGCGGACAGCGTCCAGCCTGCAACACATAAATATAAATTAAATAAAAAATAATAAACAGAAACCTAGTATTGAAAATGTTTACCGGAATATAATTACATAACACCCTGTATGTACTTACACAACGATGAAATTTTATCGAACAAAGTTGTATTGGACTATAATTAAATAACACCCTGTATGTACGATATACGACGAGCCGTTGCGTATTATCTTTATTGGAACATATTACACAAAAGATCCTGTATGTCCTGACATGATGCAATTTTATTGAAAATGTTTACTGGAATATAATACCCTGTATGTAAGTACTGCGAAACGATGAGATCTTATCGGACAAAGGACTATAATTAAATAACGCCCCGTATGTACGCTATACAACGAGCCAACTTGCAGGGTGAATCAGTTGACGATAATTTTCAGATTAATGATGGCGGACAGCGTCCAGCCTGCAACACATAAATATAAATTAAATAAAAAATAATAAACAGAAACCGAGACACGAACGAATATTTCGCAACGTACTAGAGTCTAAGATAGGAATAAAAAGAGGAATAGGTAGGCCCAGATTAGACTACTGCTCTCAAATAGTTGGGGATGTGCGATGTTCTACTTGCAGACTAACGATAGCGTGACAAAATAAAAGCACATACCAGAATTTCGCTCCTGAAACCCTTCCAAAAACATTTGCTTCACGATGGAATAAATACGTTTCTGTTTCAAAGTTGATGAATTTACGTACCGTGCGGGGGCGGCATACTAAATTACCTGCGTGCATTTTACCTAGAAAATAACCTCTATTAGTTCGTTGCAATACATTTGTAGATATGAATCAAAAGTGTCACGTCAATTTATTGGTATATGACTAGGTGAGAAACATATCAATTAACCCTGGTATTTAATAAATGTGGTTAAATAAAACACTGTTGCGTATTATCTTTATTGGACAACACAACAGACCCTGTACATCCTGACATGATGAAATTACATTGAAAATGTTTACGGGAATATAACGCCCTGTATGTACCTACACAACGATGAAATTTTATCGAACAAAGTTGTATTGGACTATAATTAAATAACACCCTGTATGTACGATATACGACTAGCCAACTTGCGGGGGGGGGGTATTGGACTATAATTAAATAACACCCTGTATGTACGATATACGACGAGCCGTTGCGTATTATCTTTATTGGAACATATTACACAAAAGATCCTGTATGTCCTGACATGATGCAATTTTATTGAAAATGTTTACTGGAATATAATACCCTGTATGTAAGTACTGCGAAACGATGAGATCTTATCGGACAAAGGACTATAATTAAATAACGCCCCGTATGTACGCTATACAACGAGCCAACTTGCAGGGTGAATCAGTTGACGATAATTTTCAGATTAATGATGGCGGACAGCGTCCAGCCTGCAACACATAAATATAAATTAAATAAAAAATAATAAACAGAAACCGAGACACGAACGAATATTTCGCAACGTACTAGAGTCTAAGATAGGAATAAAAAGAGGAATAGGTAGGCCCAGATTAGACTACTGCTCTCAAATAGTTGGGGATGTGCGATGTTCTACTTGCAGACTAACGATAGCGTGACAAAATAAAAGCACATACCAGAATTTCGCTCCTGAAACCCTTCCAAAAACATTTGCTTCACGATGGAATAAATACGTTTCTGTTTCAAAGTTGATGAATTTACGTACCGTGCGGGGGCGGCATACTAAATTACCTGCGTGCATTTTACCTAGAAAATAACCTCTATTAGTTCGTTGCAATACATTTGTAGATATGAATCAAAAGTGTCACGTCAATTTATTGGTATATGACTAGGTGAGAAACATATCAATTAACCCTGGTATTTAATAAATGTGGTTAAATAAAACACTGTTGCGTATTATCTTTATTGGACAACACAACAGACCCTGTACATCCTGACATGATGAAATTACATTGAAAATGTTTACGGGAATATAACGCCCTGTATGTACCTACACAACGATGAAATTTTATCGAACAAAGTTGTATTGGACTATAATTAAATAACACCCAGTATGTACGATATACGACTAGCCAACTTGCGGGGGGGGGGGGGGTGAATCTGTTGGCGATAATTTGCAGATTAACGATGGCGGACAGCGCCCAGTCTGCGATACATAAATATAAATTAAATAAAAAATAATAATAATAAAAGGGAAAAACTTTTCGATGCACGAAGGAATATTTCGCAACGTGGTAGAGTCTGAGATAGAAATAAAAAGAGGGATAGGTAGGCCCAGATTAGACTACTGCTCTCAAATAGTTGGGGATGTACGATGTTCTACTTGCAGATTAACGATAGCGTGACAAAATAAAAGTACATGCCAGAATTCCGAGCCTGAAACTCTTCCAAAAACATTTGCTTCGCCATGGGATAAATAAGTTTCTGTTTCAAAGTTGGTGAATTAACGTAAGTACCTGAGGATCCGTGCGGAGGCGGCATAGAAAATATCCACAATGCATTTTCCCTACAAAATAACCTCTATTAGTTAATTGCAATGCGTAGAAATGAATAAAAAAATACATCTTCAATTAGTAAGACTAGGTGAGAAACATATAAATGTAAATTATATTTTTCACCAAATTAATTCGGATATACGTCGTGTAAACATTTGACAATCCTCACTGTCCTTAGTAAGACTAGGTGAGAAACATATCAATAAACCCTGGTATTTAATAAATGTAAATTATATTTTCCACCAATTAGTTAATTGCAATATGTAGATATGAATCAAAAAATACAACTTCAATTAGTAAGACTAGGTGGGAAACATATCAGCAAACCCTGGTATTCCATAAATGTAAATTATAATTTATTATTGTCCACCAAATTCATTCGGATATACATACAACAAACATTTGACAATCCTCACTATCCGAAAATTATTATGATCGTGTATAATATTTATAAATAGGAACTTACCTGTGTCTAATTATTTCGGGGGATCACTCATGTAAAATTTTGGGCACGATATATTGCCATGTTCTACTTGTACGAGTAGATTAACGATGACGTAACAAAATAAAAGTAAATAAAAAAAACTTTCCGAGACACGAAGGAATATTTTGTCACTATAGATTGCCTCATGTAACCACTGACCACCACTAGATCGAATCTCGTGAGTTACTCTCCGAATATTCATATTAGCACATCAGTTGGTATCATTTATGAAAACTAGGTGCAGAATGTTAAAAATTTACTAATCTGGACGTTCTTTTATAACGTATTCTTGCGCAAGTTCGGCGTCTGCAAAGCCATAAATTACACATGGAAATGCTATTCTTTGATATAGGTACATGATGCAATGTGGCCAAATTAGTAGAATCGACGCGTTATTATTTTAATGAAACATAAACAATAATAAATTCATGTCCGAATTGAAAGTCTTATCAAAACAAATCATTATTTAGATTACCGAAGACACCCTGTGGGTAATAAAAATGACAATTTATAATGCTGACTCAATAAATAATTTCTGTTTAGGTATTTTATGTATGTCAGATCGAAAATTAATTCTGGAACATCATGAATCAAATAATGTTAAAATACAACAAGACCGTGTACTTAAATTCGTAAGGAATGGGGTGCGAGGGGGTAAACGATTATCTATACGACAAAACCGTGTACTTAAATTCAATTAAGTTCTTCCATTGTGAGCGAATATTACACCTGCTGTATGTTGGTTACAAATAAAAGTATTGTAGCTATATATTATGTAACTGCTAGTACCTACCCTGTATAATTGCGTTTCTAAATTTAGCCCATATCATAGACTTATGTGCATACACATGTAAGAAATTGTTGGCGCACCTTGTATAAGAAATGTTCCTGGGAGTTGTTTTGCATATTGTCACGTATGGGAGCGATAAGGAGCTCCTAACTGGGCGACAAGAGGACGGGATTCATTCATTGAGAATCGGGCGCGGTCCAGGTTTATAATAAAATCATATCAAGTATCATAATCATTTGTTAAACTTTTGTGCCGAATATATTTTTTGGGAACTTTACGTAGTGTGGTTTTAGTACCTTCTTACACACATATACACAACTAAATATTCCCGCTTTACTTCTGATACCCGAGGCACGAAGGCATAAATATTTCGCAACATACTAGAGAACCTATATTAGTTCATTGCAAATACATACATGTAGATATGAGTCATAAATGCAACTTCAATTTAGTAGTATGACTAGGTAAGAAACATGTCAGAAAACCCTGGTATTCAATAAATGTATTTTATTTTCATCAAATTCATTCGGATATACGTCCTATATAAACATTCGACAATCCTCACTGCCCTATGACGTAACAACATTTATTAGAAGACATTGTCAAATATCTGACGGGTGAAGTTATTGTAAAACATAATTCGATCCGTTTGCTGAAGCCGCAGGAATAATCTTATGTAAATAAAATATATGTATACCTGCTGTATGTTTGTAACAAATAAAAGTAACTGCTAGTAAGTACCTACCGTGTATAATATTTTATTTTGCATTTTTAAATTGACCCCAAGAGATTAGTATAATAACCACTATACACACATACACATCCCACGCAATGCTCTAAAGTAAAGTAAATAAATAAGGACGCCGAACTTGTATCTGTAGGTACCTACCTTAAGTTTGTCAACTCAAAAGAACCTCATAAAAATTAATTGTGTATAAACCGATCTGGAAATACATAGTCTTATGTGTATATACAACTAAATATTCCCGCTTTATCTCTGTTACTTAATGAAGCATGCGAAAATCTAAACAGAAAAATTCTTACGTTCACGTACCTACTTCTATCTACTTACCTTAGTATCAAACCCAGAGAGATACTTGAAGATTGTGTTGAATAGTCTCCATGCTTGCTAAAGGGATATCTATTTATTCCAAAGACTGGGTCGACGTACCCCACACTTTTTTTACGTGGGTACATAGTTTTATAAACCGAAATTGCATTTTTTCTACTTACTAATAACTGAATATGAGTGTGCTTTTCTTCTTCTTATACAGGTAAATTCTAGGGAGCCGTCAAAGAAGTCGCTCGCATGTGCGTGGGAAGTTTTAAAATTTGTGATTAGGACCCAATGAACTATACAGTTTCATAATATTATTCCTTTGCGAACTAATGTTTGTTTTGATAAAAATCGCCAAATACAAACATGATTAGGTATACCAATATAATTATTCTGTAACATCTGCCCATATATTGTAATTTAAAGAACTCGCGGACATTTCGCTTGACCACGCACGAAGTGTAATTAACATTCATTTACCACCGTGGGCTACAGTAATTACTAAATAGCGCTATTCTTGTGTTTTCAATTTTATGAGTTATAGCACACGGACAGACTTACGTGTTGGGCTTTAGGTGGTCTGGGATTCACCCTTCCATATAATAATGCCTATTTATGCATATTTAGATATATTTATGCATTTCAAATCGAAAATTCTAGAACATTATAATAATTTTCAAAAGTTTTCATATGAGACAAAGTAGGGGCGCCGAAATAATATATTAGAGTTGTCACCAACAGCAGACGCCACCGTCGGGATGAACGTTCATGCTAAATGGGCGTTAACCCATAAGAGTAGTAAAATTATGTCATGTGGGGTATCAAATTAAAAGACTCGACGAGGAGTATCGGAATAAACAGTTACTTCGCCGAAAAATGGCCGCCCACCCGTAAGCCCTGTTTCGGACAAACGTAGGACACCATCACGGCGTTAACCCATAAGGGAGGTAAAACAATGTCATGTGGGGTATCAAATTATAGGACTCGACGAGGAGAATCGCAATAAACAGTTATTTCATCGCAAAATGAACGCCCACCCGTAAGCCCTGTTTCGGTCAAACGTAGATCATCATCATACCGCTCCGCCACTCTTATTCCCTTATGGTCGACTGACGTCATGGGTTGAGATGCCACTTCCAGCCAAACCGGATCTGCGGTTTTGCCAATGCGCTTTACTTGCGGTTCCCAGCTAGGTTTTACCAATTACTTTCAGATCCCACCTAGGTTTTGCCAACGCACTTTACTTGCTGTTCCCAACTAGGTTTTGCCAATTACTTGCGGCTCCCAACTAGGTTTTGCCATTACGCTGAGAGGGCTCTCGCCCTGTGTACTAGAATCTGCAATATTACCAAGCGGACTTTTGTAACACATTGTATGTGTATACAGGTGTATACACCTGTATGTACTAACAGATGTAACACAAAGGCCTTGTATATACGAGCAGATAAAACACAAGTGTCCTATATGTACCATGCTATGTGCCCCTCTGGAATCGCATTACATGATTGACACAACTTTTGTTCCCAACCGCTGGACCAATCAGAAGACAGGAACAAGATGGCCGCCATTGCAACGTGACGTCAGCGCCCGACGTCAACGTCCACGCGGGCTTTAAGCCTTGTCTAAACTTGTCGCTGCACTGAACGGCCCGTGGACGTTGACGTCGGGCGCTGACGTCACGTTGCAATGGCGGCCATCTTGTTCCTGTCTTCTGATTGGTCCAGCGGTTGGGAACAAAAGTTGTGTCAATCATGTAATGCGATTCCAGAGGGGCACATAGCATGGTACATATAGGACACTTGTGTTTTATCTGCTCGTATATACAAGGCCTTTGTGTTACATCTGTTAGTACATACAGGTGTATACACCTGTATACACATACAATGTGTTACAAAAGTCCGCTTGGTAATATTGCAGATTCTAGTACACAGGGCGAGAGCCCTCTCAGCGTAATGGCAAAACCTAGTTGGGAGCCGCAAGTAATTGGCAAAACCTAGTTGGGAACAGCAAGTAAAGTGCGTTGGCAAAACCTAGGTGGGATCTGAAAGTAATTGGTAAAACCTAGCTGGGAACCGCAAGTAAAGCGCATTGGCAAAACCGCAGATCCGGTTTGGCTGGAAGTGGCATCTCAACCCATGACGTCAGTCGACCATAAGGGAATAAGAGTGGCGGAGCGGTATGATGATGATCTACGTTTGACCGAAACAGGGCTTACGGGTGGGCGTTCATTTTGCGATGAAATAACTGTTTATTGCGATTCTCCTCGTCGAGTCCTATAATTTGATACCCCACATGACATTGTTTTACCTCCCTTATGGGTTAACGCCGTGATGGTGTCCTACGTTTGTCCGAAACAGGGCTTACGGGTGGGCGGCCATTTTTCGGCGAAGTAACTGTTTATTCCGATACTCCTCGTCGAGTCTTTTAATTTGATACCCCACATGACATAATTTTACTACTCTTATGGGTTAACGCCCATTTAGCATGAACGTTCATCCCGACGGTGGCGTCTGCTGTTGGTGACAACTCTAATATATTATTTCGGCGCCCCTACTTTGTCTCATATGAAAACTTTTGAAAATTATTATAATGTTCTAGAATTTTCGATTTGAAATGCATAAATATATCTAAATATGCATAAATAGGCATTATTATATGGAAGGGTGAATCCCAGACCACCTAAAGCCCAACACGTAAGTCTGTCCGTGTGCTATAACTCATAAAATTGAAAACACAAGAATAGCGCTATTTAGTAATTACTGTAGCCCACGGTGGTAAATGAATGTTAATTACACTTCGTGCGTGGTCAAGCGAAATGTCCGCGAGTTCTTTAAATTACAATATATGGGCAGATGTTACAGAATAATTATATTGGTATACCTAATCATGTTTGTATTTGGCGATTTTTATCAAAACAAACATTAGTTCGCAAAGGAATAATATTATGAAACTGTATAGTTCATTGGGTCCTAATCACAAATTTTAAAACTTCCCACGCACATGCGAGCGACTTCTTTGACGGCTCCCTAGAATTTACCTGTATAAGAAGAAGAAAAGCACACTCATATTCAGTTATTAGTAAGTAGAAAAAATGCAATTTCGGTTTATAAAACTATGTACCCACGTAAAAAAAGTGTGGGGTACGTCGACCCAGTCTTTGGAATAAATAGATATCCCTTTAGCAAGCATGGAGACTATTCAACACAATCTTCAAGTATCTCTCTGGGTTTGATACTAAGGTAAGTAGATAGAAGTAGGTACGTGAACGTAAGAATTTTTCTGTTTAGATTTTCGCATGCTTCATTAAGTAACAGAGATAAAGCGGGAATATTTAGTTGTATATACACATAAGACTATGTATTTCCAGATCGGTTTATACACAATTAATTTTTATGAGGTTCTTTTGAGTTGACAAACTTAAGGTAGGTACCTACAGATACAAGTTCGGCGTCCTTATTTATTTACTTTACTTTAGAGCATTGCGTGGGATGTGTATGTGTGTATAGTGGTTATTATACTAATCTCTTGGGGTCAATTTAAAAATGCAAAATAAAATATTATACACGGTAGGTACTTACTAGCAGTTACTTTTATTTGTTACAAACATACAGCAGGTATACATATATTTTATTTACATAAGATTATTCCTGCGGCTTCAGCAAACGGATCGAATTATGTTTTACAATAACTTCACCCGTCAGATATTTGACAATGTCTTCTAATAAATGTTGTTACGTCATAGGGCAGTGAGGATTGTCGAATGTTTATATAGGACGTATATCCGAATGAATTTGATGAAAATAAAATACATTTATTGAATACCAGGGTTTTCTGACATGTTTCTTACCTAGTCATACTACTAAATTGAAGTTGCATTTATGACTCATATCTACATGTATGTATTTGCAATGAACTAATATAGGTTCTCTAGTATGTTGCGAAATATTTATGCCTTCGTGCCTCGGGTATCAGAAGTAAAGCGGGAATATTTAGTTGTGTATATGTGTGTAAGAAGGTACTAAAACCACACTACGTAAAGTTCCCAAAAAATATATTCGGCACAAAAGTTTAACAAATGATTATGATACTTGATATGATTTTATTATAAACCTGGACCGCGCCCGATTCTCAATGAATGAATCCCGTCCTCTTGTCGCCCAGTTAGGAGCTCCTTATCGCTCCCATACGTGACAATATGCAAAACAACTCCCAGGAACATTTCTTATACAAGGTGCGCCAACAATTTCTTACATGTGTATGCACATAAGTCTATGATATGGGCTAAATTTAGAAACGCAATTATACAGGGTAGGTACTAGCAGTTACATAATATATAGCTACAATACTTTTATTTGTAACCAACATACAGCAGGTGTAATATTCGCTCACAATGGAAGAACTTAATTGAATTTAAGTACACGGTTTTGTCGTATAGATAATCGTTTACCCCCTCGCACCCCATTCCTTACGAATTTAAGTACACGGTCTTGTTGTATTTTAACATTATTTGATTCATGATGTTCCAGAATTAATTTTCGATCTGACATACATAAAATACCTAAACAGAAATTATTTATTGAGTCAGCATTATAAATTGTCATTTTTATTACCCACAGGGTGTTTTCGGTAATCTAAATAATGATTTGTTTTGATAAGACTTTCAATTCGGACATGAATTTATTATTGTTTATGTTTCATTAAAATAATAACGCGTCGATTCTACTAATTTGGCCACATTGCATCATGTACCTATATCAAAGAATAGCATTTCCATGTGTAATTTATGGCTTTGCAGACGCCGAACTTGCGCAAGAATACGTTATAAAAGAACGTCCAGATTAGTAAATTTTTAACATTCTGCACCTAGTTTTCATAAATGATACCAACTGATGTGCTAATATGAATATTCGGAGAGTAACTCACGAGATTCGATCTAGTGGTGGTCAGTGGTTACATGAGGCAATCTATAGTGACAAAATATTCCTTCGTGTCTCGGAAAGTTTTTTTTATTTACTTTTATTTTGTTACGTCATCGTTAATCTACTCGTACAAGTAGAACATGGCAATATATCGTGCCCAAAATTTTACATGAGTGATCCCCCGAAATAATTAGACACAGGTAAGTTCCTATTTATAAATATTATACACGATCATAATAATTTTCGGATAGTGAGGATTGTCAAATGTTTGTTGTATGTATATCCGAATGAATTTGGTGGACAATAATAAATTATAATTTACATTTATGGAATACCAGGGTTTGCTGATATGTTTCCCACCTAGTCTTACTAATTGAAGTTGTATTTTTTGATTCATATCTACATATTGCAATTAACTAATTGGTGGAAAATATAATTTACATTTATTAAATACCAGGGTTTATTGATATGTTTCTCACCTAGTCTTACTAAGGACAGTGAGGATTGTCAAATGTTTACACGACGTATATCCGAATTAATTTGGTGAAAAATATAATTTACATTTATATGTTTCTCACCTAGTCTTACTAATTGAAGATGTATTTTTTTATTCATTTCTACGCATTGCAATTAACTAATAGAGGTTATTTTGTAGGGAAAATGCATTGTGGATATTTTCTATGCCGCCTCCGCACGGATCCTCAGGTACTTACGTTAATTCACCAACTTTGAAACAGAAACTTATTTATCCCATGGCGAAGCAAATGTTTTTGGAAGAGTTTCAGGCTCGGAATTCTGGCATGTACTTTTATTTTGTCACGCTATCGTTAATCTGCAAGTAGAACATCGTACATCCCCAACTATTTGAGAGCAGTAGTCTAATCTGGGCCTACCTATCCCTCTTTTTATTTCTATCTCAGACTCTACCACGTTGCGAAATATTCCTTCGTGCATCGAAAAGTTTTTCCCTTTTATTATTATTATTTTTTATTTAATTTATATTTATGTATCGCAGACTGGGCGCTGTCCGCCATCGTTAATCTGCAAATTATCGCCAACAGATTCACCCCCCCCCCCCCCCCCCGCAAGTTGGCTAGTCGTATATCGTACATACTGGGTGTTATTTAATTATAGTCCAATACAACTTTGTTCGATAAAATTTCATCGTTGTGTAGGTACATACAGGGCGTTATATTCCCGTAAACATTTTCAATGTAATTTCATCATGTCAGGATGTACAGGGTCTGTTGTGTTGTCCAATAAAGATAATACGCAACAGTGTTTTATTTAACCACATTTATTAAATACCAGGGTTAATTGATATGTTTCTCACCTAGTCATATACCAATAAATTGACGTGACACTTTTGATTCATATCTACAAATGTATTGCAACGAACTAATAGAGGTTATTTTCTAGGTAAAATGCACGCAGGTAATTTAGTATGCCGCCCCCGCACGGTACGTAAATTCATCAACTTTGAAACAGAAACGTATTTATTCCATCGTGAAGCAAATGTTTTTGGAAGGGTTTCAGGAGCGAAATTCTGGTATGTGCTTTTATTTTGTCACGCTATCGTTAGTCTGCAAGTAGAACATCGCACATCCCCAACTATTTGAGAGCAGTAGTCTAATCTGGGCCTACCTATTCCTCTTTTTATTCCTATCTTAGACTCTAGTACGTTGCGAAATATTCGTTCGTGTCTCGGTTTCTGTTTATTATTTTTTATTTAATTTATATTTATGTGTTGCAGGCTGGACGCTGTCCGCCATCATTAATCTGAAAATTATCGTCAACTGATTCACCCTGCAAGTTGGCTCGTTGTATAGCGTACATACGGGGCGTTATTTAATTATAGTCCTTTGTCCGATAAGATCTCATCGTTTCGCAGTACTTACATACAGGGTATTATATTCCAGTAAACATTTTCAATAAAATTGCATCATGTCAGGACATACAGGATCTTTTGTGTAATATGTTCCAATAAAGATAATACGCAACGGCTCGTCGTATATCGTACATACAGGGTGTTATTTAATTATAGTCCAATACCCCCCCCCCGCAAGTTGGCTAGTCGTATATCGTACATACAGGGTGTTATTTAATTATAGTCCAATACAACTTTGTTCGATAAAATTTCATCGTTGTGTAGGTACATACAGGGCGTTATATTCCCGTAAACATTTTCAATGTAATTTCATCATGTCAGGATGTACAGGGTCTGTTGTGTTGTCCAATAAAGATAATACGCAACAGTGTTTTATTTAACCACATTTATTAAATACCAGGGTTAATTGATATGTTTCTCACCTAGTCATATACCAATAAATTGACGTGACACTTTTGATTCATATCTACAAATGTATTGCAACGAACTAATAGAGGTTATTTTCTAGGTAAAATGCACGCAGGTAATTTAGTATGCCGCCCCCGCACGGTACGTAAATTCATCAACTTTGAAACAGAAACGTATTTATTCCATCGTGAAGCAAATGTTTTTGGAAGGGTTTCAGGAGCGAAATTCTGGTATGTGCTTTTATTTTGTCACGCTATCGTTAGTCTGCAAGTAGAACATCGCACATCCCCAACTATTTGAGAGCAGTAGTCTAATCTGGGCCTACCTATTCCTCTTTTTATTCCTATCTTAGACTCTAGTACGTTGCGAAATATTCGTTCGTGTCTCGGTTTCTGTTTATTATTTTTTATTTAATTTATATTTATGTGTTGCAGGCTGGACGCTGTCCGCCATCATTAATCTGAAAATTATCGTCAACTGATTCACCCTGCAAGTTGGCTCGTTGTATAGCGTACATACGGGGCGTTATTTAATTATAGTCCTTTGTCCGATAAGATCTCATCGTTTCGCAGTACTTACATACAGGGTATTATATTCCAGTAAACATTTTCAATAAAATTGCATCATGTCAGGACATACAGGATCTTTTGTGTAATATGTTCCAATAAAGATAATACGCAACGGCTCGTCGTATATCGTACATACAGGGTGTTATTTAATTATAGTCCAATACAACTTTGTTCGATAAAATTTCATCGTTGTGTAAGTACATACAGGGTGTTATGTAATTATATTCCGGTAAACATTTTCAATACTAGGTTTCTGTTTATTATTTTTTATTTAATTTATATTTATGTGTTGCAGGCTGGACGCTGTCCGCCATCGTTAATCTGAAAATTATCGTCAACTGATTCACCCTGCAAGTCGGCTCGTTGTATAGCGTACATACGGGGTGCTATTTAATTATAGTCCTTTGTCCGATAAGATTTCATCGTTTCGCAAGTACTTACATACAGGGCGTTATATTCCAGTAAACATTTTCAATAAAATTGCATCATGTCAGGACATACAGGGTCTTTTGTGTAATATGCTCCAATAAAAATAATACGCAACAGTGTTTTATTTAACCTTCTCACATTCACAGAAGCTGAACGCTGCCGCCAACTTGGCTGCTCGGTGGCGGCCATCTTGGGTGACGTAGCAGTAGCGGTTTGGGTGCGTATCGCGAAAGCGCCCACATGTGACGTCAAGGTTGCTCCGTCTCGGTTACGCCATACTCAAACCACCGCGGAAGGGGGGTTGAGGGGGGGCTGGCTTTGACATAGGGGCCAGCTGTCTGTAACCAATAGTAATCGCGGCGAAATAACTGTTTATTCCGATTCTCCTCACATGCGCTACTTACGTTCCTTATGAGTTAAAGCCTATTTGGCACTAACGTTAGGGCCGGTATAACAACATAATATACTAAACTGTGTTTTAGTCATCGTTCCTTCGAGAAAGAGTGGAACAGACAAAGATATTGCTCGTGTTTTATTAACGTTGCGCTGGTGCAAACGCTGGCGCCTGCGTGGACGCTGACGTCATAATTGCGTCAACTTGGATGTAGGCCCGGGATACGGGACCACGATTAACATTGATTCTCCCGTAAGAGCTCGATTTGGGGGGCAAAAAGGCATAAAATGCAAAATTGCGGGTGTTTTATTTACCTTTTCCGGATTTCCCAGGGTGGGAGCTAGAGCTTTGACGTAAGGGCCGACGCGAACGCCGGCTGTGGCGTTGATGGTACAAACCTGTTGCAGGAACTGACCGCTCTCCTGTAGTCAACACGCGCACACAGATAAGTTCTCTGAGACTGCGGGCGGCGGTGCTGAATTTATGTCTGTCGAATCCCACTTAGGGTTGCTCTCTAGCGGGGCGAAGGCTTAAGGACTGGGGCCATTCTACCACGACGTTGCAGGAATCTGCCTTACCGACATGAGGCAGTGTGACCTACCAGTGGTGGCTTTCGGGTAGCAAAAGGATCCGTTAGGATTCGAACTAATCCGCGATTACTAATGAAAACAAGGGAATAATAGCAGACATTGGCAAAACCAAGTTGGGAACCACAAACAAAGTAGTTTGGCAAAACCTAGATGGGAAACCACAAGTAATTGGCGAAACCTAGTTGGGATCCGTATGTTAAGTGAATTGGCAAAACCTAGTTGGGATCTACAAGTCATTGGCAAAACTTGGTTGGGATTTGCAACAAAAGTAGTTTTTTAGCTCTTATGGGAGAATCAATGTTAAATGTGTCCGTGAAGTCTCATAGCTTATCTACTTTCGAAGTAGGAAAGACTGATGAAGCATATAAAATAATTAGGAGAAATTTCAGAGAAATTGGATCTAGTACCAAAAACATTAGAAATGAGGCAGGAGATATCCTAATCGGAAGCGGGGAGAAGGCAGATAGGTGAAAAGAATATTTAGGAAACTTATATGCGGGACAGGAAGTGCAAGATATATTAGGAAGCGAAAGCAGTGTAGAGGGGGATAACCTAGGGAGTCCTATAATGAGAGAAGAGTTTGAGATAGCACTAAAAAGTTTAAGGAATAATAAAGCACCAGGTATAGAAGGCTTGCAGGCAGAAATCTTAAAGTGCGCAGGTCATGAGGTAATAGATCGTTTGTTTAAATTAGTTAGTCGCATATACCTGACAGGCGAGATTCCAGAGGATTACAAACGGAACATCATAGTAGCTTTGCCAAAAAGAAAAGGCGCGGATAGATGCGAAAATTTTAGAACCATCAGTTTAACTTCCCATGCGTCAAAAATTTTAACTAGAATTGTGCAAAGAAGGATGGAGAAAAAGGCGGAAGAAATATTAGGAGAAGATCAGTTCGGATTTAGACGAAATAGAGGAACGCGCGAGGCCATTCTAGCTTTACGAGTAATTATAGAAAAAACGATAGAAAAGAGAAAGAGTGTCTATATAGGATTTGTAGATTTAGAAAAAGCCTTCGACAATGTAAAATGGGGGAAGATGTTCCAAGTGCTGAGAAAGGTAGGGATGAAATACAGGGACAGAAGAATAATACATAATCTCTACAAAGAGCAAAAGGCAGTTATAGAATGTGAGCAGGAACGACGGGAAGTAGATATCCGGAAGGGAGTGAGACAGGGATGTGCATTGTCACCTCTAGTTTTCAACTTATATATCGAAGATGCGATTAATATTGTTAAGGAAAGAACAGCCTCAGGGATCAATGTACAGGGCCAAACTATTAACATGCTCAGATTTGCGGATGATATAGCAGTGTTAGCATCTAGCAAAGAAGAATTAGGAGCGGCTTTGAATGAAATGGAAGCAGTTTTGACACAGGGCTTCGGCATGAAAATCAATAAAAAGAAAACAAAAATTTTGGTATGTAGGGGGTGTGAAAATAGAACTAAAATGGAAATACAAATTGGAAATGAGAAGATAGAGGAGGTCGCGGATTTCTGCTACTTAGGAAGTAAAATAACTCAAGACGGTAGGAGCACTAAAGATATAAAACAAAGAATGGCGCAGGGCCGAGTTGCGTTTAACAAAAAGAAACAACTGTTATGCTCGAGAACGGTTAATACAGAGACTGGGAAGAGACTCTTAACGTCGTATGTATGGAGTACGGCATTATACGGGTGCGAAACTTGGACAATAGGAGAAGCGGATAGAAAAAGAGTAGAAGCGTTTGAAATGTGGTGCTACAGACGCATGATGAAGATACCGTGGATAGATAAGGTTAGCAATAGGGAAGTATTAGAAAGAGTTGGGGAAAAGCGAAAGGTATGGAAAACAATAAAGAGTAGGAGAGATAGGATGGTAGGACACCTTCTAAGACACGAAGGAATAGTTCGTGACATACTAGAGTCAGAGATAGGAATAAAAAGAGGTAGGGGTAGGCCTAGATTAGACTACTGCTCTCAAATAGTTAGGGATGTAGGATGTTCTACTTTTAGGGAAATGCGTAGGTTAGCTCAGGATAGAAAAGAATGGAGGTACGCGTCCAACCAGTCCTCGGACTGAGAACCTTATGATGATGGTTCATTCCGTAATGCTAATGTTAGAACGAATGTTAGAATCTAGTTTTGTCATCTGAAATCCATTTTGCATGATCCATGGCTCAAAATTCGGTGCAGTCCAGTACTTGAGGCACTTCTCTATGTTGTTTGCAGATATATAATCTACTAAAACCTGTAGGGTTATGGAAACCTGCATCAATCATCAAATTTATTCATTTATCTGTCTGTGATGACTTTCGTTTTCAAGTACTTATAACAATTCATTTTTCTTCCTTTATTTTTAGACTCCTAAAGCACATGCTCGAGCACATGTATTATATTTAGATTTGATTGCTGTTCATATGTTTACGATAATTGTTAATTGTCATATTTATCTTTCGGGTTATGTGTCTTAGGTCCTCTTTATCTTGTGCCATTACCACTCGATCGTTGGGGAAGTACAGAATTCCATTTATAGGCTTGTTGTGTAGTATAGGCGTAAGCCTTTTGTTTCTATTTGTTTTTATTGTGCACTTTATTAGCAAGTAAAATCAAGAATTAATTATTACACAATCATTAAAATTTAGCGATAGGGAAAAATTCTAAACAATGCATGTTATATCTATTGTAAAGTACCTATATGTAACTCGCATCATTAAAAATGTATATATTCTGTTTCACAATGCAAGGTCGCTAGTTCTTTTCGACGACCTTGACGGACAAATTAACCCACTCTTCTTATTCGCTTTTTCGGTCGGCCACTTTCTTTCCTTATTAGTGTCAACGAATTAATCTTATCCGCGGATGCCGAATTAACTTTCGTACGAAATATTTGTGCCATACCCGAAGCGTCTGTCGGAATAAAAAAATGACCAAATGCCTTAATTACTTCGGAGAGATAAGGAATTTGTTATTGTTGCTCGAGTACATTCCTGCCGACATAGTACAAAATAAATTGTTTTTTGTTGTGTGGGATGACCTTCACTTGCGACCATACGCTTATTTTAGACGGTTTCACACAACATGTAATTTGTTTAAATACCAAGTTTACTTTAGTTACTTGGTACAGCTAAATACGTCACATTTTCATCCTAATTTTATTGAGCGATGCACGTTTATCGTTTTCGTAGTAAAAATATACGGTTTAAAAACAAAATATGAAAATTGTCAAGCTGTACATACAATACGTAAACATACTTAGGTACATTTAAATATTGTGGCATATCCTAAAAATAACCGTAAGTACCAAACGTAATGATTTACAGCTGTGAAGGTAGGTAGGTATTTGCGTTTTTAAAAAGCTGTCGCAGACTGTGCTCCCAAAACATTTAGTTCACAAAATTCTACTCGTATTATGCAGTCCCCGAATTGCATTTTGACACGAAAAAAGAAAATCAGTTCACATTCATTTCGTTTAATTATGAGTGTTAAAAAGCAAATACGTTACCCTCTACGTTAAAATACTAAAGATATGCACTTAACTTTTATAAATAGGTACATCGTGTTTAATAACATTTACTTTACGGGTGAAATTTGTTCTCATTTTAGCTAAGTAATCACATTCTGCGACAGGCAAATCAAGACCGAAAGTGATTGATGACAAAATAAACGTGGGTAGTCACGAAAATCCATTTTCCACAAAGTTTTCTTTCTAATGCCGAGGGCTTACTTTTCTGACAAATTACACAGCTACATAATAGGTAAGTGGCAACCTCGGTGGAAACCTATTCAACGAAGAACGCTAGGCTAGAAGGGAAGTGCCAGAGGGGAATCGGGCCGATTCTCCATATTTCGCGCGTAGGAAATGCGGCGCGCTCAAAATGTATCATGTCATAACTCCCTCAAAAATTGTCTTAACGAGTTGCAATTTTTTAAAAATTATTTCTTAAACTGTCAGGATGCTCACGAAATCTTTCAAATTGCAATTACATAATTACTTTTCATTTCACTTTGCGATTTTCGAGACGTTGTCTTTCTGGTGCAGTGGAATTTTCACCTATTGAGGAACTATGCTCATTTTTAGAATTTGGACAAACTTCGGTTGATACCCTAAACTGCTTCGTTCTGGAACAGCAGCAACACTGTTCTATTCTACCTGTATACAACTCCCTCGACAACTCCTATGTGGTACCTACTATGCTGTCTCTATTGGACGATTCGTTTCTGTCACGAGAGAATTTGCATAGCCTTTGCCTTTAACAAAGTGTGACGTTTTTAATTATACATTCGCTCAGTCTATTTGGAACTTGGAACCTTTAATTAAAATAATCAAGCATGAAATTCAAAGTCACTTTACATCCTACACTTGTAGACAATCTTAATTAAAAAATATAAACAATTCAGTTTTGGAAAAGTCTGACTCATCACCGCCGGTGTGAAATGTTTTCTTCGTGCTAATTTCCTTCCCTACCTACGCTTATTGTTATTAATAATGGTAGTAAGAGAGATAGTAAGATTTAATCTAGCCGCCATCGCCAGTGTATATCCCTTGTACCGTTTGTAAAGCTTACAAAGAAGGTATCCTACTGTTAGTTTTTAAACTACATATATATACATTTATAATACACAAGGTGTGAGATTTATTTTTAGGGGCATCTGTTTCCGTTTACTCCAACCAGAATGCACAATTACATTTTTATTTCATAGCATGGAAGCAAGCTGAGACCGAGGATGAGATTTCAAATGTCTGTAATGCCTTTCAAATATTTGATTTGTCACTTGACAAGCTACCTGCATTCCCACTGTGTTCCAACCAGAGGAAGTTATAATGCATTAGTTTATTTTTTGCAACATAAGTAAACGAAGACTTGTAGTCAACGTCCTATTATATAACCGACAATCCACGATAAATCGAAAGTGTAATACCTACTTAGTTTACCTGTACACCGAGCTGTACACCAAACATACGGAAAACAAAAATGCAGGCTACGTTCTCGAGTCATTTGTCAGAGAAATCACAACTAAAATGATTTTGATGAATCAAAACTTCAAGCGTGGGTGGATACCTGACGAAACTTTATTACATACCCAACTAATCGAACTTAGATCACTGGTACGTTAACTTCCGGTTCAGCTTTTCCGGTCAATTGAGGTGGAAGGGTCGTGATTCTCGTTATGCCTCGCAGATTAGAATAACGCATGCTAGATTATTTATTACGGTCCCTGTTTTAAAGGTACTGAAAATACCTAGGTACATCAAAAGAAATTCACTGATGTGCGCCGTCAATTATCAACTGCAGCGCCATTTTGCTAATAAAAATGCTTATTTAGCTGCCAAAAATCTTGTTTGATAAATGTCAAAATCTTGATTCAGGATAAGCCTCGGCAAAAACACGTCAAATTTAATCCAGGAAAATTAGCAGAACGCTCTTATTTTTTGTTGCAAATTTAATTGCAAACATTTTCCGTACTAGTAGATATACTTATCGAAAACAAAATGGTTCAGCAGATAAATAAACTGATTTGAATTTTTGGGTTAATACCTATGGCGATTTCGTGTTTAATTTTCCTGGACTATTTGGAGTATTATCAGATATTTTAGACTTTAGAGAAATAGTGAATTAGAATCAGGGTTAGATAATTTTGGACAGTGTGTTTTTAGGTATCTTCCCGTTTCGTGCGTTTTTGGGTTTCTACCTGTTTTCGTGCCGATTCGAGCGTCAAGAATTTACTGAGTAATTAAGTAGTGCCAGTTCGTGCGTTGCACAACAATATCCTTTACTTTGAATATGTTGTACCTATTGCAATAAAGGCATGTAAAACGTACTGCTTTTTTTTATAGTTGCCCGTCACTGAATATGGCCAAAAAAGGGGTTCCGCGGCCCACTATTTCCGGTCTGTGGGCAAACGAAGCGAGCAATGCGAGCGGAGCGTTTAGGTCTCCCCCCCACACACACACACACAAAAACATTAACATTTGAAAACAATAGGAGAGAAATCAACATACACTTCCGCATTGAAGTCTAGTTATGTATTAACAGCGTTGAGTTGTAAAGATAAACTCGAATTAGTGGCTTACTGCATTATCAGCAGGTCAGCGCACGAAACGGCACTCAAACCAGAGGTTTGGGACGACGCACGAAACGGGAAAATTTTCATCGACGCACGAAACGGGAATTCACGAAATGGGACTAAACCGTGTTTTAACCACTGTTTTTTTTGGTCATTTGCCTATGTCCTGGTCAAAAAGGTATTTTGACCACTGGTTAAATTTGAAAATGGTAACGTCGAGGTAACGTACAATAAACTCATTAAAATAGGCTGAAAAATATGTTAGGTCAAAAAGGTTTCAAAAATGGGAAAGATTTAATGATACAATTGGATATCTTTTAATTCACATAATGGTTAATCAAATTGCTCATCAGCTGATTCTGAATGGCCATCCTCGGGGCGAATTTAACAAAACTCAAGGAACAGCAATTTATTAGGCTTCGAAAGCGTCCAAGTACAGTCTCGAAAATGCTGCTGGTATGGTATGGTACTTCGTACAGCCGAGAGTACGACACTATACTCAAAATTTAGGGCATAGATAAAATCATAGTCGGCCCACAAATCTATCCGAAGAACTTCCAAACGAAGAAATGCTTCCGAGTGTGCTTCTAAATCGTCCATCCCAAATATCGATGGACTAATTTGAGGACTATATTTAATTCCAGAACAAACGGACTTAAAGCCAGGTAACTCCTGCGCAACATATTCAAATTTTGATTTTTACACATAGGTACATAATTATAAAATAGAGCATGGATACCTCGATGGATACGAAAACACAAAATTGCTGTTGTCATGTTCCTGGATTTATTTTGTCTTCAACATCTTCAACGCTTATTAACGAAACTCAGGGTGAAACTTTACCCAATAAGGGTATTATTTACTTTACTGATCCAATTACGACTTTGGCTTGATTACGGCAATTCCTGGAGCAATCTGTTTCTTCTTCGAGGCTTGCTGTTTTTACGTATCCCTTGGGAATTGTAGCAGCAGGTGTTTTGGCTCTTGCCTTGTTCAATATGCATTGAAACGATAGACCGTCAAAGCTATCATCTCCACCGAAAAGGCACTAAGCATCTCAAATACACCGCAAAAGGTGGCGTTGATAGTGGGCCACTCTGAACAGGGTGTGTCTTCGGGCTGATAGTTTTCAACTTCAAACTGCTCCTTAAATGAACAGTCACACAGGTAGGTAGGTATAAATCAAAATGACATAAGAACGTGAATGTCAATGTCACGCCGGTAACCACTGAACGATGGCTGTCGCCCTGTCGCCAGTATCCGTCAAATTTATGTTCGGATGTTTGATTATTCTGGTAATTTATAAACCAGTTCTTATATTAGGTGTTCTTGAAGATAACATGTTCGGGCGTAATATTAAAATATAATAACACGCTTTTTAGTTCAAATGTGTCAAGAAAGCTTCTAGGAGGACAATGGGTTATTCAGGAAAAGCTTTTAGCATTTCTTGGAAGTAACTACACTTTGTTCTTCAGGTAAATTTGTCACATTAATAAACTACTTACCTACGGATAAAAGAAAGCAAGGAATAAGCAAACGGTAGGTACCTACTCGAGAACTAGCCTAATTCATTCCCGTTAAAGCAAAGAGGCTGACACAATAACAAAGACCTGTAACAGCCGCCGAAATCTACCTGCCCCAACTTATCTACCCACCATAATAAAAAACCGAAGTAGCAAACAAGATTTAGGTAAATGGAGTCAACTGAAATGAGATACATTGCACATTGGTGAACCGCATAATACCTACATTTTATTCAAATTTCACTCTCGTAATACACGTAACTTACCTTCAATGCAAACGACGTGATCTCGTATTTGCTGTGCAACTAATCCATCAGGTATCAAATCGATGAAATCGTAAATAGCATAAATTGAAGGATGTACACTTTCGAACCGCTGTATTTCTTGTCTAATAGCTAAAGAATTGTTTAAAAAAGGTTGCAAATGTCCCCGCGAATTCATTGTGACATTTACGCAATTCCTATCACAATTATTTATTATTAATGCACTTTGTTATTAGTTGTTTTGTTTACACCTTTGCACGAAAACCACCAACACACTTCCATGGTGAGGATTTATTCGCCGAATACTCGAACATTGTACTTAATACCGATTTTAGTCACAAGAAAAGAGTACATAACATAACTGTTAATAACAATAAAACATTTTAGACTGAAGAGGTTATGGCAAAACTTCTTTCACTCCCACTGTCGCGAACTCCATTTATGTTTTTGTACACGCAGCGCGCAATCGATGTCTTCCGGAACTATCTGATAGGACGATGCGCAAAGAATAGGAAACTGCCAGCGGATTACAGATCGCATAACAAGTTTCTAGAGAATTGTCACCTCCCGCCATCAGACGGTGACACAATAAAGCTGCAACCAGGAAAATAGGAATCTTTAAACTTCTGAAGGTTTGATTAACCCTGTAATTAAACTTTTCTAATATTTATTGCAGCTGTGATATATTTAGGTCGTTAAAAATCAACCTGTTTTAAAAATTCAGAAATACATAAATAATATTACAACACGGGTTTGCAGTTATTAGGTATAAAACCGAGTATAAAACAAAATTAGAACATAGGTATTTCAAAAGCGTAGATATAATTTTAATTTTTCATTTGATTTGCTTTAACAATATTGAACCATTATATTTGAATACAATGGCTGAACCTAAAAATATCAATCTGATTAACGTTGACGCGAAAAATTTCGAAATTGTGCCACTTACAAATTTGAAAATGTGGTTATTCTATTTTCTACACAAGAAAAATTAGACGAGACCTATCCCTCATATTCGTTTGTCTAAACGCTAAGAGCGAGAATTTTCTTTTGTCTCCAACCGTCAAATTATACGTTCATTACTTGTGCATTTGCGAACGCACAATAAATGTTCATTATTCAGTGGTCATTGAATAATGAACCATTATTATTCAATGGACTGCAAAATGATTACAAAAAACTGTAGACCACTGGTTTCGCCCTTGTGGGACTCATCAGTGCAGTGCTTTCTGCATTCATTTTAGTTTTATTTTCTGTTGGAGGGCAGAGTATGCATACACAACGCTATGCACGTGAGTGTTACAAAAATTTAAGCAGATTTGGTGCCAAACAAAGTGGTGAAACCAGGTTACTGTTTAGAGTTCATGTAATTTAACTCAAAATAACGAAAGCAACGTTTGCAATAGTGCAACCAGTCATATCATTTTAAGAATTTTCGTTTAGTTCTCGGCATAAAGCGACTAAGAAGTTTAAGTTACGCCCCTTTTTTTGGCGCCAAATGGTAACACAAACATCTGCTTTGTTATTCCTCCTCTCTTCTTCCCTCCAATAAACTTTTAAACAAACAAATGTTTGCCCTCCAGCTGACAATTGTGTGACGACATTCTAAATAATGATCTATAGAACACATCATCATAAGGTTCTCAGTCCGAAGACTGGTTGGACGCGTACCTCCATTCTTTTCTATCCTGAGCTAACCTACGCATTTCCCTAAAAGTAGAACATCCTACATCCCTAACTATTTGAGAGCAGTAGTCTAATCTATAGAACACGTAACCTACGATTTTGAAATATATTACTCTATCTCAAATTTAGAAATATAGTTTTGGTAGTTTCAATAAAAATTTGGGTCAAGAAATAATCTCAAAAATCACAAGTTCAATAAATAGGGAAATAATTAATTTTCTTGTTTATTTCCCAAACTCGTTGCCGTTTGTGGCAACAAATTTTCGGAAACGAACCCTGTTAGGTTAGATGAAATAGGGAAACAAAGATATAAGGCGATCAAGTGGGAAATTATTCGGAAGTGTAGGAAAGCGAAAGAGCAATGGATCGATAATAAATGCAAAGAAGTGGAAGATAAGTTCGAAATAGGAAAGACTGATGAAGCATATAAAATAATTAGGAGAAATTTTAGAGAAATTGGATCTAGTACCAAAAACATTAGAAATGAGGCAGGAGATATCCTAATCGGAAGCGGGGAAAAGGCAGATAGGTGGAAAGAATATTTAGGAAACTTATATGCGGGACAGGAAGTGCAAGATATATTAGAAAGCGAAAGCAGTGTAGAGGGGGATAACCTAGGGAGTCCTATAATGAGAGAAGAGTTTGAGCTAGCACTAAAAAGTTTAAGGAACAATAAAGCGCCAGGTATAGATGGCTTGCAGGCAGAAATCTTAAAGTGCGCAGGTCAAGAGGTAATAGATCGTTTATTTAAATTAGTTAGTCGCATATACCTGACAGGCGAGATTCCAGAAGATTACAAACGGAACATCATAGTAGCTTTGCCAAAAAGGAAAGGCGCGGATAGATGCGAAAATTTTAGAACTATCAGTTTAACTTCCCATGCGTCAAAAATTTTAACTAGAATTGTGCAAAGAAGGATGGAGAAAAAGGCGGAAGAAATATTAGGAGAAGATCAGTTCGGATTTAGACGAAATAGAGGAACGCGCGAGACCATTCTAGCTTTACGAGTAATTATAGAAAAAACCATAGAAAAGAGAAAGAGCGTCTATATAGGATTTGTAGATTTAGAAAAAGCCTTCGACAACGTAAAATGGGGGAAGATGTTCGAAGTGCTGAGAAAGGTAGGGATGAAATACAGGGACAGAAGAATAATACATAATCTCTACAAAGAGCAAAAGGCAGTTATAGAATGTGAGCAGGAACGAAGGGAAGTAGATATCCGGAAGGGAGTGAGACAGGGATGTGCATTGTCACCTCTAGTTTTCAACTTATATATTGAAGATGCGATTAATATTGTTAAGGAAAGAACAGCCGCAGGGATCAATGTACAGGGCCAAACTATTAACATGCTCAGATTTGCGGATGATATAGCAGTGTTAGCATCTAGCAAAGAAGAATTAGGAGCGGCTTTGAATGAAATGGAAGCAGTTTTGACACAGGGCTACGGCATGAAAATCAATAAAAAGAAAACTAAAATTTTGGTATGTAGATGGAGTGAAAATAGAACTAAAATTGAAATACGAATAGGAAATGAGAAGATAGAGGAGGTCGCGGATTTCTGCTACTTAGGAAGTAAAATAACCCAAGACGGTAGGAGCACTAAAGATATAAAACAAAGAATGGCGCAGGGACGAGTTGCGTTTAACAAAAAGAAACAACTGTTATGTTCGAGAACGGTTAATATAGAGACTAGGAAGAGACTCTTAAAGTCGTATGTATGGAGTACGGCATTATACGGGTGCGAAACTTGGACAATAGGAGAAGCGGATAGAAAAAGAGTAGAAGCGTTTGAACTGTGGTGTTACAGACGCATGATGGAGATACCGTGGATAGATAAGGGTAGCAATAGGGAAGTATTAGAAAGAGTTGGGGAAAGGCGAAAGGTATGGAAAACAATAAAGAGTGGGAGAGATAGGATGGTAGGACACCTTCTAAGACACGAAGGAATAGTTCGCGACATACTAGAGTCAGAGATAGGAATAAAAAGAGGTAGGGGTAGGCCTAGATTAGACTACTGCTCTCAAATAGTTAGGGATGTAGGATGTTCTACTTTTAGGGAAATGCGTAGGTTAGCTCAGGATAGAAAAGAATGGAGGTACGCGTCCAACCAGTCTTCGGACTGAGAACCTTATGATGATGAATATTTATTGCAGCTGTGATATTTAAGGTCGTTAAAAACCAACCTGTTTTAAAAATTCAGAAATACATAAATAATATTACAACACGGGTTTGCAGTTATTAGATATAAAACTTAAAACCGAGTATAAAACAAAATTAGAACATAGGTATTTCAAAAGCGTAGATACAATTATTGTAGAATGTAGAACACGTAACCTACAATATTATTTTGAAATGTGTTACTCTACCTCAAATTTAGAAATATAGTTTTAATAGTTTCAATAAAACCTTGGGTCAAGAAATACTCTCAAACATCAAGAGTTCAATAAACAGGATATGATTTTCCTGTTTATTTCCCAAGTTGTGTATGGGTTCCTTTCTTCATTTTTCTTAGTATGTATGTACCAAAATGAGGAAATATTATTTTTTGCTTTGCTCTTTTCCAAAAATGGTACAATCAAATTTCAGCAGAAGAAATCGTGAAAATTATTATAGCTTATTATTATTATATAGCTAACCGGACATAGAGTGAAGACCTTCAATGCCTTTGTTCCTCAATTGATTATAACGAATGTTTTATAACAGATATTTCTAAAATCATAGAAACAATAAAATAGAAATGTGCGTTTCATGGTT
Source organism: Xestobium rufovillosum (assembly GCA_963966045.1). Taxonomy (NCBI): domain Eukaryota; kingdom Metazoa; phylum Arthropoda; class Insecta; order Coleoptera; family Ptinidae; genus Xestobium; species Xestobium rufovillosum. Next base: position 37,596,545 of record OZ014496.1, read on the forward strand.
CAACTGCTACAGACAAAATGTCGCTTGCAGCACAATTTATAAGGACAGTTTTTGTTTTAGAAATCATTGGATATGCTTTCCAAATTTGTGATACACATGCTTTTTGTAAAAATCCTTTCGGTAAATTTCGTCCTTTTCCTGATTTTTTGGAAGCAGTGTTCTGTGATATAAACCATCATATGACTGTTCCGATACCAAAAAATTCACGGGTCAATCTCTTAAAACACTAGGAACATAAAACAATCTTTTATATATTTGGAAAACAAGTTATCTTGTGGTTTCTTTAACCTTTAGAGTTTATAGTGCAATTTGATACAATAAAAATAGCAATATTTTGTTGCCCAGTAGTTAAAACTGCGGTCGTTGGCCATCCACAGGTAGAACGGCAGTGGAAGCTGCTTAGCGGATTTTACCAGTTGCCAACAGGTGCGACAGGTGCGAAGTTGTGTGTATTTAGTACATTGTCTTATGTAGAGTAAGTAAATAAATTGTTTGTGAGCGATATAGTAATGACATTTGCTTATCTATGTAGAAAACTTAATGACTGTAGAGGCTCTTTTTGTTTATCATTTATTTTACAATACGTAATTCTTGATGAACTTGCAGATTGCTCTTTTAAGTATGTATCTCCAGAGGTAAAAACATATTTTCTTTAAAACTTTCCCCCATGTACACAGTACTTTTAATTCTAAATTTGGCAACCCACTTTTTTCTAATAATTATTGACGGTACTTTCGGTTCTTTCCATTAAAGAAATACTGTTTGTTTTTCTTGTGTAAATTTTTCCAAGAACATAAAAGTATAAGTAAACATAAATTGGGACAGTGGCGGTACTTCTTTTGAACAGACTGCTCTGTTTCCGCTTGTGTTGATTGAAATGTTGGCTAAATGTTAAAAATTCCAATTCCTGCAGTCTTCCCGGAACTTTCTGGTAGCAGTAGACCGGCCGGAGTCAGATTGACGATCTCCTCCGATTGTCAGTTGGGTGTTCTGATCACTGAGTTGCGGTCAGATTGGTTTTATTCGAATGATGATGTAAATTTAGTTTTGACAAGATTTCAAATGATTGTTGGTCTAATGGACACAGATCTCTTCTTACAGAAAATGCATTATTAATTAAAATTTATAGGTGCCTAATTCAAAAGTGAAACTGAGAATGTTCTAATATAACTGAAGCATTCGTCGCCACTGGTGCCCGACAAAAGTGATTCTGGCCTTGAGTAAATAACAAACTGCAATTAATTTGCAAACTTATGAAAAACAAGTGTATACCAGGTGTCCAGTAAATGTGTTCCGAAACATGCTCTATTCAGTGTATGTCCAACATGTAGGGGTTTTCTTGCTCGACATTTTTATTAGGCTTCATCATAAGGTTCTCAGTCCGAAGACTGGTTGGATGCGTACCTCCACTCTTTTCTATCCTGAGCTAACCTACGCATGTTAATAGTTTGACCCTGTACGTTAATCCCTGAGGCTGTTCTGTCCTTAACAATATTAATAGCATCTTCGATATATAAGTTGAAAACTAGAGGTGACAATGCACATCCCTGTCTCACTCCCTTCCGGATATCTACTTCCCTTCGTTCCTGCTCACATTCTATAACTGCCTTTTGCTCTTCGTAGAGATTATGTATTATTCTTCTGTCCCTATATTTCATCCCTACCTTTCTCAGCACTTCGAACATCTTCCCCCATTTTACGTTATCGAAGGCCTTTTCTAAATCTACAAATCCTATATAGACGCTCTTTCTCTTTTCTATCGTTTTTTCTATAATTACTCGTAAAGCTAGGATAGCCTCGCGCGTTCCCCTATTTCGTCTAAATCCGAACTGATCTTTTCCTAATATTTCTTCCGCCTTTTTCTCCATCCTTCTTTGCACAATTCTAGTTAAAATTTTTGACGCATGGGAAGTTAAACTGATGGTTCTGAAATTTTCGCACCTATCCGCGCCTTTCCTTTTTGGCAAAGCTACCATGATGTTCCGTTTGTAATCCTCTGGAATCTCGCCCGTCAGGTATATGCGACTAATTTAAATAAACGATCTATTACCTCTTGACCTGCGCACTTTAAGATTTCTGCCTGCAAGCCATCTATACCTGGCGCTTTATTATTCCTTAAACTTTTTAGTGCTAGCTCAAACTCTTCTCTCATTATAGGATTCCCTAGGTTATCCCCCTCTACACTGCTTTCGCTTTCTAATATATCTTGCACTTCCTGTCCCGCATATAAGTTTCCTAAATATTCTTTCCACCTATCTGACTTCTCCCCACTTTCGATTAGGATATCTCCTGCCTCATTCCTAATGCTTTTGGTACTAGATCCAATTTCTCTAAAATTTCTCCTAATTATTTTATATGCTTCATCAGTCTTTCCTACTTCGAACTTATTTTCCACTTCTTTGCACTTATTATCGATCCATTGCTCTTTCGCTTTCCTACATTTCCGAATAATTTCCCACTTGATCGCCTTATATCTTTGTTTCCCTACTTCATCTAACCTATTTTTATATTTTCGCCTTTCCTCTATTAGACTCACAATATGTTTTGTAATCCAGGGTTTCTTACTTTCATTCTGTTTATGACCCAAAATATCCCTAGCTGAGGAAACTAAACTATTTTTAATGCAATTCCATTCTTCCTCTATGTCCCTAACAATATTTTCGCCCGCGCCCTTTAGTACTTCGTTTGTCTTTTTCTCGAACTTATCGCGCGTATCATCATCTTTTAGTTTCTCTGGGTCAAGATACCTTCTTCCGCTTCGTTTTTTCAAAATCTTAAATTTAAGATTGGCCTTCATAACGACTATATTGTGATCACTATCTATATCTGCTCCTGGATAACTTCTACAATCCCTAACTTGATTTCTAAATCTTTGCCTAACAAGAATGTAATCTATTTGATATCTCCCTAGGTCTCCTGGCATCTTCCACATGTAGCGTCTCCTAACATGATGGTGAAATAGAGTGTTCGCGACCGTTAAGTTATGTTCATCGCAGAACTCTATCAGTCTAACTCCCCTATCGTTCCTATTGCCTAATCCAAAGGGACCAACTATTCCGCCCTCTCGCCCTGTGCCTACGACTGCATTGAAATCTCCTATAATTATTAAATTTTCGTGTCCTCTCGCAAAATCTAGCACATGTTCAATATCACTATAAACTGCCTCTACGACCTCATCACTGTAGTTAGAAGTGGGCATATACAGGGTGGTCACTTTTACAATGTACACCATTGGAATCTTCTAAACCCGAAGAGATTCAGAGTTGGTCAAATGGTAAGAAAGTTGCACATTTTCATGCTCTTTAAGGATCTGAAAAGAAATTCTGGATAGCTCTCGTTGTTCCTGAAATATCCTGAAAAAATTGAAATATTGCGTTTTCTTATTTCTTCCATATATTATTTATTACTCAAGCGAATGTGATGACCTTTGGCAGATTTACATAAGTGGGTATGGGCTTTCCACTGGATGTTTCAAAATTTGTCTAAGCCTACTACATCTTCAAGTTTTCATGGTCAATTTTTGAATTTCTTATGGGCGCCATATTGGATTTTCATAAGGTTGGATAGAGAAAAAAAATACAATTTCAACGATGTATCGCACATGGGTCATCTAACTTTCTGGAACACTAATTTCACTCCTTATCTACAAAATCTAGTTGCCATGATTATGAAAACTCAAAGATGTAGTAGGCTTAGACAAATTTTGAAACATCCAGTGGATAGCCCATACCTACTTATGTAAACCTGCCGAAGGGCATTACATTTGCTCAAGTAATAAATAATATATTGAAGAAATAAGAAAATGCAATGCTTCAATTCTTTTCAGGATATTTCAGGAACAACGAGAGCTATCCAGAATTTCTTTTCAGATCCTTAAAGGGCATGGAAAATGTGCACGTTTTCTGTAATTTGACCAACTCTGAATCTCTTCTGGTTTAGAAGACTCCAATGGTGTACATTGTAAAAGTGACCACCCTGTATACCTGTATTATTACTGTTTTTACAGGTTTCGAATCTAACCATAACTACCCTGTCACTTTGCTGTAAGAAATTTTCTACACTCTGTCCTACTTTTTTCCGCATAACAATTCCTACTCCAGAATTTCCTCCTACAGATCCTGTGTGTATTACTCTAAAATCTCCACTCCAGAAGTCTCCGGCTTCTGGCCATCGCACTTCACTAATACCTACTACGTCTAATGCTAACCTATCCATCTCAATTTTCAAATTCTCTAACTTTCCTACTTGTTTCATGCTTCTAACATTCCACGCTCCGACTCGTGAGATGTTACACTTATCATTTCTGATGACTCCCCCCGAAGCAGTCCCCGCCCGGAGATCCGAATGTGGGACTATTTTACCTCCGGAATATTTTACTCCAGAAGGTGCCATCATCATAAATTCGAAGTACGCTGTACTAGGGATAGAATAATGTGGTGGTTTCCCGTTGCCTTCCACATCGCAGTAGTGTGTATCGCAGTGCCATACCGACCCTCACGATCTCTGCCACTATGATTACTGAAAGAGCTGCTGCCCCCTTTCAGGGACTTGATTTAGTCTGGCTTCTCAAATAAAAACCTTTCAATATGGTTAAACCTATGGTTCCGCTCTTTAGATCATTGAAGCGCGCAAGCCATCCCACCTGTCCCAGTATTACTAGAACTGCGTCAAGGTACAAGTCCTTTGGGATAGTTTATTAGGCTTGCTATTAAAAAAAAAATTTGCCAAAGTTATTTTTGCTTTGTTAGGTACCAGTATTTTTATCGAAAATTTTGACATAAATGTGAGATGAAAGCAGTATCCAGAATATGGGCGAGCGAGTTGAAAAACGAAAAGTATTATTCAGAATACATGGCCGAGAAAAAAAATTTCTAAACCTCAAAACTATTTTTTTCAAATGGGACCAGTTGCTCGAATACTTCAATACTGCATGTTTAAAATGTGCATGGATAACCGCAGACCACTGGTTTCGTCCTTGTAGGACCCATCAGTACGGTGCTTTCCCTGCACACTCGATCCATGCAATAATATCTGATGTACTAATATGCTGCATAATATACTGACGAGCGTGCGTCAGATATAAGCAAGACCCAATTTATACCGAATTATACGGAAGAGATGAGTGGCTGAACCGTTCGAACAACTCCTCGGGCAAGTACCCCGCCAGGCATGGAATTATAATACACATATGCTACGGTTTTCTCTGAAAAAAAAAATATTTATCCATTTATTTTTGAAATGGTTGTTTCAATCTTAAATTATTTTATGCCATTTTGATCTTTTACTTATTGTTTACTTTAGAGAATTGGGAAAGCTCAATTTTATTAAAACCATTTTGGCCTGTCTCTGCTAGTTTTTGAAATATTTCGAATGATTTTTAAAAGAATATTGGAATATTGGAAACTAATTTCTCTAGACTCTGTATAAGAACTCATTAATTCCCATAATTATGAACCAACCTTACGTTTTTGCTTTTTGTGCTTCTTGGGAAATATAAGTATTATGTTAATTTATTTAATAAAAAGTGCAGTCAAGAACAAATTGCGACAGTATTCATTTCAGGGAATTGAAAAATGTTTATATAAACATTGGGTATGCGCTTGACTGATATATTTTTGGCCTTATTACTTACTTTTAATTTGCCGATAATGATTATGTATTTCTTCATTTTCGATACTTATCAACTTATTATCAAACTCAATAATTTCTTTGACTATAGGACAACCAAAATGAAGAAATTATGTATCCTCTCTTTCCTGTCGCTCCTGCAATTGGTAACTTGTGCAGATCCAGCAATAGAAGATGAAGAAATTAGAGCGAGAGGTTATCTTCAACTTTTGGACAAGAAGGCTGCGGAAAGGGCGAATAAAGTGACCTTGGCTAGTTGGGCGTATGCAGCCAATATTACAGATGAAAATCTACAAAGGAAGGTAAAACAATCTATTGACCTTTAGATCCTCATATTATACCCACTAGCACTTACTGCAAAGATCGAATATTAGATTAGAGTACCTGCCTACTTTATGATTTTCAGCTTTTTAATAAAAATGTAATAAAGTAAGGAAGTTTTGTCAACAAAGGTGTACGTCACTAATCTTGACGTTCAGTAGATGTAATCTTTAAAATAATTATTTCAAGTATCAATTATTATAAAAGTGCTAAATATATTGAATCACTTTTTGCACTTCAAACGATGAACGTGAATGCAGTAGTAGCTCTGAAATTCAATCGCAAATTTAGAAATTTTCATGTCATTTTCATGATAAATCCACAGTAGGTACTTTGTAAATTTAGAGCAGATTATATTTCCTTAATAAAAAATCATTTGGGATTTTGATGTATCTAATTTCGAGGAAACACGTAGAAGTAACTGCAACCGATGAATTATGAGTCAAACAAATAAAAAAATATTTATTTAAAAGATTCTAAATTACACAGTAAAACTTCATGACCACCTGTCATTTAGAAACACCCTTCTATATATTGGTTGAGATCTTCATGTTGACAGTAATTGTTGTAAGTCACCCAAGCAGGGAATCCCATTTGGTCGTAGACAGTTCTGAAGCAGGCAACATCGTCTGTAATATCGTCATTCTCCAAGGCAGAACAGTCTACATTACATCCAGTTCCTGGTGGATAGCACCAATATAATTCGCTGATTTGGAAGATACCATGGTCTCCGCTGTTCCAGTTGACAGCTGCAGTGTTGTAGTTAGATTCGCGGTAGGCTATACAGACCCATGTAGCAACTTGATTGCGGGGAACCCCATAGTTATTGACGAGTGTCTGGGCTAGTTCGCACCTGCCGAAGACTTTCGCGTTTGCGAAAGTAAGGGTACACAAAAGAGCGATCAGTTGGAGGGCCTTGGAGTACATTTTTGAAAAATGTCTTGATTTACTGAGTGGTCTGGATATGTTACCGGTATTTATAGGATCTTAGGTTTATTGTTAGTTTGTATCATTCTTATCTTATCTGATTGCGAAGTTCAAGAAACACTTGAAGTTTACGAAATTTGTATTGTGAATCTTAAGTATGCGGGTAAAAATAAAAAATCTTAAAAAAGTGTAACTCAATGAAAAATTGCCAAATATGTAGAGATAAAATTAATTTGCAGTTGACCGTGAATTACGTCATGAACAATCTTGACGTTATTGCTTCTGTGTTTACAGTTGGATGTGGACGGTGCAGCAGCAAAGGAAATAAAAGAAGACTGGCTGGAAACTATCAAATTCAGGTGGCAGCAGTTTACAGACTTCGATTTACGGAGACAATTCAAGATTTATGCAGATTTGGGAGTAGCAGCTTTGTCGGAAGAAAAATTGATGGAACTTAACAAGATACTAGGAGACATGGAAAAGGTTTATTCCACTGCTAAGATATGCGACTTTAAAAATAGGACTAAATGTGATCAAGCTCTGGAACCAGGTAGGTGTTCTAAATATGAAGGCACTTCAAACAGATTGACGATTTGATATTGGTGATAGGTAATAAGGACCTTGTCTTTCAAAAAATAATTTCTCACTGGGAGCAAAAAACTCAATGACCATTTTTGGTGGTAGCAGTAATAAAGGCGCAAATTCTTTAATATTGCTAATCTTCTTTACTTCCTTTCAGAGTTAACAGAAGTATTCGCTAAATCCGAAGATCCCGAAGAATTGAAGTATGCTTGGGTAGAATGGAGAAATGCCGTGGGCCCTAAGGTGAAAGATTTGTTTCAAGAATACGTGAAGCTTCAAAATGAAGCGTCTGTAGCCAACAACTTCTCCAACACCGCTGATTACTGGCTAGATAAATATGAGGCTGATGACTTTAGGGAACAAATTCAGAGTCTGTGGGAGCAACTGAAGCCTTTGTATTTGCAAATCCACGGATACATTAGGCACAAACTTCGACAAAAATACGGTGATGAAGTTTCTGAAAAGGGACCCATTCCAGCCCACTTGCTTGGTCAGTTTTATTTTCCGACTAAAAATTTCATTTGCTGCATGTACTTATATCTTAGGTAACATGTGGGCCCAGTCGTGGTCAAATGTTGCCGACTTCGCGTTACCATTCCCTGGTAAGGAGAAAATCGACGTAACAGAAGAAATGACGAAACAGGTAGGCAATAATTTCGGATATTATTTTTTTCATAATAATGACAAACTCAAATGATTTCCTAACTTAACGTCTCAAGAAACAATGTGACACCTATAATAGTTTAACGTCCTCTGAAAGCCACACCGCCTTATTGTCTCACCGATAACGGGTTTTCACAGAAAAAGGAAAATATTATCTCTTTAGCAATGGCTAATGCTTTTCTACTGATAAGATCTACAAAAAGTGTCTGACGTGTTATTATTGTTGTTTGAAAATATTCTCTAATTATAAACAAATATTGTGTTTAAAAACAATGACCCTTGAGGTAGGTAAACTACAGATTTTGCAAGCACTTGTCCAAAAAATATCTAGATTAGTCCAAATTTTTGTAACACAAAAATCTTTTTCTTTATGAAATTTCCTATATATCTCTGGACGGTTCAATGCACAATTAAATTCTTTATCAATTAAAACTATACTTCCCTATTTCTATCTTTGACGGTTTTTGAGTTTTAAACATTTTTTGGGTGAAATATTCAGAATTTCATCTCCAAATTCGTGGTGGTAGGCTATGCATCTTGAATCTAGTAACAAAAATGAAGAAAAATAAAAACAAGTTTACCATAATCCAGTTAAAAATCGCGAAAACTGAAGGAGAGGGTAAGAAACTGCTCCTAGAAGTGGGATAATCTGGAACGAAAATGGAGAGAAATAAGGATATACGAGTAGGGAAACGAAAGGACATAATCAGATTGGCTACATGGAATATAGGTCAGGCAAATTAGGGTTTGAATCGGAACTAATTAACCTAAAGCTAATTTTCTCAGGAAATGTAGTTAGTGGTATGTAATCTCTTCTGTGAAAAATCCCCAAAAATCCGAGTGTCTGAAGACCCTGAAAATTGCTTAAAATTATTATCTTTAAGGAAATTTTACGTTTCATTTTCATAACTTTATTTTGGTACACGCTTTGTTTATTTTATTATACAGAGTGGTCAAATTTTAAAGAGTAAGACCTCAGAAATTGATAGAACTCAAGAAAATAGTAGGAATATTCTTAATAAACATATTTTGAAAAATGCACAATTTCTAGGATACAAGCATTTATCTAATAATAATTATTATTATTCTACAAAAGTTTGTTTTCGTTATCACCAAAACAGCAGTTTTTGTAACATTGTTACACCACAATTCGCATCAGCAAGTTCTTGTGATTTATCATTTTGTTAAATAATATGGAAATGTAATTATTTAAATAATTAGAGGATGTCATGAAAATGAATTCTGGCCAATACCTATTATATGTATGTCAAGGTCAATGATAGGTGTACCACAAGGTTCTATTCTGGGACCTATTTTGTTTTCCATTTATGTATCTAATCTATACAGCTGTGTCGGGGGTTGTGGAGTGCATTGCTATGCAGACGATACTCAATTATATTACTCCTTTAATCCTTCAGATATTGTGCTTGCAAATTCCATCATTATATCTATATCTGCTCCTGGATAACTTCTACAATCCCTAACTTGATTTCTAAATCTTTGCCTAACGAGAATGTAATCTATTTGATATCTCCCTAAGTCTCCTGGCATCTTCCACGTATAGCATCTCCTAACATGATGGTGAAATAGAGTGTTCGCGACCGTTAAGTTATGTTTATCGCAGAACTCTATCAGTCTAACTCCCCTATCGTTCCTATTGCCTAATCCAAAGGGGCCAACTATTCCGCCCTCTCGCCCTGTGCCTACGACTGCATTGAAATCTCCTGTAATTATTAAATTTTCGTGCCCTCTCACAAAATCTAGCAGATATTCAATATCACTATAAACTGCCTCTACGGCCTCATCACTGTAGTTAGAAGTGGGCATATATACCTGTATTATTACTGTTTTTACAGGTTTCGAATCTAACCTAACCATAACTACCCTGTCACTTTGCTGTAAGAAATTTTCTACACTCTGTCCTACTTTTTTCCGCATAACAATTCCTACTCCCGAATTTCCTCCTACAGATCCTGTGTGTATTACTCTAAAATCTCCGCTCCAGAAGTCTCCAGCTTCTGGCCATCGCACTTCACTGATACCTACTACGTCTAATGCTAACCTATCCATCTCAATTTTCAAATTCTCTAACTTCCCTACTTGTTTCATGCTTCTAACATTCCACGCTCCGACTCGTGAGATGTTACACTTATCATTTCTGATGACTCCCCCCGAAGCAGTCCCCGCCCGGAGATCCGAATGTGGGACTATTTTACCTCCGGAATATTTTACTCCAGAAAGTGCCATCATCATAAATTCGAAGTACGCTGTACCAGGGATATAATAATGTGGTGGTTTCCCGTTGCCTTCCACATCGCAGTAGTGTGTATCACAGTGCCATACCGACCCTCACGATCTCTGCCACTATGATTACTGAAAGAGCTGCTGCCCCCTTCCAGGGACTTGATTTAGTCTGGCTTCTCAAATAAAAACCCCTCCAATATGGTTAAACCTATGGTTCGGCTCTTTATATCATTGAAGCGCGCAAGCCATCCCACCCGTCCCAGTATTACTAGAACTGCGTCAAGGTACAAGTCCTTTGGGAAGGTTGGGAAGGTTGCCTACTCAGTGAAATTAAAAGAAAAGGAACAACACAAAGGGGAAGCTATCTACATACAATGGTGTGGAAATACTTGTACACAAATGATAGTTGTTTATGCACCTGACACCGGGAGAGGGAAAACAGAGAGAAGATGTTTCTATGAAAAACATCAAGAGCAAAAAACAGGATTTCAAACAACGAGAGAATAATTATCATGGGAGACCTTAATGGACGTATAGGAAATGATGAAATACCTGGAATAAAACAAAGATTCTATGAGAATGTGAAAAATTAAAGTGGAATAGATCGTATAGAAGCCTGTGGGCAGAATGAATTGCAGATCAACAGTACCTTCTTTGACCATCCTATAGAACAAAAAATCACCTGGAGCAACAGAAGAGGTCATCATTTTCTATAATAGACTATGTGATAAACAGCAGAGAAATACATCCCAAACAAACAACTGACGTTCGAACACTAACATCAGCAAATGTAGGCTCAGATCACGAACTGGTACTATGCAAAATTAACCTTAAGATCAAGATAAGAAAACCAATCTCACACTTTGTTGGTAAAATCAATACAGAATAGATATTAGACCAAAGTATAAAGAGACTTTATGGTGATAGACTTAAACAGAAACTAAAAGCACAAGGAATAGAGAACTTAAACATGTTTAACGGAGCTTCCCGTACCCAAACTCCTTCTCTACTTTATTTGTATCCATACAGTTCAAGTTTCAATCTCAGTTTCAGCAGTTTTGATTCTGATTCCAGTGCAATACAATTCCTAGAGACTTTTTGCTCTCACGGGTCGTTTTTTCAGAACTATACTCCGGTAAAAATGTTCCGCCTGGCTGAGGAATTCTTTGTCTCCTTAAATTTGTCGGCGATGCCCGATCTGTTTTGGGAGAGATCAATTTTGGAAAAACCCACAGATAGGGAAATTGTCTGTCACGCTTCGGCCTGGGATTTCGCAGACAGAAGAGACTTCAGGTATGTTTCTTCCGCTACTGAAAGAAGGGCCACACTAATAAAACATCGAGTACCTACCTATCTACTTTTACACATCCCTTCTTTCAGTGGACGAACTGTACCTACTTAAATTAATGTATATTTTCATACTTAACTCTTCACCACTATGGTTCAACTTTTCTTTTTCTTTGTTACGAATTTAATAGGATTAAGCAATGTACTAAAGTAACCGGGGAACATCTGAGGACAGCCCACCACGAAATGGGACACGTAGAATACTATCTCATGTACAAACATTTGCCTAAAGTTTACAGACGGGGTGCTAATAATGGTAAGGCATTTTCCTGCAACTAACTTAACTTGTCTGATTCCCTCAGGATAAAGCAATGCACGAGCGTTGAGGTTGAAGATCTTCATGTGGCGCATCACGAGATGGGTCACATTGAATATTATTTATTGTACAAAAATCTGCCCTACAACTATCGCGAAGGTGCTAATCCCGGTAAGTAAGGCATTACGGGTGGGGTTGTCAACAAGGGTTTAAATTGCATTGTTGGTGTTTTTTTTTGCTACAGTTTTTGCAATGTAGAATTAGGTATACCTACTAATGCTTCAGCTCAATTTTAATTCTTTATCGTACAATTGCCATTTTTATCTGACAATGAAACATCTACTAGATCTTACAAAATCTTATGGGAATACCCTTCATAAATTTATACGGAATTAGCGAAATTTAAAGTACATATTATTATATAGTTGCTCAAATCAGTACGCGGCTTTGAGGGCAGATGTGTGGCATTTATCCTCGTGTGAATCTTTGGATTGGTTATTTTTCTAAAAAATATGCTTGGGATTTTTCTTTTACACTATAGTGCTATTGTAGTATAAGAGCAATTCTATTTGTTTTAGTTATTAATTTGTGATCCTAGTCCAGATGTTAGATTCTTGCTCTCCTAATGGTTGGCAACCCTAAAACGGCAATTTCAAAATTTTAAAACCTAAATCGGGGACAATGAAAAATACAAAGTTCTTCAAACCTCTTCTAACGCATTGTTGTTTTATTATTTTGGTGATATTGAATGAAACCTGTTGATGGTTATTTTCAAGGATTTCACGAAGCTGTTGGAGACACAATATCTCTTTCTGTCCAATCAACAACGCATTTAAGGAAAATAGGTCTTCTGCACACACGAGCTGACGACCCGGAAATAACTTTGAATAATCTTTTTAAGGTAAAAATTAAATTACCATCAGAAGTACAATTCCTGAAATAATCTTCTTCAGATTGGTTTGTCGAAAATTGTTTTCTTACCGTTCGGTTACTTAATGGACCTTTGGAGGTGGGATGTATTTGCTGGTAAGATAACTCCAGAAAATTACAACTGCAAATGGTGGCAATTACGCCAAACTTACCAGGGTGTTGAACCACCTGTTAATAGAACAGAAGAAGATTTTGATCCTGCTGGAAAGTATCATATCATTGCAAGCGTTCCTTACATCAGGCATGTGGTTTAAAATTCGTTCAACTTCTTTCGGATTAATAAGTAAATTCTTTAGATATTTCGTAAGTCATGTGCTGCAGTTCCAGTTCCAAAGAGCCCTGTGCGAGAAAGCTGGCGAATACGTACCAAATAGCTCTTCTAAGCCATTGCATGAATGTGATATATATCAAAACAAAAAAGCAGGAAATGCTTTAGGGTATTCAAAATATTCAATTTCATTTATTTTTCATTTCATTAATCCTTTCTGTAGAGATATGCTCAGAATGGGATCTTCTCGACCATGGCCAGATGTACTAGAAGTTCTTACAGGTCAAAGAAACATGGATGCTAGTGGTTTACTAGATTATTTCAGTCCTCTCCAAAACTGGTTAGAGGAATACAACAAGAAGAACAATGTGTTTGTTGGTTGGGAACCATCAGAAAAAGGCGCGTGTTTCTATTTAAATATTTTGATTGGCATTAACTTGATTTATTTTTGTAGTCTGTGTTCAATCAAGGAAGGATCTGAACTCTGAGTGATACCGCATGATATTAGTTTGTATTTTTACGTTAAATTACTCAAGAATTTTACAAATAAATAGATATTTTATATAGCTTCGTATTATTCTTCAATGTCCTCTGCTCCGCCGCATGTAAAACTGCACACTTTTGAGTTGATAGGAAAAATAGTTCTGTGAATTTCACAGATAGTTAAGTCGGAGAAAAGTTAATGTCTGCATTATCTGTTATGTATGTTACATGTGAAATGAGACAATGGTTAATTGCATCCAGTAGCCTTCGTACAAGAAAATTATTTACATATGTCAGGAAATAATTGAAGCTGTTAATTCTGCACCTTGTGGGATTTATGCATTTATGTAATGTGGTACAATAACCACTTGCACGTAGATTTATGATTTTCTTAGTCCTTATTACAAAGGACGCCTGCGAACATTTATCAGGACTACAGAAATTTAGTGTCTAGGTAATTGAGAATCCTAAATATGTTTCGTTATTTATTTATTTATTTATTTTGTTTACTGAATACTAGAATACTAGGTAACAATTTCTACCATTTAATTTTATATGTATGGTGGTCACCAAATGACGTAGGCATGTTAGAAGCATAGCATATCTTCTTATCCTTGTACCATGATGACAGATGATATCTTGAATTTTGCGAATTTCCCAACAGTACCGAAGTATTACCTGAGGGGTTGACAACTTATGAATTGTTGTGTACAGGCTAATGTGAATTGAATTCAAATTAAATTCGAATAGAATTGAATTGACTGAATTGAGTTGCATTATAAGAATTGAATTTGAATTGACTGAATTTTTTCGAATTGGGTTGAATTAAATTTGAATTGACAGAATTACTTGCGAATTGATCTGAATTGACAGAGAATTACTTGCGAATTGATATGATTTGAATTTGAATTGAATTGAATTGAATTTGAATCGTTTGAATTGAACTTAAATTGGTCGAACTGAATTTGAATTGACTGAATTTTTTCGAATTGGGTTGAATTAAATTTGAATTGACAGAATTACTTGCGAATTGATCTGAATTGACAGAGAATTACTTGCGAATTGATATGATTTGAATTTGAATTGAATTGAATTGAATTTGAATCGTTTGAATTGAACTTGAATTGGTCGAATTGAATTTGAACTGTATATTGCGTGTCTGACGATTGAAAACATAATACGAAATTCGAAGCGACTGCTCGAGATTCTGTTTGCTTCTAGAAAAAAGGGAGGGAAAAAGCATGATTGACTGTGCAATTGTCATAGTATTTCGCAGCTAGCAGTTGGCTCCACATTAGCGTGATATTAGCAGACATAGAGAGCAGAACTCGAGTAGAGGTTAATCTAGTTAGCTACCTGATAGTTTTGCTATCTCCAAAACCAAGGAAGCCATAGAATTAAAATTTTTAGGGTACCTAACTGTCCTTTGTAGACCCTCTATTATTAAAAAAAATACTGGTAAATGGCATTTCCTGTTTTATAAAAATTTCGATTGGTTTCGTCTTTTATTCAAATTTAATTTGAAATTTATTTACCTAACTGAGAAGTGAAAAGTCAAAAATATTTTACATTTGCCGGCAACAAGGTTTACTGGGAATAAATAACTTAACTAGCAAGGCATGGAACCAAACTAAAAATTTAATTCATTGAATTAAATTCGAATTGCTCGAACAGAAAATGAATTGTTCGAACTGAAGTTGAATTTGTTGAATTAAATCCAAACTTCTGGAATTAATTCTAATTTTTTGAAGTAATTCTGCATTTTTGAATTACTTCTGAATTTTTTGAATTAGTTCAGAATATTTGAATTTTCCTGAATTAGTTCAAAATGGAATTGAATTGTACGTCAATTTTTTAAGTTGTCAACCCCTCGGTATTGCCCTCCATACTATGTACTATAAATACAAAATTCTTGTTTGATTTGTGCCAGTTTAAATTTTTAATATTTTTATATAAATTTTGTGAATTTCTGGCAATAGATAACTGTATAAATATATCATATATCGACGTTTCGCCCCCAATCGGGGGCATTGTCAAGATTTATTAAAAATAAATGTGTGAAAAAATATAAAATATTTGACAAATTTTTTCTTTCAAACAATCAAAAATTATAAATATAAAACTTTAGCACTTTTGATTTTGGAGACATTCGAATTTACGAAAGAGAGAAAAGCATATGGTCAGGAGGAACAGCAGTTAGACAATCATCCACATATCTAACAAAAAATGGTAAAGTGAAAGACAATTTAGAAATAACTGTTGTTTCTAAATCTTCTAAAACTAACTGAGCAATGGAGCTAGAAATTGGGGAGCCCATGACAAGGTTTTTGTAATTTTAATGTTATTTAAAATTTATTTTTCTTTTTTATTTGCTTTCGAATTAGAATAAATGTATTTTTTAATAATTTGACAATTTCATTCCTAATTAAGTTTTTTCGTCAGAACAATGCGATGTTGTTGATTGGAGTGTGTATTTAAAGAAAAGTCAGGACCTAATCACCTAATCGTAAAATTTTTTGAATATTTGTTGGTATATTTGTGGTGGATATATTATGAATCCACTCAGTGTCAATTGGATTGTCCTTCTCTTGTTTTTTTGTAACTTTTATTAATTTGTGTTTTCATTTTACTTTTATACAGTTATTTATTGCCAGAAATTTACAAAATTTATATAAGAATATTATAAATACGAACATCAATATTAAAAAAGACTTAACGTTAACCAAACTTAACCAGCGGCTGCTGGACTGTACGACTTCCAAAATATCTTACGTCTGACCCAAATTTTCAGAATTATATCCAGTCATATTTTTAATCAACGTTTTTGGCTCATGACAAGTAAGCATAGAGCATTTCATTTAGTTAAGGATCCATTTTTTTGGGGCAGAATTAAAATATTTCAACTCTTTCAAAATAAATCTAGATACTGCGGGTGCTTAAAGCATACAGGTAAATTTCACATTTGATAATTTGCCTCACATGATTTAGTGGCACATGCAAGCACTAACTTAATTTGTCGTTTATTACCGAAGGTAATTGTTCTTGCGCGAAAGCGACAATAACATAGGACAAGGCAAGAATATGGGACCCTCCCACTGGTTCCCACGTGCGTTTTCAGAAGATGCAGTACTTATTGTCAGTTGATATATGCGGGTACAAGTAAAAACAAGCAAATAAAATCGCATACATTTATATTTAAAAGAAATGTGGGCTAAATTGAAACAAGTGTTTTCATTAAATTTAGTATTTAAGTTAGTTCAAGCGCAACTAGATTTTACCCCTTACGATGGACGTGATCAAAATATACCTCCTTATAGAGTGAACGTACCAACTTCCAGTGAAGCTTATCCTTATAATCCAGATAGGGGTAGAAACCCCCAGTTGTTTGAAGCAGATCAAGGCAGAAGGACCGAGGAAAATCCTTATGGAGGAGACATTAGAGGACTTCTACAAGCTTTGGATTTACAAACGTCACAACAGTGTACGAATAATGTGGCGGCTCAATGGAATTTTGAAACGAATGTCAATCAAGTGACTCAACTGGAAGCAGTAAGTAGATGTAAATTTTCTGTAAAAGTGAGATAGCGGAGAAAGTGTTTGGGAACGTTTTTCAATGGGTCCGAATTTAGTAGCAGGAATGAGACAATGGGATTTTATGTACTAAAGTAAAAGTATGTGCAAGGAGTGACAACGTGTAAATAATTCATAATTAATTTGGTTTTTAATTAGTAATTATATCAATAATTACCCATTAAAGAAGAACTTAGGAGCAATCAGATGGCGTCATTTCAAAATATGAAATTTTCAAATTTTCTCAAAAATTCTACATGGAATGGTACATTATGACATATTTTTGGTTCATATATGGCAGCATGATATAAAACTATAGTTTGTATCATCGCCAAACTGATTCATGCCTAACTGCCGCACAGACATTAACTTAGCACTTAGTCCAGTTTCGTATTTTTCCTAATTTTATTACACTGTTTCCGGATTTGGTTATACTTTTTTCTCAACTATCTGGATCTTCACTTTCAAAAAAATCATTTTAAGACCGATTTCTTTTTCTTCTTCATGTGTTGTGTCTGCATTAACTATCATGTAGACGATTGTAAATTTTCTTGACGGTGTCTCTAGCAAGGGATTCGGGTGTTTATGTTAATGTCGTCAAAGAATCATGTATTTCTTATTTTTGGTATTCTTATTAGTTCTTTGTCATTCTTCTTAAAAAATGAGTCGTTCATTTTACCAATGTACAGGCTGTCCTCGGGGTTTTCGCTAACCCCAGCTACTTTTTTGAGTATAATAGAATGCCGAAACCAGAATTTGTATATCGTTTTTAGTTTTCGAGAAAAAAAAATAATATTGATTTTTATCGATTTTCAAAAACTCTCTCCAATTCTTTTTGTACTAAGCAGACTATAGAACTTTTTCCAATGAATTCAGTGGCGTACGTAGTTTTTTTTAACACCTTGTACAGTATTCTCCACAGTAGCACCCTCTTGATACTGTTTTCAGATAACTTCCAAGTTTCTGCCCCATGAATAAAAGTACAAGGTATCTTAGTATATTTTTCTCAAATTTAAAGTAACGTAGAGTCCACACAGGACTTTCTTGAGTTCCGATATTGAGTTTTAATATAATAATATAATTCTTCTCATAAACACTGCAGGTCGCCATCGCTGTCTGCAATGAGAACTAGTATCCCCATATATCTAAAGTTGCTGGTGGTAATCTGTTCCCTCCAACTCCACACATGATATCTCTTAGTGTATCACGAAACTGTACTTCAAAGTAGATGTTAAAGATCAAGTTGGACAGTTTTGTTCATTAGAAGAATTTAAACGTTCGTCTACAGTGCATTTTTAAACTTCATCTACGAGAAGATTTAAGAAAAATTGAAAAACTCCTTTAAATTAATTGTCTCAAAAACTACATCCGTTCCTTTTTTGCTAGAATTTTAATTTACATTTTTGCGTGATTACTGTTTGTGTATTATTAAATTTAGTAAAAACGCTATTTGAGGCCACATTTTACGTCTCTAGTTCTCTTACATGACTCGACATTTTTTGACGCAGCATAAATAATTATTTAGTGATGAAAATTGTAACCCATCTTCAAATTTGTGTTGACCCTCAAAAAATCTCAAACAGGTCAATAGTACAGCACGTACACAAAAATAACTAAAACTGAACCTATTAACATTGACATTAAAACTATTGTGTACATTTTCACACATTATTAAGTGTATTGCACTTATGTAATTTGCTAGTAGATTCCTTAATTGCATTTTACGACATACAAGCAACATGTATGTTCGCTCACCCTGCCAAGCTGGACACAATAGCCGTTATAGGCTATTGTGAAACCCTATGGGAGTGACCATGAGTGAATTTCAGGCTATCAGTAAAGACCTTGGTGCAGTACAATTATTTTCTTTATATTTTTAAGATACTTTAATGGATCCTTTATGTTAAGATTGTTTATAGGTGTTAAGTAAGTTATTTTGCATAAGAAAGTTGGACTACTCAAAAATTTTTGAAAGGGGATAATACTGGGAAAGGGGCTAAAGATAATTACGATTAGGATTATTGCTTTCTTGAGTAGAAAGGCGTAAAATGTTGTTGCAAGCGTCCAGAACCTACCAATAAGAAGAATCATCGCCATAAATACTTAACAGCTGAACACCCTGTAAAAATTCACAATACATTTCCTGGCATTTACCATTGAAAAGCTCCATTCATAAGCTTATTTCTGCGCCAGTTTGCTTTTCCCATTACGCTATTCATGACATATTCGAAGTAAATACCGATGTAATGAATTCGGTTAAATGAATCATTGCTATATCGTTAATGAAATTACACATAATTTCAAAGATTTAAAAAATGTGTCCCTGAACCTTGCGTAAAGTAGCAGAACTTGGCCCAGTTTGTTTTAAAATTAAACTATGTATTATTATATGCATAGTAGTTCCATTCTGTTGTGTTGAGGTTATTTGAGTGCAAACATAAACGCTATTATGACACTGGGAATGTTTTGATAAAGAGCAAGTTACTGGCACAAGTGATACCAAACCTATTCGATTTTTAATTGCAGAACTGCGGCGACATGCATGGTAAAGTAGGTACGTGAATTTTAATTTCAAAGCATTTCAGTAAATCAGGAACGGTCAAAGTAGAATATCCGTAACTATTCTTTATTGTCTCATGCATTTCTCTTTTTTCCCCAACTGTTTCTAACGACTCCCTGTTGCTAACTTTCAACATGTGGCATGATTATCATTTCATCAACTTTTCCCTGATCTAGCTCGATCTCTATATTTTTCTGTATAAAAATAAAAAAGTTATCACATATACTATATAAAAAATAATAATTCACTGAAACTTTCATGGCAGTTATGCAGCCAAGTATATCTGCGAGTATATCTGCAAGTGCATCCTAGCTGAAAAATGTATTATATTGTATGTATTTGCTTTTAGCTTGAAGCCCAGCAACTGTATTCCGACTTCCAACACGGGATCTGGGATATTTTCAACAAAGTGAAGAGCGTGAATCCTCCGGATTATGTGACCTACAGACAAATCCGATTCCTCTCAGCTGTCGGACCCGCCGCGCTGCCTCCAGAACAATTAGACAGGGTAAAATAATTTGATGTATTAGTATAATTAACAAGTACGTACTTACAACATCAACATTTACAAAAAACACGAATATTAATTTATTACGAATCCTGCACCCACACTGGAAATATGTATAAATATGAGAGACAATTCTAAGTTCCATTTACTGATACATTTTTTCTCATTTTAGTATAACAGGCTTATAAATGACATGTTGACCATTTACAACACAGCGTCCGTATGCATTTTAAAGCCTCCAATCCGTTGTGGTTTACGTCTGCAACCTGATCTAGTCAAAATGATGGCTACAAATCGTAACTGGGATGAATTGCAACATATATGGTCCGAATGGAGAAGAAATACTGGTCAAAGCATGAGATATACGTTCGAACAGATGGTTGCCATATCCAACGAAGCAGCGAGACTGAATAGTAAGAGTTATAACGTGTTCTGACTTAATAGATTTAATTATGCCCGTATAAATAGAATACTTACCTTAATTTCACTTTCTTTTGAAATTAGTTTCAAGTGATCTTCAAATTCCACAGCAGAAACTAATAACTGCAAAAATATTACCCGATACGCTTGAATAGTATAATCTATATAATATACCCGGGCAAGATGCAAAAATCTCTGCCTAAACCTAAAGAATTTATCGTTAAATATTTCCTTGAAAATGTCGACATACTAGAGTGTGGTGATATTTATAGCCTACTGTAAAAATAATAGTTCTAAAAACCTATAATTAAAATTAAAGAACCAATTCTGAGGACAGTGGATAAGTCAAGAATCGATATACAATGTTGCAATGTTGGTACCGTTAATTAGGACCTGCTGCTTTGTGCCATTTTGTTCCAAGCAGCTCACTTAATACGCAAAAGAGGAAATGGCGGTTGGCGTTGTCTTACATTTTGGAAGTCGAAACAAACTTAGCGATGCCAATGCGTCAGGGCCAGGTTAACAATAACAAACATGAAAATTTTGCCTCTCGCTCTCTGACGTCAGATTACCGCTATTTCATTTCCTTTTAGAGACATTTATTTAGATTTACTTTGTTCTATTAATTTATTAAACGTGCAGACCACATACAATTAGTGAGTATAAGAAACCTATCTCGAAATGACCCCGTTGCCGAAGTTAAAATGTCCCCTATATCACAGCAGTTTCCTAAGAAATGAAGCTTTCGATATATTTAGCTTTCAGCATGGTCGTCTAGCAAACAAAATTTGAAAAAATCGTGAAGAATACAATAAGATCTTTATGGGACATTAAATGCGCCAATTGTAAGATGAATATTTTTTTTCAATACAACAATTGTCACGAACACTGATTTAATAGTATGACTGAGAGCTCGAGCAAGCATTTCATGTGATATAACAAGCCTCTAATTCGTCACTACCTGAATAAGCTCTAATTGAAGGCGGAAATGCCGCTGTATTTTTAATTTCTGTTTACTCAGCACACATGCTAACCAAAACTATTTAATTGGTATACTTCTTATATGTGCTTGTTGGAAATTAAAGGTATGACTTAGAGTTAATCCATTCGATTGCAAGAAAGGCATCGCATCAATCCCCAATGAAAGTAACCGTTGGTCATACAATTCAGATTGACAGTTGGTCTAATGGATTGGAAATAACAAATGCATGGGTAAAATAAAACATAATTAAGAATGGGAGTCTGCAATAAGAAGTTATTGAAACAAGCTTCTATATAACTTGATTTACTGCCTCCTGAAGAAATTTTTTATATTACGGATTTTCGAAAAAATGCCCCGACCGTAACCCATCTGATTTTCTCCCAAATTAATTGCTTTTGTTAAAGTTACGGAATGAAGGACATATTAGTTATAGAAGATCTTGGAAAATTTCTTAATAACCAACAACCTTTGTTTGCAGATTTTTCTGACACAGCTGCGTATTGGAACTTCCCATTCGAGTCCAACGAAATCGAACAAGATCTAGAAGACGTCTGGGAGCAAGTCAAACCGTTGTACGAACTTCTGCACGCGTATGTTCGCAGAAGACTTCGTGAATATTATGGTCCAGAAAAGATAAATCGTCAGGCGCCACTTCCCGCTCATATCTTGGGGAACATGTGGGCTCAGTCTTGGACGAATATTTTTGATATAACACAACCCTATCCTGGGAAGTATTTCTTGAACGTTGGTCCTGAAATGGTCCGGCAAGGATATTCTCCAGTTGATATGTTTAGGTTAGCTGAAGATTTTTTCGTATCAATGAACATGAGTGCTATGCCTTTGGAGTTTTGGACGCATTCAATTTTAGAAGAACCGCATGACAGGGTTGTACTTTGCCAACCTTCTGCTTGGGATTTTTGCAACAGAAAAGACTTTAGGTAAACAATTTCTCTTGTTCATCGTATAGTAATTAAATTGCGTATTATATTGATGAGGTTTAATTTAGGATAAAGATGTGCTCCAATGTTAACATGAAAGATCTGATAACAGCTCATCATGAAATGGCGCATATACAGTATTTCATGATGTACAAGAATCAGCCCAAAATCTTCAGAGACGGTGCTAATCCTGGTAAGTCATTAAACACTTTATTATATTATATTCACTTTTCCACTTTCTGCATTTCGATTCCCCACTTTTTTCTGCCACTTCTCATTTCTTTCACCTTCTCGTTGTTGCTTTTTATAATCTGTGTTCTCTCTTTAACATTGGTGCACATACTGCGTGTTACATCGTCTTCTATAAACTTATCTCCATCGCTATAGTTACGGTTTCCTAGAAAAGCGGTACCGTCATTTAGCGGCAGCAATATAGCGCCATAGAGCGGCTGGAATAATACGGCTTTTAGTCGGAGAGCAGGACGTTCGAAATATGCAAAATAAAAGTGGGGTATGCAACTCGCGAACATACAAAAACTGGTGTCGTATTCTTATGTAAAATGACCTGCTGAATTCGATTCTGGAGGTCGCGAATCGATTCGGGATTGCGAAATTGAAAAAAATCGAACTTTATCATATTTTTACAAAATTTCTCGGAAATACATTATTTTATATTTCCCATTCTATATCTTTGTCTGTAACAATTGGATCGGTTTAAAACTTTGCATACATATAGTCTGAAATATGCCGAATCCGTTGCCATACATAAATGTGCACTAATGTGTAAAGATATGGTAGAAAAATAATATTTTCGTCGCAGATCCCATGGATTTTTCAGTAACTGCATTGAGAAAGTTGGTATCGAGGTAACTTTTTTATTATTGGAGATAGGGTAATAGTATAAGCGAGTCGAATATAGTTTAAGGTCTGAATTAATTTATAAAAAACAAAAAAATGTTGTTGGTAAAAGTTTGGTGGTCATAAAAGGTTAATAAAGTCGAGCGTTGTACGCGCTACGTTGTCTCCTGGGTTGCACCGAAGCAGACCGCGTGGAGAACTTCAATGAGAACTGTTCTTATTTTTTTTAAATTTGTACTTACAGAATAAATACATTTTTATTATTCGATATACGTACGTTTTCCTTCACAAAAACAGCTTATGGAACACAGTAAATTAGCTTTTAAACAAATACAGGTTGTGCTACAATTTATTGAAATATTGACATTTGCAAAATGGTGTTATATTTACAAAATCTGGTTTCGCACTTACTGTGGTCATGATTGGCATTACGCTACCGTTTTCTTTCATGCACCACCCAAATTCCAAAAGATTTGGGCCCGGTTTTTCAAAGAATCCAACACCGAATTAAGTCTGACACCGGCTTCGTTGCTATGATTCAATCAATCAAAAAGCCGGTATCATAGCAACGAAGCCGGTGTCAGACTTAATCCGGTGTTGGATTCTTTGAAAAACCGGACCTTGATAGTTTTGGTCGAACTAGGTATGCAGTTTTGTAAACGACAGACTGCAAATACATACGTCCTGAGGACATGAAAACGAAACGTGTTTTCGGTGGGTGGTAAAGAAGCGAAATTTGTTTTGTAATAAACAGGTACCTTACTGATATTCGTTTGCTTACTTAGGTACCTAATGTCTGTTTTGCATGTTGACATTTGGTGGAACATATTGAATATTTCAATAAAACAAAATTTTTTAGTGTTTTCAACGGGTTTAATCGTTATCGACAATATTGTTTCGACTTACTAGGTCATCATCAAAGGTTCTTACAAAACAAATCTTAAAACTAAAACAGTGCCTTACATACAGTATTCTATTTTATTTTCGTGTGGTGGGGTAAGACTGCTTCTATGATTGGTGAATGGTTAAATTCCAACTGGTCATTTGTTATCTGTTGATCTAATTTCTAAGCAAACTTGATCAAAACCCGGTTTGCTTAAATAAAAGAAATTTAAGTTCATTATTGGTCAATAATAAAGAACAAAGAAACACAGGAGATAAAAGTGGTGTTTCTCAGTTAAATTGCAATGATTGCAGCGCGATTTACATAGGTCAAATCGGGAGGCATTTCAATACCATACTGAAAGAACATAAAGTCTATTGCCAACAATTCAAACAGGACGGGTTTTTGGGAACATTGTACATATTGTAAACAATCATAATTTTGTCGAAAGTGATTTTAAAATATTACATAAGGATCTAAAGGTAGAAAATTAAATTAAGTGGAAAGTTTTGAAATTTGCAAAGCCATTAAATTAGATCAACAGATAACAAATGACCAGTTGGAATTTAACCATTCATCAATCATAGAAGCAATCTTACCCGACCACACGAAAATAAAATGGAATACTGTATATAAGGCACTGCTTTAGTTTTAAGATTTGTTTTGTAAGAACCTTTGAAGTCGAAACAATATTGTAGGTAAAGATTGAACCTGTGAAAAACACTAAAAAGTTTTGTTTTATTGAAATGACCATATAATGATTTAAGAAAAATGCCCTACACACATTTAATAAATGAAAACTCTAAACTCCGACGGCGTTGGCACGGCAGTCAGCTTTTGTCCGCGACAACGCGCGCAGGGCGCGACATATGACTCACGTTTAACACACTTTTTCTGACTTACTATGCATTTTATGAAAAAATACTCAAAATAAAAAAACATCCTCATTTTATGCGCTACAATTTACTCGTTTATAGAATAAGTATATCTTCAAAAATAAAAAAGTTACCCCGATACACACTTTCTCGCTGTAAATGACACAAAAGTGGCAACTCTTCCTCGAATATTTATTAATTTTTCAGTCAAATCACAACAATTACTATTTTCTCGTACAGCGTTAGAAAGCGGATAGTTTCATTATCCTAATGCTAAAATTTCAAATTTGTACGACAATGGGTGACAGATATACAGAAGGAGAAACAATAAAAGTGCGAAAATAGCATATTTGAGAAGAAAAATGAACAAATGCAATTTTCTTGAATTTGGCAATTCTAAATCGAATCGCGACCTCAAAAATATGTTTTGTCAGGTGTTTTTACGTAAGAACTCATCGTCTGTTTTTGTATGTTCGAAAGTTGCATACCATGTGTCGAATTCAGAGCTCTTGCTCTCCGACTATTTCATAGCGGTGGCTTCAGATGTAAAGGAGGAAAATACGATACGTTAAAACGGTAGGCATATTTTGAAACACATGACGCTAGGAGCATGGCGTTTATTTATATCTGTTAAGTATGCTGGTTGTTAGGGTTGCCAATGATTACGGTAAAAGTATTTATGTGTATTTTATTTAAAAAGTACAATCGCCCATAGGCTTCTAACAAGGTACTGTACAGAACTGCCAACAGGCGAAGGCGGGGGTTAGGAGAAGAGATGCATGCGCATCTTAAATACACTACAGTTATCCTCCTCTTAAGACAAAACGTAATAACAGAGTATATCTACAGGTTTTACAGTTCTCTTAGGTCTAATACAAGTATTTTGTTTAACAGGGGTTACTAACTTAACACTTCCTTCATCACTTGATACATCGGTATCATCCACTTCACTTTCGAGCTCTTGAGTCGGAATTTCAGAGTTTGTTGGTATGGGAATATGTGGTGTAACAAAATTTTGATTTATAGTATATTTTTTTATTTGATTTCTGTGCCTCTTCCATACTTTGTTTAACTCTGGAACTTCGACTAAATATACTGCTTTACCGATTTTCTTATTAATAACACCTTTAATGAAACTTTTATTATTATTGCTATAACGAATTACTAATACTTCCTCTCCTATTTCGAAATTAATATTTTTCTTTCCTTTAAAATTAACAATTTGCTTTTTCTGATTATTTTCAACTCTTCTGCGAATCATATTACTATCTACTTCGTCTACTTTGTCTGCATTCTTAGTTTCTAATGGCAGAAGGGTTGAAAATTTTGTTCTAATTTGACGACCAAACATTAGTAGGGATGGGCTAACTCCAGTCGTGGTATGTGGGGTGTTTCTGTGGTCTAATAAAAACCGACAAATTATCAAATTAATATTATTAGAAGAATTGCAAGAGAGAGCCTTTTTTAGTGCAAGCTTGATAGTTTTTACACTGTTTTCAGCTTCACCATTAGATGATGGATTATAAGGTGGGCTGGTGATATGTTTGACCGTATTATCAGTTAGAAACTTTTCAGTTTCTTCGGAAACTAACTGAGTCCCGTTGTCTGAAACGACTAATAATGGTAATCCGAAACGAGCGAATAGGTTTCTCAAAGCGCGGATAACCAACACTGAGCTTATATTTGCCATTTCGAAAACTTCCAACCATTTTGTGTACGCATCAACAACGATCAAATAAAATTTACGCTTGTATTCGCAAAAATCTATATGAATTCTTTCCCACGGTCCCTTTGGCCAGGACCACG
Source organism: Xestobium rufovillosum (assembly GCA_963966045.1). Classification (NCBI taxonomy): domain Eukaryota; kingdom Metazoa; phylum Arthropoda; class Insecta; order Coleoptera; family Ptinidae; genus Xestobium; species Xestobium rufovillosum. The sequence continues at coordinate 37,623,594 of OZ014496.1, forward strand.
GAGTTAATTGTGCTTTGCTAGGGCTAGTATTGTATAAGAGACAAGCATTATATGTTTTTGTTAATGTTTCAATGTTTTGATCAAGACCGGGCCACCAGAAATAACCTCTGGCCATGTTTTTCATTTTTAACGATCCCCATATGGGTTGAGTGAAGCTCAGTCAAAACGACATTACGTAAGCTAGTCGGTATAATGATTCTATGATTCCACATTAAACACTCGTCTCTGATGTAATATTCGTGTCTTTTAGCAAAGTAAGGTTTAAGTTCTGGGTCTATACATTTTCTAGGCCAACCCTGCGTAACGAACTTACAAATTTTCTTTAGAATAGTATCACTAGCAGAACACTCTTTAATTTTGTCAAAATTTAGTTTAAAATCTGGTGCATTGCTAAAGAAGTACACATAATCTACGTCAAGATTGTCGTCCGTCGCAGAACTTAGATTGTCGATGGGTTGTCGCGATAACCAATCTGCATTATTGTTCTTTGAATTTACGTATTCAATTTCGTAATTGTAACCTGATAAAATTACTGCCCAACGTCTCAACCTATTTGCTGTGAATTGTGGGATGCTTTTATCGTGCCCAAAAATTTTTAATAACGGTTTGTGGTCCGTAATTAACTTAAATTTGTTTAAGTACAGATATTGGTGAAATTTAGTAACACCGAAAATTATAGACATAGCCTCTTTTTCTATTTGGGAATACCGGCATTGTGTATCAGAAAGAGTTTTGGAGGCAAAAGCGATTGGCCTTTCTACTCCAGATGGATATAAATGGCTCAAAACTGCTCCTATGCCTACTGCTGAAGCGTCAACTGTTAATCTTAGCTCTAACTTAGGGTTGTAATGAACTAAAACGTCCGTCGACTTTAGTATTTGTTTGATTTTACTGAACGCTGCCTGGCACTCCAAAGACCAACACCATTTAACTTTATCTTTTAATAAATTGTACAAGGGGTTTAAAATTGTTGACAAATTATTGATAAATCTGCCGTAATAATTAACGGTTCCTAAAAATGATCTTAATTCCGATGCGTTTTTAGGTGGTGGTGCCTTGTCAATCGCTAAACATTTGTCGGTGACAGGATGTAAACCTTCTTTATCGATTGTGTAACCTAAATATTTTATTTTATTTTGGAAAAATCTACATTTGTCGATATTGGCTTTCAAACCAGCATCTCTCAAAATTGTCAAAACTTTTTTTAAATTGCTTATGTGCTCGATTTTAGATTTACCCGTAACTAAGATATCGTCTTGAAATAGGCTACTCCTTGTAAACCTGCCAACAATGAATCCATAATTTTCTGAAATTTGGCTGGTGCTGATGCGACACCAAATGTTAGACGGTTATACCTAAATAAACCTTTGTGAGTTGAGATGGTTAACAACTCCTTTGTTTTATCATCTACTGCTATTTGTTGATAAGCTTGAGATAGATCCAGCTTTGAGAACTCTATTCCGCCTTGCAGACTGCAAAAAAGCTCTTCGACTCTTGGCAACGGATGTTGATCAACTTCGATTACCGGATTAATCGTAATTTTGAAATCCCCACAGAGACGAACTGATCCGTTTTTTTTGAACACTGGGACGACGGGAGTTGCCCATGCACTGTAGTTGATAGGTTCCAATATACCTAGAGACAATAAACGGTTAATTTCATCTTCAACTTGCTGCTTGATAGCGAACGGGATTGATCTAGCTTTAAAAAATTTTGGGGTTACATCAGGATTCTTTAATTTGATAGTGGCCAAACCTTTCTTGAATAATCCAATACCGTCGGATGAAAATACTTCCTTAAAATCGTGAATTAAACTTTTCAAAGTTGTATTTTCATCCTTTAGGAAATTAACGTTCGAAAAACTTATGTCAAATTTCGACAAAAAGTCTCGACCGACTATTGGAGGACCGGCGTTCTCCAAAACATAAATTGACAGCTGATTTATTTTACCTTGAAAATTGACCTTGGCATTCAAAATACCTGCTGACCATTATAAAAATATAAGAATTTGTTTGGAGGTTCCAATAGAAATTCTGAAAAATCTTTTAAATACATATCGTACGAGAAAGCAGTTACGCTGCTGCCGGAATCAATTTGAAATTCGATTGGTAGTTGCTCTACCAAAACCGTAATTGTGAAAGGTTCGTTTATCTGTTTATTACTTTTAATAGAAAATAAACATAATTCCTCTTCATCAGACGTGTTTAATAATGCATCACTTTTTTCCGCCGAAATAAAATTTTGTGCAAATTTATTCCTTTTAAAATTGTTTCCGATAGTGGCACCGGCTTTTTGCTGCTGTTTATTTTTACAAACAGTAGCCAAATGGCCGCGCTTTTTACATACATGACAGGTAGAATTTTTATGAAAACACTTATCTTTTGTGTGATTTGACCTTCCGCAAACAGCGCAAGTAACTTGAGTTTGACCTGCGTGATTGAAGTTAAAATCTCTTCGTTTTCCGCTGCGACTGCGTATATGCATTAGGGACTCCTGCTTGATGACGACTTCTTGAGCTTCTCTGGCCGCCATCTTGTTACTCGCTAAATTTACCATTTCTTCAAATGTTGTAGTAACTTTTTCCTCCATTAAGCGATCTAAAATTGGGCCCTTTTCAAATCCGAAAACAAACCGATCCCTTAACAGAATCGTCAACTCAGCTCCAAATTGACATGCAACAGCTAATCCTCGAAGTCGCGCTGCCCAATCTTTCGCCGACTCGCCGATTTCTCTTTTTGACGCATAGAACTTAAATCTGGCCGCGAAAACAGTTTGCTCTGGAGCAAAATGCTTATCGAAAACAGCCACTAACTGCACATATATGTCTTAATTTCAGGTTTCTCCGGACTGACCAAATCGTATATAAGCTTGTAAGCGTCCTCATCCAACACGTTGAGTAGGATTGCCCTTCGTTTATTTAGGTCATCACCTTCATTTTTAATATTATTTGCTACGAAATAGCTGTCTAACCTTGCTCTAAACACTGTCCAGTCAGACGTTTTTAGCGAAAATTCTCGCAAATGTAAAAAATCACCCATGGCACGTGTGAAACTAAATTTTTACTTACAACGCGAATTTTCGCAGAAACTTGCACTACAAAATTATTTACCACCTCGTCGCCACTGTTAAGTATGCTGGTTGTTAGGGTTGCCAATGATTACGGTAAAAGTATTTATGTGTATTTTATTTAAAAAGTACAATCGCCCATAGGCTTCTAACAAGGTACTGTACAGAACTGCCAACAGGCGAAGGCGGGGGTTAGGAGAAGAGATGCATGCGCATCTTAAATACACTACAATATCCCAAGTAGGTTTTGCCAATGCAGGGATATCCATCGTTTTAGCGTGCTATTATTCCTTTGTTTTCATTAGTAATCGCGGATTTTCTTTAAAAAAATACCTTTCCTGGCGGGACACCGGACACAACACATCGAATGCAAAATTCTGTAAATTGCAATAAACTTTTAGAAGAAAAATGATCTGCTAGAATTCGAACAAATACTCCTTGCGCATTTTGGCACTGAGCCACCCACGCCTGCTGCTTGCTTTGCATGAAATTGAACACTCTATTAAAGCTCGAGAAATTGGAAGTAGACTAGTCAGCTCAGTATTTAGCCCCATCATGCTCCTAGTATCCTGTGTTTCAAATCATTGGGGATTTTACCCAGTTTCGTCTTATTTGTACGCCAGAGGCGCAACGATCGAAATTTGACGGTACAGAACTACTCCAAACACACGCTTAATCTGAGACAATCTGTATAGCAAGTCGGAAAGAACTTTTTATTGCCTTTTAATGATATGGAAGTCGACCACACACGAGCAGTTTTTTTAAATCGATGTTTAGGTTTAAATATTTGGCTAATAAATACCAACCTTTCACCTTGGATCAATTCCTTTTGAAACAAGGATTCATTCATTTGCTACGCTTAAAAATTTTCAAATTTTAGGAGCGTAACTTTATATGTAACAAACTTCCGGTCAAATTAAATGCGAAACAAAGCATTTGAATTTAGAAACCAGTTAATATATCAACTGAACTTGAACGGTAATACGTAAAGAGACCAGTGAAAGTTACGTACAGTGATTATACCAACTTGCTTAAGGATGAAACTCATTCGCACATACACAAGCTGTTAGATATTCTCGCCACTTTCCTAATTAACTAATACTTCCTTCAAATATTATTTTTTATGCAGGTTTTCATGAAGCAATTGGGGAAGCCATCGGTTTATCGGCTGGAACGCCCAAGCATCTGCAGTTTTTAGGTCTGGTGCCACATTCTGTTGACGATTCCTCAGTTGACGTAAACTATTTGTACGCAATGGCACTTGACAAAGTTGTCTTTCTTCCTTACGCTTACGTCATCGACAAATGGCGCTACGACGTATTTAGGGGAAAAATATCTAAAGAAGAATACAACTGTCATTGGTGGAGACTGAGGTTTTTATTTTCAGAAAATTTTCTGACGCAATCAAATCAAATTCGTTTTTTATTCACAGAGAACACTACACGGGTGTGAAACCGCCTTTACTACGTTCAGAAATCAATTTTGACCCTGGTTCCAAGTATCACATCCCAGCAAATATCCCATATTTAAGGTAAGTAAAAAAAATTTTTAAATTATTAATTTATTAACAACATACAAGAAAGTGGAAAAATAGAAAATTTAATACTGCATTTTAGAAACTAAGCAAATATCACGAGCAAATAATTTATTTATGGTGTTGGAACCCACCAAAGTCATGTCCAATTTCTTCGTGCCCTCCTTCGTATCCGCCAAATCCTCCAAAATCGTGATGTTTCTCTTCGTGCACTGGGACGGGTACGGGTACCTTAACTTCATATGGTACTGGTTTTTCAACCGTAACTGGGACCTTCTTGATAACTGTATAAGGAACTGGCCTGTCTACTTGGATTTTCACAGGGTAGGGTACTTGTTTCTCTACGGGTACTGGTATTTTCTTTTCTACTGGATAAGGAGCGGGTACTGGTACTTTTACTGGGTATGGAACTGGTTTCTCTACTGGGTAAGGTACAGGCCTCTCTACTGGTATTTTGACTGGATAGGGCACAGGTTTTTCTACTGGGTATGGTACTTTCTTTTCTACTGTGACTGGGTAAGGTTTGGGTACGTGTACAGGGTAGGGTCTATCTACTGGTACTTTGACAGGGTAAGGTATCAATTTTTCTACGGGATAAGGTTGAGGTACGTGAACTGGTACCTTAACTGGGTACGGTACATTCTTGTAAACGGGGTATGGGGCGGGAACATGAACTTTCACAGGAACTGGCACCTTCTTTTCCACTGGGTAAGGTTGTGGTACTAGAACTTTGACTGGATAAGGCTTATCGACATGGACTTTTACGGGTACATGCACAGGTTTTTCAACAGGGTAAGGTTTGGGGACAGGGACTGGAACTTTAATTTCTACCTTGACAGGATAAGGTACTTTCTTCTCTACAGGGTAGGGCTGTGGTACTGGTACCTTAACGGGATAAGGAACCTGTTTTTCAACTGGATAAGGTATCTTTTTTTCAACGGGGTACGGTACAGGGACTTTCTTGACAACAGTGACTGTCTTCACGTGCTCTTCATGGCCGCCAAAGTCACCCCCGCCGAAACTATGACCATCGAAACCACCTTGATGGCCGTCGAAACCACCCTGATGTGAATCTCCTCCAAAATCATGGCTTTCTATCTCTCCACCACCATGTCCACCGAAATCGAAGCCACCACCATAGCCCAACTCCAAGCCGCGTTTGTCTTGACGCTTATCCGCCTGCTTGGGTTCTGCAGATTTCTCGTCTGTGGCTTTCTTATCTTCGGCATTTGACTCTTTGGTTTCATCTGCGTTTGCGAGGAAGAGAAGAGAGAGCAACGCGAAGTAACCCTATAAATATAAAACATAATTAACCACACTTCACTGTCACTTTTTAAACACATTTTTTTTTCACCGCACCGGACACCGTAACTTACCAGTAGTCTCATTGTGGTGGATGTTGATAACCAGACTGGATGCGTTTACAGCGTCCCCCCAGGCTTATATATCGCGCGTGAGACTTTCGCTGCCCCCCTGATGTTCCTCGGCCTAACAATGTACCCTTCCTCCTAAGAAAGTTTCGTGCATCCGTTTATTAAGTAATGGCCGAGCGCGATTTTTTAATAATTACTCTATAAGTCTTATCTAAGTGTAATTATTTTTTGCATTCCGTAAATATGTTAAAATCGGTAGTTGGTAATTATTACTGACAGATTGCGATCTATGCAGTTTTAGAATATAAATTACTGTCTGCAAATCTGATGTAATTGATTTATTATATGTGTAAATATAAGAAATAGGTACGCAACAATTAAGTTTATTGTTATTCCAGTAGGTTTTGAGGAACTAAAAAAGTGAAATCGATAAAAAATGTAGTCTTGATATTTGTAACGCGGAATGCAAATACGAGCAAATTCATTAACCAACTCTCATCTTTACAAATACTTAAATCCAGGAAGAATTTATAGCAAAAGCACAACACATGCTTTTCTATAAAGAAAGCTGCTCGCTGTATATTTTCTTCAGAACAGCGTTTTATTAATTAGTACAATTTTTGATAGTTACAGTTCTTAAATTGCGAAGTTTTTAGTCCGTATCGAAATACATTTTTAATTAGTTCATAGACTGCTATGGGGAATAATAATTAATTAATAATTAATTGTTTATATTAAGACCATTAAAAATTTGTATATGTTAAGCTTAAAAAGTTGAGGCAAGTTCATTGAATCAGATGCTGTTTTTGAACTTTCGCATATAGAAAAAATCAGTGATTTAAAAGATAAAATACGTAATAATGCATTTAAAAAATAGTAACCGATTATCTAACATCTGCAACTATGACTTAAAGACTTTCTATGTCAAATCTATTTAGAGACAATGTATGTATTTAAAACGGACTGCAAAGGCTCTACAGCTCCGGGCTTACTTTTGCGGAACTCTAGTTCTAAATAACCTGTGTCTGAGTGGAAGAAAATAGACGCAGGTTGATAAAAGCAATACTATTCAGTGATATTATGTATTATGAAGAATAACAATCACTTTCATTCAGGAAAATTAAAGATCGAGGCTCGTTCTTGTACGGCAGGATTTTTTCTAGGGATCTTTTTACACGTAAATAACTATGTAACTGAAAAAACAATTTTTATTTTTAGTATCATAGTTGTGTAAAATTCCGGGCTTACATACATTCTTTAAAATATGTTGACATAGTTTGTAGGCGATTTAACCAAACTTATCTATACCCAAATGTGTGTTCGTCAAGTCGAAAAGTATTCTGCTTTACAAAGCCTTGTTTGAGCGTGTAGGGAAAGCGTCGTACCTCACAAGGACGAAACCAGTGGTCTACGGTTTTTCCATGCACGTTCCAAACATCCAATATTGAAACTTTCAACAAATATACTCTAGTGAGGTGAAGTGGGGTAATTGTGATGCAAAATTTGAGTAGTGTAACTTGAGAGATCTCTGAAAATTTGATTTTTATTGCAAAAAAACTAAAAATTCCTGAATAATCCTTGGCCCTTCATTATCGATACCTATAACCAAAACAATAGATTGATTCAGAGTCTACACAAAAATGTTTTTTTAAATGATACAAAAACGTTTGATAGGTACTGACTTTTTCTAAAAAAAATAAAAATTGGCGGTGTTTCCATAAAATAATTTCTGGCTGATCTGGGTCATGACACTCATGTTTCATACATTAGTGGTCTTCTGACTATGACCAATTTCGCCATAAAAGATAGCAAGTACTGAATAGCGTCCAAATCGGTCCAAGCATTATGCCGTTATAAAAAACAATGCATTTTTTACAAGAATTTTTGAAGTGGAATACTGGCTGAACGAAACGCACTTGTATCGGGGTAAGTTTAGTTAAATCGCCTTAAGCTATTTTAGCTATTTTAAGGATATCTTTCTTTTTAAAGTGCACAGTTTCGGTTTTCAAAATTCTTTAGGGAACAAATAATAAATAAATTATCTTCGAGGCAATCATCTCTTAACTACTGCGGTATAAAAGCTGAATTTAGTATAGACCGCATATTATTGTTATTTTAATTTTTTTATTACTTTAACACTTTAATTGACATTGTATAATTGATGCGAATTCAGAAACCGTTTCAAGCAATTAAGAACATTACACTCTGCTTTATTACTAAAGTATAGTTAAATTACATGCACATCATTTTACTCGTATGGGTGTAGGCTTATACAAGAGTAGTTATTCTTTCACTTCATAAAATACCAGTATATTCAGGAGGCGAGAAAAACCAAAACCAAGACGAAATAACAACACAAATTATAAAAGCAACTTCGCAAAAAGAATTTTGCAAATCAGAAAAAGCGTCAGAATATTGGACAACTTCTATTATTCCTAATATTTTCCAAAATCGTCCAAAATATTCGTTTAATAATTAAAGATCACGATTTATTTACAAAGCAAAAACTAGAGAGAGAGAGACGATTATTGCGCAAATCGAACAATGAACTTGCGAGAAAAGGCAAAAATTAATTGTTGTTAGTTTGTTCGTTCTTGGCGATATGTCCCAGTGGCGGCTCGTGGGTTAATAACCAGGGGGGTCATTTTGGTTTTGGAACTTATAATTAATACTAAAAATATATACATATACAACGTGTCCTATAAAGTTCTCTACATATGGGAAACTTTTTTATTATCCGTTTATTAAAAAAAAATATTCTTCATAAAAAGCTCTGAATTGCTCAAAAATCAAAATGCACTCGCAACATTCCAAAAATATCGGATAATATACAGGAGAGATCAAAAAATAATAATTTGACTAAAGAGTAAAGTACCCTTATTTTTGAAAATAATGAAAAATGTTATTCGGGAAAGTTATTCAGTCATCATCATAAGGTTCTCAGTCCGAAGACTGGTTGGACGCGTACCTCCATTCTTTTCTATCCTGAGCTAACCTACGCATTTCCCTAAAAGTAGAACATCCTACATCCCTAACTATTTGAGAGCAGTAGTCTAATCTAGGCCTACCCCTACCTCTTTTTATTCCTATCTCTGACTCTAGTATGTCACGAACTATTCCTTCGTGTCTTAGAAGGTGTCCTACCATCCTATCTCTCCTACTCTTTATTGTTTTCCATACCTTTCGCTTTTCCCCAACTCTTTCTAATACTTCCCTATTGCTAACCTTATCTATCCACGGTATCTTCATCATGCGTCTGTAGCACCACATTTCAAACGCTTCTACTCTTTTTCTATCCGCTTCTCCTATTGTCCAAGTTTCGCACCCGTATAATGCCGTACTCCATACATACGACGTTAAGAGTCTCTTCCTAGTCTCTATATTAACCGTTCTCGAGCATAACAGTTGTTTCTTTTTGTTAAACGCAACTCGGCCCTGCGCCATTCTTTGTTTTATATCTTTAGTGCTCCTACCGTCTTGAGTTATTTTACTTCCTAAGTAGCAGAAATCCGCGACCTCCTCTATCTTCTCATTTCCAATTTGTATTTCCATTTTAGTTCTATTTTCGCATCCCCTACATACCAAAATTTTAGTTTTCTTTTTATTGATTTTCATGCCGAAGCCCTGTGTCAAAACTGCTTCCATTTCATTCAAAGCCGCTCCTAATTCTTCTTTGCTAGATGCTAACACTGCTATATCATCCGCGAATCTGAGCATGTTAATAGTTTGGCCCTGTACATTGATCCCTGAGGCTGTTCTTTCCTTAACAATATTAATCGCATCTTCGATATATAAGTTGAAAACTAGAGGTGACAATGCACATCCCTGTCTCACTCCCTTCCGGATATCTACTTCCCTTTGTTCCTGCTCACATTCTATAACTGCCTTTTGCTCTTTGTAGAGATTATGTATTATTCTTCTGTCCCTGTATTTCATCCCTACCTTTCTCAGCACTTCGAGCATCTTCCCCCATTTTACGTTGTCGAAGGCTTTTTCTAAATCTACAAATCCTATATAGACGCTCTTTCTCTTTTTTATCGTTTTTTCTATAATTACTCGTAAAGCTAGAATGGCCTCGCGCGTTCCTCTATTTCGTCTAAATCCGAACTGATCTTCTCCTAATATTTCTTCCGCCTTTTTCTCCATCCTTCTTTGCACAATTCTAGTTAAAATTTTTGACGCATGGGAAGTTAAACTGATAGTTCTAAAATTTTCGCATCTATCCGCGCCTTTTCTTTTTGGCAAAGCTACTATGATGTTCCGTTTGTAATCTTCTGGAATCTCGCCTGTCAGGTATATGCGACTAACTAGTTTAAATAAACGATCTATTACCTCTTGACCTGCGCACTTTAAGATTTCTGCCTGCAAGCCATCTATACCTGGCGCTTTATTATTCCTTAAACTTTTTAGTGCTAGCTCAAACTCTTCTCTCATTATAGGACGCCCTAGGTTATCCCCCTCTACACTGCTTTCGCTTTCTAATATATCTTGCACTTCCTGTCCCGCATATAAGTTTCCTAAATATTCTTTCCACCTATCTGCCTTCTCCCCACTTCTGATTAGGATATCTCCTGCCTCATTTCTAATGTTTTTGGTACTAGATCCAATTTCTCTAAAATTTCTCCTAATTATTTTATATGCTTCATCAGTCTTTCCTACTTCGAATTTATCTTCCACTTCTTTGCATTTATTATCGATCCATTGCTCTTTCGCTTTCCTACATTCCCGAATAATTTCCCACTTGATCGCCTTATATCTTTGTTTCCCTGTTTCATCTAACCTATTTTTATATTTTCGCCTTTCCTCTATTAGACTCACAATATGTTTTGTTATCCAGGGTTTCCTACTTTCATTCTGTTTATGACCCAAAATATCCCTAGCTGAGGAAACTAAACTATTTTTAATGCAATTCCATTCTGCCTCTATGTCCCTAACAATATTTCCACCCGTGCCCTTTAGTGCTTCGTTTGTCTTTTTCTCGAACTTATTACGCATATCATCATCTTTTAGTTTCTCTGGGTCAAGATACCTTCTTCCGCTTCTTTTTTTCAAAATCTTAAATTTAAGATTGGCTTTCATAACGACTATGTTGTGATCACTATCTATATCTGCTCCTGGATAACTTCTACAATCCCTAACTTGATTTCTAAATCTTTGCCTAACGAGAATGTAATCTATTTGATATCTCCCTAAGTCTCCTGGCATCTTCCACGTATAGCATCTCCTAACATGATGGTGAAATAGAGTGTTCGCGACCGTTAAGTTATGTTTATCGCAGAACTCTATCAGTCTAACTCCCCTATCGTTCCTATTGCCTAATCCAAAGGGGCCAACTATTCCGCCCTCTCGCCCTGTGCCTACGACTGCATTGAAATCTCCTGTAATTATTAAATTTTCGTGCCCTCTCACAAAATCTAGCACATATTCAATATCACTATAAACTGCCTCTACGGCCTCATCACTGTAGTTAGAAGTGGGCATATATACCTGTATTATTACTGTTTTTACAGGTTTCGAATCTAACCTAACCATAACTACCCTGTCACTTTGCTGTAAGAAATTTTCTACACTCTGTCCTACTTTTTTCCGCATAACAATTCCTACTCCCGAATTTCCTCCTACAGATCCTGTGTGTATTACTCTAAAATCTCCGCTCCAGAAGTCTCCGGCTTCTGGCCATCGCACTTCACTGATACCTACTACGTCTAATGGTATCCTATCCATCTCAATTTTCAAATTCTCTAACTTTCCTACTTGTTTCATGCTTCTAACATTCCACGCTCCGACTCGTGAGATGTTACACTTATCATTTCTGATGACTCCCCCCGAAGCAGTCCCCGCCCGGAGATCCGAATGTGGGACTATTTTACCTCCGGAATATTTTACTCCAGAAGGTGCCATCATCATAAATTAAAGTACGCTGTACTAAGGATAAAATAATGTGGTGGTTTCCCGTTGCCTTCCACATCGCAGTAGTGTGTATCACAGTGCCATACCAACCCTCACGATCTCTGCCACTATGATTACTGAAAGAGCTGCTGCCCCCTTCCAGGGACTTGATTTAGTCTGGCTTCTCAAATAAAAACCCCTCCAATATGGTTAAACCTATGGTTCGGCTCTTTATATCATTGAAGCGCGCAAGCCATCCCACCCGTCCCAGTATTACTAGAACTGCGTCAAGGTACAAGTCCTTTGGGACTATTATGAAATAACAGCCACCTATGATCAAATTTATTTTTCTAAATTACAAACGTGTTAATATCTAATAAAGAACTAAAATTATTTTAAATTAACTTAAATTTAAATTAGAGCACTTCCTAAACTATTGCCTCAAAATATCCACCTTTTTTTCTCTCAATGCAAATTGCGGTTCTTGCTTTAAATTCACGAAACATAAATTTGATCATTTGGCTGTTATTTCATAATAGTCCATAACTTTTTATGCACAATACCATCTAATACATATCGAAAGATAAAAATCATTTGCGTTTTATTGGAGCTCTCATCAACTTTAATAGCCACAAAATTTGTCTGGTCAATTTCCTTTATTACATGTGTGTGTACAACGGCCAACATTGAATCTAAAATTTTGTTTTGAATTGTTTTTGATATTCCTTTGAATACTGTATTTTTTTCAATGTGCTCTTTAAATATTAAGTCTAGTTCAGAGACAAAATCTATAAGGCCACGAAAAATCCCAGGATTATTGGACATGTCACTTTCGTCATGACCGCGCAATGCAATTTCAAAGACTCCACAAAATTTTACACAATCAATTATTTTGTTTAAAATATACCTATTTTTAGAAACCGATTCATTAAAGTCTTGCACTGATTTGCGATACGCACTATCAAGTTGCTGTCTTATGTCTACACGTCCTAAACTGTCGCGTAACTCATTGAACAATTTATATGAGAAGCAGAAGAAGCATGCTTTTTAATTTTGTCTTTTAAATGTTTAATATCGGTTACTCAATTTTTAGCCCATATAGCATCATTTGAAAATAATAAGAACGGATAGCAAAATAACGCATTTTTAACACTGCATCCACAAATCCAGTCGCACAAATTGTACATCGATTTTGTAAAATATCTTTGGACATTTTTACCTTTATCCTTTGTTGTCTGCTTCAAATTCAGTTTTGGTTTCGGCCGTCCACTTTCCCTCTTTTCAAGCCGGCGTTCATAATTTAATGTTCCAGCTGACTTTAAGGCAAATATATCTTGTTTTGTTAAACACACAAAATTTCTCAACGATCAGAACTTCACAACGATCACAGTTCACATCCGCAACAATAAAGAAAAGTTTCCCGCCTGCTATCTAAGAAGAACTGAGATACAGAGTCCAGAGAAAATATAACTGAATACTGTAGAACTAAACTCGATTCTGCGCAGTTGTAATCGGGACATTGACCACGTTGGAGATATAGGAGGAAAAGGTGACTCTCACTTCCACTCAAGAATTCGCCATCTGCTGTCACTGTTCATCTTTACATGCATTTCTCCATAAGCCATAAGAGCTGTGCAGGGTCAATTTGAATAATGTCCCGGCTTGCTAGCGAGCGCGCAGCGCGGCTTGACGCTTGGCTATTTCTAGTATTGCTGCGAATGCAGACCGCTGAAGATTTTAAATTTGAGACTGTTAGACAAAAAATATTTTTATTAAAATTATGGTTTTGATTAGAATATTTTAGGAGGGTCATTGACCAATTGACCTTAAGGAGAAACCGCCACTGATATGTCCGATGAACACTGGCCTCTTTGCATAATTAAATACACCGCGTACCGTTGTTGTGCGTTACTAAGCATTAGTAAAGGTTTGAGTACTTTCATTACTCTATTGTTCTAGATACAAATTATGTATTGAATTGTTCATTACTATTTCAGAATTCTTGTTAGAATTTATCTCATTTTCGTATTTAAATACACCTATACCCACCTATCTAATATTTCACTGTACTTTTGTGATTTATGCTATAAAATAAGAATTCAAATTTTTATTACTATCAACTTTGTTTAATACTTTTAGAACACTATATTATCCAACTGATTAGAAGTGTTAATGATTTTGTTTGATACATACATTGGTTATACCTGACTAAATGATATTATATTAAATGGAAAACGTCCAAAATGTTCTCAATTCCAAGAATTAGAAGTTTATTTTCCATTTAATATGCCTGCCACTATTTCAGACTTGACGAGTTCCAATCAACAATAAATAATATTATTCTCAACCTGTCAGTTTAAATTTTAAAAAATTAAGTACATCAAATTTTCCCTTTCTTACAATGACGTCGTGAATGATTACTTTTATCTGGGCTATTTTGTAATGAGCTATTATAATTTATATACTGTAACAGTAAAATCAATAAATTCACGATTTTTAACCAAATACCGCTTCCGTTAAGACTACCAATTTCACTTTCACTCTTTGGTCTCATGTTTTTTGGTCTTAAGCTCTATACAGATTTTTTTCGAAGGATTGATATCAAAATCAGCATTTTCATCAATGCATTACAAAAATAAGAGAGTTTTTTTGCACATAAATTTAACATTGACACTAATGTTGAAACTGAAACAAGACTAGAACATACAAAACTTTTTTAGAGCGTAGTATTTCTTAACCTATTCCTGTCCATTATGCGCATTGATTTCACCTATTCAGACTCTACGCAATTAAATCAAAATTAGTGTATGTAGTGCAACATTTTATTGACGGACTTGAACAGAGCGAGTAGATCTACACGTCTCATGTTTTATTGGCGGGAACCAGACTTTGAAATTAATTTGATGAATGTTACACGGACACGGACCTATCCAATGTTTTGTGACAGTAAATTATTTAAAAGCTGCAAGGCGTTGAATGTAAAACGGTTATGCTGTTTGCTAATCTACATATGCTGCTATTCAAAAGTTAAAGAACTGCATTAGAAATTTAAACAAAATACATAGGAAAGACAACTGGAAGACAGAAAAACCTCACACAGGCAAAGTCGTTATTTGCACCACTAGCCCTAGATGATGGTCGCAAATCCGTGAATTGTGCTGTGCTACTAGAATATTAGGAGCAGTAGTTACCACTGCTTATGAAGTTGACTCACGTTGGATCAGGTGAACGAAAAAAGGCCGAGAAATAACAGATTCCTTGTATCAATACTTTTGCGACATCAACTAGGTAGAACTTCTGATGGGGAGACCCAAAAGACAGTTAAATAATAGCGAGAAAATTATGAGAAGACGGCTCCAGGACCAGGAGGCAGGACTGTGCTCGAAGATGCGTGCTTGTTAACTTAAACCTGGATTAGTTGCTATGAAACTGGTCTCTTGTGGGGCAACGCTATACGAGTATATAGGAGGAGAGAATAGGTATACGTGCGTTCAGGGTGGATTGCTCCCCTCTTCCGACCGATATAATTGGACGTGTTTTTTGATTCTTCACTATCTCTCTCCGAGCTTCCGATTTCTTTGCCTGTACTCTTCAGTTTCTTATGCCCATTTTCCTCAAGTCTTCCGTAAGTTCGTCACACCATCTCTCTCTTTTAGACTCCTTCTGGATCTGACTTCACTAGGCTTCCATTGTATTCATATTTTCCTGAAATAATATTTTACTATGAGGTTCTACCAGATTTTTTTGCCTAAATTCCCATAGTGTTAATATCATCGGCATTCATATCGGCGACAAGGAAATGATAAAAAATAACAGTTGTTTTATGTAAGTAATTCAAATTAAAATCAGGAAGAAATTTTAGTGCACGTTATTAACTCCACAACTATGAATAAATACGATTAATTGGTATTGTAATTAATAGTACTAATGCATAAATGGGATTGTCTCAATATTATTGCCCAACGTCTATCAGTCTGTTTCAACAAAATAATTTAGTTAATTTCTTTCCGCGTGTTAACTGCGTGAGCTTTCATTCAGAAAATAAATGTCTGAATATGATGGATAGTTGTAAATTAAAAGACTCATGAAATTTTACTCATTAATTAGACAACAAAATGAATCAAACTGTCTATCAGCAATATCAACTATTCTTTAGTGTTGTTAATTCCTTGAATTAGGAAAAACTAGGGGGCGACAATCAAAAAATAACATTAACTATATATGTACTTGCTGATGCCCTCTGGTGTTAGACTGTCGCAACTGTTCACAAAGAATGGCAGTAAACTACACGTATAATTGATAATTGTAAAAGAAAACTTTCTATTCTTGAAATGTAAGAATCTAGTAGTTCCTCTACATTCCGCATATCAGCAGTTATGTTGCAGGGTCATAAATACTGTATTTCACAAAATGATCTATCCCATCCTTTCCTCTCCCGAGCTAACCTACGGTGCATTTCCCCGAAAGTAGAACTTCCTACGTTCCCAGCTAGTACTCACAGTATTCTAGACTGGGTTTACCCCTATATCTTTTTATTCCCATCCCCGACTTTAGATGTCGTGAACTACCTATTCCTTCGTGTCTCAGATGGTATCGTGACATCCCATCCCTCCCATTCCTTGTTGTCTTTCATACTTCTCGCTTTCCCCCAACTCTTTCTAATTTACCACCCTATTGCTAACCTTATCTGTACACGAGTTAAGATGACGATATGAATAGATACAGATTAGACTCAAAAATTTTACATACTATAGGTACTCGCTCGAGAGAAGACACATTCATCTCAAGTTTCGAATTTCCAACTTTCCCAATTCTAGTAATATCCTGAAAACCGATTCACTGAGGTCCAATTTTGACAAAACAAGTGCTAAAGTATTAACCTTAAATTTCGAGCATTTTCAACAACCTCTATAGACTTCTTGATACTGAATTTCTCAACAGAAACTCGGGAGTTTGAAGAATGTGCAATATAAATGATAAATGAGAGGGACCCTAAAATATAATCTTGTGGCACTCCGAATATTAGATTCTGAAATATAAGATTCGTTTTTCGATTTCTCAGGCTATCTGAAATTAAGTCGATTGCTACCAGCTTAGTGTATAATAAATAGTAGATTTAACCTAACAGAAAAGGTTCCACAAGGACAGATGGATGGATGCGCAGCACATCTAGACATCTCCTGGCGTTCGGCTTACACATCAGATTTAGGATGGAGCATCCTTTCAGTTGTCATTGGAATTCACAGCTTTTTCAGCTAACCGTTCACGAACCTCATTCTATGACTACTTCAAATGGGTAGGCTAGCGAAAAGATGGTCTTCTACCGGGGCGTCCAACCACCCGTGGTACTGATCTTCAAGATCACCATTCGGATCTTTCAGAGACTTGCGTCTCCTCCGGTTTTGGTTATTCGCAACCAAGAATCCGGTGTGGGTCCTTTCTCTAAGTACACATGTCGGCATGGTTTCCCCCGTCACGTTGGCTGAGTGTTCGTTGAGGTCGCTTACGAGACTCTCTACCCCACATCACGACGATCATCGAAAATTTGACAAATTCGTATGATTTTATATTCTTGGAATATAAAAAAGTACCTCATCCAAAACCATTGCCTTTATTAGTATTAAATAATACAATACGGATTCGGAAGTGACAGATAAAACGTGACTACATAATAAATTGTTATTATTCAAGACATTTCAACACACCGGCGTAATGTTCTCTCAGAATAATTAATTAGTCATTGAAATATTCATGTTTCTCTACCGATTAGTTAATAAATTTTTCTTTGATCCATGTATCGATTAAATAATGAGATAAATGCTCCAGTTTTCCGTTATTATGTAGAAAGTCGCCTAAATATTTATTGTACCTACACGTTCCATGAGCAGACAAAAATAATGGTGTAGGCAGGTAAATTAAAATTAATTTCAAATATTTGTTTCATGTGTTACACTTTCACACAATAATTAATAATCTCCGTTTATTTAGTTTTGCTTGTGCACTAATTACAAAACTGTTGCCACTTGATACAAAAAAAATACCTACTATTCTCATAAAATAGATAAAACACTACTTAATTTTCTGTAATTTATTTAATCAAATGTTAACAATAATACACTAACAATAACAACACAGAAATTAGACATGATCAAACAAATTACGTAACAAAAATACTTGAATATACAAAATAAATAAATGCGTATACAATACAGAAATGTACATATAAAAAACAAATAATACTATGGAAAGTCTTGTTTCATTCACCACTTATCGTGAGCATCCCAATCGGTTACGAATACTGATTCCTTGTGTTCCTCCTTTTTAGGTTCTTCTTTGTGTTCCTCGTGAACTGGTACGGGTATTTCAACTTTTACTTCATAAGGAACTTTTTTCTCTACTGTATACGGTACGTGCTTTACAACTTCGTAAGGCACTGGCCTGTCGAACTTTACCTCGACAGGATATGGCACTTCTTTGTAGACAGGGTAGGGAATCTTCTTTTCTACGGGGTATGGGTGTGGAACCTTGATTTCAACAGGATAGGGTACTTTCTTTTCTACTTTATATGGTACTGGTCTGTCAACGAATACTTTTACTGGGTACTTCTTCTCTACGGTGTACGGTACAGGTACTTTTTTCTCTACTTTGACAGGGTAAGGTTTGTATACTGTATAGGGTACCGGATGATCCACTTTAACTTCAACTGGATATTTAACGATTTTTTCTACTGGGTATGGTTGAGGCACGTGAACAGGAACCTTGACTGGTACTGGTATCTTCTTTTCTACTGGGTAAGGTTGAGGTACTTTCACTTCATAAGGGACGCGTACTTTCTTTTCTACTGGATATGGGTGGGGCTCATATACCTTTACAGGGTATGGTTTGTCTACGTGAATATGTACTGGGTACTTTACGATTTTCTCAACAGGGTATGGTTTGGGTACTGCTACTGGCACTTTGATTATTTCTTTTACTGGATACGGCACTTTTTTCTCAACTGGATAGGGCTGAGGTACCTTAACTTCTACTGTGTAGGGTACTTTCTTGATTACAGGAACACGTATTTCTTTTTCTACTGGATATGGTACCTCAACGTTTTTGTATACAGTTATAATTTTTTCGTGTTTTTCTTCCACTTTATGTTCATTTCCTCCTGAAGAACCTTCGTGACCAAAACCGCCGAAATCGAAACCTTCCAATTTAATTTCTTCTTGATCTCCTTTAATTTCTTCCTTTACTTCTTCACCTTTTATTGGCACCCAAGGTCCTGCTGATCCACCACTTGAACCGAAGTCTTCCCATTTACCTATTTCTATGCCTTCTAAGCCTTTTATTTCCCCTCCGGCACCTTCATCCTTTTTCTCTTCGATTTTAGGTTCTTCCTTTTTAACTTCTCCTCCACCTCCAGTTCCTCCAAAACCTGAATGACTCAAGAGCCAGTGATGTAAGTGGAGAAGACCACGTTTCTGTATCTTCTTTTCTTCTGCATTTGCTGATGACGCGGCCAACAGGCACACTGCCAGCGCGAACACACCCTGAAACGATTGTTAAAATACAATATATATTTAAAAATATCGAATAATTAATCTAAAATAACATGTGTCCCTATTGTGAACCGTGTGATACACCAGTCATTATTACAATTTGAAAAATTCGTCTTGCACATTGATACATACACGAATGAATAACTGATGAATGATTTTAATGAAATATTTCCTAAAAGCCGTATAAACTGAAAATTAATTATTATTATTCGTTTATAAAACATTGAGGGGTGAGTTAATTAAACGATAATCCTTGAAGTGGCACAATCACAACAAAAACTAAAATATAATCACTAATCACTGAGACACTTTTCGATAAAAAAAACTTACTGAAGTTCTCATTTGAATCCGTAGTAGATTTCAGCGTCGATTGATACTTGCACTTGGTACCGGAGTCTAATATATAGATATACTTTCGCTGCACACCCTACTACTTGCGGGCTTCTTACACTTGTTAATTTTCCGAACATTTTTTTACCTACCGGAAGCTGTCGCGTGCGCAACGTCTTGAAGATTCCTCGCTGTTTTTATGGTGTTTCTCAAATACCTAAAGCGCAATCTTGTAACTTTAATTAGGGGCAACTATCGGAATTTACCTACTTTCAATTGCTGATTTTTCGGGTTCTTAATATAAACAAATGTTTTAAATTTGTGGCCTACTTACAGAATACGTCAACTTTATAGAATTATGCTTTACTTAGCAATGGATTGCAAAATCGTGTAGTTTTATTATAGGCTGAGATAAACGGTTATATGTAATTTGCATCTAGATGCATATTGTATGAAACGGTATCAGTATGCATTATATAATTTATTTTCTAAAAAATAAGCATATATCTAACGAATGATTGACATTTCTCCTATAAATATACAGGTTGAGTCACTAAGGCGAAATCGGCCTATAACAAGAGTACAGTTCAAAATGGGAGAAACTTTTTCAAATAAAAGTTTTTCAAAAATAAGTGCTTAATGAGATAAAAATATTTTCAAATATGGCGGACTTCCGGTTATACCGGAAATGGACACTAACTGTGTTATTTTAAATGGAACACCCTGTATTCGTTTGCATTTTTGGATTTCTCATGAAAAATAAATATCAGTTTGTTAATCAAACATTGGGTCTCAGTCGAACCGCTATGGAGTTTTTTAATTTTTTTTGAAAATTTTGACGTTTGCAGTAGTTGGCGCCATTTTGAATATCTTCGAAACGAAAGCACTTAGAGGAATGCGGTTTCGACAGTTCGTCTCTGGAAGTAACGGCCTATCACACGCAAGTATAACATGGAATCATAACTTTTTAATCAAATGAAATTTATCCATGCCAATATTTACTAATTCAAACAGGAATAACTCTTTTTTTTTAAATGGAATGCTACATTGATTCTCACCTCATAAGACGCAAAATTAAATTTCCTTTCTGATGATGTATGGTTGTTGGCATCTGTCACCAGCAGTTTTTAAGAAATTTGCGTTTTTCTCGAAATTTTGAATAATATCATGTTTATGCATTAACAATGGTTGACGTTTGGCGATATTGTTTTGTTTTGTCTTACAAAATGTTCGTTCCAAATCTTCTATACTATTTCCAAAACTTCAAAGATCATTAGATAATAACAGCAACAAAAATAAATTAATGTAATTAGATTAAATGTTCGACATAACCGCCATCCTCACGATAACAAACACGCAATCGTTTCAACAAAGAATTGTTCACATTTATCAACATATCTTCATTGATACTTTGAAATGCATCGCGAACTCGTTCCATCATATTTTCTCGAGTAGTTGGAGGTTCCCTGTAAACTAACTGCTTTACGTACCCCCGCAAGAAAAAGTCAAGTTTTGTTAGGTCTGGAGATCGCGCTGGCCAAGGTATCGGACCTCCTCTTCCTGTCCATGTGTTTGGAAATGCTGCAGTCAAGTGCTCCCTCCCGTAATGTGCACGCGCTCCATCTTGTTGATACCACATCTGTTGTATTGCAGCAAGTGGTAAATTGTCTAACATTTCTGGCAAATCGTTTTGTAAAAATTGTAGGTAGCTATTACCGTTCAAATTTCCATCGAAAAAATGTGGTCCAATTACGTGTCGTCCAATTATGCCACCCCATACATTCAAAGACCACCTATGTTGATGATCCAATGGCCTTATCCAATGGGGATTGTCAGTACTGTAATAATGGCAGTTGTATCTTGAAACAAAACCGTTCTTATGAAACTAAGCTTCGTCCGTAAAGAATACATGATCGAAAAAGTCATTTCGCTCCTGAAGTTTACGTAAAGCCCACTCACAAAACTGCAACCGATTGTTGAAGTCATTTTGATCTAGTTCCTGAACCAACTGAACGTGGTACGGGTGAAATTTATTTTTGCGCAGTATTCGAGATACAGAAGTTTGGCTTATTTCTAACTCGCGACTAATTTCTCTGGTACTTAAATGAGGATCTCGGACAACAGTAGCAGCTACTAAAACTTGATTTTCCTCGTGTGTCACTGATTTTACACGTTCTTTCTTCTCGTATCCCACACAACCAGTTCGTTCAAACCTCTCTTTTAATTTTGCGAATGCCGTTACATTTGGATGTCTATGCTCGGGAAAACGTTGCGCATACATTCTTGAGGCAAGTAACGAATTCCCTTCTGCTTCACCCAAGGAATACACCATAGCAATTAATTCTTCTTGAGTGTACATTTTCAGTTTTCTTAATTGTGATATTTATTAAAATTGAAATCAATACTCTCACTAATTGAACTCAAATTGCACTCTTACTTAACAATAATTTAATAGAAATGACATTTCGTTGGCAAAACAAAACAAAATCGCTGAACGCCAACTATTGTTAACGCAATAACACGATATTATTTAAAATTTCCAGAAAAACGCAAATTTCTTAAAAACTGCTGGTGACAGATGCCAACAACCATACATCGTCAGAAAGGAAATTTAATGTTGCGTCTTATGAGGTGAGAACCAATGTAGCATTCCATTTAAAAAAAAAGAGTTATTCCTGTTTGAATTAGTAAATATTGGCATGGATAAATTTCATTTAATTAAAAAGTTATGATTCCATGTTATACTTGTGTCTAATAGGCTGTTACTTCCAGAGACGAACTGTCGAAACCGCATTCCTCTAAGTGCTTTCGTTTCGAAGATATTCAAAATGGCGCCAACTACTGCAAACGTCAAAATTTTCAAAAAAAATTAAAAAACTCCATAGCGGTTCGACTGAGACCCAATGTTTGATTAACAAACTGATATTTATTTTTCATGAGAAATCCAAAAATGCAAACGAATACAGGGTGTTCCATTTAAAATAACACAGTTAGTGTCCATTTCCGGTATAACCGGAAGTCCGCCATATTTGAAAATATTTTTATCTCATTAAGCACTTATTTTTGAAAAACTTTTATTTGAAAAAGTTTCTCCCATTTTGAACTGTACTCTTGTTATAGGCCGATTTCGCCTTAGTGACTCACCCTGTATAATTATAAAAATAAAGAAATTTTGTGTGCCTCCTAGGCACCTGTTAACCGTATCGATATTTATATAGGCGACATATTATTCAATTTTCTAATTTTTCTCATTGTGTAAAACTCAAATTAAGAAGTAGCAGTAGTATCGCAGTGTCTATAATTAAATCTTGGGTTGTCTTGTCACCCTTGTTGTTTGTCATGGACGGGGTGCTGAAAAGAGCAACTGGTATGCCTAGGGGTATAATTCACAATCTCAAAAAGATTTTAATCATGACTACGTTTATTCGCTATGCATTACGGAGTCCTAAACCAAGATTTGGAGTTTTCGTTCTATTTCGTTCAGTACTAAAATACGGTTATTTAATTGAAATATAAGAAATTAGATGATTATCAGCATGATTTTGGAATTAAATTCCCAAGAATAGATTGCGAAGAACATGCTGAATTAAGGAAAGTGTTGGGATGAGATAAGAAGCATCGTCAGACGAAAGGTACTTACAGAGGCCAAATTGAAATAATGGGAACATGTTATTATGACCAAGAACAAAAAAACAACATACATATTTTACAAAAACTGTAAATACGTGCTGTAAAATAAAATAAACCTCAACATCCATTACATAGGTACCTTCAACCTGCATGACAGTTGACGCAGTATACAGAAGCGTTTATTATATTATTACGGACATGCCCCTAAGCCAGTTTTAATAAATTGCAACTAAAAGCAATAGCAACTATTTACTCGTTAATTCACACGTTTACTTGTAAATCCACAAAGCGAAGTACTTCATAAAAATAATAATAATTGTCCGTAATCCATTTTTAATAAGCTGTTACTTAATTCGCGTTGCATAATTACTATCACTTCTGCGTTGTCCGTTTACCTCTGTGCTTCCGGTCATCGGGTGTTTCTAATTTACTGTATATTCTAGGTGCACTTGCTGTCAGTCATGTGTAATGGATTTATCCAAATATAAATGGTAATGACTGGTGAAGGTCTTACCGATAATCATGCTCTTTGTCGGAGAAATTATCAGATGGGTGCTTAAATTGTGGGTAAACATTCGTTTTACTTTTGACAGGAGCTCTTCCAGTGCATTATAAAAATGTTCTTCAGACACGATTAAATCGTCTCCAGTCATTAATAAAGTAAATCGTGCGGAATATATAATGAGAAATTTGGTAAATTGAATCATAAATTTGATTTTATTTCCTGAATGCTTTCCGCTGTTTCTAGCGGAATTAAATTTGTGTTCACGTAATCTTCCAAATTAGTATTACGCTTAGGTACAGGTACATAGCACAGAAACCTTGTAGTTATTGAGAGATTTGAAACTAATTATATTCTTATTACTACACAAAATAGTCTCATTTTATACGGTCACGATAAACTTAACACACATCCCATATCTTCTTGAATTATCCTCGTTCCCTCATCTAAACCACGCTATCATCTTCTGTTTACCATTCTCTTCTTCTTCCCTAAGGTACTTTGGCACCTACTCCTGTGTTAGAATTTCTTTGTATTAATTTAGTGTTAAGTATACCTTGTATTTTGCAACTTTTCTCTCTGTTCCTGCAATTGCAAGTCTTTGTCTCTGTCCACTATCTCCAACCTCCTCTGGGGCAGTAGTGTTAAAATATTTTTTATTCCGTGGATTCAAATTATGTCTATATTTAACATTTTTCTTGAAATTTTTCTAGTCGATTAACTGGACTTTTATAATAAAGTTTCTTAGAAAATAACAAATGCGTTCAAATTAAATTGTCTTTTACAATGTAATTTAAGTGGTAATTGCACAAAAGCAGCAGTAAAATATCAATAGAAAGTTATTTTGTTTAAGGCATTTTTATGCGTCTACAAATAAACTAAAATGCATTGAAAGTTGATCGATTCCTGCAGCAAAAGTCCCATATATAGAACCTTGCGTAACCTCCTCTTCCTCGAGCAAAAAATGTCGATTCACCGGACAAAAATCAACCGGAACATAATTAAATAAATAAATGTAAATAATAAACACACAAGCAGCTTTTAGCAGGTACATGCGCAATGCTATAAATATTTTCCGTTACATAAATCAATGTAGATCAGAATTATGCGGACGAAATTAGAGAGGCGCAAGGAAAGTGTTCGAATTCTTTCAAGACGTATAAATTTCATGGGTCTATAACGAAAATCGCTAAATTTCACGCACACTCGTGAAAACGAAAGGTGCTACACACGCTATATTTATTACTATTTTACACAGAAAACCGTTAAGTAATATATTTTGTATTGTGATTTTTGATAAGTATTGTTTTTATTGTATTTTGTTATTCTGGTTTTTCGGACCTCTAAACTTTTTATTGAAGTGAGATTTTTAAATGTTTGTTTGCTTATTTATAAACAACGTATAATATTGCAAGTCACTGTAAGTGGTGACACTAGTTACCGGTTTCCTGTCTTTTCTGTGCGTTCAGATCATAAATAATTAAAATAATAAGTAAAACATTGCAAGAATTTATCAATATAATGTTGACACGTTAAATGCAGTACATTATAGAAAAACAGTTTATTAATCATCATAAGGTTCTCAGTCCGAAGACTGGTTGGACGCGTACCTCCATTCTTTTCTATCCTGAGCTAACCTACGCATTTCCCTAAAAGTAGAACATCCTACATCCCTAACTATTTGAGAGCAGTAGTCTAATCTAGGCCTACCCCTACCTCTTTTTATTCCTATCTCTGACTCTAGTATGTCGCGAACTATTCCTTCGTGTCTTAGAAGGTGTCCTACCATCCTATCTCTCCTACTCTTTATTGTTTTCCATACCTTTCGCTTTTCCCCAACTCTTTCTAATACTTCCCTATTGCTAACCTTATCTATCCACGGTATCTTCATCATGCGTCTGTAGCACCACATTTCAAACGCTTCTACTCTTTTTCTATCCGCTTCTCCTATTGTCCAAGTTTCGCACCCGTATAATGCCGTACTCCATACATACGACGTTAAGAGTCTCTTCCTAGTCTCTATATTAACCGTTCTCGAGCATAACAGTTGTTTCTTTTTGTTAAACGCAACTCGGCCCTGCGCCATTCTTTGTTTTATATCTTTAGTGCTCCTACCGTCTTGAGTTATTTTACTTCCTAAGTAGCAGAAATCCGCGACCTCCTCTATCTTCTCATTTCCAATTTGTATTTCCATTTTAGTTCTATTTTCACATCCCCTACATACCAAAATTTTAGTTTTCTTTTTATTGATTTTCATGCCGAAGCCCTGTGTCAAAACTGCTTCCATTTCATTCAAAGCCGCTCCTAATTCTTCTTTGCTAGATGCTAACACTGCTATATCATCCGCAAATCTGAGCATGTTAATAGTTTGGCCCTGTACATTGATCCCTGAGGCTGTTCTTTCCTTAACAATATTAATCGCATCTTCGATATATAAGTTGAAAACTAGAGGTGACAATGCACATCCCTGTCTCACTCCCTTCCGGATATCTACTTCCCTTTGTTCCTGCTCACATTCTATAACTGCCTTTTGCTCTTCTGTCCCTGTATTTCATCCCTACCTTTCTCAGCACTTCGAACATCTTCCCCCATTTTACGTTGTCGAAGGCTTTTTCTAAATCTACAAATCCTATATAGACGCTCTTTCTCTTTTCTATCGTTTTTTCTATAATTACTCGTAAAGCTAGAATGGCCTCGCGCGTTCCTCTATTTCGTCTAAATCCGAACTGATCTTCTCCTAATATTTCTTCCGCCTTTTTCTCCATCCTTCTTTGCACAATTCTAGTTAAAATTTTTGACGCATGGGAAGTTAAACTGATAGTTCTAAAATTTTCGCATCTATCCGCGCCTTTTCTTTTTGGCAAAGCTACTATGATGTTCCGTTTGTAATCTTCTGGAATCTCGCCTGTCATGTATATGCGACTAACTAATTTAAATAAACGATCTATTACCTCTTGACCTGCGCACTTTAAGATTTCTGCCTGCAAGCCATCTATACCTGGTGCTTTATTATTCCTTAAACTTTTTAGTGCTATCTCAAACTCTTCTCTCATTATAGGACTCCCTAGGTTATCCCCCTCTACACTGCTTTCGCTTTCTAATATATCTTGCACTTCCTGTCCCGCATATAAGTTTCCTAAATATTCTTTCCACCTATCTGCCTTCTCCCCACTTCCGATTAGGATATCTCCTGCCTCATTTCTAATGTTTTTGGTACTAGATCCAATTTCTCTAAAATTTCTCCTAATTATTTTATATGCTTCATCAGTCTTTCCTACTTCGAATTTATCTTCCACTTCTTTGCATTTATTATCGATCCATTGCTCTTTCGCTTTCCTACATTTCCGAATAATTTCCCACTTGATCGCCTTATATCTTTGTTTCCCTGTTTCATCTAACCTATTTTTATATTTTCGCCTTTCCTCTATTAGACTCACAATATGTTTTGTTATCCAGGGTTTCCTACTTTCATTCTGTTTATGACCCAAAATATCCCTAGCTGAGGAAACTAAACTATTTTTAATGCAATTCCATTCTGCCTCTATGTCCCTAACAATATTTCCACCCGTGCCCTTTAGTGCTTCGTTTGTCTTTTTCTCGAACTTATTGCGCATATCATCATCTTTTAGTTTCTCTGGGTCAAGATACCTTCTTCCGCTTCTTTTTTTCAAAATCTTAAATTTAAGATTGGCTTTCATAACGACTATGTTGTGATCACTATCTATATCTGCTCCTGGATAACTTCTACAATTCCTAACTTGATTTCTAAATCTTTGCCTAACGAGAATGTAATCTATTTGATATCTCCCTAAGTCTCCTGGCATCTTCCACGTATAGCATCTCCTAACATGATGGTGAAATAGAGTGTTCGCGACCGTTAAGTTATGTTTATCGCAGAACTCTATCAGTCTAACTCCCCTATCGTTCCTATTGCCTAATCCAAAGGGGCCAACTATTCCGCCCTCTCGCCCTGTGCCTACGATTGCATTGAAATCTCCTATAATTATTAAATTTTCGTGTCCTCTCACAAAATCTAGCACATATTCAATATCACTATAAACTGCCTCTACGGCCTCATCACTGTAGTTAGAAGTGGGCATATATACCTGTATTATTACTGTTTTTACAGGTTTCGAATCTAACCTAACCATAACTACCCTGTCACTTTGCTGTAAGAAATTTTCTACACTCTGTCCTACTTTTTTCCGCATAACAATTCCTACTCCCGAATTTCCTCCTACAGATCCTGTGTGTATTACTCTAAAATCTCCGCTCCAGAAGTCTCCAGCTTCTGGCCATCGCACTTCACTGATACCTACTACGTCTAATGCTAACCTATCCATCTCAATTTTCAAATTCTCTAACTTCCCTACTTGTTTCATGCTTCTAACATTCCACGCTCCGACTCGTGAGATGTTACACTTATCATTTCTGATGACTCCCCCCGAAGCAGTCCCCGCCCGGAGATCCGAATGTGGGACTATTTTACCTCCGGAATATTTTACTCCAGAAGGTGCCATCATCATAAATTAAAGTACGCTGTACTAGGGATTAAATAATGTGGTGGTTTCCCGTTGCCTTCCACATCGCAGTAGTGTGTATCACAGTGCCATACCAACCCTCACGATCTCTGCCACTATGATTACTGAAAGAGCTGCTGCCCCCTTCCAGGGACTTGATTTAGTCTGGCTTCTCAAATAAAAACCCCTCCAATATGGTTAAACCTATGGTTCGGCTCTTTAGATCATTGAAGCGCGCAAGCCATCCCACCCGTCCCAGTATTACTAGAACTGCGTCAAGGTACAAGTCCTTTGGGAAGGAGTTTATTAATGGCAATAATAATTACTCGTGTCACTGTAAAATTTCTCATGAAACAAGGAAATGCTGACAAGTTGAAATATTGCTATCAAACTAATGACGATTTGGATCGACCACTAGGGTAATTTTAAAAGAAAAAAGCAATACACAGCAATAATTCATCACAATAACTCATCATTATAAGGTTCTCAGTCCGAAGGCTGGTTGGATGCGTACCTCCATCCGTTTCTATCCTGATCTAACCTACGCATTTCCCTAATACATCCTGTATCCCTAACTATTTGAGAGCAATAGTCTAATCTAGGCCTACCCCTAACTCTTTTCAGTCCTATCTCTGACTCTAGTGTGTCGCGAACTATTCCTTCGTGTCTTAGAATGTGTCCTACCATCCTATATATCTTTATTGTCTTTTCGCTTTTCCCCAACTCTTTCTAATACCTCCCTATTGCTAAGATTATAATCTTCAACTCCTGAAGCAGCTGACGTTGACAGCGAAACAAGTGTCGAGTTTAATTACTGTGTCACTGCCTTTTGGCGTGCGGAGTTAACTTATTAAGAATTCAAATTTAAGAAGTGACATTAGTGACGAATATTTATTTCAACGCCTTCTTTGTCACGGATAATAATATTTGAATTTCCTGCTGAAGATGTAACTTATTCAACTTGTTATAATGGCGATAGATGCAGCGGGAACAGTAACGAGCCTATTGTGAATATTTGCGGAAGAACCGCTTAATCGATAGCAGTGAAAACGAAACTTGTTTGCTACTCCTTGTTACTTTCTTGTACGAAGTTGAAACACTGATGATGCGACCATTAGACCGTAACAAGATAAACACCTTTAGGATTCCTTGCTTGGCGTAAGCCACTGTTCCGCATAGCATAGACGACTTCATGAATGAATGTGTTTTTATTTTTATGGGAATTAATATGCATATTAAGTTATCACCAATATGCATGCAGTGTTCTTACACTTCTTCACAATTAGAAAACTCTATAGAGTTTTGTTTGTATTTAACAACTTTTACTATTTGCTACGGGGTAGGTTTCTGGTCCTTAGCACTGAAGCTCAAGCTTGTTGTGCCCGGTCGCGTGAAGTTAGCCGGATATTTTCAGCACAAATAAAATAATCTTGCCATTTCGTTAGTGCTTCGTTAGTGCTCATTTGTGCCACAAAAAACTTTTTCGCCGGACGAGAAACTCAAAAATTATGACTTGACAAAAATCTGCGGCTAACTTCACGCACTTTTTCAAAGCACAAATATGTCAGACCACTTCATTCGTTAGTGCTTCGTTAGTGCTCTTCCGTGCCACAAGAAATTTTTCGGCCGGATTAAAAACTCAAAAATTATGACCTGTGGCAAAACCTTGCGCCTAACTTCACGCGCTTTTTCAAAGCACAAATATTTCAAACCACATAATCCGCTAGGGCTTCGTTAGTGCTCATTTGTGCCAGAAGAATTTTTTTCGCCGGACGAAGAACTCAAAAATTATGACATGACGGATATCTGCGGCTAACTTCACGCACTTTTTCGAAGCACAAATATGTCAGACCACTTGATTCGTTAGTGCTTCGTTAGTGCTCATTTGTGCTAGAAAAATTTTTTTCGCCGGACGAAAAACTCAAAAATTATGACATGACAAAAATCTGCGGCTAACTTCACGCACTTTTTCAAAGCACAAATATGTCCGACCACTTGATTCGTTAGTGCTCATTTGTGCAGGAAGAAATTTTCTCGCCGGATTAAAAACTCAAAAATTATTACCCCTAGCAAAAATGTGCGGAACGCATTTACAATTCTGTAAATTTGAATTCGTACATAAACGCCTACGAACTTATCAATGAAAATATTTTCAAATTTATGGTACCTGCTTCCGACTATACTTACTATTT
This sequence comes from Xestobium rufovillosum, assembly GCA_963966045.1. Taxonomy (NCBI): domain Eukaryota; kingdom Metazoa; phylum Arthropoda; class Insecta; order Coleoptera; family Ptinidae; genus Xestobium; species Xestobium rufovillosum. Next base: position 37,654,174 of record OZ014496.1, read on the forward strand.
ATACTTCCATGTTCCTTAAAGAAACTGAAGTAATATGTATTACCGCCAAAAATGAGTATTTGCGATAAGGTCAGATTCGTATTGTTCTAAACTCAAAAGCTGTGCATGCGTGCTTGTGGGCTGTGATTTTCATGATCTTTTGAAATCTGCTAAATCATTAGAGAAATGAAAAAGTTGAAACAAAAAATCTCGCCTGATTGTTATAAATTTTATCCTCATTAAACATTTAAAAACATGTCTGTCAACTTTGGTGATAATTATTGTTTTAAAAGCTTTCTTTTACATATGTACTTCTACAATGCGTCCTATAAAGTTCTCTGCATATGGGAAACTTTTTTATTATCCGTTTAAGAAAAAAATATGCTTCAATAAAAGTTCTGAATTACCCATAAACCAAAATGTACTCCCAACATTCCAAAAATATAGGATAATATACAGGTGAGATCAAAAAATAATAATTTTACTCAAGAGTAATGTACCTACCTACTCTTATTTTTGAAAATAATTTAAAATGTTACTTAGGAAAGTTATTTGGTATAAAAGTTATGGATAATTATTAAATAACGGCCACCTATGATCAAATTCATTTTTTGGACTTTTCACAGAAATCACAAAAATAAATTTGATCATAGGTGACTGTTATTTCATAACTTTTATTCTAAATATCTTTCCTAAGTAACATTTCTTATTATTTTCAAAAATAAAGGTAGGTACTTCGGGTACTATGCAGTAAAATTGTTATTTTTTGATCTCCCCTGTATATTGTTCCATATTTTTGGAATGTTGGGAGCGCATTTTAGTTTTTGGCAATTCAGAGTTTTTTATGATTTTTTTCATAAGTGTATAATAAAAAAGTTTCCCATATGTAGAGAACTTTGTAGGACACGTTGTATACAATGGAAGTCATACCGATTTTTTTCTGGCGATATAAATGCTTTATAGGATATAAATGTTGCAAGTGTGTTAATGTTTGGGAATAATAAAAATAATTGTAAAAAAAATTCTTATTCTTTTGTTTCATGCTTACGTAGATAACTTTTCTAGTGTCCCTCAAATTTATATAGAACAAGGCAATTTAGTCTGCACTAGCAAAGGCATTGGCACTGGGTACCTACCCTTGGACAAAGAAGTAACCAGATGGCCATTCTCTGGTCAAGAGGGTTGAAAAGGTTTACTACCTACACATTAATTTATTGCCGCTCGGAGTGTTTTTAACTGACTGCAAATAACTGGTCAAACAAAAATTGTAAATAAAAATAGAAATTTCTTAATGTTTAAAAGATGACAAGCAATTTGTCTTTGGACAGGCGCTACCACTCTTTGTAGATCTGTGTCAGCTTTTATCGTTATAATTATATAAACTTGCCAATTAATTGTACCAATTTATCGATCGCCAATAAATAAATCTCTCAATGTCATCTCTTGGTAAAATTTCGATTCATATTCACATATTCAGAAAGTCAGCCATTTTCGAAAATTAATTATTTTTCGAAATTTTCCGACTTTGCATCAAATTTTTTTGCTACTTATTTCGAATCGAAGGGACGATATACACCACATCGCGAGTCACCACTTGTACCTTTCCCAGGATACCTCTAATTTGTTTAAGATACATATAGGAAGCTGTTAATCTGATGTCCTATTGAACAAACTTTAAATTTGCAGTAGTTAATTTTCTTAAATGGAACATTCTGTAAATTACTTTGTCATCTAAAATATTCAATTCCAAAAATATAGGAAAAGTATATTTTTGAAAAGCATGATGTAAAGCCGCAAAATTTCGAAAAATAATTAATATTTCGAAGATGGCTGAATTTATGAATATGGTTATAAACACAAGCAGAATCGAAATATTCTGTGAAAAATATGACCATTTAAAAAGTGAAGTTGATAGCCATTTCCGGTATAGTCGGAAGTAGGTACCATAAATTTGAAAATATTTTCATTGATAAGTTCGTAGGCGTTTATGTACGAATTCAAATTTACAGAATTATAAATGAGTTGTGCACATTTTTGTAGGGGTCATAATTTTTGAGTTTTTAATCCGGCGAGAAAATTTCTTCCGGCACAAATGAGCACCAACGAAGCACTAACGAATCAAGTGGTCTGACATATTTGTGCTTTGAAAAAGTGCGTGAAGTTAGCCGCCGGTTTTTGCCACAGGTCATAATTTTTGAGTTTTAAATCCGGCCGAGAAATTTTTTGTGGCACGAAAGAGCACCAACGAAGCACTAAAGAATTAAGTGGTCTGACATATTTGTGCTTTGAAAAAGCGCGTGAAGTTAGCCGCAGGTTTTTGCCACAAGTCATAATTTTTGAGGTTTTAATCCGGCCGAAAAATTTCTTGTGGCACGAAGGAGCACTAACGAAGCACTAACGAATTAAGTGGTTTGACATATTTGTGCTTCGAAAAAGTGCGTGAAGTTAGCCGCAGATTTTCGTCATGTCATAATTTTTGAGTTTTTCGTCCGGCGAAAAAAATCTTGTTGCACAAATGAGCACTAACGAAGCACTAACGAATTGGCAAGGTTATTTTATTTGTGCTGAAAATATCCGGCTAACTTCACGCGGCCGTTGTGCCCCCATAAGTGTTTATCGCAAAAGTGATGTCTCTTCAAATAATTTTAGTTCTACAAACAGCTCCAAAGTTTATGCCTCTAGCTACTACAAGAGCCGGACATTCGCACAGTATGTGATGAGGAGTTTCCTCCTCTTCTGCACACATTCCTGAATTCAGGATCCGGAAAGATGCAACTTCTTTTATGTATTTGGTGATCAGGGCCCCTTCGGTCACTTGTGAGCTCATGGAGACTCAGTTCAGAGGATTTACCCACTTGGTAAGCTACTGATGTCGATGTAGAGGTGCCACTCCCAAAACTTCGTCGCTTATATGCCTGTCCACAAGTTACATCGTCTTGAGCATAAATAAGTGTCTCATCTGGGCCTGCGGCTAATTTAGTTAAGACGAGAAACCATTGGTCCTGGAAAAACAAAATTATTTCATTATTGGCGGGGAATTAGGCCGACGAAGAGTGGAATACTGTACCTTATCAAAAACTAATAAAAAGTTGCACTTTTAGGGTAGATTAAACCCCTTAGTCTGGATGAGAGTACGCAGAAAGTAGCACTTGAACGAACGTTACTATAGAAACATATAGTACGTATATAGACGACTTTTTGACAAGTAAATATAGATTTTGCGTTTTCTGCGTTACAGCAACTGTATTAGGATTTTATATTGGCTTCAGCCCATTATGCGTTTGGAAACGTACAAATAAAAACGTATAATTTGATTGTTGCAGACAAACTATATATCCTGTGCAGATTAAGAGTAAAACAACAACAAAACTTATATTAATCGGAAATTATGTCCAGAAAAATAAAAGAAAGATATATAAGAGAAAGGCGGAATCACAAAAATAGGAAAAACGTTCCTATTTTATGGTTTTCACTGGGCGCATGAAGTTGTAATAATCCATTAAATTTTCGAATTTAATACCTGTTGATATAGCCTAATAATAATGTGGAACATTCGTAATAACAAACAATAAACTGATTACCTACCGCGTTCTGACATGTTACGCATAATTTCTGCTTTATTTCTATTCTGTCCACTTTCGCTCTCTTGATAAATCATTATAATGACTAAAGCTTTCGTAAAATATCTACCTACACCTATTATATTTAATACCCCAATTAAAATTTAGTATGTGTTATTCCACATGTCTTGGGTTATAAATACATATGGTTGCAATTAAAATCAGTTGCAAATTAGTTTTCGCGTAGTGTCCTACAAAACTAATTGCGAAAACTACTTGGAACGGTAGAGTAAATACGAATTCTCTGGTGAATATGTTTATTGGGTTAAAAATTATTCAAATTAAAGCTTGTGACTAGAAATTCCGCTCGGCGCGGCGCGGCGGTCGCTTTTATTATCAGCAGGTACTTACCTCGTTGGTGTTATAGGTAGGTAATGGAACTAGATATGCAAATCCTTAGAGTAGAATATTATCAGGAACTATGCAATTTTGTTTTACTTTCACAACTGATTCGTAACAACCGATGTTATATTCCATTTTGGTAATTATGTGCTGCTAACTACTGAAGAATGGAACGACATCTGAAACATGTTATTAGAATTCATTTAAATAATGTTCTCTAACACAGTCATATTGGATACCACACCTAACTCAAATTCCACCGAACAATTTCTGTATGTGTTCAATTTGTGTACCATTTAGGTCTGCACATAACTGTTTGAACATTCATGGTATAATGCTACAGTCATTTCGATATTTGCCCATGTTCTAACCAAAATTGGTTGCAGAATAGTCCAATATAAGAAGGCGTGATATCAGTGGCGGCTCGTGGGTTAATAACCAGGGGGGTCATTTTGGTTTTGGAACTTATAATTAATACTAAAAATATATACATATACAACGTGTCCTATAAAGTTCTCTACATATGGGAAATTCATAAAAAGCTCTGAATTGCTCAAAAATCAAAATGCACTCGCAACATTCCAAAAATATCGGATAATATACAGGAGAGACCAAAAAATAATAATTTGACTAAAGAGTAAAGTACCCTTATTTTTGAAAATAATGAAAAATGTTATTCGGGAAAGTTATTCAGTATAAAAAGTTATGGACTATTATGAAATAACAGCCACCTATGATCAAATTTATTTTTCTAAATTACAAACGTGTTAATATCTAATAAAGAACTAAAATTATTTTAAATTAACTTAAATTTAAATTAGAGCACTTCCTAAACTATTGCCTCAAAATATCCACCTTTTCTCTCAATGCAAATTGCTGTTCTTGCTTTAAATTCACGAAACATAAATTTGATCATTATTTCATAATAGTCCATAACTTTTTATACTGAATAACTTTCCAGAATAACATTTTTCATTATTTTCAAAAATAAGGGTACTTTACTCTTCAGTCAAATTATTATTTTTTTATCTCCCTTGTATATTATCCGATATTTTTGGAATGTTGCGAGTGCATTTTGATTTTTGAGCAATTCAGAGCTTTTTATGAAGAATATTATTTTTTCACAAACGGACAATAAAAAAGTTTCCCATATGTAGAGAACTTTATAGGACACGTTGTATGTCCAAATCTTCAAAAATATAAGGGGACATATTGTTAAAATAAAACATACCTTAAACGTGCTTATATTTCAAGTCAATTCTCCTCTCCTTCTGTTCCGCAAAATGGTCTATGACTTTCTCGTTGAAGTTTGGAATGCTCTTGACAAACGTTTTCTCGATGCTCAACATAGACAAGGCACTAAGTCTAGACTGTCCCATTGTATTGCGTAAAAATGTTTTTATCCGTTTCAAAGTTGAAAAACATCTCTCACTTTCCACGGTTGTCATTGGTAGTGTACACAAGATATTTAACAAGTTCACTGCTTCAGAAAATGTTTCGGACAAATTCATGTTAATAAAAAGTTGAAGAATGGCGACTGCACCGGCACTGTTACGAAAATCCTCACGACAATATATTACTTCAAGTTCTGATTTTAGTTTGGAAATATCTATTGTAGCATAATTAGCCTTCACCATATTTAAAATATTTTGGGGAAAATTGGTAGTGTATGCTTCAAATTTCTCCGTCTGAAATAACTGTGAAATCATGAGATGATCATTGAATCCAAATCTATGATGAATTTCAGACATAATAATGTCGCAAATTTCAAGTGCAGTTAGTCGTTTAGGATCCCCTGCATTAACTTTTCTTCTTTTCGCTGATGATGTGCTTGGTTCTTCCGATTCTAAAATAGCACTTCTCACTTTTTGGATATTACTGTTGAAAGACATTATGTAGTTTTTGACTGATATAACATCAATATCTCGCATTTGTAATTGAACAATATGTCTACATGAGGCAATATTTTATGAAAAAAATTTAACCAAAATAAAAAAAGTTCATCTTCCAAATGCCTTTTTAAACCAGTTGCTTGATTTATATTATTTCCGTCTTCCTCCTCATCAATGATTTGCTCCAAACAACATATTAAATCGTCTTTATAAGTGTGTACAGTTTCAACACACTTTGTATTGAAAGCCCATCGAGTGGGTGCAGCTTTAGGTAATCTTACCTTAACCACCCTATCCAATACCGCCGTACGTTTTGGGGATCGTCCGAAAAAAGACGAAAATGCATGTAAATTTGCAAAAAATATTTTTATAGGTTTGTGTTGACTCGCCGCTTTTTGGAGGATAAGATTAAGTTGATGGGCATAATAATGAATAAAGTGTGCATTTGGGTACATTTCTTTTATTTTTGTTTGTACTCCTCCCAGCTTACCGCTCATGACTGATGCGCCATCGTAACTTTGAGCAATCAATTTATGGGGTGCTTCATTAATTTTTAATAATTGGAGTTCTTCCATTATTGCATCGGATAAATGTTGTGCTGTGGTACCTGGAGGGTTGACAAATTTCCAAAATCTTTCATACACAATACCATCTAATACATATCGAAAGATAAAAATCATTTGCGTTTTATTGGAGCTATCTGTGCTCTCATCAACTTGAATTGCCACAAAATTTGTCTGGTCAATTTCCTTTATTATATGTGTGTGTACAACGGCCAACATTGAATCTAAAATTTCGTTTTGAATTGTTTTTGATATTCCTTTGAATACTGTATTTTTTTCAATGTGCTCTTTAAATATTAAGTCTAGTTCAGAGACAAAATCTATAAGGTCACGAAAAATCCTAGGATTATTGGACATGTCACTTTCGTCATGACCGCGCAATGCAATTTCAAAGACTCCACAAAATTTTACACAATCAATTATTTTGTTTAAAATATACCTATTTTTAGAAACCGATTCATTAAAGTCGTGCACTGATTTGCGATGCGCACTATCAAGTTGCTGTCTTAAGTCTACAGGTCCTAAACTGGCGTAACTCATTGAACAATTTATATGAGAAGCAGAAGAAGCATGCTTTTTAATTTTGTCTTTTAAATGTTTAATATCGGTTACTCCATTTTTAGCCTTATAGCATCATTTGAAAATAATAAGCACGGATAGCAAAAGAACGCATTTTTAACACTGCATCCACAAATCCAGTCGCACAAATTGTACATCGATTCTTTAAAATATCTTTGGACATTTTTACCTTTATCCTTTGCTGTCTGCTTCAAATTCAGTTTTGGTTTCGGCCGTCCACTTTCCCTCTTTTCAAGCCGGCGTTCATAATTTAATGTTCCAGCTGACTTTAAGGCAAATATATCCTCAACAACACTCATCTTGTTTTGCTAAACACACAAAATTTCTGAACGATCAGAACTTCACAACTATCACAGTTCACATCCGCAACAATAAAGAAAGGTTTCCGCCTGCTATCTAAGAAGAACTGAGATCGAGAGTCCAGAGAAAATATAACTGAATACTGTAGAACTAAACTCGATTCTGCGCAGTTGTAATCGGGACATTGACCACGTTGGAGATATAGGAGGAAAAGGTGACTCTCACTTCCACTCAAGAATTCGCCATCTGCTGTCACTGTTCTTCTTTACATGCATTTCTCCATAAGCCATAAGAGCCGTGCAGGGTCAATTTGAATAATGTCCCGGCTTGCTAGCGAGCGCGCAGCGCGTCTTGACGCTTGGCTATTTCTAGTATTGCTGCGAATGCAGACCGCTGAAGATTTTAAATTTGAGACTGTTAGACAAAAAATATTTTTATTATAATTATAGTTTTGATTAGAATATTTTAGGAGGGTCATTGACCAATTGACCTTAAGGAGAAACCGCCACTGCGTGATATGATCTCAAAATGTGGGGAACTGTTTGCTCTATTCATCTAGTCTTAAGCATTCCATTTAATAAAAATGAGAAAAATGTAATTAAAAATCATGAAATGTAAACAAATATTTTGGACACCCTGTATAGTACCTAATCATTCATTTCAAAAACGTTTTTGAGTAACTACATCATTACCCAATAGTCAGAAGTTGCTTAGATATGGCAGTTTAAAATATGTTTGAATTTGATGAATTATTTAGTGAAGTAGTAGTAGTAGTAGTAGGTATTCTCCGGGGGGAATATGAATTCTGCAAAACGTTTCCCATGTCAATTTAGTACATTCCACTTTGATTCGACGGAAACGGGCGGTAATCCTGTAACTGTAACAAAAAATGAAAAAAAACATGCGTTTTTACTTTTTGCCTGTCTTATCTGGAATATTTTATATTTACCCAATCTCTTTCCGCGTGTCTTTTATAGTAGGTATATGTTTATCATTATATAATGCTAGCTTTACGTTATAAATACAAGGAAGTTGCTGCACTACTTCAATAATTAGTTTCTTGTTTCATTTCTCTTACAACACAATACAATAAATTCAAAGTTTCAAAACGTCAAAATTAACCATATTTGAGTAGCAACGCATGCGCGGAAGCCACGCGTGCTAAGCGCGTATCGAAAGTGTGAGAAATCAAAGCACGCGTGGAGTTGTCGGCAGCGTCAAAACTGTGAAAAATGTGAAATGTGAAAAATGTGAAACTGTTCCTGTTCTAATTTTTTCCCCACGACGCAATAAATTGAAGGCGCCGTTCTATTTGCCAGATGCCACTCTACAAAAGTGGAGTTATATCTTTTGACGCTTAGAAATTATTTGAGACATTTTGAATGTTTTCCACACCGTACTATAACTTCAATGGTAGTGGTATCTGTACTCTATTTAGTGAACTTTCACCATAGCATTAGAACATAAATGTTCGCTACAAGATTCTACATTCTACGATAGGTACTACGTTTTCTGTAAAGGAAATAGTATTTCTTACATTTCTAAAGAGATGGCGCTAGCAGGATTTGTTTAAATTTTGATAATGGTATTCATAAAAGTCTGATAAAATTCACTCTCAGGACTTCGCAATCAACGCTCTGAAATTATAGTAAATTATAGTAAATACAAATAAATTAAGAAAGCATCAAAATATTGGGATATCAACATATTTCTAGTAGCAGTTAGGGTTAGGGTACAAAGCAAAGAGTAGGGCAGGGAAAATTACCACGTAGGATCTCATTTTACTGATCAAACTCATTCCTATTACTCAAAGGACTAAAACTGATAGTATACTTTCTAACAACAATTGATCATCTGTACAGAAAACCAAATCATTTAGAAAACATTAGAAGAGAAAAAAGTTTATTCCATAATTTTTCTGGACGTCGAACAAGCATTTCATCAATTGAAAAGTATTCTCCCTGAGCAATAGCTAAGTAAGTACACCAAAATGCCAGTCTTTACAGTTGGGGCTTACATTGAACTCAAGCGAAACCATAGCGGGGTTGTCCCAGGGAAATGTGTATGGACCGGTTCTATAAGCTTTTATTTCCTAGGATTCGGATCTAATTTCATTAATTTTATATGGACAGTACCATATACATAAAAACCAGGTAAATTATCCAAGTACCTAACTACCTAGCTACATAATGGGAATAGGAATTTGACTCTGTTTGAAGTAGGAAGTAAGGTGAGAAACCAGTTGGTATGTAGCGCTGCAAAGTGAAATCTCAGCAGCAATTTATTCATTAATCCTTCATTTTTCTCACAATGAACCTGTTTCTAGACCACACTACTTACTAGAATATCAAACAATATGTCTTTATTTTTTTATAATTTCCTAAAAGTATTTCGCACAATTATACTACTTGAAACTACTTGAACACTAATTAAGTTACATTTTGAAACATGAAATAAGAACAATTTGTAATATTTTATTATCGCTTACAGAATACAATAGGCTTATTATTAAAAATGACTGAACGTCTACAAAAAACTTTTACATTAAGGCTCAGTTGTTTCTTCCTCTTTAACTTCCTCTTTTACCTTAATTTCTTTCTCCTTTACTTCTTTCTTCACAGTTTTCTTTTCCGATTTAGAAGGTTTTGTTCTTCCAGACCTACCCCTCCTGTTTCTATTTACCCTGCTTTCTTTCTTGTTACTTTCCGAATTAATTGGTTCCTCGACTTCAACTGGATATGGTACAGGCTTCTCCACTGGTACTGGTACCGGCTTTTCTATGGTGACAGGCACAGGGTTCTCTACTGGCACTTTAACAGGGTACGGCACCTCTTTCTCAACTGGAACCGGCACTTTTTTCACGACTGGTATTGGAAAAGGTACGTTCACTTTAACTCCGTAAGGTACAGGTTTTTCAACTAGGTACGGTACCGGCCTTTCCACGTGGACTCTTACCGGATATGGTACTGGTTTTTCCACTGGCACTGGGATATCCTTAACGACGGGTACTGGCACCGGGCGTTCGATTTTCACTGGTATGGGGTTTGCTACTGGTCTTTCTACTGGATAAGGTACTATTTTTTCCACTGGGTACGGTTGTGGTACTGGCACTTTAACTTCAACAGGCACCGGAACTTCTTTGACGACAGGGTAAGGTTCAGGCACTTGTACTTTAACTCCGTAGGGGACGTACTTTTCAACTGCTACTGGGTATGGTACCATCACTTTCACTGGTACTGGGTGATCTACGGGAACATGCACTGGTACGCGCACTCGTTTTTCAACTGGATAATGATGATACACCGGCACTAATTGTTTAATATAGACTTTGTAGGGCACGTAAACGTTTTTTTCTACCGGAAATGGTTGGGGTACGTAAACGTGCACTGGGTGGGGCACTTCTTTTTCAACTGGCACCGGGATGTTTCTTTCGAAAGGGATGGGTAAAGCGACATCTTTATAAACCACTCTAACTTCATTTCCGTACCCGTAATCGAAATTTCCAAAACCGTATCCATAGTTTTCGAACTCGTGTAAGCCACGCTTCTTTTTATTGTCTGTTCTAGGTTCTTCTACGTTTTCTTTTTTCTTGTCGTCATTTTCGGCTGTTGTTGTTATAGCCAAACCCAGAAGGATAATTATCTAAAATTTTTGAGTGTCTAAATTTTAATTCGATTATTATTGTTTTTGTTTACTTACTGCAATTTTCATTATCTTTCACGAGTATCTAGATGCATTCGATCTACTGAACTTACAGCGCATAGGCTTTACCTACTTATATAATTTCACCACTTTCTCAGCCCTGCCCGTGACGTTCTCTGCAAAACACGCATTGTCTATTGTTTATTTTTCATAATTTCTTTACATGCAACAACATTTTGATGGTTAATTGCTGAATAACTTATAACATTAATTAAGTTTGTGAACTTGCAGTCAGCTTTACGGTATGGTACACCGTCTTAATAAAATTATTAAAATGCTACCTATACTCGATTTCAAAATATGTACCTACATTTATACAAACTGTTTCGTTTAAAAGTACAAAATCAAAGTGCATTTTCAGTGCAGTTTATGAAATTTTACAGTCAATTTAGTAGAATAACGATTTGTTAGTTTTGTACACTGCAAAATGAAATTATAATTGCCCTTGTATTGGATATAATGCTCTGAAATTGAATGAACAGTTGCATAAAATTTACTACCTCCAACCATAAGAAAATATATTATTTTTATTTCCATGATATACCATCTGCATAAAGCAGTTTTACAGGTTTGTTATGAAAGAGTTTAGTTCGGTAAGGATACCGGCAAAAATTCGATTTATCAGGTTTTCTTAAACCGGTGCTAAAATACAGTTTTTTTATAATAGCAGCTATAAGCTTTATAAATAAAGCGGTTTGCAATAATTTTGAATTACTACGTAGGTACTCGTACTTATGTACAACAATAATTCTCCTAAAATTCATGTTAAAGCTGTAGCCTCCTTTCTAAATCAGCGGGTCACAGAATATTGCAAATCGAATGTCTGAAATCTGAATTATCATTTTACAATATTAAAAGAACCTTTTGAGTAGAAAGTAGACTCAATACCAACTCCATGCTGGGCAGTTAGTTTATCCAAATTAAAACTTTTGTCCTATGAGCATCATAAAGCAAAGAAACGAAACATCATGTCAAATTAAAAACTCGTCAAAACTCGTTTTGACCTTCATCGGATCGACAATGGAGAGATTAGCGGTTCGATCCTAACTGTTATAGATATTCTTCACATTTGGACATTGTATACGAAGACAATTTGATAATGACAAGGAATAAAAATCGGAATAAAAGTTGGTTCTCACTTGGCCCAGCGTTTCTGAAAAGCCAATAAGTCCTCTTTCAAAGTATTTCGAGATACGGGGTGTTTTTTAAAGGAGCAACGAGGTACGAGGACATGCGAGAAGGCCCGTTAAAATAAATGCCTCATCTTTGAGAACACCTTTATAATGGCGAAGCTGATGCGTTTAAAAATTATCATCATCATGAAGTTTTCAGTCCGAAGACTGAATGGACGCGTACCTTCATCCTTTCCTATTCTGAGCTAACTTACTCATTTCCCCAAAAGCTGGACATCCTACATCTGGGCCTACACCTACCTCTTTTTATTCCTATTTCTGACTCTAGTATGTCGCGAACTAAGCCTTCGTGCCTCAGAAGGTGTCCTACCATCCTATCTCACCTATTCCTTACTGTATTCCATAAATTTCGCTTTTCTCCAACTCTTTCTAATACCACTCTGTTGCTAACCTTATCTATCCACGGTATCTTCATCATGCGCCTATAGCACCACATTTCAAATGCTCCTAATCTCGCTTCTAATTGTTTCCTATCCGCTTGCCGCTTCACCTATCGTTCAAGTTTCTCACCCGTACAATGCTGTACTCCATTATGGTTTGGTAAAAATTCCATTTGCGGTAAAATAAACTTTCGTGCAATAAACAATCATCGTCACCAAAACCCATTGACATGATTTTAAAATACAGTAAAAATGTAATACATTTTTTGTCCTACGTATGCAGGTAAACAGATAAGTACCTATGAGCTACGAGTATAATATACTATGCTCATGTTTGTTACATATAATTTGATATTTGACAAAGGTAACCACAATAATGGCAATAATGGCAACCATTCACACGCCTCTGTATTAATAAATGAAAGGCGCTTTAATCTCTGAAAAATCAGCTACAGTGTGGTGAAAAACCGGATCTGCCAAGATTAATTTTATTAATGATTCGACCAACAGATGGCAATCTGTAATGAGTTGTAACAATTGTATATATTTTGGTGCATTTTGTATCTACCCCACCGCTTAAGATACTGGTGTTCGATTTTCACCAATGAGTAATGTATGACTTCAAGTTTTTTTCTCTCCTTTGAAATTTCTTTTGCTATTTCCGGTTCATCAGGACCAGAAATGGTCACTTTTCATATTACCGTATTTTTTCAATAAATCGTGCGCAGGTCAAGATGTAATAGATCGTTTATTTAAATTAGTTAGTCGCATATACTTGACAGGCGAGATTCCAGAAGATTACAAATGGAACATCATAGTAGCTTTGCCAAAAAGAAAAGGCGCGGATAGATGCGAAAATTTCAGAACCATCAGTTTAACTTCCCAGGCGTCAAAAATTTTAACTAGAATTGTGCAAAGAAGGATGGAGAAAAAGGCGGAAGAAATATTAGGAGAAGATCAGTTCGGATTTAGACGAAATAGAGGAACGCGCGAGGCCATCCTAGCTTTACGAGTAATTATAGAAAAAACGATAGAAAAGAGAAAGAGCGTCTATATAGGATTCGTAGATTTAGAAAAGGCCTTCGACAACGTAAAATGGGAGAAGATGTTCGAAGTGCTGAGAAAGGTAGGGATGAAATATAGGGACAGAAGAATAATACATAATCTCTACGAAAAGCAAAAGGCAGTTATAGAATGTGAGCAGGAACGAAGGGAAGTAGATATCCGGAAGGGAGTGAGACAGGGATGTGCATTGTCACCTCTAGTTTTCAACTTATATATCGAAGATGCTATTAATATTGTTAAGGACAGAACAGCCTCAGGGATTAACGTGCAGGGTCAAACTATTAACATGCTCAGATTTGCGGATGATATAGCAGTGTTAGCATCTAGCAAAGAAGAATTAGGAGCGGCTTTGAATGAAATGGAAGCAGTTTTGACACAGGGCTATGACATGAAAGTCAATAAAAAGAAAACTAAAATTTTGGTATGTAGGGGATGTGAAAATAGAACTAAAGTTGACATACAAATAGGAAATGAGAAGATAGAGGAGGTCGCGGATTTCTGCTATTTAGGAAGTAAAATAACTCAAGACGGTAAGAGCACTAAAGATATAAAACAAAGAATAGCGCAGGGCCGAGTTGCGTTTAACAGAAAGAAACAACTGTTATGTTCGAGAACGGTTAATATTGAGACTAGGAAGAGACTCTTAAAGTCGTATGTATGGAGTACGGCATTATACGGGTGCGAAACTTGGACAATAGGGGAAGCGGATCGAAAAAGAGTAGAAGCGTTTGAAATGTGGTGCTACAGGCGCATGATGAAGATACCGTGGATAGATAAGGTTAGCAATAGGGAAGTATTAGAAAGAGTTGGGGAAAAGCGATATGGAAGACAATAAAGAGTAGGAGAGATAGGATGGTAGGACACCTTCTAAGACACGAAGGAATAGTTCGCGACATACTAGAGTCAGAGATAGGAATAAAAAGAGGTAGGGGTAGGCCTATATTAGACTACTGCTCTCAAATAGTTAGGGATGTAGGATGTTCTACTTTTAGGGAAATGGGTAGGTTAACTCAGGATAGGAAAGGATGGAGGTACGCGTCCAACCAGTCTTCGGACTGAAAACTTTATGATGATGCTGTTATTTTATGGTACTTGCTTTTGGGCTAGGTATGGTTATAAAATAGGTATTAGTACGTAAACAGATACTTTAATTGGGTATGCCATAGATTAATCGATACATATTGTAGAAGTCGAGATTTTAATTATGCATTTCTTTCTGTGTACTTAAATTGCGTTCTCAAATTTAAATTAACTTTTACGCAGGCCAACAGGAAATATGGTTTACCTCTACAAATTCAATAAGCACGTTTTTTTTTGGGGATTATAGAAATGACAAATGAGACCACATGTTCCACTTTAGGTCAAGAGGCTTAATTTTAATTGCACTAGGGGTGTAAATATTTAGGTAATTTGATAGGACCCTGGGAAAGAATGTAAGGATTTCTTTTGCTCTAGATGGAAGAAAGTTTTGAACTCTCTTAAGTTAGTAACATGCATTGTTAGATATGTGTCGGTTAAAATTAGGGGAAGTTAAGTATTAAAACTTATTTTCCTTTTAACAAAAAGTACGAGCAGCTCATTTTTGGAGGAAGATCGTTTTTGACTTTTGATAAGTGAACAGTGAAGTCGAATCTTAAAAAGAGTAAACTTCGAAATAGTGTTAAAAGTTCGATAATTTTTGTTATACAGTACAGGTCAGTACCTCAATTTTAAATTTAATTGTTCTTTTATTTGTGTTATATGCTTTATGACTTTTAATTATTTCTTTCTGGGGTAAATTTCTTTCAGTTGTACTTTTCGTTTTATTTATTAATTTATATTTATTTGTCCTGTTTTATTTTCTCATGTTTTATTTGGTCAAAAGTGGGTAATTCAGGTTGATTCAACTCATTTACTATTATTTGACTTGTGATCATCAGTTCCATGCATTTCCCTGGTATGTTCTGCCCTCACTGAATACCTGAGACTTGTTGTATCTATTAACATTTTCTCCCGTGCGAACAGCTCTTAAAAAAATACATGTTTTGATTAAAAAAATAATAAAATGACAAATGGGCTCGTTCACTTTGCAACTCATAGCTGGATAGCTTCCCGTATGTGGACTCCAGTACCTTCTGGCAATAGCTGGCTAACTAATACAAATTTCTTCAGTTTTGATTGTTTGTGAATGTGTTTGTGTGAAACATGATTACAAGACGAATTTGTTTTAATGTTTTTTTTGTCAAATTGCAATTTATCCAATTTTGACTACCTGAACTAAGATCGGGGATTTTGTCTGTCGTGCTCTTTTGCCTCGGGAGTTCAAGCCTGAGTACGGCACTGCTCAAATATTAGTTTTTTTTTTCTTTTCATTGTTCATAAATGTTGTGTTTTTCACTGTATTTGTTTAATATAGGGTAGGAAAAGTTAATTATGTTTTATTTTCCTTGTCAACATTCTCGGCGATTCTCTTGTTACCAGTGGATTTAGATGACTTAAATTTATCATCTGCATTATTTTCAATAAAATCACAACGTAGGGTTAATAAAGTAAAATAGACGATCTCATTATTTCTGTGCTTTACAATTTTTGCATCGACCCGGGTTGATTACATTACAATATTGTTATTCTGTGGTATCTACTGCACGGGTTCCTCAACAGGGTAAGGTTGAAACTGTCACTCTCACGTGGTAAGGCACGTGCTTATATGGGGAAAGGGAGTTTTTCATCTGGGGAGGTACATCTTTCAGTACAGCGATGATTCTTTTCACTGGCACATCAATAATGATGTAAGTGCTGCTACAATCAAAGAACTACTAAGACATCCAGTGGCAGTGATATATGGAAACAAATTTCACTTGTAGCATACTATAATAATGGCAACCATTAATACTCACTTGTTTCAATGTTTAAAGAAATGAAAGGAGCTATAATTCTAAACAAATAACATTGTGGTATACTAAAAACCAACTCTGCCGCGATTGTTTTGATTAAACATTTTGCCAACAGATGGGACTGGCATCTGTAATTTGGTTTTAATCAATACATTCAACAAATTTTGTAAAAATATGTGTAGTTACATTTTCACGCTGTTAGCAATAACCCAGACTCTACTTTCTTCCCATGGAACAAAAAATAAACCGGAAACTTTTTTTCTATTTTGTATAACTTGAGCTGAAAATTTGTTTTTCCGTAAAAATATGATAAATGCGTCTATAGGAATATTTTTCCTTTTCGTACCTACGAGTACTTGTGTGCCTCCCTTTCCCTTTATATTTGAAAAAATTCAAGCGGTAAAATACTTTCTGTATCATTTAAGATATACTTATATACATAAACCAACGTCAAAAAGTAACAACATGAAAGTATAGAAATAAAAAGGAATGCTATAAGAATTGCCTACTAAAAATGCCAACTTCTTCAGCTTTCCGTGTAAATGGCAGTATTGATTTTTAATCTTTCTTATTTGATTATGTATTATGCTATTTTTAATTTCGTTGTATAAATCAGATCTTTCCTTCTCAATTTCAATTAAATTTCCTTCTCCTGCAAAGACTAATTTTAGCCATAAAACTGTAGAGTACATAACGGAATAAATGAAAACGCGTATTTTATAAAAAAACATAAATTTATTAAGTGTAATAACATGAAGAATATAAATATGACAGTTAATAGATTCAGAGAAACAAGGATATCACACACAGTGTGACTTTATTTATTTAAGTTATTTATGGCCGTAGCTTTCATAACCGCCGTAGCTCTCTTCGTAATGACCCCCGTATCCTCCATCATGTACAGGTACTGCAATTGGTACTTTAACGGGGTAAGGCACTGGCTTTTCTACAGGTACGGGTACTGGTTTTTCAATGTGCACTGGATAGGGCCTTTCCACTGGGATTTTGACCGGGTAAGGCACTGGTCTCTCAACTGGATATGGGATGTGTTTTTCTACTGGGTAGGGTTGAGGGACTGCTACTTTAACTGGGTAAGGTACTGGTTTTTCAACTGGGTAAGGTACTGGTCTGTCTACTGGTACTTTTACTGGGTAAGGAACTGGCCTTTCTACCGGGTAGGCGACTTTCTTTTCAATGTGTACTGGGTAAGGTTGGGGTACGTGCACGGGGTAAGGTCTGTCGACTAAAACTTTGACTGGTACGGGCACTGTTTTGTATACTGGGTAGGGTTGTGGTACGTGTACTGGTACTTTGACTGGGTACGGTACTTGCTTCTCTACTGGGTACGGTTGGGGTACTGGTACTTTAACAGGGTAGGGTACGTGTTTCTCTACGGGGTAAGGTTGGGGTACATATACCTTAACTGGGTAGGGTCTGTCAACTGGTACTTTTACAGGGTATGGTATGTGCTTTTCGACTGGGTAGGGTTGTGGAACAGGTACTGGTACTTTAACAGCTACTTTAACTGGGTATGGTACTGGTTTCTCAACAGGGTAGGGTTGAGGAACTGCTACTTTAACAGGGTAAGGTACGTGCTTTTCTACAGGGTAAGGGATGTGCTTTTCAACTGGGTAAGGTACTGGTACGCCTTTGAGTACAGTGATGGTTTTTTCAATGGCAGTTGAGTGACCGAGATCAATTGGGCCGTATCCATAATGGCCGCCCTCGAAACCGGCGACTGAGTAACCCCCTTCGACTCCGTGACCTCCTTGACCTACTAGATAACCGTTATCAAAATCTCCACCGTACCCGTACCCTAAACTGAGTAATCCTCGTTTCGTTTGCTTTTTATCACTAACTACTTCGGATTTCTTCTCCCCTGCCTCGGCAAGTGCCACTGCAGCCAGGACTAAGACAACCAGTAGTATCTGGAAAGAAATTCGATTTAGTATTCCAATAACTTTAAACTTGAATTTAATTTAGGTTAAGGGCACTGATTCACGAAATAAATAATCCTTTGTGTTAGGCACTTTGATCACTGTCATTCACTTATATAGCACAGCACACTTGATAACTCACCAGAGGTTTCATAGTGATATGTGTGGAGTATTCTAATAGGAGTTCAAGAACTGAACTGTTTGACTTTGTCAGGGATTCAGTCACTTTTATACCTCTACCACACTTTCGCTGTTAAACACCACCGCTACTACTTCAGTTGCATTGTGCAAAACTCTTCTCCCTCTTGAAAGTTGCTCTGTATATCGAGAAAGTAATTTTTCAAGCTATCATTATAAATAGATGTCCTTTACATAACGTGAAATATATATTACGTATGTTGATGGCCAGGTCATATTTCATGAAATTGAATAATGGGAACTAACTTTTGTTTTATAGATACTTCGTAAGCACGATACTGCAGTTTCAGTTGTACAGAGCTTTGTGTCGCGCCGCGGGACAATACAATCCCGACGATCATTTGCATCCTTTACACAAATGTGACATCTACAGGAGCAAGGAAGCCGGCAGGATGTTAAGGTTTGTACTGCACAATATCTCTTTTCTTTTGAATTTTATCTTATCCTGCGTCAGCAAATGAAACAGCATACGTTTAGTTCATAGAATTGAAATTTTCAGACAAGTAATTGGTGATGAATTTTTAACAGTATTTCTTGTTTCAGGATACCTATAAGTACTTGGTATATTAATTAATATTAGGGGCTTTTAACATTTAAATTTATATATAAAATGTCATCTACGTTTATCCACATGACGTTCTGTTAGATATGAGGGTGTATTGAAACAATTTGAAAAAGTAAAATACCTATTTAATTATTTAACATATTAAACCCTTAATATAACCATTGATTAATCAATGATATAACATCATGAAACGCCTGTAAACTTCTTGGAAAAATGTTTACCTCTGCTCTGTAAATGAAAATAGGAGGGCTCCGATTTTTTATTCCAAGATTTTATTGGGTTTGGTGACAGCTTTTGCCTTCTGATTCACAGATACCTGTGAGAAGGTAAATTATTTCTTCAAAGTTCCTATGCGTTGTTAGCGTCATCAAATTGGGCTTTTGAAGATGTAATTTTAAGTCAAATCTTTCAGTAAATTTGGACATCTTTTCTTGTTCATCTTTCCAAATAAATTTCACAGTATTATTCCAAATATGTGTTGTTCACTGCTTCACTTCTTGTAAGGAAAACTGGGTATAGGCTAATGAAATATGAAAACCCCCTCATAGTTTAAAAGCAATTTGCAGTTTTGTGATTTTATCGTGTTACAACACGGTAAGCAGTTTCAAAAATGGATACCTAGAGGGTACTCTAATTAATACCTTCTTCTTTCATTGTTATGTGCCAACTTTGAAAGTTGGAAACCGTAATACCGATTCAATTTATTGAAAATTAGCATAGCACATATTGCTAACCTTATCTATCTACGGTATCTTCATCATGCGCCTGTAGCACCACATTTCAAACGCTTCTACTCTTTTTCGATCCGCTTCCCCTATTGTCCAAGTTTCGCACCCGTATAATGCCGTACTCCATACATACGACTTTAAGAGCCTCTTCCTAGTCTCAATATTAACCGTTCTCGAACATAACAGTTGTTTCTTTCTGTTAAACGCAACTCGGCCCTGCGCTATTCTTTGTTTTATATCTTTAGTGCTCCTACCGTCTTGAGTTATTTTACTTCCTAAATAGCAGAAATCCGTGACCTCCTCTATCTTCTCATTTCCTATTTGTATGTCAACTTTAGTTCTATTTTCACATCCCCTACATACCAAAATTTTAGTTTTCTTTTTATTGACTTTCATGCCATAGCCCTGTGTCAAAACTGCTTCCATTTCATTCAAAGCCGCTCCTAATTCTTCTTTGCTAGATGCTAACACTGCTATACCATCCGCAAATTTGAGCATGTTAATAGTTCGACCCTGTACGTTAATCCCTGAGGCTGTTCTGCCCTTAACAATATTAATAGCATCTTTGATATATAAGTTGAAAACTAGAGGTGACAATGCACATCCCTGTCTCACTCCCTTCCGGATATGTACTTCCCTTCGTTCCTGCTCACATTCTATAACTGCCTGTTGCTCTTCGTAGAGATTATGTATTATTCTTCTGTCCCTATATTTCATCCCTACCTTTCTCAGCACTTCGAACATCTTCCCCCATTTTACGTTGTCGAAGGCCTTTTCTAAATCTACAAATCCTATATAGACGCTCTTTCTCTTTTCTATCGTTTTTTCTATAATTACTCGTAAAGCTAGGATGGCCTCGCGCGTTCCTCTATTTCGTCTAAATCCGAACTGATCTTCTCCTAATATTTCTTCCGCCTTTTTCTCCATCCTTCCTTGCACAATTCTAGTTAAAATTTTCGACGCATGGGAAGTTAAACTGATGGTTCTGAAATTTTCGCACCTATCCGCGCCTTTCCTTTTTGGCAAAGCTACCATGATGTTCCGTTTGTAATCCTCTGGAATCTCGCCTGTCAGGTATATGCGACTAACTAATTTAAATAAACGATCTATTACCTCTTGACCTGCGCACTTTAAGATTTCTGCCTGCAAGCCATCTATACCTGGCGCTTTATTATTCCTTAAACTTTTTAGTGCTAGATCAAACTCTTCTCTCATTATAGGATTCCCTAGGTTATCCCCCTCTACACTGCTTTCGCTTTCTAATATATCTTGCACTTCCTGTCCCGCATATAAGTTTCCTAAATATTCTTTCCACCTATCTGACTTCTCCCCGCTTTCGATTAGGATATCTCCTGCCTCATTCCTAATGCTTTTGGTACTAGATCCAATTTCTCTAAAATTTCTCCTAATTATTTTATATGCTTCATCAGTCTTTCCTACTTCGAACTTATTTTCCACTTCTTTGCACTTATTATCGATCCATTGCTCTTTCGCTTTCCTACATTTCCGAATAATTTCCCACTTGATCGCCTTATATCTTTGTTTCCCTATTTCATCTAACCCATTTTTATATTTTCGCCTTTCCTCTATTAGACTCACAATATGTTTTGTTATCCAGGGTTTCCTACTTTCATTCTGTTTATGACCCAAAATATCCCTAGCTGAGGAAACTAAACTATTTTTAATGCAATTCCATTCTTCCTCTATGTCCCTAACAATATTTTCGCCCGCGCCCTTTAGCACTTCGTTTGTCTTTTTCTCGAACTTATCGCGCGTATCATCATCTTTTAGTTTCTCTGGGTCAAGATACCTTCTTCCGCTTCGTTTTTTCAAAATCTTAAATTTAAGATTGGCCTTCATAACGACTATATTGTAATCACTATCTATATCTGCTCCTGGATAACTTCTACAATCCCTAACTTGATTTCTAAATCTTTGCCTAACAAGAATGTAATCTATTTGATATCTCCCTAGGTCTCCTGGCATCTTCCACGTGTAGCGTCTCCTAACATGATGGTGAAATAGAGTGTTCGCGACCGTTAAGTTATGTTTATCGCAGAATTCTATCAGTCTAACTCCCCTATCGTTCCTATTGCCTAATCCAAAGGGACCAACTATTCGGCCCTCTCGCCCTGTGCCTACGACAGCATTGAAATCTCCTATAATTATTAAATTTTCGTGTCCTCTCACAAAATCTAAATTCAATTATTGAAAAAACCTTAAAGTGAAATATCAGAACAGAAAAACAAAATAAACAATATATCCATGGAATCTTGACAACTGCCAACTGCTAATATTTTAAATAAACTAAAAAAGGGAAATAAGCCAATAAATAATGTCATAATGGCACCTGTTATTCAGGTTCTCTTATATACTTTTTCCTGAAGTTCTAAACCTCTCTTATTGCCATTATGGCATTTATGGACTTATTTCCCTTTTTTAGTTTATTACAATATTAGCAGTTGGCAGTTGTCAAGATTCCATGGATATATTGTTTATTTAGTTTCTTCTGTTCTGATATTTCACTTGTATTATTACTGGAACTGATTAGAAAATGTTTTTTAACAATCCCAAGGTGGTAACATCTGGAACATGTTCTATTTACATTTCTTTCGAAAATATAGAAAGCATTGATAATGACATTTACCATTTATCGCTTAAAACGGCTGTTTTGAAACAAATGTATAACGCACACCTAAACACACCTTTTGCACAAGTTCAAACCAAAGTCACGAAGCTTTCACATCGAGATTAACAATATTATACGTTTCCTCACACAGGGCGGAATGCGCTTATTACGATTCTTAAGTAACGCCTGCTTGACTTATTATTGCACAATTTGTTCCGGTCCGTCCTGGACTTCCGCTTGACAAAATACTGTTCTATTATTAATGATATCACAATCGGCGCCATTGTTATAAATGTCTACTAATTTTCAGAAAATGTAAACACTCGTGAAATGTGTAGCGTAACATTCCAGTCATGCTTCATACTGTTTTTTCTTCATTCTATGCTAATGTGGAAGAAATTCGCTATTGAACAATTGTTTTTTAATCTCTTTAATCAGTTGGCAATGCTTTCGGTTCAGTTCGGTAATCCATAGCTCTGTAGCCTCAGTTTACCTCTTGATAATTATAGGTTCACTAATTTTTTAAGTTTCTGAGTGATCGTAATAGTACATGTCTTTCCTGGCGCACAAGTTCATTGTTTGGAATACGAAGGGCGCAGAGGCGAGTTATAAAAAGAGAACGTGTGCGATAAAGACTTTTCAAAAATCGGTCAAAAGCTCAAGTACAGTAAACTGATCGAGTGATGGCGAGCGGTGGGGTCAGTGCGCGCAGGCAAGATCCCGCTCAATCGTAACGTAATTGGCACAAGACAATAACACAAAATACCAGTGGCCTGTGTAAACACATATTAGTTTCAAAGAATAAAAACACAAAATTAAATTTGCTGTCTTTAATGTACGTACGTATTTACATACAGGGTCTCCCAGATAAGCCTCGACAACATTGCTATCTATAAAAAGTTGATACTCTACCAAAAACAATAGCTTCAGAAAATAAAATTCATCATTTAGTGGAAAGACTTAGTTATCCATGGAAAAACAGCCCTTAGGAGACTGGGTTTCGTCTTTTAGGAACTCGTCGGTGCAGTGCTCTTGTACACAGATTGAAAGCGAAAAAACTTTCATGTTACTACCCTGCTAGTATCAGATATGAGTAAGAGATAAATACTTTATTAATTACACAAAGATATGTTATGCATGTTTCAATGCCAATTTTGAATTATTTTTCGATTTAGAATAACAGGAGTATAACCCTTGCATGTCAGAAAAGACATGTGTTACTATTGTACTATGACAGTACAACTCGTCAGGCAATTACCTACAGAGCACTGCAACCATTTAAATATGTCTATTTGTAGAAGGTAAATCTTTTTTTTATATGTTGGTGCACTCGATTGCACACTAAGATATTAATTACTTTCAATAATATTTGTCGTTTCAATCGTTCACTTACTCAACCCGTAACTTTTACTCCGTTTTTTTGTAAAGAAACCAGTTACAAATTTATATTACCAGAAAAAAAATTGATGCGCTTTTGAACTCGTCAAAGGCCAATTTGACTGCTCTCCAGCTCGGAACTGAGCATATAGAGTGTTTATTGTGGAGTGATCGAAAGTGAAACTACTTTCAGTTTTCGTAATTTGTAATTAAATGGAAGCACCACATCTTTATAATAATAAAAATGTCTGCAGCAGAGACTGAAAAAATAAAATTTGAAAAGGTTAATTAACGTTCAATTATTTTATAAAAATTGGCAATTACATTGTAAGAAAAATGGTCAGTTCTGCTGCTATTTCGCAAGTTCCTTTTGGTCTTGACACATTTTGGTAATATTTTGATATAATTAAGTTTATATTCAGTCTTTTCCCTTCAACGTTTCAATGTAGAATAAATGTCAAAATTAGAACTGCAATAAAATCAAAGAACTATTCAAGGACACTGGAATGGTCATCTAACATCCTTAATTTTGCTTTGTTTATAATTGCAAATAAATAATCTACCTACAATAACAATAAATTAACTCGTGGAGATATCCGGTTTATTTAAATATTAATTTGGAGTTTTGTGGTGCTAATTTTTATTAAATATCTGAGACAAGGCGTTAAATAATTTAATGTGTAATTATATACACCAAAATACATAAAAGTGACCCTGTAATCAAGTGACATGAAACTGGAAACAGGATCTGGATATTGCTGTACAATAAGTCGATTAAAAATCAAAATCGTATAGGAAACCTTGGGTGCGGTAATGTGCTGCGAGCCAAATATAAGTTGAAAGAAATAGTGAGAGGGCTAGTAGTTACAAGGTTCAATTGGCCGCCGTATATGTAATCTAGTACTTACTGTCAAGACTTATTATTTTACTTGAAGACTTACTCCAATGGCGAAATAAAATTATGGACGATATAAGGAGACAATTTTGTGATTTATGATTTTTATAGATGCTCTCTATGTTTTGTCGGCATGAATTTAATAAACTGGAAAAAATACGCACAAATTTATTTTCTCCCTTATTCGTGTATTTGAACATTCCATAGTCCATAAAAAATAAGCACAGTATAAAGTTCCGATGTCACTAAAATGTTCTTTCGCTCTTCCCTAGTGTATAGGTATATCGTGTTTACTATTTAATCAAAAATTTAAAATTATTACACACAGGGAAGTAAAAATTTGAGATCGGTTTTGTAGAGGTGAAAAATTAGATCTTCCTCTTGAAGAATATTGGTAAGTACATAACTATATTAAAATCAAGATTTAAATTCTTTTATTTAGATCTTCATAATTGTACATACTTTACAGAAATCGTTATAGGCTTACAGATAATTCTTGCAAATTTGCAGCACTGGGTTGCGCCTTAAATCACGTAACCTTGATCTCAATGGGACTCTCGCTAATTGGCAAATCAGGCATATATGTAGTTGTCTAATCCATCTTCGCCTAAAAGTTTAATATAATACCTACCTTAAGGTCACTGACACTTTCTCAAATTCATAAAATAATCACCTACCTACGTCTTCGGTGGCATTAACGTATTTGCTGGATAATTTGAGTTATACCTACACATTTAAACAGTGGACAGATGATCATCGTGAAAATATAAAGATAAACAGTTTAGTATTGTGAAAACCTTTCATGATTGTCACTGATATTTCACAACTAATCTTTTGATCGAATTTGAACCTTCCGGCAAACAGGTGTCCCGAAAATTCAACCATAAATTCACAGCCATCGTAATTTATTTTTTTCGATATTTTTATGGCGTTTGATTGGGACCGTTTTTTTCAATTTCTTAGATAAGTGCTCTAATTCAATTTGATACATGGCAATCCAAACGCTTCAAAAACTTTTTGCACCTTAACTTAAGATATTAGTTTATTTTTTGATTCGAAAAGGGGTAGGTATATCTGCCCTTAAAATTCTGGGATACTCTGTATATTTAAATACAAATATCGCATTCCTTCTAGTCTGCAGCTTATGTCTTGCCTTCTAATTAACAGTTATAAGTATACGCAGAACATATTTATGATAATAGTATAGTTTTTTTATGTAGCAATTATTTGCAATGTCATTTACTACCTTTACACTATGTGTGTCTATAATGTGTATGCATAACATACTGTTAATTACTAAATTTCGACATCCTTATTGAAATATCACTTAAGAAATTCAGTGCAACTCATTTTATATCCAGCATGGAAGCTGCGTTTTAAAATCGACGAAATTTACTTTCTTACACAGAAATTTTGCATTGCTATTACGTCATAACGTAAGTAAATTACTTACTGTTTTAATTAACGGCCAATTTACCTCTTATTGTGGGAAACCTCATAAAAAAATATTTGGTACACAATATTTAATAAGCAGAAATTAATGTTGCCAAACGTGGTAAATTCCCATTTCTAAGCAACTTTCATTATAAGTTTCGAAATGTAATGTGTATAATACATAGGAAAGGGTGTAATCTACATTAAGAGATAGGATGAAAAATTTTCGAAAATACCGTGCTGGATAGTTGGGTACCTCAATTTTGTATTAGGCCTAGTTACGTGCCTGGTTCTTGCTGCTAATCTCTTCTAATTAATAATTTTTGAGGAGATTTGAGCTTTTTTCAGAACAATTCGTTTCGAAAAACACAAATATTTTATCTAACAGCAAAAATAAAAAGGTCAGCCATGTCAGTGTTTGCGAGTAGGTAAGAGCAACTGATGCATGATTTCTGAGATCCGTAAAATAACAGGAAGCTGTTTATGCGGGATTTACCTATTCGTCTTATCAGTTTTCGGAGAAATTGCATATAAGGACATGAACTCAAAAATGGGCGAGGACGTTTTAGTTACAGAGGAAGTCTTATAAATTGCGTGTTGCAGGTAATAAAAGTAATGAACTCAAGTTAGCGTTAAAGTATGTTTGCTCAGTAATATGCTCGGTTTCAAAATCTTCGGGCTCGCGTTGCACAATAGCTAATAACACACACACAGTTGCAGTGTTTCGTTCATTAGAGGATCTGCCCGGCCAGAACGTTATCCTCAAGAGGTAATATAGTGAATGCCCTACAATTTTCGTAATGCCCCAATTAAATCTCCAAGATTTCATTTTTCATTGCAAGTTCAAAAGAGAATTGTCAATCTAAGGAGTCAAGGTTGTTCTGGAAAAATTATGACATGCAATATCACAGAGTATGCTCTACGTTACATAATTTTCTGTTCCAGTACGAAAACGGTTAATTAAATCCTGTAAGAAATAATTACTTACTTCCATAAATTGAATTTATGACTGTATCACGTACTTCTTTCAAATATTCGGTTATAATAACTGTTGTTTGGGGTAGCCCAGAATACCAACGTAATAAAATGAGCTGTTAAATATGATAAAGCAAAATTCAGTTTTGGAAGCGGTGCTGTAATCGACGCTTTTTATTACTGTAGAAAAGAATTATGGGATATGTGCGTTCACAACTTGTAGACTAGCGAGGTAAATTGCAAAAACTGTCAAAAACTAAGGGATCTGTAAAGATCATATAAATAATAAGACTATAAGGAGCTTTATCCATAAGATCTGGAAAAGTGACTGATAAGATCAACCCAATAAAATGTAAAATATCGCAAAGGTTTTATTAGATCAAAATTCTTGGCTGAAATCAAATAACGAAAACAATTCAAAGGTTACTTTATAGTTGAATTTTTATTTGAGAATTTTCACATTACTAACAGAGGGAAAATCTACAAATTCCCGTTTCTGTCCCCAACAGCATCCAGCGAAATTAATTTAATATGTTTTCGTTACTAACGAACCTTCTGTTCGAAACTTCCCCATTTTCTTGATTACTCTAATGTATTTCTTAGTATAATGATTTTAAGTAGTCTGAACAGCTACCACAAACTTGTTACTCTCGAATAAACTATTTCTAGACAAGCCTCCGGGCGGTAACCTAAAACACATACATCAAAACTCGTTCTCATTACACAACATAGCATGCTCTACTTTTCTACGAACATCCGACAATGACAAGTACACACATAAGCTTAGCCCCAAGCCTCTTCCGCGTCTACATTAACAACATGTTAACATTTATTTTGCACTTATTATTACAGCCAAATTATGGAGAAAGGATCATCAATGCCTTGGAATGAGATCCTTTATCAAACCATCGGCGAGAGTAAGTTAGACGGCAGCGCTATGCGAGATTACTTTCGGCCTCTAGAGGAGTGGCTCCAGAATGAGAATTTAAGAACGCAAGAATATGTTGGATGGCTCTATGACGGCGATTACTGCAAGCAGAGCATCGAAACTGCGGGTTTACAAGTAGGTATATTCAGCTATATGTTACAGTTTAGTAATATCCTATATCCTAATAGTAGAAAAGATACTTACAGGATTATTCATGCAACTCGCTTTTTTAACTCTCCCACATAGGTACAATTTTTAACGTTTATTGTCAGTGTCAAAAATGTAAACTTAAGGCACCAGTTTTAAAAGTAATTTACTTTTAACACTAGCGTTTCGTTTCACCCCATAGTCTTCGTAAAAATGAGAGTGTTGAAAAATGCAGCTTTCAGTTTGGACACCACTGGTGACCACCGGAAACTTTTAAAGAAAAATTAGAAAGGGTCATAAGATACAATAAAGTCCATATTTTCATCTCCGATTATAAAAAAGAAAGCATTTTAAAAAGTAAAAGCTTCAAGGAGCCCGGAAAAGTGTTTTCATGGACAGTAGCGAGACAAAAATGGAACCCTCTTGATTTTCGTCGATATCTTTGTCAAATGCCGACCAATATCAATTTCTTCGACGGATTCGGAAAGTGCTGGTTTTACGTAGAGCGCCCAGTTCGAAAGGAGGACGGCCTTAAAAAAATGGATGAACTTGTAAAACTCCCTAAAATTTTTGTATTGCACATAAGCGAAGAGTCCGTAACAGACCGCCGATTCGCGAAAAAATCCTTAACCTGCAGTGACGTTTCACCTCCAACAAATTTATTCATCAGAGTGCAAGATTTGAAAGATTCTTTTGTCGCAGGATGGAGCCTTGAGGCGGCGGCATATCGAAATATAATCTCGAAAGGGCCTGCAAACTTTATTAAAAAACAAAGGGGAAAAGGCCAATTTTGCCGAAATTTTGATATTTCGCTATTTGACTAAGGACGATTTCGACGTTTCCCGATTTTTTTTTTTTGCTTTAATCGATGGTTCTAACCTTTCGAACTGCACCTCTCGCCACACGCAACCTTGCCCCCTAGGACGAGTTAGACCCCCCGATTTTTGTGCTTATAGCCCACATTTTTGGCAGTGTTTAGGGGGGATTTTTTCAGCAACTCTCATCAGTGAAGGGTGATTTTCTGGTGTTTTCGGTCTGAAGAATTGGGCTATCAGAATCCGTTATCAAAATTACCCTGCCCCCTCCTGTTCGACCGGTATAAAAGAGAAATCGAAGGGGTCTCTATCGACCAGCAATGGACGCACGAGCTACCCTTGTAAATTTCATCCCGCTCGAAAAATGTCTGATTTCAAAAAATTATTTACCGTTTTTCCAGTCTTCGCCCTTATTCGCGTTACCCTTTAATCTTGATGAGTGGAGTGGGCGGCAAGAAAAAAACAGGGTTTAAAAAGAACTTTCAAAATTTTGAAAATTTCTGATAATAGTTGTAATGTTCGACACAATATGAACAACATTTGAACGGCGCACTTCCCATTAAAAATTTCTAAAGCTGCTTTACATGGTGTCGCAGTACTTGCTGCTTTTATGAAAACTTGCCTTTACATCAAAAATATAACAAAGTAGTTATCTTAACAATTCAATGTTTTTAACGCTTTATTGTTTTGCTACATAAATAATTCAACTGTTGAATTTGTTCAAACGCGAAACACAGTCTAATTTGCATAGTATTAATCCTACCATGTATACATATACGTGTAATATTTTACATAATTGATTTACAGGTATACGGAGGCTTCTATAACCACGGGATGAAATCTACATCTCCTGAACAGCTATTAATATTACTGTTTACATTACTTTTAACAGTAATTTTGCATCATCGAAACACCACGTAATGCGATCAGCTTTCATCTTTTAAATTCTCGTTATATAATTGGAATATGTAATTAATTATTATAAATAAAAGTGTTGTGTGTTTGTCTTGTGAAATGTTTGGAATTAAGTACTTATCTGGCTGTACATCTGCTTTACAATATTTGAATGCGAGTTCTCGAATAAATTTTTATACGCCTGTTCGTTTTTGTTTTAATTAGTTTCACAGGCTGAAGCTGAAGAACGTAAATTATTTGTTATGCTCTAATTGCAGTTACATATGCATTAATGCATTTAGGTAAAGGTCGCGAAATATTGGCAAAAAGTAATATTTTGTCAGATAATTTTAAATATAATTAATAATGTCAAATTTAATTAATTCCTGCAAGACTTTGTAAATGTGAAAAGCAAAAAATCATGGTTCAGAATGGTTAAGTTAATGATTAAGTTGATGCCTCCCTTGTTTCTTGTCTTTTATGTTATGTATTGCTGCTTCTTTTTCTTTTTCATCTTTTTTATTGTTATGAAGAATAATGTCTAACTCTCTGTTCATCAAATTCTTCATTCGACTTTCTCCATTTTCACCATTGTTTTGACTCGTCCTTTTCTGAAGAAAACTTATATGGCGGCGAATTTAAATTTCACAAACTTGTTTTAAAAATTCATCGATAAAATGTCTTCTGATCAAACATTGCAACAAATTGTTAATGTTAAATAAGACTGACGTCATGCGGCTGGTGGCAGGCGTATTATGCCTGTGATTTTATATAATAGAGACAGATGGTTGGTATATAAAAAAACTGCATGTGTTGATATTATACACAATGCATGGTACCTGACTTCTTGACTATAAACTTGACTGCATGTCAAATGTGAAAGCGAAATATTTATGGAAGAATTTCTATTGAAAATATGTGTATATTTGTTAAATTCTACAAAACAAGCACGCAAACGTATTACATAATGTGACAATAATTAATTTTATCATCATCATAAGGTTCTCAGTCCGAAGACTGGTTGGACGCGTACCTCCATTCTTTTCTCACCTGAGCTAACCTACGCATTTCCCTAAAAGTAGAACATCGTACATCCCTAACTATTTGAGAGCAGTAGTCTAATCTAGGCCTACCCCTACCTCTTTTTATTCCTATCTCTGACTCTAGTATGTCACGAACTATTCCTTCGTGTCTTAGAAGGTGTCCTACCATCCTATCTCTCCTACTCTTTATTGTTTTCCATACCTTTCGCTTTTCCCCAACTCTTTCTAATACTTCCCTATTGCTAACCTTATCTATCCACGGTATCTTCATCATGCGTCTGTAGCACCACATTTCAAACGCTTCTACTCTTTTTCTATCCGCTTCTCCTATTGTCCAAGTTTCGCACCCGTATAATGCCGTACTCCATACATACGACGTTAAGAGTCTCTTCCTAGTCTCTATATTAACCGTTCTCGAGCATAACAGTTGTTTCTTTTTGTTAAACGCAACTCGGCCCTGCGCCATTCTTTGTTTTATATCTTTAGTGCTCCTACCGTCTTGAGTTATTTTACTTCCTAAGTAGCAGAAATCCGACCTCCTCTATCTTCTCATTTCCAATTTGTATTTCCATTTTAGTTCTATTTTCACATCCCCTACATACCAAAATTTTAGTTTTCTTTTTATTGATTTTCATGCCGAAGCCCTGTGTCAAAACTGCTTCCATTTCATTCAAAGCCGCACCTAATTCTTCTTTGCTAGATGCTAACACTGCTATATCATCCGCAAATCTGAGCATGTTAATAGTTTGGCCCTGTACATTGATCCCTGAGGCTGTTCTTTCCTTAACAATATTAATCGCATCTTCGATATATAAGTTGAAAACTAGAGGTGACAATGCACATCCCTGTCTCACTCCCTTCCGGATATCTACTTCCCTTTGTTCCTGCTCACATTCTATAACTGCCTTTTGCTCTTTGTAGAGATTATGTATTATTCTTCTGTCCCTGTATTTCATCCCTACCTTTCTCAGCACTTCGAACATCTTCCCCCATTTTACGTTGTCGAAGGCTTTTTCTAAATCTACAAATCCTATATAGACGCTCTTTCTCTTTTCTATCGTTTTTTCTATAATTACTCGTAAAGCTAGAATGGCCTCGCGCGTTCCTCTATTTCGTCTAAATCCGAACTGATCTTCTCCTAATATTTCTTCCGCCTTTTTCTCCATCCTTCTTTGCACAATTCTAGTTAAAATTTTTGACGCATGGGAAGTTAAACTGATAGTTCTAAAATTTTCGCATCTATCCGCGCCTTTTCTTTTTGGCAAAGCTACTATGATGTTCCGTTTGTAATCTTCTGGAATCTCGCCTGTCAGGTATATGCGACTAACTAATTTAAATAAACGATCTATTATCTCTTGACCTGCGCACTTTAAGATTTCTGCCTGCAAGCCATCTATACCTGGTGCTTTATTATTCCTTAAACTTTTTAGTGCTATCTCAAACTCTTCTCTCATTATAGGACTCCCTAGGTTATCCCCCTCTACACTGCTTTCGCTTTCTAATATATCTTGCACTTCCTGTCCCGCATATAAGTTTCCTAAATATTCTTTCCACCTATCTGCCTTCTCCCCGCTTCTGATTAGGATATCTCCTGCCTCATTTCTAATGTTTTTGGTACTAGATCCAATTTCTCTAAAATTTCTCCTAATTATTTTATATGCTTCATCAGTCTTTCCTACTTCGAACTTATCTTCCACTTCTTTGCATTTATTATCGATCCATTGCTCTTTCGCTTTCCTACATTTCCGAATAATTTCCCACTTGATCACCTTATATCTTTATTTCCCTATTTCATCTAACCTATTTTTATATTTTCGCCTTTCCTCTATTAGACTCACAATATGTTTTGTTATCCAGGGTTTCCTACTTTCATTCTGTTTATGACCCAAAATATCCCTAGCTGAGGAAACTAAACTATTTTTAATGCAATTCCATTCTGCCTCTATGTCCGTAACAATATTTCCACCCGTGCCCTTTAGTACTTCGTTTGTCTTTTTCTCGAACTTATTGCGCATATCATCATCTTTTAGTTTCTCTGGGTCAAGATACCTTCTTCCGCTTCTTTTTTTCAAAATTTAAGATTGGCTTTCATAACGACTATGTTGTGATCACTATCTATATCTGCTCCTGGATAACTTCTACAATCCCTAACTTGATTTCTAAATCTTTGCCTAACGAGAATGTAATCTATTTGATATCTCCCTAAGTCTCCTGGCATCTTCCACGTATAGCATCTCCTAACATGATGGTGAAATAGAGTGTTCGCGACCGTTAAGTTATGTTTATCGCAGAACTCTATCAGTCTAACTCCCCTATCGTTCCTATTGCCTAATCCAAAGGGGCCAACTATTCCGCCCTCTCGCCCTGTGCCTACGATTGCATTGAAATCTCCTATAATTATTAAATTTTCGTGTCCTCTCACAAAATCTAGCACATATTCAATATCACTATAAACTGCCTCTACGGCCTCATCACTGTAGTTAGAAGTGGGCATATATACCTGTATTATTACTGTTTTTACAGGTTTCGAATCTAACCTAACCATAACTACCCTGTCACTTTGCTGTAAGAAATTTTCTACACTCTGTCCTACTTTTTTCCGCATAACAATTCCTACTCCCGAATTTCCTCCTACAGATCCTGTGTGTATTACTCTAAAATCTCCGCTCCAGAAGTCTCCAGCTTCTGGCCATCGCACTTCACTGATACCTACTACATCTAATGCTAACCTATCCATCTCAATTTTCAAATTCTCTAACTTCCCTACTTGTTTCATGCTTCTAACATTCCACGCTCCGACTCGTGAGATGTTACACTTATCCTTTCTGATGACTCCCCCCGAAGCAGTCCCCGCCCGGAGATCCGAATGTGGGACTATTTTACCTCCGGAATATTTTACTCCAGAAGGTGCCATCATCATAAATTAAAGTACGCTGTACTAGGGATAAAATAATGTGGTGGTTTCCCGTTGCCTTCCACATCGCAGTAGTGTGTATCACAGTGCCATACCAACCCTCACGATCTCTGCCACTATGATTACTGAAAGAGCTGCTGCCCCCTTCCAGGGACTTGATTTAGTCTGGCTTCTCAAATAAAAACCCCTCCAATATGGTTAAACCTATGGTTCGGCTCTTTAGATCATTGAAGCGCGCAAGCCATCCCACCCGTCCCAGTATTACTAGAATTAATTTTATATGTTCCATTAAAAGTTTACATCAAAATATTCGATTTCTTCGTCTAGTAGGCATATATTTTGACAGATGCCCACTTATTACGATCAGAGACAACTAATGAGACCTGCAAGTCTATATTGGAATCAAAGACATTCTATAGAAATAGAACGTTATAGGTTCTTCACTAGGTGCAGCCAGGGTGCTGTATATATCATTTAAAGTTATAGTTTGAGTGTTAATTGGATTTATTCTCTTCTTTTTGTATTTTTTACTTCTTGCCATGAATTTTCACTTAGGTATTTGATTTTAATTTTGTTCTTCATCACTAGTTGCTAACATTCTATAATAGTAATGTGAATTTCCGTGGTACTCGGGTATTAAGTAGTGGTGGACCCTTTGTAAGAGTGTTAGTTGTAAATCCAGATTGAGTTAGTTGAAAAACTTGGGAAGACTTTCGCTTCTTCAGGTATACACATGTTATAATTAAGTAAATAGATCAAGACAGAAGAAATAACAAGACATGATCCTTACCTATCAAAATAACTTGCCATTCATTATTATTTGATATAAAAGCCATGCAGACTTGCAGAAGCAACAGTTTTTAATGATACCTTTGTTTTCTAAACAAATACAATTGCAACTGACTTCCTGTAAACAATTTTCATCATTTCCTTTGTAAAAGATATATGTACGATAATTGAAACTTTCCAAATTACAATATTTAAATGGTAACGATAAATTCTTTTACGTATATTAGCAAATTTACACTTGCACAAAAATACTTAACATGTGCAAAGTGCAGAGTTCTGTTACAATTTATAATAATATCTGAAAGACATACACTTCCGTATTTCTAAGAAAATCGATTTCCAGGACAAAAATTTTTATCGTGCGTTGCTGATGTGATATGATTTTTATGTCGGCAGTACCTGAAGACAATTCTATAAATCGATAAGGAAGGTTATTGCAACGATGATTGAACAATAAATGCCATTATCTAGGAAGAAGCAACATCAAGTTATTAAATAAGATGCAGATTCAGTTACAGTTTGTGCAGTGCCAAGATGCTGCTGATTATTAATAGTGGAGCGGATAGAACGTCGTAGCTCACAAAAAATTTTTTTCGGAGTAGAAAGATATGGGATCATAACCATCTTGTTCAGAAATGTTTAACACGTCAGAATCTCTTTTTACGAAAATTTTTGGTGGTACCGAAAAAAGATATGAGCGATTGAATCTTGAAAAAGTCTATTTTCGCACGTGCCTCTTCCGCAAACGGATGTTTTTTTTTCTCCATAGCCAAGTAACGTAGGTTACTAATTTTTGTTTCACTGATGTACTATTGGGTATGGAACGAGGATATAATTTTTAATGTAGGAAAATCCTTCAATTTTAGTTGTAGCTATTTTTTTCCCGAGCGGAACATGGCAGAATTGAGAAAGTTCCGACTTTAGTAGTGCTTAACTTTTTTGTTCACGATATGGATTTCAATTTTTTTCCCATATTTGGCTGAATTGAAGCAATACCAACATATGTCCTGCGATAACATATGGTCGCGTTTCAAAAATAAAGTTTTTAGGGCCATTTTTATAACGCCGTGTCTAGCGAGCTGTACTGCGCACTGGGAGTGCGAGAGAGAGCCAATTATAGACTATGCACGCGCATTGGAAAAGGAGCGCATTATAAATACAAATATTGTGGAACTCCTCGGCGGGTTATATTAAAAAATGAAATGTTTTTGGTGTAGAATTAATTGAAACCTGTGCAATATTATTAGAACCGCAAATGTACACTAAAATAACATTTTCATTCTCAACTGAACACAATATCAGGGGGAAATTTGAGAACTAAAAATATTATATGCTTTTATTAATATTTGTACAAGTATGCTAATAGTAGTAGTAATAATAATAATAGTAATAATACTGAAGGGAGAGAACACAAATCGGACGATGGGTAAACACAACAAAAATTGATGAAAGAAGGATTTACATAACATAAAACAATATAATATAGCGCAAAACTAAAACTAAAAGTCTGAATCTTCTGAATCATATTGAGGCTCGATATAAACATTTCTGCATTCTTTACATTTGCACAGTTCAGAGCACTTAAGATTTTCTTTGAAACAGTCGCATTTCTGAGTAGAGCTTGTCTTATCTGTAGTAAATACTGAGTACCTCCCTAATTTCATCTGGTATGGCAGCTTTCGTCGTCCACACGGGTTTCACGACATTTTCAAGCTTCTGCCAACCATACGAAAATATATCAAGTTCCTCCGTGAGGAATGTGACTGCTCTTCCAAATATTGATTTGCAGTAGACACCTGAAGATCGGTTTTTGCAATATGGTCACTTTGATAAGTAAGTACGTACCTTAAAACGTGTTGCAAAAACGCGTCTTCAGTCGGAGGAAGTTCTGCTGCAGATTTCTTGGTTTTCACCGTCATGTTATAACGAATCTCGTCGAAGTTGGTACAACCATTTTGCTTGTACAATTTTTGCGCAAAATTTCTCGCAGCGTCAACAGCTTCGTTTGCTGGCAGCACTTCAAGGAATTGTAAATTTTCGAATATTTCAGGTGTTTTCATTAAAGTGTCAAACACTGTTTTCTTGTCAATTTTATAAAATGAACTCGTTGAGTCTGAACCTGTCAAAGCATGTACTGTTGGAATTTTATTATATTTCTGTGCGAGTATTTATGCCGGAACATTGGACCTAAACTTCCAGAACATGCTAAATTAATAACGATTGGGGGAGGATTCCATGTTGGTGAAGAATGTAGAATAGTTACAAGCACTGATGTGACAGTCCCGATTCATTTAAGATGTAATCATGAAGAGGTTGACACACGCCTTATTGTGCATCTCACCGAGGAAGCAAAATATACGAGAAATATTGTAATTAAAAGTGACGACACGGATGTGCTTGTGCTAGTTCTATACTACATTTCGACAATCAAATTCTACGACACAAGAATATATTTATAAAAACCGGCCATTCTAATTCATCGACTAATAAAACTAGGTTTATTGATGTTGGTTCGATAGTAATGAAACTGCGTATACCAATTTGTAAAATACTTCCAACAGTACATGCTTTGACAGGTTCAGACTCAACGAGTTCATTTTATAAAATTGACAAGAAAACAGTGTTTGACACTTTAATAAAAACACCTGAAATATTCGAAAATTTACAATTCCTTGAAGTGCTGCCAGCAAACGAAGCTGTTGACGCTGCGAGAAATTTTGTGCAAAAATTGGACAAGCAAAAGGATTGTACCAACTTCGACGAGATTCGTTATAACATGACGATGAAAACCAGGAAATCTGCAGCAGAACTTCCTCCGACTGAAGACGCGTTTTTGCAACACATTTTAAGGTATGTACTTACTTATCAAAGTGACCATATTGCAAAAACCGATCTTCAGGTGTCTACTGCAAATCAATATTTGGAAGAGCAGTCACATTCCTATCACGGAGGAACTTGATATATTTTCGTATGGTTGGCAGAAGCTTGAAAATGTCGTGAAACCCGTGTGGACGACGAAAGCTGCCATACCAGATGAAATTAGGGAGGTACTCAGTATTTACTACAGATAAAACAAGCTCTACTCAGAAATGTGACTGTTTCAAAGAAAATCATTTTTTAATATAACCCGCCGAGGAGTTCCACAATATTTGTATTTATAATGCGCTCCTTTTCCAATGCGCGTGCATAGTCTATAATTGGCTCTCTCTCGCACTCCCAGTGCGCAGTACAGCTCGCTAGACACGGCGTTATAAAAATGGCTCTAAAAACTTTATTTTTGAAACGCGACCATATGTTATCGCAGGACATATGTTGGTATTGCTTCAATTCAGCCAAATATGGGAAAAAAATTGAAATCCATATCGTGGACAAAAAAGTTAAGCACTACTAAAGTCGGAACTTTCTCAATTCTGCCATGTTCCGCTCGGGAAAAAAAATAGCTACAACTAAAATTGAAGGATTTTCCTACATTAAAAATTATATCCTCGTTCCATACCCAATAGTACATCAGTGAAACAAAAATTAGTAACCTACGTTACTTGGCTATGGAGAAAAAAAAACATCAGTTTGCGGAAGAGGCCCGTGCGAAAATAGACTTTTTCAAGATTCAATCGCTCATATCTTTTTTCGGTACCACCCAAAATTTTCGTAAAAAGAGATTCTGACGTGTTAAACATTTCTGAACAAGATGGTTATGATCCCATATCTTTCTACATCGAAAAATTTATCTCCTTAAATCTGCGAGTTTCAGAGCTCTATCCGCTCCACTATAAGGACTTAGGTACGTACGTATTACTATTAAGCTAAATAATATTTCAATTAGATGTCTATAGTGAATGCATTGAACAGTGTTTGTGCTTTACCACGTTCGCCAATGATTTTAAGAAAGAAAAAGGATATAGGACCACCCTCCTTTGTTCCAAAACTTTAGCCTTACTATCTCCGATAAAATGTATAGTTTTTTCTTTATAAATTGAAAGTACTGCATTGCAATTTTTTGGGTGTCTCAAGACTGAATTTATAATGAAATTATTTTAATTTCCTGTTACTTATTCACATTTGACATTACATTCTTTCAGGTTAGTCAACGAAATTGAGAAAATACTCTGCGATAGATTGTTTCATGCTATTTCCTTGTTGCGTACCTACCTATGAATTGGCGCCTAAATTAATGTCTTTTTCAGGATAAATTGACGGTTACTGATTTAATTTGTATTTATTAGGCATTCTATGACGCATAATTAACGGACTTCCAGGTGAAAAGCGCAGGGAAACTTGGCTTACGCAAATGTCTAATTCTGCATTTTAATTTCAAAATGTTTTTGGATGCTTCCTTAGACCGACTGACCAATTAAAAAAAGTTTGAGAGATTAAAATGATAGTGTGATTGTAAACGACCATTGACATTTAGTTAATTTAGGTACGTGTTTATGTACACAAACGTCTTTTACTTAGATTTGATACCTGATCCACTGGATAATTGTTGTGTTGTAACTTAGGGTTCACTGTCACGATCATAGGAAATAACCCTGAAGTACTCGGTACTCGTACTTGACAGTTAGCTGCTGGAGTGATTCAAAGTTGACTGGAGTGAATTTATTGTTTTGGAAGACTGTTCATTGTTCAAATGATACAAAATCGTTGTTCATATTCAAGCTTGTTTCTGGTCCTACAAAACTATATAAATTCCACAAGTGTTTCCTCGGAAAATTTCGTGTTTCGAAGTAAGCTTAACTTTTGCGTAACTCGATAAATAATGTATAATTCGTAGCGTACTCCAAGCATCTACAAATAGAAGGGACCACGAGCTTTTCTGTAAAAAATTCAACCATTATTTTAATTTATGCGTAAAATAACCTTTAATTTTTAAATAAATCGAACCCATATGATAGATCATACCGAATTAATTGGAAATACAACAAATTTGTGTACGTAACGTAAGTCCCACATCCTATCCATCTTGCGATCTTTCTAAACCGCCGGCGCTGGTCAAGCTCTTTGTATTTTATTTATTTGTTTGCTTATTTGGATCCAATGCATTTAATTAGGTTATACATTCCCATACTAGATAGAAAACGTAATTAAATTCTAGTTCACCTGTATGCATACGCACATGTACAGTGAAAGGAATGTATATTATAGTTTTTTTCTCGAAGCTCTTACGCCCATCAGGAAATGGAATACTTCAAACATTTCCAAGCCGCGCCGATTGCTGCTATACGCTTCGCACATAAGAACATTTAATTGGATAATTAGTTATGTATTGCTAGTAAGACACTAATGATAAAAAACAACATGATTCCACGAGAGATGTAAGTGTAACAGAGAAAGTGAACCGCGATAGTTCTGTAACTTAATGAAGAGGAAAATGCTATTGTGTAATTTATTTAAAGATAGGGTTCGTTAAATATTCTTTTAAATTTATTAGGCACTTACTGGTTATGAAGGGTAATCTTAAATTTAAGATTTTGAAAAACGAAACTGACCTCCAGAAACTAAAAGATTGTGATTCGCGCGAAGAAAAGAGGAACGAAGTACTAAAGGGCTCGGATGAAAATATTGTTAGGGACGTAGAGTCAGTATGAAATTGTATTAAAAATAGTTTAGATTTTGCAGCTAAAGGCATTTTGGGTTATAAACAGAATGAAAGTAGAAAACCCTGGATAACAAGGGATATTGTGAATCTAATAGACGAGAGGCGAAAATATAAATACATATATTCTCGGTCGGACTAAAGCCTCTGATTTTTCGAGTATAAGTATGTTTAAAAAACCACGAATCAAATTCCTTAAAAATCACACGAAGAAATCTGGCATAGTCCATCAAACGCGAGAGATTTTCATTTTTACGTCAGTGCAGTGGACACAAATAACAGACAGAGCAAAAGAATCTAATCTGTTGGATCCAATCTCCTGAAAAATCCGCTCGAATATTCCAGGCTAATTATTTTACCATAAGCTGATGCCTGAGAATGTGTCATTGCAATTAAGTTTGTGGGAGACTTACACTTGTAAAGAAACGGTAGCAGCAGTAATGATTTTCATTTGCTCACTCTTCGAATATCAAATTTTCTAATTATACCTTAATGACTGTCATAGTAAATTGTTGAGTGTAGGGTCAGTAGCATATCAGTAGTGAAAATGTTTATGAACCGAGACCGTTTCATAAATAGGTAATGGGTGCTTGAAAAATAATTGAGGATGTAACCGTTCACCATGAGCAACCGACTGAATTTGACGAATGATGAAATTGAAATATCAACGGAATATGGGCAGTTCGTCGCAGAAAATTTGATATCCCTTAAAAATCAGAAAGACCAGCCTGCATCTGTGGGTTTCCGTGTCTAACACGAGTCATCGAAACAGTGTT
The DNA here is from genome assembly GCA_963966045.1 of Xestobium rufovillosum. Classification (NCBI taxonomy): domain Eukaryota; kingdom Metazoa; phylum Arthropoda; class Insecta; order Coleoptera; family Ptinidae; genus Xestobium; species Xestobium rufovillosum. The sequence goes on from OZ014496.1 coordinate 37,695,299, forward strand.
TTTAAAAAAATTCTACAAAGAAGAGTACTTACTCGTCCATACTTAGGAATTTTCCGTATCAGGAACAACTTCTTGAAGAACTTCTAGAAAACGATCGCCCGTACGGCTCTATCATTTTTCCAGAACCAAATATCTGTCGCGTGTGATTTCTCCACTAGAGGGCAGATAATAAAATGTGGGTTTTTGATTCTCGCCCGATTCTCTGAGATTATTTTCTGCGTCTTGGCGGACAAGTTCATCCAAAATATCCAGTCTGAGCTTCTCTGTACTTATTCAAAAATTGATTTGTCTTCGAGTATAGCGTAGACTTATAGTATATTCTTTGGTTTTTATTCTATGAAATAGTCAATTACTTGTGTGTATACCATTTTCGATATGGTATTTAGAAAAGATACCTTTTTTAATTAAAAAAGTTGCTGGCGACCTATCTTCCATAGCTAGCATATAAAAATCCTGTTGATTACACCAAAATTACTTTCTAAGAACACAGCGTTTGCAAACTGTCCTATTTTAAGTGGGCTTCAATTACAATAACACTCCACTATCAGTGAATCTGTATCTCGTCCTCTGTCATGTTAACAACATTAAACACACACATATGTTTGAAGCATAATCGTATTTGTCATCAAGAGAAGCAGTTCGTAAATGTACCAACTTGACACAGTGCCATGTTTTCGTGTGATTACTAATAGTGAGCAATGTGACGGTGCGTTAATTGAACAAATCAAGGCAAATCGCTTGTTGCTAGGAATAGCTCGAGCTTGTATGCACAACGAGGTGGGTACTCCAATCAGTAGTAATGCAATTCATTATGAGCTTGCAGGACAGCTGTAATTCAGCATTGGCTTGATGCATGAAGCTTTTGACTGATATTGTTTTGAATTTGCTGCTGCTGATTTTCGTTGTAATTGTGTAATTTTGGTTTTGCTCGAAGGACCGTTTGATTTGATTAAAACTCATGCGTAAACGTAACAACTTATATTGAAGAACTTACACTTACACATAACAAAAAATAATGATAATGATTTTCTACGTCTGCTTGCTCGAGACCAATACTGAATACTGAAGAATGAATGAATTTACAAACTTACACCTTACTATTTATACAAAAATTGTTATGGGGGGTGAGACACTGGAATTCGCAGCTGACGCCAGAGCGACGGGTATACAGGAAGAGGGCCATAAACCTTAAATCCCGGGCACCTAGAAAGAGGCCCGCAATAATTCTGCAAGAAATGCATTTTATGATGTTCATAAATTCCAACATCCTCCCCCTTTTGAAACTACGAGTTTCAAATTTTATTGCGAATAACATGATAAATAATACCTAGAAAATAACAATATAAATGATAAATACAAATACTAAAACACAAAATAAAACTGCTCATACAAAGGTTCAATGTTAATGTTTATACAGATTGTCATGAAATCTAGATAAATAATAAACGCACTGATTTTATTGGTTCTGTTCTAAAGGAAACACACTTATACGCGACACTGGCCGCACTAACTCGCCGTTCACCGTTTTCACTGATACGACCCTCGTGATGTTGTCTTTACCGGGAAAAAGTTTTGTTACGCGACCTACTGCCCAACACATTGGTGGACGGTTTTCTTCTTTAATGACCACTAAGTCGTTTATACGGACGGCTCCTTGTTCCTCGGATTTCCATTTAGTACGTTGTTGAAGTAAGGATATGTATTCCTTACTCCACCTTGTCCAAAAATGTTGTTTAATTTGTTCAGCTCTTTGCCATTGTGAGAGTCTATTTGTTGGGAGATGAGTTATACTTGGTTGCGGATAGGATAATAAACTTTCTCCAATTAAAAAATGTCCCGGGGTAAGATAGGATAAGTCATTGGGATCGGTTGATAATTGGGTCAGAGGGCGAGAATTTAGTACAGCTTCAATCTGTGTCAGCACTGTGTAAAAAATTTCAAATGTTAAATGTGCATTAGCTGTGAGACGTGTTAAATGATTTTTTATTGATTTTACATTAGCTTCCCAAAGTCCACCAAAGTTTGGACTTCTGGGAGGAATAAAATGCCAATTGATATTTTCATTTGTTACATGAGTAACTATTGTGTCCCACTGCTTATCACATTCAAATAACTGTTTTAAACTTTTTAACTGATTGTTAGCACCGACGAAGGTGGTTCCGTTATCGGAATATAAATCTGAAATTTTACCCCTGCGTGAGATAAATCTGTCTAAAGCAGCTAAAAAAGCTTCAGTGGTTAAGTCACTGACTATTTCTATGTGAATAGCTTTAGTTGCCATACACACAAAAATTGCAATGTAAGACTTCGTTAATTTTGTTCGTCTGTAATTGCCCTGTTTTATGAGGAAAGGTCCCGCATAGTCAATGCCTGTTTTAAGGAACGGGCGCGATGGTTGAAGGCGACAAAGTGGTAAGTTGCCCATTATTGGCTGTATTATTTTCGGATTGGCACGAAAACAAGGAATACACTTTCTTAAAACATGTTTCACATTATTCTCTCCAGATAGGATCCAGTATTTTAATCTTAGACTTGCTAACGTCGTTGAAACCCCAGCATGTAAAAGTCTTTTATGTTCATATGAAATTAATAATTTAGTCAATGTATGATTACCTGGTAGAACAATGGGATGAATTTGATTGAATTGATAATTTGAATTTTGAATTCTACCCCCTACTCGAATGATATTGTTTATGTCAAGAAATGGAGTGAGTGATAACAATTTGCTTGATTTCTTTACCTTGTTTTCCTGGGATAGGAAATGCAAATCTTCAGAAAATTCACTTTGTTGTATGATTTTGATTAATCTAATTTCTGCGTTGCTTAACTCATCGACGGACAATCTGCCAGTGAGTTTATTTGATTTCTTAGAGCCCCTGCAATTGGCTATAAAACGTAGAATGTATGCAGTTACGCGCTTAAGTTTGATATACGATGAAAATCTGCCAATTAGGCTAAATTCGGCCTTTTGTGATGTTAGTAAGACAAGTGGCTTAACTTCTGGAAGACTGCAATGTTCTGTGATAGGTGGGTTAGGCCATAAATTATCATTATATTTCAAAAACTCGGGTCCCGACCACCACATTTGTGATACCTTTAAATGAAGAGGATTAATACCACGAGAAATCATATCGGCGGGGTTTTGTTTTGAAGGTACATATGTGGTTCTGTTAAATCTTGGATTTCGCTGACTCTGTTAGCCACAAATTGTTTGAAGCGACTGGGGGCGCCACGTACCCATCCCAAATCTTTTGTAATATTAATTTGGCTTTTATAACAATCGGACTTATTAAGCCCAAAGGATCATAAATTTTTGAAATGTTTGAAAGGATTGTTCTTTTTGTAAGTGATTTGTTATGATCCAGATTTATTGAATAAGAAAATTCGTCCGTAATATGATTCCAAATGATTCCTAAAGTTTTTGAACCTTCTTGATTTGAGACTAAATGAATTTCTGGTGAATCGTTTTTGTTTAAATTATCTTCGTGCAAACATTGTAAATTAGAAGCCCATTTGCACAATGGAAAACCAGCCTCGTTAAGTATGTCTGTGAGACCAATTTTTATATTTGCTAATTCGTCTTCTGATTCTCCCCCTGTGAGGAGATCGTCGACATAAAAATCTGTTTTAATGATTTCTGCTAATTCTGGATTTGTTTCTTGATTATTTGCCGCAACTTGGTTCAAGCATCTGATTGCAAGGAAAGGCGCACTAGATGTACCATAAGTAACTGTATTTAACTGGTAAATTTCTAAAGGTTCAGATGAATGTGGTCGCCAAATTATTTTTTGATATTTTCTTTGATCCTCATTGACAAGTATTTGCCGATACATTTTTGCTATGTCTGCTTTGATAACGTATGAATGCTGTCGAAATCTCAATAAAATTTCAAACAGATCATTTTGTAATGCTGGTCCGGTCAGCTGAACGTCGTTAAGCGATAATCCTGATGTTGATTTCAAAGAAGCATCGAAAACTACCCGTAATTTGCTAGTAGTACGGTCTTCTTTGTACACGGCATGATGGGGTAAATAGTAGCCTAAATGATCTTTGTTGTTCTGAGCTGTTATATTGGTCATGTGACCTAAATGTTCATATTCTTCGATGAAGTCCTGATATTGTTGCCGTAAAATTTCATTATTGTTTAGTTTACGCTTAAGAGACAGAAATCTTTTCAGTGCGAATTGATATGAATCTCCTGAATCTGATAGATTGTCTTTAAATGGAATATTTACGATAAATCGACCGGCCTTATCTTGCTTGGTGTTTTGAATAAAATGGTTTTCACATAATCTTTCTTCACGCGAAAGTAGAGATTGATTTGCATTCGTAGTATATGATTCTAATTCCCAAAAATCTAGAAATTTGCTTATGAATTTTATGATTTATAGACATGTTGCAATTAGTGGGTCCTAATTGAGGAGTCTGATTACCTGAAATAACTCATCCTAACTTTGTTTCGTGTAATATGTTAGAATTTGATATTTTAATTTGTCCTGCACACAAAAGGTTCCAGAACAAATTGGCACCAATCAATAAATCAATTTCCCCTGGTATATGAAAATTTGGATCTGCTAATGATATCGTTTTCGGAATATTGAAATGATTTTTGTTTAAATATTCATTTGGCAATTCTTCAGTAATTCTGGGCAGAACTAAACAATCAATTGTATTTTTAAAATTATTTAAACGAGATTTAATCGTTACTGATGTGCTATGACCAATATTTGTAACAGCTTGATTTATTCCTGTCACCGGTACTGAAATTTTAGTTAGTTTTAGATTTAATCTTTTGCATAAGGCTTGTGTAATAAAATTGGATTGTGAACCCGAATCTAAAAGGATCCTACAAGAATGCATTTTACCGATGTCGTCGAAAATTTCTATGATCGCTGTAGCAAGCAACGCATGGATGTTACAAGCGTTTGCACAACATGCTACTGAATTGGTGCTTAGGGATTCTCTATTGCTAATTTGATTTTGACTATGTTCCTGGCTAGTTTGAGTTGTATGAATTAATGTATTGTGTTTCATGTTACACAATTTGCAGGAATTTTGCGACTTACAATCGTTTGTAATATGATTAGATCTCAAGCAGTTTAGACATATCCCTTTTGATTTTAGTTCTGATATACGTCGATCTATAGGTAAATCTAAAAATAATTTACAAAAGTAAATTGCATGATGACCCGAACAAAATGTGCATGATTTTTGCTGCGTGGTTAAATAATTTTGATATTTAAAATTACTGTGTTGTAGTTTTGATGTTTGATGTTTTGAATTTGCTGCTGCTGATTTTCGTTGTAATTGTGTAATTTTGGTTTTGCTCGAAGGACCGTTTGATTTGATTAAAACTCATGCGTAAACGTAACAACTTATATTGAAGAACTTACACTTACACATAACAAAAAATAATGATAATGATTTTCTACGTCTGCTTGCTCGAGACCAATGCTGAATACTGAAGAATGAATGAATTTACAAAGTTACACCTTACTATTTATACAAAAATTGTTATGGGGGGTGAGACACTGGAATTCGCAGCTGACGCCAGAGCGACGGGTATACAGGAAGAGGGCCATAAACCTTAAATCCCGGGTACCTAGAAAGAGGCCCGCAATAATTCTGCAAGAAATGCATTTTATGATGTTCATAAATTCCAACAGATATGTCCATGTAAAATTATTCTCGTTATCATAGTTCGTGATTACCTAGGTAATACATAGGTACTACCTGTATTATAAGCACACAGATTTTCTTAGTTTTAAGCTTAGAATATTAAAATGGGAACTATCCTTAATCATCATTATACTACCAATATATCTACAACTACAATATTCTTTCTTTGTCCATCAAAACTTTCAGTTTTCAGTGTAAATGAAACCAAAAGAGTGTTATTTTTTAATAAGTGGATAGTCCATGTTAAGGTGACGTCAATGCAGATAGTTATTGTGGCAAATCCAACTTTTACTTTCTTATAATGTGTGATACATAATGTATTATTCAACGCAAAAGAGCACGAAAAAGTGAAAACACTTGTAACCGTTTATTTTAACATTTTCTAGGTCAATGTCTATAGGAAGTAGTAAATACTCCATAGTTAGAAGCTCAGAAGAATGTGGCTTAGAATTTTAGCCCACTTCTTCATTATGAAATACGTACTTTGCAATCCAGCAGAAGAGGACCATATCTGCATCGAAGAAGAAAGGTAACTTGACGACTTTTTAATCAACCATTTGCGTCTTTATTTGTATATAAATGATAACACCATGTCTGTCGCAAGCTGTGGATGACATTTAGCAGACCACTTATAAATTCTTGGTATACCTAAATTGATAATCTGCAACTTTACCGTTCGCAGTGTAGACACTCGAGAATTATGTAATTATTTTTATTGGTTTAAGTAGTCAGTAACTTGATATTTCAAATATAAATGTGCGTTTTCCTTTCGTGGCTTGGTCATAACTGATTCTTGCATTCTTGGAGATGAAGCAAGTCAGAAGTGCCTAGAACACAATTTGACAGTTTGCTTGATTCATCAATCTTAAGTATTTTGCTTAGAAGGTGTACGCTTATAACCTACCAGATATACTTGAGTACACTATATATCTTGTAAACTACTATTACCAGCTTCTGATTTCTGTGAACCTAGGTAAATTATTTCCTAAATTTTGCGTATGGTGGGTGTGTTTCCTATCTTGTTAGTGCTATCTATTGTCATCAGCTTTGTGTGTTGACGTTATAAATCTGTTGTTAAACTTTCCAAGTCTTCTTTATATTTAACACATCGTTTTCTTTTGCTCTTACGTGATTTTAAAACTAAATTGCAAATTAATTATTGCCTCGGTACTACAATGTTTTTCTCTTATGTCAAGGTCAGATGCACAGCATGTACTAACACTTTTACTGATTGAATTAAAATTAAAAGCGCTCTCTTTTTCTAGTGCCAAATTTATTCACACACAGGAGACAGGACCATTTTATTAGATAACACTAGTGTCCTTGACACTTCAAAGCTCATTTAGTGTGTAGCACAACTAGGTAACTTAAAAGCCTGTCCCGCTATTCAATGCATAATTACTAGAATAAACTACAACGTAATAATCAATTATGACTTATCATTAAGCATTCATTATCACCTTGTCAATCCGGATTTAATTGAAAGTGAAAGATGTAGTTCAATGTTGTAACGGATGTTATACAGATCACCTGCAGGAGAAGTTTTTAAAATGATGTTATAAGTATAATATAAAGAAAGCTAACTTTTATAGCGGAAGAGTACGTGTATGGACATTACACTTCCTTTTTATGCGTGACAGTGCTGTTTCGAGGAACAAATTAAGGAGAGGATCACAATAATTTTAATATCACGCGTCTTGATGCACAGGACCGTACTTTGAGAACAGTCTGCTGTGTATTTTCTAAGTGAAGACTGCCAAAGTGCTCTCTATTTATAAACCACTCACATTTTTAGAACTTCTTTATCCAGCGTTACAATCCTTGTGGAATCTTAGCTGTAATAATGACTATTTGCTATCCCAACATGCCCACATAATATCCTTAGGTGTATTTTAATTTTCGACGGTTTATTATATTATTCTGGGTTACGTTTAAAATTAGGAGGCCCTTAATCTTATTTTGATAAAGTCGATTTTACCAACACTTAACACGGTCCTGCTTCTCCGATATAATAAAAATTGCAGAATTAACTTTATAATAGCCTTTCACAGTGTGCTCATTTGTGTCAATAAGCCGATAACCAGGATGTTACTTTTGCGATTTTCCACTACTACTAAGAAATATATGTAACGCGTTGTGTTTAACGTGATGCAACTTTGCTACAAGCCCATAATTAATTAAAACTTTCGTAATGAAGCGTGCTATCGTCAGATCTAAAACATTATATACACACATTTTGGCGGTGGCGATTGTTCATTAAAATATATAAATATATAGGGATATGAAAGTAACCTTAAGCGTAAAACGAAGAGCAGATGATCGTTGGAGACTTGAATAGTTAATGTTTCCTGCTCGTATTTTAGTATTCCCATCACTTTCTTAATCTACCGTCTGCTTGTTTGACAAAGGGGTAGGAATTCTAAAATTAAGTAATTTTTGATGTGGCTTTCACGAAACAGTTTATACTTCCGATTTCTTTCTGACATTTTTTTCTAAATTAGGTTATTTTGCTAACTTCTTACAGATCAACGTGCAACCACAGCTTATCCACTACTCAGATACGCTTAATGGAGAAAAACAACCACTTGTATGCCAATAATTCTGTTTTTCTTTCATCACATTGTTCATACCTTTCATTTTGCAAGTCTAATACATTTTATTTTAGAATAATTGTCAACGTTACAAAATATGTAATGAAGAATCACACAATTAGAGAATACGTCTGGTGTGTCAGTGTGCCTCCAAGGTGCTCAAAATACACCATAAAACCAGTGAACGTTTCAGAGAATGTGGTAAGTTATGTCTTCCTTAATCATTAACTATTGCGGGTATGATTTATAGCTTTTTGCCTAAGTACACCTTCTGTTGATTATAAGCATGCATCGAAGAAATTATTTGAAATTAAGAAAATGTACTATAACAGTGGCGGTCAACTATTTTAAAAGATCAGCAACTTTCTCCAGTAAACACACCGTTCACCTATAAATTACACCTACTATATCAAGTTTCCTACTACAGTTTTACATTTTTTTCATACTGTACGACTAAATGCTCTTAGTAAGAGGATAGTTTCAACCAGAACATATATCTACATCCACACGCAGCTCTAAGTTGCCACACATACTTTGGCTTTTACGATAGAATAGGACGAGTACTTGAGGAAGTGAGTACCAAATTATTAGTACTGGTAAACACTTGTATGATCTAGCCTTGTCTGCTTCACGAAGGCAGTCAATACTTCATCAATAATGATCCAAAAAACTATGTACCAATCGAACATAAAATAACTACTTATTCCAATTAAGCAACGTTGTTAACTTCACAATACCTGGTCATTAAACGTCAGTATAAAGTTCGTGAGGTTGCTCTGAAAACCAATAATCACGATCATTACTCAAAGATTAAAAGCGTGCCACGTTATCCATATTTCATCACCCAAATAGGTGAATGTTGCCCGAGTTTAGCGGTCGGCAATGTTATTGATAAAAGTCCTTCGACAGACTTGATCTGAATTTCAGCAGTATCAATAAAATTGGTATACGAATTGTGAAATTACATCAATCTAACACAAATCCATCTACTTAATTTATTGAGACTGAAAAGTCAATTCCTTGTACAGTTCAAAAAACGCATAGTTCATTAAACTGCATTTTCGGTTTGCATTTGAAAAAGTTATACACGAGAGACGAGAAGGGTGCATTTTGAGCTCACAAAATGAACAATTTCAGACACCCCAGTAGTTTTATTGTGCGAGGTGCAGTCCACTTGTTTTTCGAATTACCAATAAACAACAATATAAAATGAAAACGCATTATGACAGTCTAAAATTAGAACTACATATTTGCTTCAACATATTATGCATTAATTTTGGTAAGCATGCAAAACTCAATTTTATAAAATGTAATAAGTTGCATCATTTTTATCGATCACCTCTTCACCCATTATAATTGTTGAGAGTGAATTATGGCAACAATTAACGTTTCTATCGCAGCTCGAGAGGAATTATTGAGTTCTCACGCATTTCGTGTTATGTAATTCGGTTTATTTGCCATGCAGTTTATCCAAATTGGGTTAACAAGGAACAAACAAGACGGTCACAGAGCTTTATGTTCAGATATGTTGTAAAAGTGTATCATCTGAAAGTGGAATGTTTCAGACTTACAAGCGGAATTTACATATTCGCCAGTAATGAAGCAATAACCATAAAATACTAACTGAAATTGTATTTCTTTCTGTAACTGGACAGCCATTAAGCTTTTATCTAGTTTGTTTCATCAGAACGTATTGGCATTTGCTCCCTTTTCTTCCAAAACGTGACGTAAATGCCGTTGCAATAGTCCGACTGTACTAATTCACTACCACAGACAGTAGATGAATTGGTTAATGTTCTATTTTAATTTGTTGCTATTAAAGGTTGTTTATATATTTTTCTTCTATAGAACTATACTTCTTGGATATCTATTTGCAGTCTAATACAATATTCTAGGAAGTGGACGTATCACTAACATTTTTTATAACTTTTTTAGGAAGAAGAAAAAGTTGTACTGAGAAAAAAATGTTGCCCTGGCTACAAGCTGGATGGAGAAAAATGTTTATCAGACTGTAATAATTATTGCCTCAATGGAACTTGCGACAGTTATGGAAAGTGTGTTTGTGACGAAGGATTTTCTGGAAGAAATTGCAGTTTATGTAAGTCAAACATTCAAATACATAGAGTTGGAGAAAAGCGCAATTTATGGGAGACAGTAAGGAATAGGAGAGATAGGATGGTAGGACACCTTCTGAGGCACGAAGGCTTAGTTCGCGACATACTAGAGTCAGAGATAGGAATAAAAAGAGGTAGGGGTAGGCCCAGATTAGACCACTGCTCTTAAATACATAGTTAGGGATGTAGGATGTTCTACTTTTAGGGAAATGCGTAGGTATAGGCGCAGGATAGGAAAGGATGGAGGTACGCGTCCAACCAGTCTTCGGACTGAAAACTTTATGATGATGACTCATTTAGAAATTCTGAACTCGGCTATCGCCTTGTCCATAAACATCTAACCTCATACTTTAATAAGTCACTTCCTGAACTTGTAACGTAAATAACTATTTCAAGATGACATTCGATCAGTTCAGGTTAGCTTTATATAAATTTATATAATACCATAAGCGTGCGTGGACTTCTTTCAGCTGGGACTCTGTATAATAAGACACATAAATAGTGCACAAAGAGCGACCATTTTCTCACTCAAGTACAATCTCTTTGTATGTTTACTGTACGTTAACCATAACTGCATTCCAGCTTGTTCAACAGTAAATGGCGAAAATTGCAACGGCACGACTTCTTGCGATTGCGAACAAGGCCATTGCCATTCAACGAATCATTGCGATTGCTTTTCCGGATGGCAAGGAATCAGGTAAAAATGCAATTTGTTTGAAAAAATAAAACTGATTTGTTTATCTTGTTACCTTCAGGTGTCATCTTCCATGCGATAGTGGACGGTATGGAAAAAATTGTTCCCAAATTTGTGATTGTTTAGATTGTGATCACATAACTGGACTGTGCAAAAATGCCTCAGTATCAGTTCAACAAACTTCTCATTTATATGAGGAGATTACGACGACTATACCATATAAGGACGATGAAGCATTTCAAGCCTTAACCTTCTCAAGTGTAGAACAAAGTGAATACGACCAAAGACCTCAAAATCTAACATTGCTTGTTAAGCCATACGCTTACAATAGAACGGGAATTAATTTACATACCAGTAGACCTGCCTTACTTAAATATCACACGTTTTACGTTCCGTCGCAAGAGGAAATAGAAGCAATTTCAGATAGATCTAGCAGAACGTATGAATCAACACCCACTGGTAAATATTTCCTCCTTTCTTGATAATGGAGACAAAACAATTTTAATTTTTCCTACAAACACCAACTACGAGGCTCATTTTTAAAGTAAAGGCTGGGTCTCATTAGCACATTTTAGTGGAGTCAACAAGTGGAAGCCACTTAAGTTGCTTCAAAATAATAGTCACACTGGTAACTTATTGTTGCTTCAAGTTCACTCAGTCGAATGCTGTGAGATCTTCTAAAAAGGAATCTGCTCTTTTGAACCAGGTCAGTTTAGAATGCAAATTTCTTCCAAGGGTGCCCCGTTCTTTTGATTTTCTTTAATTCTTGTACCAAATTCTTATTTCTTTGTTTTTTCCTTCAGTTTTTACACCGCAAAACTGTCTAGTTCTTCCTGAATTTCCCCAAGTAGTTCCTCAAAAACAGTAGGTATCTAGTCTAATATTCCACTGTAGTTCGTATTGTTCATATAAAAATTTGCTGATATGGTCACCATTCCACCAGGACTTGTCGGTTTTTGCGTCGTTTTGGAGACGAGAGATGATTTTCTTTCCCAACTTGTTACCAGGAGATGGAACATGGATCTCCTACAATAATGTTGAAACGAAGCAAGAGTCTCTGCAATGGCGGCATTCCTCATGGCCGAAAGCAAAAAAGTTTGGGACAAAAAGAGGATCTTGCTCGTTGAATTTCTTGAACGTGGAATGACAATCAATGCAAATAAGCCCTCCATAGAGTCGCGACCTGGCTCCAAGTGATTACCACTTTATTGCTTCAACTCGAGAAATTGCTCCATCACAGGGGAGAAGTTTCTATGACATGGGAATAAGAAAACAGCTCTCCCGGTAATAAAAGCATCGAAGTTATTAGCGATTATGTCGAGAAATAAGCAATATAGACAGATTATTTTATCATCAATAAAGTACATTTATCACAAACGGTTACTTTTCTGTTGTTGACCAGACATTACTTTAAAAATGAACCTCGTAATTTGGGTCTCACCCCACAACTTTTCCACTTGACTTTACAGTTGTTCTTGGAGCGACTATAATACAACCATTGCAATAGCAAGAAGTGAATAACCATTAACTATTGGCCAAGAATTACTATTATCCCTTCATAAACAGCGAGACTTCACTCCTACTCTTACCAAATTTGGGAAATAACAGTCAAATATTTTACCTACAATAATATTAAAATTGCTCCTCAAGAATCCAATATTGCTGGAACAAATTTCCATTGCATAACGATAATTTCATAATTTCAGAATCGTCTGCAAATTGGAATGAGTTCGCCAATGGTAATCCAACAACTCAGCTCACAACAAGAAATGACGCAACTTCGGCTAGCGCCACTTCTACTTCGTCGCATATCACCAAGGAAATTAACCCAACCTCAGTTCCTATTCTACATGTGACATCACGTGACAATGATACAATCGAGCAGAGTGGAACACACTTCGGTAAAAATGCAAGGGGTGTCCTTATTGATGTTACGAAAGTGCCGACAAAAGCGAAAGTGCTGGACGCCGAAGCCAACTTTACGTTACCCAGTATAGAAGGAAATGTTAAGACTGATCACCCTAGTCTTGGAGAGGGTTACCAGATTTTCTCTTTGGAAATTAGTTTCGCTATTACACTATCTGGAGTCGTCATCATAATGGCATCTTCGGCATTCTGCATATGCCTTTTTAGGAGGAATAAAATAAATTCTTCTGGGCCTAAGGCAGACGGGCAGCAAACCGTGTCTGTTTACACACATAGCATAATTAAAGCCACTTTACCAGGTGCGTATAATATAAACTATCACTTGTTAATCTTCATATTGCTATACATTTTCTTTGAAACTTTACCTCTTAACGATGCTTCAACTTTTTCAAGTGAAATTTAACAGCGTCATTTGAAATAAGTCTTGTTGATTTTTAACTTAATTTTTATATCTATGTACCTATAAACTCTAAACGTCACTCATCCCCAATCGTCAATGTTTGGGAAAAGTAAACCAAAAGTAAACTTAGTAAAAATGTTTCCAAAAAATAATAAATAAACAGAAAAATCCATACTTTCTTAACATTCGTATAAATTTCTAAGTTCTGTTGGAACATGGTATAATTTATTACTTGATAATATGGAACTTGAGAGTTCAAGAGATAGTATATTATCTCCCACTCTATAGATAACAAACTATTCCAAAGAAATTTTTCTAGAATGTTATTATCCGTACCGGAGCAATTCAATACGTAAGACTCCGTGGCGCAACGGTAGCGCGTCTGACTCCAGATCAGAAGGTTGCGTGTTCAAATCACGTCGGGGTCATATCTTATTTTTTTCCTTTGTTGATACTTATGATTCATATTGTGAAAATTAAAATTTTTATGTGTTAACGTTTAATTTTCAGATGATCCTGAAACTAATATTTCGATGTGTGAGAGTTCTTTAAACACGGAAGGCAACAAAGAAATAAGAACTTATTTAATTTGTAATATGAGCATGCCTCACATACATACTATAAATAGAAGTAATAGAGGTAAGTCGTATTTATCATTTCCTATTTAATATAGTTTATAATTATTTTCCTTTAATATCATGTTACAAGGGCGTGTCGATACATTCTCAGCCTACTATACAAATGACATTTTATTGTACAACAAATTCTCGTGTTATCACATCACAACGCCTTTGTAATTTCTTGCTGTTCTGCAACAACCCTCCACAGATTCTTTTAGAGTCTGTTCAACTTGTAAATACAATACAGTATTGGTTTCCTTTGAATAGTCCACGATGCTGGCAACCAAACAGTTGACCCAAGGTCAAGAAAAGGAAGAAAACCGGTTTATGGCGCACTACGCCTTAGCCACGCCCCTATAACCTCTTCACAAGTTGAACAGACTCTACCTTTTCGTTGTAAAAAATTACGACCTCTCAAGCCCATTTGTGCGTAATGGAAGAGATTATAGTTCAAGGGGAGCAGATCTGGTGAACATAGGGGACATTCAAGTAATTTAAGTTTTATATAACGAATTGTATTCAATAATAGAATGGGCGTTTTATGCACAAATTTGCCCAACTTTAGGTAGGTACCTTCGACCCGCATTTTATTGTTTAACACTTCCTGTTCCTTGAAGATTACCATCATTTGGGTTGACGCGTTCTCTTTGAATTTGTCTCACTTAGTAATGATTCCCCATTAAATAAGTCGCTCGATAAAAATAAAATTTTGCAGATGTAAACTATGACTTATACGACCACCCGCCGTCAACGGGAAGCTACAGGGCAGCTTCCTTGCCAGAGCCTCCTTCCTTTGAAATGAAGCAGCTTACAATGGATGCTCTACAAGAACCAATATACGACGAGATACCATGTTGCAACAGACCTGTACCTGTATCACCACCCCCATCATACACATCCAACGGCACATCATCTTTGTACATGAATTTTTCAGAGGCCAAAACCTGACTCATTTGCTTGTGTTAGGTTAATAAATATATTTATGGTGTACGTTTTTAAATATTTAATTATTAGTTAGAAATAAGATTAACAACTCTTCTCTTAACTTAGCAACACGCACTTGTTCTCAGGAGAGGCACACATCTGAACATAAAAACCCCGTTATAACTGGCAGGTTTGCCAACTGAACTCTATTAATACTAACACCCTCCCTCAAACTGACAGTTCTTATCACTAACACATTAAAACATTTATGACAGACCCAACATCTTCACAAAACCATAAAACTTCTCGTGACTTAAGGATTTTGTAAAAATGTCCGCAATCTGGTCACTAGTACAAACATAGTTTATTTTTACTATTCCTTCAGTTATCAAATCTAACACAAAGTGCAGTTTAACATCAATATGTTTACAACGTTTATTATTTTCAAAATTTTGCAACAGTTTCATTGCACTTTGGTTATCTTCGAACATCAAAAATGGTAATTTATAATCAACATTCAAATCGTCCAACAAATTCTTAATATGTAACAGTTCACATGAAGCAATACATACTGCAACAAATTCAGACTCCGTACTCGACAAAGTTACTATTGACTGTTTCTTGGAACTCCAAGATATTACACTATCAAATAGCTTAAAACAATATCCACTAACTGACTTTCTATCGGTAGTATCATTTGCCCAGTCGGCATCTGAATAACCTACTAAATCCTCATTTGAACAATAAAAATGTAATTTGTAATTGATTGTTGACTACAAATACTTTAAAACTCTTAAAAGATGTTTGAAATGTTTATCCGTGGCACAATCCTGGAACTTACCAAAATAACTTATACTAAAACAAATATCTGGTCTTGAACCCATCATTATGTACATTAATGACCCTAAAAGTTCTTTATAAGGCAATTTAGTATTCAACTCAGCATTACAATTCCTTTCCAAATTCAAGTTCTTTTCCATTGGAGTTTTAAAATACTTACAGTTTTCTACATTAAATTTCTTAACTAAATTTTCAATAACAGATATTTGATCAATGGTTATAATTCCTTTTTCAAAATTTCTTGATATTTTTATTCCTAAAAAGTTATTTATACCATTCAATATTTTCATTTTAAATGTCTGGCACAAATTGGACTTTAAGACATTTAAAAACTCAACACTATCACCAGCTATCAAAATATCATCGACATATAGAAGTAAATAACATCGTACATTTTTATCAAGAAAAGTGTATAAACAATAATCTGATTTAGATCGTTTAAACCCCAAACTTGTCATAAAATCATTGAATTTTTCATTCCAAATTTTAGGTGCTTGTTTAAGACCATAGATAGCCCTTTCTAGTAAACAAACTTTATTTTTCTCACTATTTTTAACACTTAACCCTTCCGGAATTTTCATAAAAACTTTTTCTTGCAAGCAACCATTTAAAAAGGCATTTTTTACGTCTAGTTGTTCCATAAGTAAATTATAGTTATTACAAATTGACAATAAAATTCTTAACGTTGAGAGTTTTGCAACTGGGGCATGCAATTGAGAAAAATCTGTAAAATTATTTTGCTCAAAACCCCCTTGCTACTAACCTTGCTTTATAAACTGGTTTTCCTTCATCATTTTCTTTTACTCGAAATACCCAACGATTACTTAATATTTCTTCATTATCTGGCTTAACAATTAACTTCCAAGTTTTGTTATCTTTTAAAGCAACCAACTCATCGTCAATGGCCTTCTTCCACTGATTCCATTTTGAACTTTCCTTGGCTTCTGCGTAGGACTTTGGTGCATTCGAAAATTCACTCAGTAAAGCTAGACAGCTTACATCAACCTCATAATCATCAAATCTTGTTGGCAATTTTATATCTCTCTTTGGTCTACTATTACTACTACCTTTTTCTTTTTCTTCTGTATCTGCTCCTTCATTTTCAACTTCATTATCACTTTCATTATGTTCATCATCACCTCCATCTAAAATCTTCTTGTAGTTTGTCAGTTCATTTTCATTCAATGCTTGCATATCAAAATTAGTCTCATCAAATATCACATTTCTACTATGAATCATTTTATTTTCCTTTTCTTGCCATAATCGATAACCATTTTCTGTATAGCCAACAAATCTACATTTAATTCCTTTGTCATCCAACTTTGTTCTAAGTGAATCGGGCACTCTTGCATAAGCTATGCAACCAAAATTCTCATGTTTGAAACATTAGGTTTTCTACATATCCATAATTCGTACGGTGTTTTATTTTTGATCAAATATGACTGTGTTCTATTTGTTATGTATGCAGCCGTAAATACAGCCTCTTCCCAAAAAGTTTTATTCATACTTGCCTGCATAATCATTGACCTTGCTTTGTCCATCAGTGTTTGATTCATTCTTTCAGCGACGCCGTTTAATTGAGGTGTATATGGAGGAGTATAACAAATCTGAATACCTTTTTCAGCACAAAAATCTAACAACGATCCAGAACAATATTCCCCACCATTGTCGCATTGTAGTTTGACACTTTTCTATCAAAGAACGATGATACCTTTGCTTCATATTCCTTAAAACATTTAAAAACTTCATCTTTATGTTTAACTACATATATCATCACAAATCTTGAATAATCATCCACAAAAGTTACAAAGTAACGATTACCATTATGTGACATGGGAGTGATTGGCCCACATACATCTGTATGAATTAGTTCCAACACTCTACTCGACCTTGTTGTCTTGGAATAATGTGGAAAACATTTTTGCTTTGATTTTATACAGACTTCACAAATTTTATAATTATTTTTATCAACAAAATCTAAGCCATTAACTAAATTTAGGTTATTAATTTTTGTTAAAGAATTATAATTTAAATGACCATATCTTTTATGCCACAGTTCTTTATCAGATTTGATAGCTAAATTTGCTTTTTCAATTTTATTAGGAACTTTAAATATCAATTTGTAAAGATTTCCTACACGTTTACCTTCTGCATAAATAACCTTACATTTTTCAATTGACAGAGTACCATCAAAACAAACTACCTTATAACCTGCTTTCTCTATTGTTGATATTGACATTAAATTTACTCTAAGGCCTGGAACACACATAACATTCTTTAATGTAATTTGTACCTGCTTATTTCCTACTAACGATATAACTTCTACGTCACCTTCGCATATTGCATTCATCGACTTGCCCTGTTCTGCCAACTGAATTAATTTCGGTTCTTCAAAGCTTCTTTTGTTTATTAAAATCTTCTCATCATTCGTGTAGTGATGTGTAGCTCCCGAGTCTGCATACCACTCTGTTTCGTTCATTTCTTCCAATTTCGATACAGCACAAAAAGCAACATCCTTATTTAACCTCGATGATTCATCTGATGACCTATCTTCACATTCAGCATAACTGGCCAAATTTTTCTTGCCCTCATTCCTTTTGTTCTGATTGCACTGTATTGATCGGTGTCCAAACTTGTGACAAGTATAACATTTTACACCACAAACATGTCTTGTGTGTCCTAGTTTCCCACATTTGAAACATTTAATTACTTTCTTGGCAACAAAGGATGATCCAACACCTTTTACAATTTTACTGGAACTTTTATTCGCACTGAACTCTAACAATCTACTCTTGACAAATTCCATCTTCAAATCATTTTCAGACAATGTTCTTATTGCAGTTACAACATTTTCATATTCTTGAGGCATTGATAATAGCAGGAAACATGCCATGTCTGATTCATCAAAATTGCTTCCCAAACTTTTCAGTTCTCGAAATATCTTATCAACCGTCGCAAAATGATCCTGTATTTCAGTGTTGCTGTCAAATTTTAATCGAACAAGTTCTTCTAACAAATAAAACTTTGAGCATGTCCCCTTCATGGCGAACGTTCCTTCCAACTTGTTTATCATTTCTACCGCATTCTCTATTCCCTTTACGTACTCTAAATGTGAATCTGCTATGCTTTGAACTATTACCATAATAGCTTTATTGTTTTTCTTTTGCCATTGCTCATTTCTCTGCTCCATTGGAATTTCTCTTAGAATTTCATCTATTTCCATTTCTTTTAATACTGCGCTCAACCTAAATTTCCAATTGTCAAAATTAGTTCCCGCAAATGGAACAATTCCATGTTTATTTTCCAGATTCTGTAGATGCGATCTTGACTCCATTTTTACTTCTTAGCACGACCTTGACCCACTTTTTATTTTTCTTACTATTTACGTATTTCACCCTTTTCCTTACTTTTAACTCAACTACATACACCACATTCCTGGGCCCATAACCAATGTTAGGTTAATAAATATATCTATGGTGTACGTTTTTAAATATTTAATTATTAGTTAGAAATAAGATTAACAACTCTTCTCTTAACTTAGCAACACGCACTTGTTCTCAGGAGAGGCACACATCTGAACATAAAAACCCCGTTATAACTGGCAGGTTTGCCAACTGAACTCTATTAATACTAACAGCTTGGACACCTTATGTGAAAATTATTTTTAATTGGTATTGCATTTATGATGTATGTTTATTTGTAATAAAATGGTATCGAAGCTTAATGAGGATTGTTTTCATAAATCATTTTAACACATTGATTCTATTACCCACAACTTCTACATTGTTCCCGAGATGTTGTAGTAGGTTAGCCTAAGACGAAAGGAGTCTTGTTTGTGGAAAATTCTTTTATCTTGTTTGCACTCTATAAATATATGGTATTTAGGCGGTTAATTACATCCTGGTTAGTGGTTGGTTCTTCAAAACATAATAAACGGGACTTCACTGTTGCAGTTTGTTGTAAATATTGATAAAAAATTCTGGAAGTCTCAAGTTAATGATATTCTTTATATGGATAGATTATTATTGAGGTATATTGTAAAATAGAGATAAAAATCTTTCATCAAGTTTTATCTATTTCTAAAAACTTAAATTGAACATAAACTTTGTAAAAACATATAAGTGTGAGAATCCCTCAACACCAAGATTGTGAACCGAACTATGGCTATCATATAAAATAGGATTTTCTTATTTGATTTCCTTTTTTTAATTTAAAGGGAGAATTTTTATTATTCTGGAAGGACTTGTACCTTGACGCAGTTCTAGTAATACTGGGACGGGGGGGATGGCTTGCGCGCTTCAATGATATAAAGAGCCGAACCATAGGTTTAACCATATTGGAGGGGTTTTTATTTGAGAAGCCAGTCCCTGGAAGGGGGCAGCAGCTCTTTCAGTAATCATAGTGGCAGAGATCGTGAGGGTCGGTATGGCACTGTGATACACACTACTGCGATGTGGAAGGCAACGGGAAACCACCACATTATTTTATCCCTAGTACAGCGTACTTTAATTTATGATGATGGCACCTTCTGGAGTAAAATATTCCGGAGGTAAAATAGTCCCACATTCGGATCTCCGGGCGGGGACTGCTTCGGGGGGAGTCATCAGAAATGATAAGTGTAACATCTCACGAGTCGGAGCGTGGAATGTTAGAAGCATGAAACAAGTAGGGAAGTAGAGAATTTGAAAATTGAGATGGATAGGTTAGCATGGATAGGTTAGCATGGCCAGAAGCTGGAGACTTCTGGAGCGGAGATTTTAGAGTAATACACACAGGATCTGTAGGAGGAAATTCGGGAGTAGGAATTGTTATGCGGAAAAAAGTAGGACAGAGTGTAGAAAATTTCTTACAGCAAAGTGACAGGGTAGTTATGGTTAGGTTAGATTCTAAACCTGTAAAAACAGTAATAATACAGGTATATATGCCCACTTCTAACTACAGTGATGAGGCCGTAGAGGCAGTTTATAGTGATATTGAATATGTGCTAGATTTTGCGAGAGGGCACGAAAATTTAATAATTACAGGAGATTTCAATGCAGTCGTAGGCACAGGGCGAGAGGGCGGAATAGTTGGCCCCTTTGGATTAGGCAATAGGAACGATAGGGGAGTTAGACTGATAGAGTTCTGCGATAAACATAACTTAACGGTCGCGAACACTCTATTTCACCATCATGTTAGGAGATGCTATACGTGGAAGATGCCAGGAGACTTAGGGAGATATCAAATAGATTACATTCTCGTTAGGCAAAGATTTAGAAATCAAGTTAGGGATTGTAGAAGTTATCCAGGAGCAGATATAGATAGTGATCACAACATAGTCGTTATGAAAGCCAATCTTAAATTTAAGATTTTGAAAAAAAGAAGCGGAAGAAGGTATCTTGACCCAGAGAAACTAAAAGATGATGATATGCGCAATAAGTTCGAGAAAAAGACAAACGAAGCACTAAAGGGCACGGGTGGAAATATTGTTAGGGACATAGAGGCAGAATGGAATTGCATTAAAAATAGTTTAGTTTCCTCAGCTAGGGATATTTTGGGTCATAAACAGAATGAAAGTAGGAAACCCTGGATAACAAAACATATTGTGAGTCTAATAGAGGAAAGGCGAAAATATAAAAATAGGTTAGATGAAATAGGGAAACAAAGATATAAGGCGATCAAGTGGGAAATTATTCGGAAATGTAGGAAAGCGAAAGAGCAATGGATCGATAATAAATGCAAAGAAGTGGAAGATAAGTTCGAAGTAGGAAAGACTGATGAAGCATATAAAATAATCAGGAGAAATTTTAGAGAAATTGGATCTAGTACCAAAAACATTAGAAATAAGGCAGGAGATATCCTAATCGGAAGTGGGGAGAAGGCAGATAGGTGGAAAGAATATTTAGGAAACTTATATGCGGGACAGGAAGTGCAAGATATATTAGAAAGCGAAAGCAGTGTAGAGGGGGATAACCTAGGGAGTCCTATAATGAGAGAAGAGTTTGAGATAGCACTAAAAAGTTTAAGGAATAATAAAGCACCAGGTATAGATGGCTTGCAGGCAGAAATCTTAAAGTGCGCAGGTCAAGAGGTAATAGATCGTTTATTTAAATTAGTTAGTCGCATATACCTGACAGGCGAGATTCCAGAAGATTACAAACGGAACATCATAGTAGCTTTGCCAAAAAGAAAAGGCGCGGATAGATGCGAAAATTTTAGAACTATCAGTTTAACTTCCCATGCGTCAAAAATTTTAACTAGAATTGTGCAAAGAAGGATGGAGAAAAAGGCGGAAGAAATATTAGGAGAAGATCAGTTCGGATTTAGACGAAATAGAGGAACGCGCGAGGCCATTCTAGCTTTACGAGTAATTATAGAAAAAACGATAGAAAAGAGAAAGAGCGTCTATATAGGATTTGTAGATTTAGAAAAAGCCTTCGACAACGTAAAATGGGGGAAGATGTTCGAAGTGCTGAGAAAGGTAGGGATGAAATACAGGGACAGAAGAATAATACATAATCTCTACAAAGAGCAAAAGGCAGTTATAGAATGTGAGCAGGAACAAAGGGAAGTAGATATCCGGAAGGGAGTGAGACAGGGATGTGCATTGTCACCTCTAGTTTTCAACTTATATATCGAAGATGCGATTAATATTGTTAAGGAAAGAACAGCCTCAGGGATCAATGTACAGGGCCAAACTATTAACATGCTCAGATTTGCGGATGATATAGCAGTGTTAGCATCTAGCAAAGAAGAATTAGGAGCGGCTTTGAATGAAATGGAAGCAGTTTTGACACAGGGCTTCGGCATGAAAATCAATAAAAAGAAAACTAAAATTTTGGTATGTAGGGGATGTGAAAATAGAACTAAAATGGAAATACAAATTGGAAATGAGAAGATAGAGGAGGTCGCGGATTTCTGCTACTTAGGAAGTAAAATAACTCAAGACGGTAGGAGCACTAAAGATATAAAACAAAGAATGGCGCAGGGCCGAGTTGCGTTTCATCATCATCATAAGGTTCTCAGTCCGAAGACTGGTTGGACGCGTACCTCCATTCTTTTCTATCCTGAGCTAACCTACGCATTTCCCTAAAAGTAGAACATCCTACATCCCTAACTATTTGAGAGCAGTAGTCTAATCTAGGCCTACCCCTACCTCTTTTTATTCCTATCTCTGACTCTAGTATGTCGCGAACTATTCCTTCGTGTCTTAGAAGGTGTCCTACCATCCTATCTCTCCTACTCTTTATTGTTTTCCATACCTTTCGCTTTTCCCCAACTCTTTCTAATACTTCCCTATTGCTAACCTTATCTATCCACGGTATCTTATCATGCGTCTGTAGCACCACATTTCAAACGCTTCTACTCTTTTTCTATCCGCTTCTCCTATTGTCCAAGTTTCGCACCCGTATAATGCCGTACTCCATACATACGACGTTAAGAGTCTCTTCCTAGTCTCTATATTAACCGTTCTCGAGCATAACAGTTGTTTCTTTTTGTTAAACGCAACTCGGCCCTGCGCCATTCTTTGTTTTATATCTTTAGTGCTCCTACCGTCTTGAGTTATTTTACTTCCTAAGTAGCAGAAATTCGCGACCTCCTCTATCTTCTCATTTCCATAACAACTGTTATGCTCGAGAACGGTTAATATAGAGACTAGGAAGAGACTCTTAACGTCGTATGTATGGAGTACGGCATTATACGGGTGCGAAACTTGGACAATAGGAGAAGCGGATAGAAAAAGAGTAGAAGCGTTTGAAATGTGGTGCTACAGACGCATGATGAAGATACCGTGGATAGATAAGGTTAGCAATAGGGAAGTATTAGAAAGAGTTGGGGAAAAGCGAAAGGTATGGAAAACAATAAAGAGTAGGAGAGATAGGATGGTAGGACACCTTCTAAGACACGAAGGAATAGTTCGTGACATACTAGAGTCAGAGATAGGAATAAAAAGAGGTAGGGGTAGGCCTAGATTAGACTACTGCTCTCAAATAGTTAGGGATGTAGGATGTTCTACTTTTAGGGAAATGCGTAGGTTAGCTCAGGATAGAAAAGAATGGAGGTACGCGTCCAACCAGTCTTCGGACTGAGAACCTTATGATGATGATGATGGGAATTCAAAAGTCTGTAGTTGGGTTCTAAAGTTCTAATTTCTAAATAGCCCATACTGTCACATAATTATAACTATAAGAAGTAATAATATGAAAATATTGCTACAGACACAGATACCTACTGTCGAATAGATATTATATTCCCACTCACCCTATCATTCTTACGTCCGTTTATCAATACACTTCCGTTGGTGATCATTGCATAAAAAAGGATTAGTTTAATAGTGACTCATGTAGTTTCAAACGGTCAATATGCAAATTGTAATTCTCTCATTTTTGTGCCTTTCGTACTCCGCATCAGCTCTGCGAGGAAACAGTGGAATTTGTACAAGGAAAGTGCCGTAAGTTATTCCTCAAAATTATACATAAATAGGTACCTACCGACATTAAAAAATTCACACGCAGATATTTTAAACTGTATTCGGGCGAAAAGTTAACAGATTGCTTTGTAAATTAGCTGTACATATGTTATTCACAATTATAACTTGAAATGTTTACCCACTACGCGTTTACTGGATTGTTATACCTTTATGATCAAAATCAAAAACGTATCCACGGCCGGACAGAAAATTTTCTAAGTTGAAAAACCCATAGGAAAATTATAAAATGTTTCTTGGAACAGTTGGATGAAAAATAATGTGTCATGGGAGTTTTTTTATGACGTGAATTTTTCTGAAAAATTAAAATTAATTATTTTTCCCTTTGTAATCCCTTTTTACGTATTGACTAGATAATACCCCGTCTCCAGTTTTCAACGAGCCTTTCTCCGTCCCCAAATTTTATTTAATAATGTTTCAGAAAACAGAAAAGCGAATGGGTTTCACACAAGAAATATTATGAAGAAGAGAAGAGCAAGAGCTGCGGATTTATGTGGTTAAGCACGTGTTACTACAGCGAATGGACGTGTTGTCGTGCAGAGTGGAAATTGCAGGTGCACTATTAAAAATTTCTTATTAAATGACAACAAATAACACTAAAAACTGCATTCCCAGAAACCCTTAAGGGTGAAAACATGAAGAAAGCAGGTGTCCTGTCATAAACAAATCAGGTTCATACTGGAGAGAGCACTTGTTGTCAGCACCAGCAACCAGTAAGCAAGTAACCTGCTTCCTCTGCTTTTCTACCCTTAGGTTAAACTCACAAACGAAGTCATTCGTTCATTTGTTGTATCCTCTTTTCAGGAACGAACAGTGTATGAAGATGAAGAATTCTGTTGCGATGGTTACAAAAAGAATAGAAAGGATGAATGCGAAGCGATCTGCACCCCACCTTGTGTTAATTCCAGATGTGCATTACCCAACGTTTGCAACTGTTATACTGGTTACACCAAAAATTTGCATACAAAAAATGAGTGTTATCCACACTGTTCGAAAAACTGCGCTTTTGGAAAATGTTCATCTCCTGAAACTTGCTCTTGTAATTCAGGTTACAAGCTGGATAATATGAACAAGTACAACTGCTTGCCAGTGTGTTCTCAGATATGTACAAATGGTTCTTGTATTTCTCCGGAAACATGCAGATGTGATGAAGGCTTTACGTTGAATGATTCTGACCAATATCAGTGTGATCCAGTCTGTTCAAAACCTTGCATTAATGGTGTCTGCAGTAGTCCTGAAAAATGCTCTTGTTTAGAGGGTTTCGTTCCAATTGATGGAGACGAGTCTAACTGTACAACGAACTGTTCAGAAGGATGTATCAACGGCGAGTGTGTTGCTCCTGAAAAATGTGAATGTCTCCAAGGTTACGTGACTGGAAATAACGCATCTTCATGCGACCCGTTCTGTTCTTCAGAATGTATGAACGGTTTCTGTACTTCTCCAGAATCGTGTGAGTGTGACGAAGGTTTTATACTGAACGATTCTGACAAATACCAATGTGATCCTGTTTGTACGATTCCTTGCTTCAATGGCAATTGTACCAGTCCTGAAACATGCACTTGTTTGGAAGGTTTCGTTCCAGTTGACGGCGATGAGTCAAATTGTACAGCTTACTGTTCAGAGGGTTGTGTCAATGCGCAGTGCGTTGCACCGGAACAATGTGAATGTCTTGAAGGTTACGTATTTGGAAATAGCACAAGTTCATGTGATCCTTTCTGTTCTTCGGAATGTTTGAACAGTTTCTGTATCTCTCCAGAATCGTGTGAGTGTGACGAAGGTTTCATACTGAATGATTATAATAAATACAAATGTGATCCTGTCTGTATGATTCCTTGCTTCAACGGAAATTGTACTAGTCCTGAAACATGCACTTGCTTAGAAGGCTTTATTCCAATTGATGCAGATGAATCAAATTGTGCACCATACTGTTCAGAAGAATGCATAAATGGCAGGTGTGTTGCTCCAGAGGAATGCGAATGTCTCCAAGGTTATGTAAGTGGAAATACTACAACTTCGTGCGATCCCTTTTGTTCTTCAGAATGTATAAGCGGTTTCTGTATCTCACCAGAAACGTGCAAATGTAACGACGGTTTTGAACTGAATGATTTTGATAGATACCAATGCTATCCTATTTGTACGAATAGTTGTATCAACGGAAATTGCAGCTCACCTGAAACTTGCACTTGTTTAGAAGGTTATATTCCAGTTGACGGTGATGATACAAATTGTACACCATATTGTACAGAAGAATGTGTCAATGGCAACTGCACGTCTCCCGAAATATGCGAGTGTTTACCCGGGTATCAACCAGAAAACACCACCAGTATATGCGCCCCAGTGTGTTCCTCGAAATGTATTAACGGATTTTGCACCTCTCCAGAACATTGCGAATGTGAAGAAGGCTATTCTACAAACGCTACCGACTGTTTCTCTTGCAAACCAGTCTGCCAACCGGATTGTATCAAGGGAACCTGCACAGAACCAAATATATGTCAATGCGAAGAAGATTTCTATTTACACGAAGATGGTTTCACCTGCCTTGCTGCTTGTAAAGAAGAATGCGTGCACGGAAATTGTTCTGATGGTTTCTGCATATGCGAAAATAATTGGAGTGGGACAGTTTGTAATGATAGTTACACGAAGATTTTTTCCAAAATGAGTTTCCATAAAGGGTAATTTCCATAAATAAAACCAAATTCTTGACCTGCGTTTTTGATTTTCAGAACGTCGTATGTCCCTATGATAGTCAGTTCAATAGTTTTGGTAGCTGTGGCAGTTATTCTAAAAATCTACTCGCATTATAGGAAAACGAGGCGTTCAGAAGAAACAAAAGAAGGTTTGTATTTTCATGTAGTGTAGTCAGGCACGAATCTTTTAGCGTTTTACATATTTCTGACGCATTATTTGTTAAAATGTTTTGGAATTTGCAACACAGTTAAATGAATCTCAGTAGCACATCGTGAAGATTTTCCTTTTCTTTTATGCGAATTAAATTTTAATAATAGATCACGTAAAAGGAAAAATAAGAATTCCACTACGTTCATATTTGGTTAAACTCTACTACTCTTTAATTTTTATTTCTAGTGTCAACTTTAGCCTATTTAGTTGCCGAAGAAGTAGAGGATGTACACGAAAACTATACTAATAGCACTTCAACGTAATAACGATATAAGCATCTCAATATTAATTATACTACAAACCTGTGTTTTTATTAATGTTCATTTTTGTGTGTCTTGTTTATTTGATTACTTATTTATTACTTCTAGAGAATGTTGTTTCTAATTTTTTATTATTATAATACACCAGAACATATTACTTTAAACTTGGTCCTTTGACTGTCGTATATTATTTGTTTGCGTTCAATACTCTATTGGTTGTGTGTTCCTTAAAGTACCCAAGTACCTACTAACCTACTTCATCTAAATTTTTCATGTCTTAACTTCCATGATTATTGCGAATTGTGAAATACTCTCTCTGATAGGTGATGTGAAACAGTGGCGGCTCGTGACTATGAAAGTAGGGTAGGCAACTAGAACTATGACTGTCGCCCCCCCTAGCGCCGCAGGCGAAAATTTTGAAATTTTCAAGGTCAAACCGCTTTAAATTGAAAGCCAGAAATTTAAGACAAAATTATATAACCTTTAAAGAAAGGGTTTCATGTATAAAATTTTTGGTTTTTTACTATACCGCTATACCCATTAGGTAATGATAAACGTGTAGCATGTCTTATGCCATAATGGCATAATTAGTATGGTTATGATGATACATACTACTACTAAACCCAAAAAGCAACAAAATTAATCTTTATCGAATTATAAAACTCGTGCTAAATCTAATTTATGTTTTAAAATTCAAATTAATTCTCCTGTCTTTCAAATTTGAAAACTTCTGAATTATTTTGTCTATAAAATCATCTTTATCATACAATTTAATTAGTAATTCCTTTTCGATTGAAAGTAAAGCAAGCGAAGTTAATCTGTTTTGTGACATAGAATTACGCAAATAGGTTTTAATTCGTTTTAAACAGGAAAAGCTGCGTTCAACTGAAGTACTCGTAATTGGAATAGTACAAACCAAAACAAACAGTTTCTATGCTTCAGGAAAAATTTCCAATAAATTATTTTCGATAAAGATTTTTAAGGCCTGATCAAGTTTTAAATTATTTTTAAATTGTTGGTCACTGTAAATTACGCTTAATTCATTGATAAGTCTTTGTTTCTCAAAAATATTATTAAACTGTCGTAGTAAAATAGTTACCAATTTATGGGGAAATTGTTCACTAAAAGATTCAAACTTGGAACAATCTACTAAAGAAAAGTATTCTAAAAGACTGAAGTCTTGAAAACGTATTTCAAGTTGCCCCAAGATATTATCAATTATATTAAAATACAAAGCTCTATAAGCTACGGTCTCAGTTTCGAAGTTACACAATTTTATTCTTTTTGATTGTGGTTGTTGTGGGTTTGTGAATTTTTCAGTACTAACTTTAAATAATTCATTAAACCTGCTGTCAGTCCTTAAGTTCTTTATACGAGTTATAACACTATTAATTTGTTTTTGATAGTAATTCACATCTAAACTCTTTGTTTGCAAAATTTTGAAAAGAATATCTGTAATATTAAATATTTCATTATACACTGTTGTTAGAAAAGCAAACTGTAAATTATTTAAATGTTTTAAATAACCTGTAGCACTATTGATGGAATCTCCTGCTGAAGACGGATCCTCAGTTATTTTTAGAAATACGTTTTTAAGCTTCTCAGATTCAGTGTGTACAATATGTAAAATTTTTGAACGAGATGTCCATCTAGTCTCACAAGCTGCGGGAATTCTTTTTCCCAGAACGGTATCAAGAACTATGGTTCGTTTTGGAGATTTATGAAAAAATCCCGGAATAGCAGTAAGTGTCTAAAAAAAAATTCGAATTTCTTTAATACTGTTAGATCCATTTTGCAAAACTAAATTCAAACGATGGGCGCAACAGTGTGTGAAAAGTGCGTTCGGGGCATCGGATTTAATTTTCATCTGCAATCCATTCAAGGAACCGGACATTACGCTTGCACCGTCGTAACACTGTGCAACTAATTTATTTTTATAATTAATAGGGGCAAGAATATTAATAATGAGATTATACAAACCCTCCGCGGTTTTGTCCTCACTTACATCATGAAATCCTAAAAACCTTTCTTTAACTTCACCGGATGTATCAACAAATCTTATTGAAAGAGCACATTGTGACTTTTCGACGATATCAGTAGTATCATCAGCCTGAATTGCAAAAAAACAAGAAGTATTAATATCTTCTCGAATGGCATCCTTAACATGTTCAGCTATACAGTCGATTAAATCATTTTGAATAGACTTGGATAAACCAGAAAAAACGCCCTGTATTTTTTTCATATGCTCTTGAATTTCTAAATCACGTTTAATTGCAAGATTAAATACTTCCCGAAAATTACCACTATTCAAAGAAGTAATAGTTTCATCATGCGCCCGGAAAGCAAGCTCTTGCTTTGACAAAATGACGGTTACATCAATTAAATACGACAATAAAGCCCTATTTTTTCTTACTTCCTCGTTGTATGCTTTTATTGACAGGCCTGCTTGCACGTTAAAAGCATCTTCAATCGTAGTCGCATTTTTTTCCATTCGCTTCAACCCCAAAAAATTATTTATGTGCTCTTTGAACGATTCATGTTTTTTAACACTAGCAGATAAATTTTTAAGATCCGAATATCCCTGACAAACCCATACATTTTGTTTGTGGTTAGACAATAATAAACAGGGCCAACAAAACAACGTCTTTTTATAAAAGCTTGCGCAAAGCCATGTATGAGTTTCATAATAAGAAATTTTGAAAGAACGCGAAAACGTTTGTCCGTTTTTTTTTATCGGAGGATAAAATTGATATGTGGGGCAATGGGCGACCATTTGTAATAATTTCCCTTCGCTCGAAATTGTTTCGCCGTGAAAACGGCGTTTCTATTAAACTGCAAATTAAATCATGCCGAACCTCCATAGCAAAGAAATTAGAAAAGGTACTTATCGTTAGCTGGATAGCCTCGTTCGCAGGACGCAGGTACACACAACAGGTAGACCCAACAGGTAGATACGATACACACACAGGTACACAAGTAAACCGGTAAATGCCTTCAGATCACACGTGTTTTTGTTTGGCTTGGCTTGGCTTTAGGGACAAGGGCTGCGAACCAGGTTTTTTTCGCACCGGACTACACGAATAAAACCGACCAAACCGAAGGCGGACGAATACATCGCCTACTAAGATGTTAAAATCGACACTTTTTCCGCACATGCCGGTGGAAAGGAGACTCGTAGTGGGTGCACGGATAAGCAAGGCGAATTTTAGGAGCGCCTACCCTACTAACCACAAGCGTACTTACCAGTCTGCCGCAGGCTGGATCGCATTATTTAAATGATTTATGATTTTGTTTAATGCCATGAAACAAAATCAGAAATAAATTTAGTAAATATTATTAATAAACATTATTTTTAATATTAGGAATTTATTTCTTTCTATGGCGCAAAGAGCAGGGTAGGCGGTGCCTACCTTGCCTACCCTCGCGAGCCGCCACTGATGTGAAATAACGATCCAAATTAGTCAGTTGCTGCAATCAGTCCTTAAACTTTTGTGTGGTACCTTTGCAATTTTATTGTAATTTTTTTATTAGTTATTTACCTCCTTTTCAGAATTTTGAACAATAATAATCAACTCAAAGATAGTTATTTTCTGCGGATTTTCTGTCAAGTAAGTAAGTTGAAACTTTAGTACCTACCTGATCAAAAACACGACTGAGCGTATCCCTTGGCGGTTGCGGGTTCAGTTCCCACTTAGGGTAGGATTAGTCAGTTGTATCTAGAGATACCAATTCTACTTTGGCTTTCAGGCTTCCGCTGCGCGTTACTATGTCGGTAAAATGACGTTTAAGAATATCGTTATCGGCTAGTGACTCCAACGGTCTCGGTGGGTGTTCGGATATGGTACAGAACTGCCATTTTGTTCTCCTACGGCTAGACGAGTTCTGACCCCGCAGCGGTTTGATATATTTTGCTTGTTTTTACATCATCTTTTTTCCAAAAAATGCGTGTGTCATAATATCGTACTGAAGTGAACCTCAGTCTCCTCAAATGGTGTATGTTTGGTTGCATAACCAAGCTTCAGAAATGCACGTTCGGTTGTTGAAATCCTCGTTAGCGACCCATTGGAATTATCGCTACAATAAACATCATGCTGATTGAATCTAACCAAGTATAAAAGCGCTAGTAGACTTTGAAGAACGAAACTTTGATGACGGCCGTTTGATTGTTGTCAGTAATAAAATATAGCAAATACATTTTACATCTCAATATAGAAAATACCAAACACTTTGTGTTTATGATCAATGCAGGTGGTAACCAATCTGGTTTTGTATCAAACCGATTAACGATAATTTAATAATGCTTTGAAAGATATCAACCACAACCTCAAAGCTGTAGACTCACCGACCTGCTGAGCATAATCTTCTAACTACTCCAAAAACTTGTCTACAACACAATAACCCAATGAATACTGGAACCGTTACCAACAGGACAGGCAGATTTTCGTCTTAATCACAGAATCACAGTTGTTCAGTCTAGGTACTAGTACTCACACCCTGTATAAGAGCAGATTTACAAAAAAAGTAATATTCATATTCATCGAATTGACAGCTGGCTACGACATTATCTTGAGATCTAATTTAATACACAAATCCTTGAGGAGGAATATACCATCAAACTTATTGACGAAATGGTAAGCACTAGAACCTTTGAAGTTATCCTTGGCAGCAACAAATAAATAAAACTGAGCAACTGAAGTCTGTTCCAGTACCGCCCCTATTTATATAACGCATCAAAAGTTGGGTTATTACGATAACTGGGCAACTTACAAACACATATAAGAAGACTTACCAACATTAGGAAACTATACTTCCGTAATTGGAGACTTACGTCAAAACCCACTTAAACAGAGACCACCTGCTTTCACCTTAACAACGATTAATATCTGGTCAGAGAGCACCGAGGAATTGTCAGTAACACAAACCTTCCTATATCTATCCATCGAGGAACTCGAAAGGAATTGTTAGTTTCGCTCCAGGCACCTTTTTCCATTGGACGTCACGAACCTAGCAAAGAATGATAATAATACAATTTGGTACTGACAAGACGGCAACGAACACGCCAGATCACAGCATAAATCCAGAAGCCACACAAGGATTCGTTCTGCCTCAGAAAAAAGACCAACCACCGGCTGAATTACAGAGTCTCCATCAGATAATTAGCGGCCTCCATTCAACACAGTAGTTATTATATCATGTGGAACTAAATGATTTCCTGACCCGACGGATAGTGTAAAGAACTACAGACTACAAAAAGATGCCTGAAGCATGTAGCTACAAGAATGGGACCTCCTAATTGGAATTTTTTACGAGGCGCCTCAGTCATTCACAATCCAGTTCAATTATAATACGCCGCAGCGCCGTCCAAATAAGCAAACAAATACTTGTTGAAATCAGTTTACTATACACTTGTACACGTATGTTGCTGAACCTACATCTATAACAAATCAAAATCAATCATCAAATTGCTCAGGAATAAGTTCATAATGCATGGCAGATCTCTTCTGTCGTCTTATACACTTGTTGCTTATTTTGCCCTCCTTGACAAAACCAGCATTGCAAATACAGAAATTCGGTCCTGAACACTGTCCGTTTTCACAGCCTGATGGACAGTGTGCCACACATCTACTTCCGGTGGAATCGGAAGTATCTCTAATGTAACCATCTCTACACGTACAAACATTAGGCCCAGTGCAAAAACCATTCAAGCAAGGCTCGCTGCAATGAGCTTCGCAGGTAGTACCGGAATGATCTAGGGTAAATCCAGCCTTGCAAGTGCATTTGTCTGGTCCGGTACACACTCCGTTAACGCAACCTCTGGGACACGCCGGGTGACATGCATTTCCTTGCTTAACGTATCCTGGTCTACAAGAACATTGGTTGGGACCGATACAAGTGCCTCCTTCGCAGCCTCCTTCGCAGTAATATTCGCATTTGCCGGAAGACTTGTTTTTCGTGAACCTAAAACGTGTGGAAATTAAAAACAGATCACATCGGTTATCATTTGTACAAAATAACATGACTTCGTCAAAAAAGTATCACATATTGATACCTTGTGATAATCTTAAAATTCTCGCTTTACAAGAAGGAATTCATCTAGTTCTCATTACAGTTCGACGAAGGTCTGGCGCGCTCGTAGGTCACCACCTGCTGCGACATTTCAATGCTAACTGGAGTGTCATCTCAAAATCTCAACCTTTTGTAAGGATAATCAAATAAGCCCAATAGAACTTATAATAATGGAAAATTGATCGCAAAGGATCGAGTTGGTTCGTTACACACATACACGAATTTTTACGAAAATCTTTAATAATTTTAAATATAGGTGATGCGGAGATGCAATACTTTTTGACGTAGGAACCCACAGATGATTAAAACAAAATTTACGAAGAAGTCTTTCAATTTCAAAAACTTCATCGTCTTACCCGGCTCTGCATTCACAGTTTTCGGGCGCAACGCATTCTCCTCCTACTCCACACCCTCCAGAACAGTAAGGATAACAAATCTTCCCGGAATCATCTTGCCTATAACCGGAATTACAGGAGCATTTTCCATTTTGACATCGACCGTTGGGACAACCTATTGGGCAAGTTGGTACGCAGTTCTGCTTCTGGTCCTTGACGTAACCGTTTCTGCAAACACACACATTGGGAGCAGTGCAGTTTCCGTTATCGCAGCCATTGTCACATATTGGTTCGCAACCATGGGAGCTGTGGTGAGGGCGCTGATAACCAGAGCAGCAGATTTCTATCTTGCTGTAGCCCTGCCTTGACTAAAACAAATAAAGGCAAACCATATAGGAGCTATTCTGACCGCTTTCCTTCTTTCAAAGCAGAACAACCTTGGTTATGTAAAAAAAGAATTTGGGAATGACAATAGAGAGGAAATAGAGAATAAGTAAAGTTCAGTTTTGTTGGCAGAAGCAAACGATAAAATATTTCTAAACTGTTTTGTTTCGGTCGAAATTTTAAGTAAAAAAATTGGTAAACAATTCACATTTGTTTCTAAGAAACATGTGTTATAATATGTGCACTCTCTGCAAAACAATTTATTCAATAAATTAGCCTCATCGTTACTGGCCAAGAATTATTGAAATTGTCAAGAAGTCATATGGAAAAACCCTTCTGATTTGTGACCAATTACATGTAAATAATATGCAGAACTGGTGCATTACTTGGGTGATATAATTTTCATTTATCTGTATTTTGACGCGTGACCTTAAGAACTTCTTGGAACTTATATTTTTATAAACGTTGATAAAATGCATGCTAATTATAAATTCTGGATATTAATGGTTTGTAAACAATATTTCCACGAGACGAACTTGATCTTGGAATTCTGCTTGATCTTGAAACCTATTGATGATAACATAAAGTACTCAGAAATTAACAGGGATGTTGCAACTAAAGGGGTTAAAAGGCAATTACGATTGTTTTTCTAAATTTAACGAAGGAAAACAAAAACAATATCTCAATGTTCATTCTAATAATTTATCTCATTCCTATGGTCATCGATGTCATCATTACAAGTAGCTGGCATAACTGCAATACAATTGTTGCTGCGCTCCTTCAGTAGTAACGCAGTAGGTGGTGGATAATGACCATCCAACTATTTCTGCAGTAACTACCACGCATGTGCAATCAACGAAAAGTCTAGAAAGCGAAATATTGTTTACCTCTTCATAATGTTGGTCGATTAGTGACACATTGAAGTTATGAACCCGGTTATGGAGATCAATGTGGGGAGAATGGATTGTGGATGCGAAAAAACAATCAGGAAGAAATAAGAAAGTATTCCATCCAGTTATTTCGGAAATTGTTAAAGCAAAGATGGATATGCCAATGCCATATGGCCTAGAACTGAGATTCCAAAAAATTATTAATGAGAAGGGGGAGGAATGAAGAGGAGAGGCAGACGCAAGAAAACATTGTTAGAAGGGAGATCTCAAACATGGGGAAGAGGTTGAGAATTGATCATATGCCCGAGAACAGAGATGCTAAATAAGATATTGATGGAAGGGAGAAATGAAGAGGAGAGGCAAAACGAAGAAAAAATGTTCAGAGGCTGTGAAGGAAGATCTGAAATGTGAAAGTGTTAAGAAGTAGTCAGAGAAGCATGGAAAAAGAATGCGCGGGGGAAATTGAAACCAGAGGCCTAAAAACGGCCTATAATAAGGATATAATTGAAATTCCGATGATCCTCCTCACTATATTTAAATTTGGTTACCGGCTTAGGAGTCCTTATCTAACACCCCATCATTAGACCGACCAAGAGAGTAATAAATTTGGAAATCACCCAACGAGCTGAGGCCACATCATGAGCTTCTCAACAAAGAGGGCAAAAAGTGAGTACTATACAAAACGAGTTGCCAGGATTATTGGAAGACCCTCTACTTCAAAGAGCAAACATGTAGTTTCACCTGGATGGCACATCTCCACATTTTGGTAGAAATGTTAGAACATAATATCTGAATAAAAAGTTTGCTAATCGGTAGATTGGAAGAGGAGGTGTGGTTCTTCGGCCACTTAGGACACCAGACCTAACGCTTATCGACTATTATCTTTGGGGACACATGAAGAGTTTAGTTTATGCAGAAATAACTCAAACCAAAGATGAATTAATTCATAAAATTATGGCTGCAGCTACATCCATGAGAGCCGACCTTAAAACTCTTCAGAAAGAGCTAGAAAGTATATTCAGGCAGTGGGAGGAGATTTTGAACAATTACCGAAATTAACTTTGTGTTAATATTGAGTTTTGGACATATGTGTATAAGGCATTTTCTACTTGAAATTACCTAAAAGGAATACACCCTTAGGCTATGTCTGTAGAGTCGCAGGACACCCTGTACAACTACAGTAAGGATAAGTTAAGTTGCTTATTCAAATTTGAGGGTGGAGTTGGCGTTTTCCAATTCGTTTCTTCAATATATTGCTTTCAGGATTCGTCCAAGACCCCATTTACTGTGGAGTGTGGAACGGCTCCAGTGAGAAAATAGATGTTTAAGCAACACTCTGTATGTTTGTAGGTACGTTGTACCTACACAGAATCACTTAATCAGATCTGACTCCCACCCGTCCCTGACATCCTGTATGGAAACTGGTACATGTACCACAAATTTGCCCCCATGACGTTGAACAAAGAATTGAATGTACCTACCTACCTATTCTAGCGAAAACCAAATGCAATATTGATTAATAAAATCGAAACTTTCTCTGTTCCTATTTTCTCTTTATTACTGCTTTTTTAAACGCTGCTCTGCTATGAAATACACGAATATTAATCTGTACAAAAGATATCTTACTCCATTTCCTCTTGGTATGACTCCACTTTTATCTTCGTCGCTCAGTAGGTCAATGGTTCTGGAACAAATAACCGCAATATATATTTTTTACAAGATGATCTCATGATGATCTCAAGGTTGTCAATAACAAAACCACTAATTAACAAGGTAAACGTCTCTGATTGAAAAATATGAGCCTAATCTATAACAATAGCCTTATAAGTAAATTTTAATTTTAATAATTACTTATTAGGTACTTACGGTACTTCCAAAGTGCACACCCCAACCCTGCTGTTATTTTGTCCTACTTGGGAAAAACTCTGCGGGACACACTCAACACATACACTGATTAACAGTAAAGAAACGAAAGTAAGAAAAGTAGTGAAACTGTTAAACGCCATGGTGAAGACTGGTCACGACTGGCGTTCTCACAGGCCGTTTTCTAAACGTGTGATTGTTCTTACTTGCTTAGTGAATTGAATATCTCAGCGCATACTATAGAAGATAATGGAATGAAACTTGACCAGGGCCGGCCTTTGCCTATAAATTAAAAATGCGTTCCTATTATTCAGAAAATGGAGTAAAGAAGGTTATTAAACAATGGGATTTGTCATTACCTAATCATTTCAAAACTTGTCCTTGAGCATGCGACGAGAAAATATTTAAAAAGCCATCTACAAATTGAAAAATTTCAACTTAAATGCAATATTTTGTTTCCTAAGGGAAAATTTCGAATGAATTTCGTATATATTCCAGCGGGCGAAATCTGAAGAACTTTAACGAATGATGTATAAATATTTGTTAGTTAGTTATTTTTTTCACGTTGTTGCGTATTTTCTAAATGTTCCGAATTTTCGTTTTATTTTTTCTCCTTATTTATGACAGAAAATAGTAAATGTGGCATATTACCGTACATGGGAAACGATTTTTCACAATATTCCGATGGAAAAATATAGGGTTTCCGTTTAAAAGAAATCGATGACGTCATACTGGGAGGTGCGCAGCGCCACCTACCCACGCGATACTTCAAAAGGTGCCTAATAAAAATTAAAAATCTATAGGCATGTTCGAGGACTTCAGTTTGATACTTCAATTTTAAGAAATATCGAATTTATTCCATAGTTTTGGGCTACTGTAAGTATATAATTTTAAAAAAAAGCTCCCACCAGGCATTGAATTACAGAACAAATCCCGATTTTTTTCACTACGAGATATCACAGAATGCTGCTCCAGCTAGCTGGTATTGAAACACTCATTTGCTCGATTTTTCAAAGAAACCAACACCGGATTAAATCTGACACCAGCTTCGTTGCTATGATACAACCAATCAGAAAGCCGGTATCATAGCAACGAAGCCAGTGTCAGACTTATAAGATTTGGTTTGGGCTCTAATTAAAGGTAAATGGGGGAAACAGTCCAAGTGATTTTAGTCGTGAGTCTGGTAGTGAGTGAGCGTTCGTGTTAACGTAAGAGTGCGCACTTGAGTGTCGTGAACACGAAATAGCAGAATGTACCTACCTGAGTTATAAACACATAGAATGAGCGTGGGTGATCGTGATTAGATAATTACTCGCCCATCTCTACTTCAAACTTTTCAAGTAAGCCTGATTGCACACGATTGAACACTAACAAGCATGACGGGCAGACAGGCATCGAGAATCGAAGTCCTGTTGTAGGGTTCAGGTGCAGGACTTTCTCTGGTTAGTCACCTTAATTTTGAAAATTTGGCAAAAATAGCATTCAGTGCCTGTCGCTTATAAGAGCGCTGGTATTCACAAACTAACTCAAAATGGTAAATTATCAACGAAATAATATTTTCATTCTAACATATTATTTAAAATATATTTTTATTATTGTTAAGTGCAGTTAATATTTAAAGGACGTAATCATAAATGCTTCTGGCTTGATATCCCTTCGCAGATTCTGGCGCTCCTACAAGCAAGCACAGGCGGAACAAGGTTTTCCCATTGCTATAGGAATATGATGACATCAAGTTTCCTATGGTAAAGTTGACCGATTTGCCGGAAAGTGTCGATTCTTTTAATTTGCAATTATTAGGTCTTAGCGTCTTGGAAGACCCAGCCAGTACTAATACTAATATTAATGATTAATTTTGCTGCGTGTACCCCCACTGCCTGCAATACGAGCATACATATTAAAATCAATTATTTATAAAACATGAAGAAAAACAGACTAGGTCCACAGGTGGAAATCAAGGGTCTAACGAGGAACAGGGGAGAGGATTTGTAGCTCAATTACCCACATTATCCTGTCATTTAAAGAAGTCAGTGAGGGTCTGAATCGTATCATTATTTTGCAAGAGCTCTCCCTTTTGTTAGTTCCCTATTATCTGATTTACAAATTAGAATGTTTTAGCAGATTTTACCCTTTACCTTAATAGTAAAAATAATAACGGTTGCTCGAATGTAATTGGAACCCCGCGCGGAAAAATTCTCCCCGCCGCCAATGCCAGTTTATTTCGCCACCTTCGGCACGTGAAATTCTATAACTTGAAACGCAATATTTCACATCATTAGACAAATTGAGTAAAAGTAGACGCGTGTTAGGGTTGTTTTGTGTAACAATGTGACGCTTCGGTAGTAACTTTGGCGTCGGCGTCGTGACCTGTTCCAGTCAGGCGTCTGAGCTGTTCACGCAATGTACGAAATCCAGTTTTATCGCCGCCTGTTGTGATTGTGAGATTAAATTTGATATTATATTTTAATTGGTGCATTTTTTAAACGTTGAAACGTAAGTATTCAATCGTAATTTGGTGGTCAGGTTTTGCGCCGATTCCGGGTGTTATTTAAGGGTTGCAGAATGTATTTTTGGGACATTCGTGTTTTATTGATCGGTTTGGTAGACCTATCAACGGTCTTTATAGATAATGACGGACGTCTTCACAACAGACAATGATACAATTTTTCATTCACGTGTCGCCTTTTCTATTCTTCCGGAAACTTATTTTTCAATTCGCCAGGAATTTGATCAAATTGATATTCAGTTCGAATTTCTGAGAAATACGATATTATGAAATTCTGACAATTTTTTTCGCTAGAAAATTGCCAAATCAGCAATCAGCAAAACTTATATCATATGAAGGTCCCAATTTCAACACAATCAACCGTCTAAAACTTCGGAACAATGTAGATTGAACAAATAATATGCGGCTTGCAGAGTTTGTCTATATTCTAGCATTTTTTCACTAGTCTTCTCAATTTCCAGGAACCCCGACGATTGGCTACAAGAATTACAAAAATACAATGTTTGCTGATGAGGAGGCTGAGTTGGGAGGTGTCTACAGCCTTCTCTGGAGATGAAACCAATTTGTTTGGCATTGATGTTGCTCCTGTATCCCAATCAGTATGTGTATAGTCAAAGACTTGTTCCTCCAAGAAAGTACCATTCAGATGACGATGACGATACTAATTCAAATACCGAATACAACCCAGATGTTGAATTCAACGCTACAGGTAATTTATTTTCACTTAGTGCTTATCCATTTTGGCATGGATCTTACAAGCGTCATTCAGAATGGTAGGTATTAGTGAAGTGCGATGGCCAGAAGCTGGAGACTTCTGAAGCGGAGATTTTAGAATAATACACACAGGATCTGTAGGAGGAAATTCGGGAGTAGGAATTGTTATGCGGAAGAAAGTAGGGCAGAGTGTAGAAATTTTTTACAGCAAAGTGACAGGGTAGTTATGGTTAGGTTAGATTCGAAACCTGTAAAAACAGTAATAATACAGGTATATATGCCCACTTCTAACTACAGTGATGAGGCCGTAGAGGCAGTTTATAGTGATATTGAATATGTGCTAGATTTTGTGAGGGCACGAAAATTTATTAATTGTAGGAGATTTCAATGCAGTCGTAGGCACAGGGAAAGAAGGCGGAATAGTTGGCCCTTGTGGATTAGGCAATAGGAAAGATAAGGGAGTTAGACTGATAGAGTTCTGCGATAAACATAACCTAACGGTCGCAAACACTCTATTTCACCATCACGTTTGGAGACGCTATACGTGGAAGATGCCAGGAGACCTAGGGAGATATTAAATAGATTACATTCTCGTTAGAAATCAAGTTAGGGACTGTAGAAGTTATCCAGGAGCAGATGTAGATAGTGATCACAACATAGTGATGGTTATGAAGACCAATCTTAAATTTAAGATTTTGAAAAAAACGAAGCGAAAGAAGGTATCTTGACCTAGAGAAACTAAAAGATGATGATACGCGCGATAACTTCGAGAAAAAGACAAACGAAGTACTAAAGGGCGCGGGTGAAAATATGGTTAGGGACATAGGGACATAGTTTAGATTCCGCAGCTAGAGATATTTTGGGTCATAAACAGAATGAAAGTAGAATACCCTGGATAACAAAACATATTGTGAGTCTAATCGAGGAAAGGCGAAAATATAAAAATAGGTTAGATGAAAAAGGGAAATGGAGTGTAGAGGGGAACAACGTAGGTTACCCTATAAATAAGAGAAGAGTTTGAGCTAGCACTAAAAAGTTTAAGAAACAATAGAGCACCAAGTATAGATGGCTTACTGGCAGAAATCTTAAAGTGCGCAGGTCAAGAGGTAATATATCGTTTATTAAAACTAGTTCAAAGAGGCTCTTACAAACGTATGTAGAAGCGGATAGGAAAAAATTTGAAGCTTCTGAAATGTGGTGCTATAGACTCATGTTGAAGATACCGTGGATACATAGATAAGGTTAGCAACAGAGAGGTATTAGAGAGGTATTGTCTCCAGGATGAAGTCTAGGGCGACTGGGGTTGATGGTGTTAATAGTTTTATGTTGAAGTTGTGTTGTCCTTATGTAATTCCGTTTATAACCAATATCGTAAATACTTGTTTACTTGAGGGCTTGGTCCCTGTACTATGGAAGCAGGCTTGGGTCACACCCTTACCTAAGGTTTCTGATCCCAGGGAATACAGAGACCTGAGGCCTATCAGCATCTTGCTTTGCGTGTCGAAGATTTTGGAGAGGGTCATGAGTGATCAGCTGAATGCGCATTTATCACTCAATAACTTATTGCCTGCAAATCAGTCAGGTTTTCGGAAAAATCATAGCTGCACTACTGCTCTTTTAAAATTGACGGATGATATCCTTAAGGCCTGTGATTTAAATAAGTTAACTCTTTTAGTATTACTTGACTTTACCAAGGCCTTTGATACTATTGACCATTCAATACTTACCTCTGTTCTTCATTATGTTGGGATGTCTCCACAGTCGGTTAAATTAATCTCAAGCTATTTGGGCGGTAGGTTTCAGGCAGTGCGCTTGAATTGTCTGGTTTCAAGCCCTAGAGAGCTCAGTTCTGGAGTGCCGCAAGGTTCAATTTTAGGTCCCCTATTGTTTTGTTTTCTATTTATACCTCTCGTCTCTGTTCTTCCTTGCAGTTCTGTTCTTCGCAGGTTTACGCTGATGATACGCAAATATACCTTTCCTTCGACCGCATTGATTTAAAACAGTCTATTAATTCTATAAATTCCGACCTATCTCTTTTACATCGTCTTAGTGGTGAACACAGTCTTTTCCTCAACCCGGGAAAATGCAAGTATATCTTGTTTGGTCGTCAGAGCGTGGTCGATAGTGTAGATATTGATGAGATTTCGTTAATGATTAACTCAATTCCTGTTCCTGTGGTACAGGATCTAAAAAATTTGGGTTTATATATGGATAATACTTTTCGTTACAAAATGCACGTGTCTGTGTGCATGCGGAGGGCTCTCATCGGTTTGAAACTACTGTATCCTCATAGAAGCTACTTACCGCAGAACGTTAAGGCGATTTTATGTGAATCTTTAGTATTGTCTCATTTTAGGTTTTGTGCACCTGTGGTCTGGACCTGTTTTGACGCCGTCTCCTCGGGGCGAATACAAAGAATACAAAATTCTTGTATGAGATACATTTTCGGCATTAGGAAATATGAACATATTTCCCACAAACTGATAAATTTGCGATGGCTGAAAATGCAAAATCGTTTCAAACTTCAATCTTTGTGTTTGTATCATTCTATTCTTCTTAATAAATCACCTTCCTA
This sequence comes from Xestobium rufovillosum, assembly GCA_963966045.1. Taxonomy (NCBI): domain Eukaryota; kingdom Metazoa; phylum Arthropoda; class Insecta; order Coleoptera; family Ptinidae; genus Xestobium; species Xestobium rufovillosum. The sequence goes on from OZ014496.1 coordinate 37,738,045, forward strand.
TCTTTTTGAGAAAATTCAATTTAGAACGGACGTTCATCACATTAACGTGAGAAGTAGGGGGCTTATTACTCCTCCCTTTCATAGGACTGCACTGTATGAAAGAAGTTTTACCTATAATTTTGCAAAACTCTATAATGATGTTCCGTCCCATATAAAACAATTAAATCTGAAGCAGTTCAAGAACGCCTTGTTTCGACTTTATTTTAATGACCAGTCGGGTTCGGTGGGTGATTGAGGTTCTGTATACATTTTTAACTGTCAATTTGGATATGGTTTAATTGTTTGTGCTTGTCTTGAGCGAATTGCATGCTAGGAGTAATAGCTTAATAGCTTGATAGCGAGATAGATGATGGTTGCGGGCGGAAACAAATAATTGTTAATAAAATTTTGTTTGTAGTTTTAAGGTAGTTGTAGGAATCTGCTTTACTTATGTTTTTCACGCTAACAAGGAGTGGGTGGTAGAGCGGGGGGTGATTTATTTTACTGCCCTGAATCCACTCCTTGGGGTTTTTCCTTTTTTTATATACAGCTTTTAACTGGATCCATTATATTTTGTATTACTTAATTTTGTATCAATTATTGTGTATTTGTGAAATTAAGAACTTTGTGGAGAGGAGAAATAAATTATATTATTATTATTATTATTATTATTAGTTGGAGAAAAGCGAAATTTATGAAAGACAGTAAGGAATAGGAGAGATAGGATGGTAGGACACCTTCTGAGGCACGAAGGCTTAGTTTGCGACACACTAGAGTCAGAGGTAGGAATAAAAAGATGTCAAGTACACAATCCAATCCAAAAGTCGCAGCTATCCAATGTAATTCATAAATTTTTTTTTTTAACAAATAAATCATGAACTTCTACCAAAAAGTAAAACAAGAAGATATTAACTACATAATTCATAAATAATTTCGAATTCCAATTTTCCATTACAAACTTCTGAAATCTACACAAAATAGTAGACATATAAAGCCAGTTTAGGACCAACAGAAAAAAATTCTTATGGACAGTTTGTCTGCAGTGTTTTGAGTGGTATCATGTTAGAGGTCAGGTCCAGAACCGGCATAGTTCAATAACCTCAAGTCAAGTGTCAAATATTCGTAAAGTAATGTTGTTTTCTAATATTATCTATTTCATTCCTCATTACTAATGTTAAAAATGTAGGTAAAATACAGATTGTTCAATTGGATCAGCTGAAATAAGTATATCTTTAATTTGTGCTAGAAACAGGAATAAAATCACTCTATGTAGGCTGAACTTATTTGGATGTTTTAACATGAAAGTGATTTTGTTTTCAGAGCATGGCAGAATATGATGTAGGTAAAAGTGTAAAGTGACTCAGTGACTCTGAACATGAATAAGTAAACACAATAAATGCTTTCCATTTTTCTAGATAGAAAACTACCTAACACGTGCTGAAACATCAGATATGAAATTACTAATTCACGAACATAGGAACACGAAATTCGCGTGCACAACACATAAATTCATAAATTAAAATGCATCTTTCCTGTACTTTATCTACGTAATTGAGAGAATATAAAAAGTAAATTTACCTGCATCATATCCGCTAAACGAGTATTGATTTTCCAGGTAAAGGAATGTATTTGGGAGCACCTTGCGAAATTGCATGCAGTGCAAAGCTGCTTCACGTGTTCTGCAACCCCGTTAACAGCCTATGCGAATGCGAAAAGAAATACCCCGTTATGCTCCACAACAAGACCGGCTGCGGCAAACGTAAGTTTCAATTTTCGATCAGTAGTTTAGGGCAATATATACTCTGCAAATTAATGCAATATATATATATATATATATATATATATATATATACATATGCGCAGGATAGAACTTTATAAAAACGATTTGCATTTTGCACAGTTATGGCGTTAGGTGGGATAAGTTGGAAAACCCCTTGAGAGCTGAAGCTGGTTGACAAAGGGTAGCTAACGTCACACATATCTGTTCTTCTTCTTTTTCAGGTTATGGCAGTTCACTGCTGGACATAGGCCTTCTAGATTTGTCTAAACTTTTCCGTCTTCCGTTACCATCACACGCTGCTTTCTTATACGAACTTCGTGATGTCGCCTATTCACCTTTTCTGTGACCTTCCTACATCTCTACTTGTTGGCCTGAATCGGCCATTCTTCTTCCAGTTTCCTCCCGACATGTCCCGCCCAACTTCATTTCTGTCTTGCCTTTGTGCCTGTCACCCGCATTCTGTGGTTCAAACTTGCTCCTAATATCCTTCTCTCTAGAACTCGTTGTGTTTTGTCTAGTTTTTCATGCGTTCTCTCCGTTAATACAATCATTATTGTCTCAAACCTAGCAAGGAACGAAAGCCTAAAAGATCTAAAAGATGTGATCTCTATTTCTTTGTTTTATTTTCGCCACAAGCTATCGTGAATACAGACATTCTTCGGTTTTTCCATTATTTGAACGTCAATGATGAATTCTTTACAGCTTCATTTAAATTCATTGTTTTCTTCTTTCTGGATGGTTGTATGAAGTTCTGTCATTAAGTTCTCGAACTCATTATCAACAGAAGAAATGAGAATGGCATCATCTACAGATCAGAGATGGCTGAAATCTTCATCTGTCTACAATAATTCCTCTTCGGTCACAGTGCAGAGTCTTGAAAACGTAGAAAATACTTTTTTGTTTGTATTATGTTTTTATTTATGTGTAAATACATACGTACGTACCTACGTTAAAATTTACGTTAAATTTGAGGCACAGTGTATATATTACAGACCTTAAGGTGGAAGACTAGTATGTACTTGATGAAAACACATTTGAATAATAACTCCAATAACATCAAACTTTTTTATTACAGCTAAACGATTGGGAGAACAGTGTTATTATAAGGAAGCCTGCATGTATACAGACCAGCATTCCTCATGTATCCAAATTCACCACAACGCCATTTGCCAGTGCGTGGAGGGCTACCATACGGTATCCATTCAAAAACCCTCTAAACGAGTCTTTTGTGCCGAAGGTAAATAAAAATTTCAATCTGTTTGTTTTCAGGATAAAATGAATGTGGGTTCATAAAAACAAAATCAAATGCCTCTGGGACAGTATATGCATTGTAAATCGAAAATGTTGTTGCTTCGGTTAATGAAAGTCCCAAGCCGCATCTAAATATGCTCGTTTCTGAATGTCGCATAACTTTTGCAATTTTATTCAAATGATGGGAAATTTTAGAGTGTTTCAAATTCGGAAGCCGAATAGATTGATTTCTTCTTCTTTTTCCTTCTTAGTTCAGGCGTTTGTCCATCTGTGCCTCTCTAGTTTTTCGCAGAGGTAGATATCCAACTGTCCAGTCATCGTTTTTATTTATGGCTGACTATTAAAAATCCTTTTATAACCACAGCCGGAATAAGGAATTCTTCTAATTGGTTGTTAAGTTAGTGAACTACTATTGTTTTTGTCTTACGGAGACTCTTCCATGCAGGTTCTCTTCACATTTCTGAATATTTGACCCATTATGGCATTAAAGTTCGTTGGGTTTAAGCTTTCGCCTTGTATTTTCGCTTATGAACTTAACCTCAAATGAAATGATATGTTGGACGACCGCTAATACAACTTCCTATAGGCTTACTAAAACACTTACCTGCACATCCTTGTATAATATAAAATGTTAAAAAACTATTAACACAGTATTTTGCACTATCCAACATAAAAACAAACAAAACAACCGACCAGACGAATGTTCCGCAGTAGTACCTGTTTACTACACAACTGGTCGGCTGCTTTGCTTTGACTTTTCCACAAACAAACACTTAGATTGTGAGTATCCTGGATGCTTCAGTCGTAAATGTAAATAGCTAAGTAAAACATTTTATATCTGCAGTAATTTGCGGCACCTTCTGGAGTAAAATATTCCGGAGGTAAAATAGTCCCACATTCGGATCTCCGGGCGGGGACTGCTTCGGGGGGAGTCATCAGAAATGATAAGTGTAACATCTCACGAGTCGGAGCGTGGAATGTTAGAAGCATGAAACAAGTAGGGAAGTTAGAGAATTTGAAAATTGAGATGGATAGGTTAGCATTAGACGTAGTAGGTATCAGTGAAGTGCGATGGCCAGAAGCTGGAGACTTCTGGAGCGGAGATTTTAGAGTAATACACACAGGATCTGTAGGAGGAAATTCGGGAGTAGGAATTGTTATGCGGAAAAAAGTAGGACAGAGTGTAGAAAATTTCTTACAGCAAAGTGACAGGGTAGTTATGGTTAGGTTAGATTCGAAACCTGTAAAAACAGTAATAATACAGGTATATATGCCCACTTCTAACTACAGTGACGAGGCCGTAGAGGCAGTTTATAGTGATATTGAATATGTGCTAGATTTTGTGAGAGGGCACGAAAATTTAATAATTACAGGAGATTTCAATGCAGTCGTAGGCACAGGGCGAGAGGGCGGAATAGTTGGCCCCTTTGGATTAGGCAAAAGGAACGATAGGGGAGTTAGACTGATAGAGTTATGCGATAAACATAACTTAACGGTCGCGAACACTCTATTTCACCATCATGTTAGGAGATGCTATACGTGGAAGATGCCAGGAGACTTAGGGAGATATCAAATAGATTATATTCTCGTTAGGCAAAGATTTAGAAATCAAGTTAGGGATTGTAGAAGTTATCCAGGAGCAGATATAGATAGTGATCACAACATAGTCGTTATGAAAGCCAATCTTAAATTTAAGATTTTGAAAAAAAGAAGCGGAAGAAGGTATCTTGACCCAGAGAAACTAAAAGATGATGATATGCGCAATAAGTTCGAGAAAAAGACAAACGAAGCACTAAAGGGCACGGGTGGAAATATTGTTAGGGACATAGAGGCAGAATGGAATTGCATTAAAAATAGTTTAGTTTCCTCAGCTAGGGATATTTTGGGTCATAAACAGAATGAAAGTAGGAAACCCTGGATAACAAAACATATTGTGAGTCTAATAGAGGAAAGGCGAAAATATAAAAATAGGTTAGATGAAACAGGGAAACAAAGATATAAGGCGATCAAGTGGGAAATTATTCGGAAATGTAGGAAAGCGAAAGAGCAATGGATCGATAATAAATGCAAAGAAGTGGAAGATAAATTCGAAGTAGGAAAGACTGATGAAGCATATAAAATAATTAGGAGAAATTTTAGAGAAATTGGATCTAGTACCAAAAACATTAGAAATGAGGCAGGAGATATCCTAATCGGAAGTGGGGAGAAGGCAGATAGGTGGAAAGAATATTTAGGAAACTTATATGCGGGACAGGAAGTGCAAGATATATTAGAAAGCGAAAGCAGTGTAGAGGGGGATAACCTAGGGAGTCCTATAATGTTTGAGATAGCACTAAAAAGTTTAAGGAATAATAAAGCACCAGGTATAGATGGCTTGCAGGCAGAAATCTTAAAGTGCGCAGGTCAAGAGGTAATAGATCGTTTATTTAAATTAGTTAGTCGCATATACCTGACAGGCGAGATTCCAGAAGATTACAAACGGAACATCATAGTAGCTTTGCCAAAAAGAAAAGGCGCGGATAGATGCGAAAATTTTAGAACTATCAGTTTAACTTCCCATGCGTCAAAAATTTTAACTAGAATTGTGCAAAGAAGGATGGAGAAAAAGGCGGAAGAAATATTAGGAGAAGATCAGTTCGGATTTAGACGAAATAGAGGAACGCGCGAGGCCATTCTAGCTTTACGAGTAATTATAGAAAAAACGATAGAAAAGAGAAAGAGCGTCTATATAGGATTTGTAGATTTAGAAAAAGCCTTCGACAACGTAAAATGGGGGAAGATGTTCGAAGTGCTGAGAAAGGTAGGGATGAAATACAGGGACAGAAGAATAATACATAATCTCTACAAAGAGCAAAAGGCAGTTATAGAATGTGAGCAGGAACAAAGGGAAGTAGATATCCGGAAGGGAGTGAGACAGGGATGTGCATTGTCACCTCTAGTTTTCAACTTATATATCGAAGATGCGATTAATATTGTTAAGGAAAGAACAGCCTCAGGGATCAATGTACAGGGCCAAACTATTAACATGCTCAGATTTGCGGATGATATAGCAGTGTTAGCATCTAGCAAAGAAGAATTAGGAGCGGCTTTGAATGAAATGGAAGCAGTTTTGACACAGGGCTTCGGCATGAAAATCAATAAAAAGAAAACTAAAATTTTGGTATGTAGGGGATGTGAAAATAGAACTAAAATGGAAATACAAATTGGAAATGAGAAGATAGAGGAGGTCGCGGATTTCTGCTACTTAGGAAGTAAAATAACTCAAGACTGTAGGAGCACTAAAGATATAAAACAAAGAATGGCGCAGGGCCGAGTTGCGTTTAACAAAAAGAAACAACTGTTATGCTCGAGAACGGTTAATATAGAGACTAGGAAGAGACTCTTAACGTCGTATGTATGGAGTACGGCATTATACGGGTGCGAAACTTGGACAATAGGAGAAGCGGATAGAAAAAGAGTAGAAGCGTTTGAAATGTGGTGCTACAGACGCATGATGAAGATACCGTGGATAGATAAGGTTAGCAATAGGGAAGTATTAGAAAGAGTTGGGGAAAAGCGAAAGGTATGGAAAACAATAAAGAGTAGGAGAGATAGGATGGTAGGACACCTTCTAAGACACGAAGGAATAGTTCGTGACATACTAGAGTCAGAGATAGGAATAAAAAGAGGTAGGGGTAGGCCTAGATTAGACTACTGCTCTCAAATAGTTAGGGATGTAGGATGTTCTACTTTTAGGGAAATGCGTAGGTTAGCTCAGGATAGAAAAGAATGGAGGTACGCGTCCAACCAGTCTTCGGACTGAGAACCTTATGATGATGAATTTGCGGAGACATATTCATACAATTTCACCCTTCCCTGATATTTTGTTGATTGCTAAAAACTTTTGCAGCAAATTTTAGGAATACAATGGAACTTGCTTTTCATGACCTACTTTTGGAAAATTCCTTTATTCACTTTATTGTGTTTATGAAAACAATCATTCAAGGTTGTTTACACATCGCTGAGTAATAAAATACGAAGTAGGGCTCTTCAGAAACAAATTAAATTTTAGCCTGCACAGTTGGATATTGTTGAATCCTTCAGACATTTAGGAGTCGATCGACAAGCGGTTCCTCAGATGGAGAAGTGCAATGGACACTTTAGAACAATTATTATTAGACTTAAACCTTTTGTATTTTTACATACTCAAGCGGGGGCGACTTAAATTATGAGATACCTACTAAATTGTCAACCAAATATAACTAACTTATCTCAAACTACTAAATACTCTACAAACAACAACTTTCAGCTACAGAAATATGTAATTCTCTGCTGTCAAACCGAATTCATTATTAATGATACCCTTGAAGTTGTGGTGTATCCGCCAACTAGGATTGAGGCCGAAAGTTTATCCACAATGTTCCCTGCATAGCCTGGAAAAGGTATCGAACTCCTCCTAAAAGGTCATCGACCTATAGCCCAGGATATTAGTAACTTCGGCCTGACACACTACAAATATTGCAGTTTCAAGACTTGAAAAATAGTTGATGATCCCTTATTACGAACCGAGATACGCGTATTATTGATCTATACGTATTAATTTAATGCAGCCAATATGTCCATACAGGCAATTATAACCAAGGCACAGTACTCCTTTTCGGAATGGTTTTCAATACTCATATCCAAGTTTTGTCGATTAGTGGATGTACGAGCGACTATGCTTTCTTTCGTATTATACATATTTAATTGACGATACCTAAATTCATTTTTTCTGTTTAGATTTGGTTGTCATGACAAAGGACTTCTCAACACTGGCGGGGGTAATTTCAGGAATTGCAATCCTTTCGGGGCTGATATGTTTCGTATTAAGACTGTTTAATGAAAATCTGTACGCTGGAAGGCATCGATATGGTAATGCAAATTTGGCACCGCCCATACTGTTTTCCAGTGACGGAGGTATTGTTATAAATACTCGTTTTTTATGATAAATGTGTTTTCGTAGACGGATATGAAAGAAATACGATGTTTGCTTTATACGTGTTTGATATTTGACTGGTTAAGTGCTTTCTATGATCTCAAAATAAACATGTACCTATCTCAGCAACGGTGAATATATCCAGCTTTAGAACGCCATATTTACAGTAAACCGATCGAGTGATGGTGAGCGGTGGGGGTCAGTGCGTGCAGCCAAGATCCCGCTCAATCGAAATGTAATTGACAGAGTGCAACTACGTCTAGAGCGCATCCCTACCGCTCGCCATCACTCGATCGGTTTACTGCAACTGTTGGAATAAGTAAATGTCTACTACCACGCTATACGGTTACTGGCAAATTTGGGTAAAGTGACGCGAGCAAGAGTGTAGTCCTGGATACGTTGGATGGTTCAATTCTACATTCAGCATTTCCGATTTTGGTCGTGACAAGTTTATTTTCAATAAACTGTTCTTTTGACCAACATACAAAATTAATTTGATCCAGAAATTTTATTACTAGGACATAAAGCATGCCAACATATTATTAAATAATAAAATTGTTATTAAAGTTATTAACCTCAAGGGATAGAGCTTTTGTACTTTGGCTGATATTACTACCTCCATTATTAATGGACAAACATGAGATGAAATGAAGCTCATTTGTACACCTAGTAACACAGAGGTTCGTCATGATTTAATTAAGAATTGTTTGTGCGTTCATATTTCTAATTCTGTTTTATTAAAAGTCTACAACTATTTTCAGCAACATTTTTTACGGGCATAGTGGGAAATCGCGCATTGTGTTCAATATCTGGGCAGCGTTTAAACATTCCTGTTTTTTTGAAGTAGAATATTCCCCATGAAGTAAACGTTCGCAGAATTTAAACGGTACTTAAGTGGAAACGATGGATTTCTTTCATTAGATTAACGAAACTCAAAAAAGGAAAGTAATTTGTGACCCAAAATTTGTGAGGGGTATTACCAAATAAAAGGAAAACTTTCAACAAGATAGAGGGCGTAGTATAGTATTCAAGCAGCTGAAGCATCTTCGCTAAAATAGGAAAAGGTTAGAAGAGATTTAGCCGAGTCATAACTATAATGGCAGGTTAGCACTATTGAAACGCTCCAGGTAGTTCAGTACCAAGCCATTATTACTTTTTCTACAAAATAGCTCTGTTTACATTGATCGAAAGTGATGTAAAATTGAACCTCCACAAGAAATTACATGGGAATCCGCACCAAAACGCAACTACTACTACTACCAGATGGGCACCGTAGAATAGAGCGTATACCTAGAAGGATCTCCAGTTGGTACATCGCTGATGGATGACCTTGCTCACTAAAATGAGTCTCCATAAGAAAACATATAAGATTTTGGCGCCGATCTCTCCTAGCTTATCTACTGATTACACCTCCCATTACCCTCTGAGTTACAATCATTTTATAGTGATGCCTTTACCAACATTCATGAAAAGAATACTCAGTCTTGCGATTTGCGCGATTCTTTTCTGTTTTAGCGATGTTGTTTGTTCGTGTGCAAGCAGTGAAACCATATACTAAAGAACTCTGCACCTGACTTAATTCCAAACAAAGCAGATATTCGCTACCAGTAAAGTTTGGGTTTGTAATAAATTATAACCTGCTTTTACTTATTATCAGAATATATCAGAATATGTCCCTTCACTTATATTCCGGGCCAATTCCAATTTAGTACTAGAATCTGTATAACTCCAGTTACTACGATGACACACTAGCGGTGGATTCGGCTGACACCTCGAGAGGTAATGAGAGGGTACCTACTCGTTTATCTCGATTTGCGCTGGTCCTTTTGTGGAGTACGCAAAAGATCGGCTCTGCGGTGAGATACCGCTATGCGCCGTAAAATTCGCATAAGTTTCCAGCTGATATGTCGAACGAACTAAAAAAATGCCTATTCATTTATTAGAATTATAATTCTTGCATTTTCTTTTTTCCATCGTTACAACTTATTCAGCTTGGCGAGTTCCAGGGGTTAAAAATTAATATTTCTGATATATCCTGTGGGTGGAAATATTGTTAGGGACATAGAGGCAGAATGGAATTGCATTAAAAATAGTTTAGTTTCCTCAGCTAGGGATATTTTGGGTCATAAACAGAATGAAAGTAGGAAACCCTGGATAACAAAACATATTGTGAGTCTAATAGAGGAAAGGCGAAAATATAAAAATAGGTTAGATGAAATAGGGAAACAAAGATATAAGGCGATCAAGTGGGAAATTATTCGGAAATGTAGGAAAGCGAAAGAACAATGGATCGATAATAAATGCAAAGAAGTGGAAGATAAGTTCGAAGTAGGAAAGACTGATGAAGCATATAAAATAATCAGGAGAAATTTTAGAGAAATTGGATCTAGTACCAAAAACATTAGAAATGAGGCAGGAGATATCCTAATCGGAAGTGGGGAGAAGGCAGATGGGTGGAAAGAATATTTAGGAAACTTATATGCGGGACAGGAAGTGCAAGATATATTAGAAAGCGAAAGCAGTGTAGAGGGGGATAACCTAGGAAGTCCTATAATGAGAGAAGAGTTTGAGATAGCACTAAAAAGTTTAAGGAATAATAAAGCACCAGGAATAGATGGCTTGCAGGCAGAAATCTTAAAGTGCGCAGGTCAAGAGGTAATAGATCGTTTATTTAAATTAGTTAGTCGCATATACCTGACAGGCGAGATTCCAGAAGATTACAAACGGAACATCATAGTAGCTTTGCCAAAAAGAAAAGGCGCGGATAGATGCGAAAATTTTAGAACTATCAGTTTAACTTCCCATGCGTCAAAAATTTTAACTAGAATTGTGCAAAGAAGGATGGAGAAAAAGGCGGAAGAAATATTAGGAGAAGATCAGTTCGGATTTAGACGAAATAGAGGAACGCGCGAGGCCATTCTAGCTTTACGAGTAATTATAGAAAAAACGATAGAAAAGAGAAAGAGCGTCTATATAGGATTTGTAGATTTAGAAAAAGCCTTCGACAACGTAAAATGGGGGAAGATGTTCGAAGTGCTGAGAAAGGTAGGGATGAAATACAGGGACAGAAGAATAATACATAATCTCTACAAAGAGCAAAAGGCAGTTATAGAATGTGAGCAGGAACAAAGGGAAGTAGATATCCGGAAGGGAGTGAGACAGGGATGTGCATTGTCACCTCTAGTTTTCAACTTATATATCGAAGATGCGATTAATATTGTTAAGGAAAGAACAGCCTCAGGGATCAATGTACAGGGCCAAACTATTAACATGCTCAGATTTGCGGATGATATAGCAGTGTTAGCATCTAGCAAAGAAGAATTAGGAGCGGCTTTGAATGAAATGGAAGCAGTTTTGACACAGGGCTTCGGCATGAAAATCAATAAAAAGAAAACTAAAATTTTGGTATGTAGGGGATGTGAAAATAGAACTAAAATGGAAATACAAATTGGAAATGAGAAGATAGAGGAGGTCGCGGATTTCTGCTACTTAGGAAGTAAAATAACTCAAGACGGTAGGAGCACTAAAGATATAAAACAAAGAATGGCGCAGGGCCGAGTTGCGTTTAACAAAAAGAAACAACTGTTATGCTCAAGAACGGTTAATATAGAGACTAGGAAGAGACTCTTAACGTCGTATGTATGGAGTACGGCATTATACGGGTGCGAAACTTGGACAATAGGAGAAGCGGATAGAAAAAGAGTAGAAGCGTTTGAAATGTGGTGCTACAGACGCATGATGAAGATACCGTGGATAGATAAGGTTAGCAATAGGGAAGTATTAGAAAGAGTTGGAGAAAAGCGAAAGGTATGGAAAACAATAAAGAGTAGGAGAGATAGGATGGTAGGACACCTTCTAAGACACGAAGGAATAGTTCGTGACATACTAGAGTCAGAGATAGGAATAAAAAGAGGTAGGGGTAGGCCTAGATTAGACTACTGCTCTCAAATAGTTAGGGATGTAGGATGTTCTACTTTTAGGGAAATGCGTAGGTTAGCTCAGGATAGAAAAGAATGGAGGTACGCGTCCAACCAGTCTTCGGACTGAGAACCTTATGATGATGATGATATATCCTGTATGTATTACCCAGCACTATATTTAAATCCATGCGGTAATTTGACGGTTTTCTAGATGTTAGTGTCGAGTTTCGAATTTGAACATTGAAATAATTATTTTTGTCGGTTTTTAATTCTCTTTTAAAATGCATGCGGTGAATATACGAAGGTCATAGAAAGCAGAAGTGTTTGTATTGAAAATGCGTGCTCTTGCGAAATTCTTCGTTTTATATGGAAGAAAAAGGCGTGAAAGTTGAAAATTCGGAAACGTTGTCCTAAAAATCACGAGTTCAACTTCAGTCAGATAATTTCAAAGATTAATACTTTAATAAATTTATCCGAGATTAGAACAACTAGAATTTCAGCTGTTCACTCTTTTATACTTCCTTGATGTTTGGCCGTGTGTATCTTATCTATTATAACGTCCACAGAACCGACAATATATTATTTTCCTTACTGATTAAAGATTTTCCAGGTTCTATACCTTTGCCTATCCACGACAGAAGCTCGACATCTCGGGCCTCTTCTAACCCTACTTTCGCGTCCATGCAGTCGCGGCGGGCTAGCAGTGCCCAGGGTAGCCGCGGAATTGCCGTTTCCGCCTCCCGTGCAGGTGCGGCCCGCGCCGCCGCCATCTTGCTACTCTCCTGTCACGCCGTCCCCACAGACGTTAAACAAAGAGCTGAGTCACTACTCGGTACAGGTTGTGCTCGGTTGTGCACCGAGTTCGATGTTGTTACTTATTTGTTGTGTTGCTCGGATTGATGATGAGTTCGGTTAGTACGGGGATTTACTGAGCAGTTTGGAGCACCAGCGGCTGTTAGCTTTTGGATCACTCTTCACACTGCTTTACATGCGAATGAGCTTATTTTAAAGAAGCTGCTACGGAGAGACGGAGACATTGTGATTCATTCCTTAATTGTGCACCAAGCACTGTACTCACTCAAAATAACATTAGGCATACGTAGGAACACGTTAAATTGACACTAGCAGCTTTATTTTCCTGATTATATTGAAGTTAAACTGGTGGCGAAATCTACGTTCTATTTCTTACCGTTTCCAAATTTACTTTCTACAGACGTAGGTCACTCCAAAATTATTGACAATAAGGATTGTGAGAGGAATAATGAATAATTTCTACTTCCTAATAAAGCGCGAATTATTTTAATTATTCTATGCATGAAAAATTTGCTAAACACAATGCCCGAACCCTGAAATAATTAAAAAAAAGGAAATTGAAGTAGGTACTGAAAAATAAGTTTCATAATTAGCTCTGAACTATGGCAATGCAGCGACTATCACGAGAAGTAGGTAAATCGCTTTTTATCAGTAATCTAAATCAATACGTTCGCTGTCCTGCTGTCATATGACTTTTGCATAACTTTGTTAACTACTTGCTCGGAGGTGTGGGAGATTACGAGCAGAAACAAGAGACGCTTGCCGGCCTTTGGAGATGGACTGTTGGCGGTGAAATTGTAAGCTGACAAATCTGGACAGAAGAAGGAATAAGGAAATAAGAGAAAAACGACTAACGATATTTTCAGACAGAAGTTCCTCATGTATTTATCGTTTTCATTGCCAAGTGTCGAATCCCAAAATTCTTCTACATGACCACAAAGTTACTCGGTTGCCTGCTTCAACCAGTCTTCTTACAGCAGGGACGTTTTCTTGTAACGGCTGTTGGCAGTCATCCTACACTTTTCTTATGTTACAGTGAAATCTCATCATCTTCGAAATCTATCATCCACAGAGAAACTGTAGTTACAGAAAGTGCTTCTATCCCAAACATATTGAGAAATGTGTAACGTGGAATGTGCCAAATTGAAATTGACTGAAGAGGAGCTTTTTCAAAGCCCTCTTTATCTTTATCTCTTTTAGTAGGAATAAATTTGGAGTGACCTACATAATAACCATACATAACCACAATTATTGGTCAAATCAGTGCAAAAAGCGGTACAATAATAATTGTCAGTATGATGAAGGGATTAAATGCGAGTGAAATTAAATATTGAACAGAGAGTCCTAGGTTCTGCCATTGCCGACTCAGCAAGGATTGTTGTCTATCTATATAGACAACATTACCATCGAATTTGAAGAATTCATTGACTCATTTTCTCATTGCACAGTTATTTATCGGCTTAACGGATTTATTTATCAAAAATTTGTATAAAACAGAGAACGCAAGATGGCAGCGGTAATAACAATTTTCTTAATATAGTAAGCTTTAAGCTTCAATAAAATTAATAGCTCATTATTCACTTCTTCCATCTTATAGAAGAGTAGGTATGTTCCACATTAGTTTCTGAAGCACTGCGCAACCGCATGTATGTCGCATGGATGTCAACGTATTTATGCTTTTGCATCATGATTATAGCTTAAAAGTATCATCCAAACGCGAAAATAGTGCTATAACCAGGTTAATTTAATGAAATCTAAGCACCATGTCATAAAAATCAATTTCTCTGTTTAACATAAAGGTTCTCGGAGACCAAGTTTGGCATCAGCTCACAGCAACACTTCCATAAGAAGTTATAGTACCAAGCGTTACGAAAGAGAAAGGGAACAAAAGGAAGAAAGGGAAATGCAGAAAAGATTTACAAGAATGACTTCGATTGCGAATAATTCTAGTGGAAGAATAGCGCCACCTACTCCTAGCCCCCATTCTACTGACGATCTTCTTCCTACACTTGACGAGGGTAAACAGGTTAGTAGGTGTAACTTGACTATTGCATCCGTGTCTCCAAGACACCTATTTGTGCCGCTATATTCACCGAGTTCCGGCTGGTGGTAGTCATACCATTTGCCGCAGTGTACCCAAATCTCAGAGACACGGAAGCAATGGTCAAGTAGTACCTTAAAACCAACCTTAAAAAACCATTTCTCAGCACATTCGAGATTCGAATCAAATTGATTTCTTTCTCGGTTTAGGTACCACCACTGGCAATTCAGGAAGAAAGTTCCAACAGCTTCCAAGATGAACTTCCTTCTACGTCAAAGCAGCCATATTCTTAACCTTAAACTATATTGTGTACCTACCTAAAAAAACAAATAAAACGAATGTTGCTTCTTTGGCCTATAAGAATTTTAAGTCAGTGCAAATGTTATACACTATGTAATAGTTAGGTATAAGATTTTTATTGATGTCATTTTAACTGGAATGGAATAGAATGACCACTATTGAACGAAATATATGTTGTAAATAAAGTCATTGTCTCATTTCAGTTTCAAAAGTCAAAAACAATAATCCGTAGGTGCAAATTTGAGAAAGGTATTAACGAAAAACGAGAGAGGTGCATTTTAGCTTAAGACGTTCCAAAAATGGCCTTTTCCAGACTATCTAGCAGCCCTTTATTGTTTTTCTTAAAAAGAATTCCCACTTGATTTTGCAGTGTTCCACACTCCAAATGTGTCTCAGACCACAACAACGTTTCGGGGGGAGTCATCAGAAATGATAAGTGTAACATCACACGAGTCGGAGCGTGGAATGTTAGAACCATGAAACAAGTAGGAATGTTAGAGAATTTGAAAATTGAGATGGATAGGTTAGCATTAGACGTAGTAGGTATTAGTGAAGTGAGATGGCCAGAAGCCGGAGACTTCTGGAGCGGAGATTTTAGAGTAATACACACAGGATCTGTAGGAGGAAATTCGGGAGTAGGAATTGTTATGCGGAAAAAAGTAGGGCAGAGTGTAGAAAATTTCTTAGAGCAAAGTGACAGGGTAGTTATGGTTAGGTTAGATTCGAAACCTGTAAAAACAGTAATAATACAGGTATATATGCCCACTTCTAACTACAGTGATGAGGCCGTAGAGGCAGTTTATAGTGATATTGAACATGTGCTAGATTTTGTGAGAGGACACGAAAATTTAATAATTATAGGAGATTTCAATGCAGTGGTAGGCACAGGGCGAGAATAGTTGGTCCCTTTGGGTTAGGCGATAGGAACGATAGGGGAGTTAGACTGATAGAGTTCTGCGATAAACATAACTTAACGGTCGCGAACACTTTATTTCACCATCATGTTAGGAGACGCTACACGTGGAAGATGCCAGGAGACCTAGGGAGATATCAAATAGATTACATTCTTGTTAGGCAAAGATTTAGAAATCAAGTTAGGGATTGTAGAAGTTATCCAGGAGCAGATATAGATAGTGATCACAATATAGTCGTTATGAAGGCCAATCTTAAATTTAAGATTTTGAAAAAACGAAGCGGAAGAAGGTATCTTGACCCAGAGAGACTAAAAGATGATGATACGCGCGATAAGTTCGAGAAAAAGACAAACGAAGTACTAAAGGGCGCGGGCGAAAATATTGTTAGGGACATAGAGGCAGAATGGAATTGCATTAAAAATAGTTTAGTTTCTTCAGCTAGGGATATTTTGGGTCATAAACAGAATGAAAGTAGGAAACCCTGGATAACAAAACATATTGTGAGTCTAATAGAGGAAAGGCGAAAATATAAAAATAGGTTAGATGAAATAGGGAAACAAAGATATAAGGCGATCAAGTGGGAAATTATTCGGAAGTGTAGGAAAGCGAAAGAGCAATGGATCGATAATAAATGCAAAGAAGTGGAAGATAAGTTCGAAATAGGAAAGACTGATGAAGCATATAAAATAATTAGGAGAAATTTTAGAGAAATTGGATCTAGTACCAAAAACATTAGGAATGAGGCAGGAGATATCGTAATCGAAAGCGGGGAGAAGGCAGATAGGTGGAAAGAATATTTAGGAAACTTATATGCGGGACAGGAAGTGCAAGATATATTAGAAAGCGAAAGCAGTGTAGAGGGGGATAACCTAGGGAGTCCTATAATGAGAGAAGAGTTTGAGCTAGCACTAAAAAGTTTAAGGAATAATAAAGCGCCAGGTATAGATGGCTTGCAGGCAGAAATCTTAAAGTGCGCAGGTCAAGAGGTAATAGATCGTTTATTTAAATTAGTTAGTCGCATATACCTGACAGGCGAGATTCCAGAGGATTACAAACAGAACATCATGGTAGCTTTGCCAAAAAGGAAACGCGCGGATAGGTGCGAAAATTTCAGAACCATCAGTTTAACTTCCCATGCGTCAAAAATTTTAACTAGAATTGTGCAAAGAAGGATGGAGAAAAACGCGGAAGAAATATTAGATCAGTTCGGATTTAGACGAAGTAGAGGAACGCGCGAGGCCATTCTAGCTTTACGAGTAATTATAGAAAAAACGATAGAAAAGAGAAAGAGCGTCTATATAGGATTTGTAGATTTAGAAAAGGCCTTCGACAACGTAAAATGGGGGAAGATGTTCGAAGTGCTGAGAAAGGTAGGGATGAAATATAGGGACAGAAGAATATTACATAATCTCTACGAAGAGCAAAAGGCAGTTATAGAATGTGAGCAGGAACGAAGGGAAGTAGATATCCGGAAGGGAGCGAGACAGGGATGTGCATTGTCACCTCTAGTTTTCAACTTATATATCGAAGATGCTATTAATATTGTTAAGGACAGAACAGCCTCAGGGATTAACGTACAGGGTCAAACTATTAACATGCTCAGATTTGTGGATGATATAGCATCTAGCAAAAGAAGAATTAGGAGCGGCTTTGAATGAAATGGAAGCAGTTTTGACACAGGGCTATGGCATGAAAGTCAATAAAAAGAAAACTAAAATTTTGGTATGTAGGGGATGTGAAAATAGAACTAAAGTTGATATACAAATAGGAAATGAGAAGATAGAGGAGGTCACGGATTTCTGCTATTTAGGAAGTAAAATAACTCAAGACGGTAAGAGCACTAAAGATATAAAACAAAGAATAGCGCAGGGCCGAGTTGCGTTTAACAGAAAGAAACAACTGTTATGTTCGAGAACGGTTAATATTGAGACTAGGAAGAGACTCTTAAAGTCGTATGTATGGAGTACGGCATTATACGGGTGCGAAACATGTACAATAGGGGAAGCGGATCGAAAAAGAGTAGAAGCGTTTGAAATGTGGTGCTACAGGCGCATGATGAAGATACCGTGGATAGATAAGGTTAGCAATAGGGAAGTATTAGAAAGAGTTGGGGAAAAGCGAAAGGTATGGAAAACAATAAAGAGTAGGAGAGATAGGATGGTAGGACACCTTCTAAGACACGAAGGAATAGTTCGCGACATACTAGAGTCAGAGATAGGAATAAAAAGAGGTAGGGGTAGGCCTAGATTAGACTACTGCTCTCAAATAGTTAGGGATGTAGGATGTTCTACTTTTAGCGAAATGCGTAGGTTAGCTCAGGATAGAAAATGATGGAGGTACGCATCCAACCAGTCTTCAGACTGAGAACCTTATGATGATGATGATGTTCATTGTATTTGCAGTTATTTTTTTTAAATTAAGTAAATGCCACATCGCAGCAGCCTACTTACACGTTTCCAACAAAAACACATTACATGCATTTGGATTCGATTCATATTTATTTGACAGAACAGTTTCAGGCAGATAAATAAAAAAAAAAATATGAAAACTTCCAATCTCTTTGGTAAAACAACGCAAGATTAAAGCATTGTCTGCAAATAATTTCAACAATAAATTCACTAAACGCTTAATACTGTAGATAAAAAGTGGAATGAACAGCTTAATCGACTTCTTCGATCGTTGGTCCGGCACCACCGGCGCCCGGCGTGCCTCCCGGAGCTGCGCCACCTGCACCGGGGAAGCCTCCCGGCATACCACCTGGAGCGCCACCAGCGCCCTGGTACAACTTCGTAATTATCGGATTGCACAGATTCTCCAGCTCCTTTTGCTTGTGCTCGTACTCCTCCTTCTCGGCAAGCTGGTTGGCGTCCAACCAAGCAATCACTTCATTGCATTTCTCCATCACAGTATTTTTATCAGTCTCGCTAATCTTGTCCTTGATCTTATCATCTTCCATGGTGCTCTTGATGTTAAAGCAGTAAGATTCCAGGGCATTCTTCGCCGAAATATTGCTCCTCTGCTTCTCGTCCTCGCTGCGGTACTTCTCCGCGTCATTAACCATCCTCTCGATTTCCTCCTTGCTTAGACGGCCCTTGTCGTTGGTTATAGTAATCTTGTTCTCCTTGTTAGTCGATTTTTCAATAGCAGTGACATTCAAGATACCATTGGCGTCGATATCAAACGTCACTTCAATTTGTGGTACTCCCCTGGGTGCAGGTGGGATTCCCGTAAGTTCGAATTTGCCCAGAAGATTGTTGTCTTTGGTCATGGCACGTTCACCTTCATACACTTGGATCAACACACCGGGTTGGTTGTCAGAGTACGTGGTAAAAGTTTGCGTCTGTTTTGTGGGGATGGTAGTATTCCTCTTGATCAAGGCAGTCATGACTCCTCCTGCAGTTTCGATACCGAGAGACAAAGGCGTGACATCCAGAAGCAGCAGATCTTGAACTTCCTCGGACTTATCCCCGTGCAAAATCGCGGCCTGCACCGCAGCACCGTAAGCCACAGCTTCATCAGGATTGATAGATTTGTTCAACTCCTTTCCATTAAAGAAGTCCTGCAGCAACTTCTGAACTTTCGGGATACGCGTTGAACCTCCGACCAAAACAATGTCGTGAACTTGAGACTTGTCCATTTTCGCATCCCTAATTGATTTTTCTACAGGTTCCATCGTAGAACGGAATAAATCGGCGTTCAATTCTTCAAAACGAGCCCTTGTTATCGAAGTGTAAAAGTCAATTCCTTCGAAAAGAGAATCGATTTCTATGCTGGCTTGGGTAGACGATGAGAGAGTTCGCTTCGCTCTTTCACAAGCCGTTCTCAACCGGCGAACAGCTCTCTTGTTGGATGTCAAATCCTTTTTGTATTTCCTCTTGAACTCCTGCACAAAGTGGTTCACCATCCTGTTATCGAAATCTTCACCACCCAAGTGAGTGTCTCCAGCGGTGGACTTGACTTCAAAAATACCATCTTCAATGGTCAAAATGGACACATCAAAAGTACCACCACCTAAATCAAAAATAAGTACATTCCTCTCGCCTACTCCTTTTTTGTCTAAACCGTATGCGATAGCAGCTGCGGTAGGTTCATTAATAATTCGCAGAACGTGCAATCCAGAAATAGTGCCGGCATCCTTTGTAGCCTGACGCTGAGAGTCATTAAAATAGGCAGGAACTGTAATAACGGCATTTGTTACCGTCTTGCCCAGATAGGCTTCAGCAGTCTCCTTCATTTTTGTGAGGACCATAGAGCTAACTTCCTCGGGAAAGAATGTCTTTACTTCACCTTTGTACTCTACTTTAATTTTTGGTTTTCCACCATCATTTATAACCTCAAAAGGCCAGTGTTTCATGTCACCTTGCACAGTAGCATCCTCAAAGCGACGCCCAATAAGACGTTTGGCATCTGAAATGGAAATAAAATATGGGTATACAAAAGAACCGCGAAAATGCAATACATTGAATCGCTTATAAACATCAGATAAATTTATAATCACGTAAATTATCAGCGACTCTTGTCTGGCATGACTTTTAATAAGATCATCATGAGTAAACTAAAAAATTTCCATATTCCAACATTGCAGCTGAAACCTTCAAATTTCAATTGCTAGGGGACATAATGTATTATAACTAAGAAATATGGGGACAAATAATTTACAGAATGAAGAATTCCGCGGAATGAAGAAATAATCTACAGAATAGAGAATTCTGCGGAATAGGTATTTGTTTTCTCGAATAAGAACCAAAAACGGAACGTGTTTATTAATAATTATGAGGTTAAGACAAACTACCACCATCACGTCATAAACCTTGTTCAGGACCTAGCTTGACAGTCTTTATATATGCATCAAACTAACAAAATACTCTTCTTTCGCATGGAATTATCAGTAAACTACACAAATTTCAAGATGCTACGTACTTTTTGTCCGACTCACCCCCAGCTCCCCACAAACCCAATCGCGAAAAAAAATTTTAACCACGCGGAATGGAATGAAAAGTTAATTCTATTTTATAAAAATTGTCAACATAGGATCTCGTTTGAGTATATTTCAAGGTGGAACATAATTTTTCGCCCTACTCACCTCCAATTGTCTGCAAACCTACCCCCTGAATGAAATTATAATCACACGGAATGGAATGAAAATTTTATTCTATTTTAGTGAAATTATGAAAGGAGTATCTCGTTTAAGTATACTTCAAGATGGAACACAATTTTTCGCCCTGCTCACCTCCAATTATCTGCAAATCTACCCCCGGAATGAAATTATAATCACACTGAATGGAATGAAAATTTTATTCCATTTTAGCGAAATTATCAAGGGAGTATCTCGTTTAAATATATTTAGAGAAGGTACATAATTTTTAATCATACTCACCCCCTGTTCACCGCAAACGGCTTTGCGGAATGAAACTGCAACTGCGCGGAATGGAATTAAAAGTTAATTCTATTTTATAAAAATTGTCAACATAGGATCTCGTTTGAGTATATTTCAAGGTGGAACATAATTTTTCGCCCTGCTCACCTCCAATTGTCTGCAAACCTACCCCCGGAATGAAATTATAATCGCACGGAATGGAATGAAAATTTTATTCTATTTTAGTGAAATTATGAAAGGAGTATGTATCTCGTTTAAGAGCCGTCCGACCATTTTGCCGTTTATGGAGTTTCTTAACAAAGTTTCTTGAGAAAGTACAGCCGTAGTTGTAAGAATACGAACTTCTTTTAAATACCATTCGACTGTATTTCTTGATTTCTATTGCAATAATGATTTAGATTTTTAATATTCTTTTATATTTCTATTTTATAAGCCAAACAAAACCTTCAAAATCCGAGAAAACTGCACAGTTATGTTTAGCACGTTGTTGTAGCTTCCGTTGAATTTTTTTCGAAAAAATAAATCGATACGTCCATTCAGCACAAATTTAGGAAGTGATCCCTTTAAATTACTTTCCATTATCTTCAAAAATGTAGCCGCAGTTGATTGCTAAAATCCACTAATTTTATTCTACGAATTTTAGAGGCGAGTACTTCTATCTCTATCATCATGCTGTTTCTCTCGTTCCGTACGCATGACCAGCTGGGGAGGAGTTACAATGCTCCACTGAATGGTAGGCAGCAAGCGGGAAATAAGTAAGTTGTCTGCTGCTGGGTTTTGCGCTGCTAGTGCATTTGGATTTGGAATAATTTATTCTGTTTGCATTTTTAATTTTTGAGCAACATGGGTAGCGAGAAACGGAGACTCTCTCGACACAAGAAAAGCAGACGTCTAATTGCTATACAGGGTGATCTATAACGAGTGGAACAAACTGCGAGGGTAGATAGAATACTTAAAAAATTTGTGATAATCCCTAATGAACATGTACCTATAATGTCATAACTCCCTCAAAAATTGTCTTATCGAGTTGCAGTTTTTTAAAATTATTTCTTAAACTGTCACGATGTTCACAAAATCTTTCAAATTGCAATTACATAATCACTTTTCATTCCGCTTTGCGATTTTTGAGACGTCTTTTTCACCTATCGAGGAACTATGCTCATTTTTAGAATTTGGACAAACTTCCTGCGGCAAAGTTATAGAGAAAGGATTGAATTTTATTTTACACCCAGATTCAATTCATTATCTCGCATAGAATAGTATATTTTACAACAAGAGATATATATAGAAAATACTGTTTTTTTCGTGAGATGAGAATTTTCCCACGAGCGAAGCGAGTTGGGCAATCTCACGAACGAAAAAAACGTATTTCCTCTCGAGCAGGAAGTGCTATTTTTCTACACATATACAGGCTGAGTTTTTTTATTTTCACTACAGGGATCTTGAAAACCAGCAGAGATAGAAGGTAGGTTAAATGAGGAAAGGAATGCGGTTTTTTGAGCTTAATAAATAAGCAATGGCACCACTAAGTAGGATATTTTTTGCTGATTTCAGCGATATAACATTGTCCATACTTATTTGAAAAAAAATTTTTTAGGGTACCTATAAAATGCATGAAGATAAAAACAATCGGTAGGTAACTACAAGTTGAAGGTTTACTACGTCACCATGATTACCTACAAGTGAACCACGGTGGCGTAGTAAACCCTCAACTTGCAGTTACCGCTTGTTTTTTATCTGCATGCATTTTATACCCTAAACTGAAAAAAAATTCGAATAAGTATGGACAATGTTATATCGCTGAAATCAGCAAAAAATATCCTACTTAGTGGTACCATAGCCGCATATGGTTTCCATTAAAAAACATAAGTTTGCATTATTTCTCGAACACAACTGGTATAATGCAACTTTTGATTATTTGAGATAGTACTAAATCTAATTCCGTACAACTTTTTCCTTTGGCATTCTTTCATATTTTGTGTTACAAGCCGGCTAGAAAATATTTTTAAATCTTGCAAAATTTGATTTTTCCATTTTATCTAGCAGACTGCAAATTTTCGAAAATTTGAACTTGCTTATTAATTAAGCTCAAAAAACTGCACTTCTTTCCTCATTTAAACTACCTTCTATCTTTGCTGGTTTCCAAGATCCCTGTAGTGAAAATCAAAAAAAAACTCAGCCTGTCCCAGAACAACGGGGCAATATTTCTGGAGCATATAGTTTGGGTCAAAATAACACTTAAAGTATATAATTTTTTTTTTCTAGGACGCCTCACTTCGAAGCTATTCGCCCTTAAAGGTCAAGTCCTGAAGAAGGTTTTTTTGCCGGTAACTTTCCAACTACTGTATCGAATGTTATAAAATTTGGACTGTAGACATAGTAAGCAAGAATCTGTGATCGAGTGACATGACATCTTCCGTATCTTGCATAGGAAGCCGGGGGTGGAACACCCCTAATGCTTTTCACCCCTTAACTTTTACGTTGATGCTTTTAACGAATTTGTAATGACATTTTTAAATTCCTCAATCAAATTTCTCAAAAAAAGGTACTCTTTTTGAAACCGTTAAAACGGCCCGTTCCCGAGAAAAAATTTATACAAAGACATGATTTATCATTTTTACTATACAAAAATGTATGTGTCTACAAGGTGCTCATTTCAAAAATTTATTGTAGCTGCTATTATGTTTGCAAAACAGATTGTTGATACATTTTCACTTCATTTTCATTTTCTCACATGTTTGATGTTTCATGAAGCAGTTCATATTTCATAGCCTGGCTTGTATAGTAAAAATGATAAACCATGTCTTTGTATACATTTTTTTTCTCGGAAACGGGCCGTTTTAACGGTTTTAAAAAAGAATACCTTTTTTGAGAAAATTGTTTGATGAATTTAAAAATGTCAATTCGTTAAAAGCATCAACGTAAAAGTTAAAGGGTGAAAAGCATTAGGGGTGTTCCACCCCCTGCTTCCTAGACAAGATACGGAATATGTCATGTCACTCGATCACAGATACTTGCTTAGTATGTCTACAGTCCAAATTTTATAACATTCGGTACAGTAGTTTGAAAGTTATCAGCAAAAAACCTTCTTCAGGACTTGACCTTTAAGGGCAAATAGCTTCGAAGGGAGGCATCAGAAGAGGAATCAGAGATAGGAATAAAAGGAGGTAGGGGTAGGCCTAGATTAGACTACTGCTCTCAAATAGTTAGGGATGCAGGATGTTCTACTTTTAGGGAAATGCGTAGGTTAGCTCAGGATAGAGAAGAATGGAGGTACGCGTCCAACCAGTCTTCGACTGAGAACCTTATGATGATGAGAGTAAAAAATGTCACTTTCATATAGAGTAGACAGTTGAGAAATTGCTATTTTCGTTATATGTATTTGTGTAGAAACTAGAAGCGCGTAACTACTACTGACTTCAAGAGTTACGTGTTCAGAACGATTATCGTATTCAAATCGCCATAACTTTTTTTTTCTATGCGAGATAATGAATTGAATCTTGGTGTAAAATAAAATTCAACCCTTTCTCTATAACTTTGCCGCAGGAAGTTTGCCCACATTCTAAAAATGAGAATAGTTCCTCGATAGGTGAAAATTCCACTGCACCAAAAAGACAACGTCTCGAAAATCGCAAAGCGGAATGTGAAGTAATTATTATGTAATTGCAATTTGAGCATTCTGAACGTTTAGGGAATAATTTTTAAAAAATTGCAACTCAAGTTTGAGTGAGTTATGACCTTATGACTTGATACATTTTGAGCGCGCCGCATTTCCTTCGCGCGAAATATGGAAAATCGGCCCGCTCGCACTACCCTTCTCTTGCCCGTAAGCACGGACAAGCGAAATTGCATCGCCGTTGAGACTGGAGTGGGAAGAAATCCCCGCCTACAGGAAAAATTGTGTGTCGTTTTATTTCATAAGTTGAAAAGAGATGCAACGTGGAATAGTTTTTAAGCGAAATACATCACGTCAGACCCGTTTCTGTGGAACGTGTGGAAAAGTAAAGATAAAAATTAAAACTCGGCTGAAATTATTTTCGTCGGATGACTCTTAAGTATACTTCAAGATGGAACACAATTTTTCTTCGCCCTGCTCACCTCCAATTGTCTGCAAATCTACCCCCGGAATGAAATTATAATCACACTGAATGGAATGAAAATTTTATTCTACTTTAGTGAAATTATGAAAGGAGTGTCTCGTTTAAGTATACATACTTCAAGATGAAACACAATTTTTCGCCCTGCTCACCCTCAATTGTCCGCAAACCTACCCCCGGAATGAAATTATAATCACACGGAATGGAATGAAAATTTTATTCTATTTTAGTGAAATTCTGAAAGGAATATCTTGTTTAAGTATACTTCAAGATGGAACACTATTTTTCGCCCTGCTCACCCTCAATTGTCCGCAAACCTACCCCCGGAATGAAATTATAACCACGCGGAATGGAAGGAAAATTTTATTCTATTTTAGTGAAATTATCAAGAGAGTATGTCGTTTAAATATATTTCGAGAAGGTACATAATTTTTCATCATACTCACACCCAGTTCACCGCAAACGCCTTTGCGGAATGAAACTGCAACTGCGCGGAATGGAATGAAAAGTTAATTCTATTTTATTGAAATTGTCAACATAGGATCTCGTTTGAGTATTATATTTCAAGGTGGAACATAATTTTTCGCCCTGCTCACCTCCAATTGTCTGTAAACCTACCCCCCCGGAATGAAATTATAATCACACGGAATGGAATGAAAATTTTATTCTATGTTAAGAATTTTACTAAAATAGAATTAACTTTTCATTCCATTCCGCGTGGTTGTAGTTTCATTCCGTAAAGGAGTTTGCGGTGAACTGGGGGTGAGTATGACGAAAAACTATGTACCTTCCCGAAATATATTTAAACAAGACACTCTCTTGATAATTTCACTAAAATAGAGTAAAATTTTCCTTTCATTTCGCGTGGTTATAATTTCATTCCGAGGGTAGGATTGCGGACAATTGAAGGTGAGCAGGGCGAAAAATTATGTTCCATCTTGAAATATACTCAAACAAAATCCTACGTTGACAATTACAATAAAATATGATCTTTACACTCCATTCCGCGTGGTTATAATTTCATTCCGGGGGTAGCTTTGTGGACAATTGGGGGCGAGCAGGACGAAAAATTATTTTTATTTTCCATCTTGAAATATACTCAAACGAGATGGTATGTTAACAATTTTACTAAAATAGAATTAACTTTTCATTCCATTCCGCGTGGTTGTAGTTTCATTCCGTAAAGGGGTTTGCGGTGAATTAAGGGTGAGTATGGCAAAAAAAGTGTACCTTCTCGAAATATATTTCAACGAGATACTCCCTTGATAATTTCATGAAAATAGAATAAAATTTTCCTTTCATTCCGCGTGGTTATAATTTCAATCCGGGGGTTGCTTTGCGGACAATTGGGGGCGAGCAGGGCGGAAAATTATGTTCTATCTTGAAAGATACTTAAAGGACATACTTCTTTCATAATTTCACTAAAATAGAATAAAACTTTCATCCCATTCCGTGCAGTTATAATTTCATTCCGGGTGTAGGTTTGCGAACAATTGAGGGTGAGCAGGGCGAAAAACTACCTATGTTCTATCTTGAAATATACTTAAACAAGATACTCCTTTCATAATTTCACTAAAATGGAATAAAATTTTCATTCCATTCCGTGTGATTATAATTTCATTCCGGAGGTAGGCTTGCAGACAATTGGAGGTGAGCAGGGCGAAAAATTATGTTCTATCTTGAAATATATTCAAACGAGATCCTATGTTGACAATTTCAATAAAATAGAATTAACTTTTCATTTCATTCCGCGCAGTTGCAGTTTCATTCCGCAAACTCGTTTGCGGTGAACTGGGGGCGAGTATGATGAAAAATTATGTACCTTCTCGAAATATATTTAAACGAGATAGGGTGCTTTCGCCCGTTAACCGAACACTGCCTGTTTTCGACCAATATTACAGAACATTTGCAATAATAAGTAAAATTTAAACGGAAACTACTGATTCGACCTTCTCTCCTATTTTCGGACACATTTCGCTTCTATTCGCTAAGTTATACCTCAAAGCGGACATTATCTGAACTAATGTCATTAGTTTAAATGTGACCGTTAGCTGACGCGCAACAAAAAGAGGCCAAACCAACGAAAAAAATAGTGCCGTGAGTGTTGGGAAATAGTAGGTATTTAAATGATTTTTGTATTATTGCACGATTCTAATGAAATATATTAAGTAGTATAATGAGGACGTTCTACTAAATCACGATAAAACGACTTTTTTCAATTCTAAGAAGCTTAAATTCGGTGGTCGGCAAACAGGGCATGCAAAATTTTATAAATTCCGGTTGTCGACCGAAGTGTTCGAAAACCGGCTCGGCAGTATGTATACATTTTTATCCTTATTTCGCAAATGCATTATTACTGGAGAGTGTCTCACTTTTTCTCCTTGTACAAGTGTATTAAAGCAGTTCGGGAGCCGGTTTCCGACCACTTTGACGTAAACTTTTTGAAATTAAATTGATCTGGTCGACAACTGGTAATTGTGGTCGACTGCATTTTTGCTTGTGTAAATGTGTGCTCATTTGGTCTTTATTTTGTCCCAGATGCCAAAATCAAAAGAAAAAACTATCGGCAAAAGGTCTGTGAAGACCAAAACGAAAAGAAAATTCTTCAGATACTCGGAAGAAGCGCTATCTAAAGCAGTTGAAGCTATAAAAAATAAGAGAATGGGTTTGCGACAAGCTGCTCGTGAATTCGAGGTTCCAAAAACCACACTTCATGATCGCTTAAGCGGAAAAACACCGATACATCCTAGGAAAACTGGACCTCCACCACTTCTATCAGTTGAGGGGGAGGAAAAAATAGCCAACTGGGTCATAAAAATGGCAAAATGTGGGTTTCCAATCAAAAAACAAGACCTCATTGACACTGTGGAAAAGATCGCTAAAAACAGTGGCTTGAATGAAGTGTTTAAAGATGGCAGGCCAGGCCAAAAATGGTACTCGAACTTTTTGAAATCTCTATCAGAGAGCCTGAAAGCGTGAATAAAGCCCGCGCAGTAATAACGGAGGAATACATAAGATCTTGGTGTTCTGCTCTTGTTAAGTTTCTAGAAGAGAATAACTGTTCAGACATCTTTGACGATCCTGCTAGAATACTTAACGGAGACGAGTCAGGATTTGCCCTGTGCCCTAAAACGGGCAAGGTCTTAGCACCTAGAAGCTATAAGAACCTATATTCTGTGAAGACAAGCAACGAAAAGGAGAATATCACAGTCTTGATTGTTTTCTGTGCTAGTGGGAAAATATGCCCTCCACTCGTTGTTTATCCATATATAAGGCCTCCGCGAGCAGTCGTCGAATCAATGCCAGAAAACTGGGTATTGGGTAAGTCAGACACGGGTTGGATGAAAAGTGGTATTTTCTTTGAATATGTGGCGAATGATTTAGATAAGTGGTTAACAATGGAAAATGTTAAACGACCTGTTATTCTTTTAATAGATGGTCATAGATCACGTATGACAATGTCACTAAGTGAGGTTTGTGAAGAAAAACAAATAATATTATACACGTTACCACCCAATACGACACATATGTTACAGCCAGCGGACGTAAGTGTTTTTCGTCCACTCAAACAAGAGTGGAAGAGCACGATTCGAAATTGGCAAAGTAGGCCAGAAAATATCAATAGTTCAGTCACTAAGACAAATTTCTGTAGATTGTTTCAAGAAGCCCTAGAGAACTGCAACATGATTAACGACATCAAAAATGGCTTTAGAAAATGCGGATTATACCCGCTAAATCCTAACAACGTTGACTTTACAAAATGCATTCAGAATACGTTAGAAGAGCTTAATAGAAATGATAGTTTATCTGAAAACTTTCATGATCTTGTAACTAATGAAGACATTCAGACTACCATAAGAATTATTAAAAAAATAGAACACAGACTAGAAAGCTATGGAATAAATACTAACGTAATCATAGATGAAGTAAAGGAACTAGAAGGGTTATCAGAAAATAACACTAATATAGCTGATGGTGATGAAGAAAGAATAGAAGAAGAAGAAGGAAGAATAGAAGAAGAGTTGCCCGAAAATATCGATTCGCCCATTGTACAAGTAGGCTCTATTTTATCAATGTATAAAATTATGATACTATCAAATGTTCTAATAGAGACTGACACGATTGAAACTGAACCTCTTGCTGTTTCCAGCAGAATATCATCGGAAAATACACCCACTAATACTGAAATTATTCAGTTGCCTTCCGAAAACACCACAAAAGAAAATTTCCCCCTGAATCCATCTCCTAGTTCTTCTCAGACAGTTTCAACTATTTCGGTTGCTCCATTTTATGAAGAAAATTCAGACAGCCATCTTCATGATTCACAACTACGATCAGAGAATGCCAGCTCTCGAGAAAACTATACATTACCTTCAACCTCCAAAATCCATTCACAACCAGCATCTAAAGAAATTGCAATTCCACCGGATTCGATATCATCTCCAGATAACGAAATGTTAGTGTTGCAAGAATTATTGCCACTTCAAGCGAATGCTATGAATGGACCAGTAGAATCGCCAAAAGACATTAGTTTATCTTCACTATCTCGCCATTATTCGATAACTGATGATGCTTTTGATAAACACTTAAATTACCCAGAGCCAATAAAGAAAGCCGGCAACCCAAGTATGAAAACCAAATTACCTAGTGCCATATCATCTCGGGCATGGAGGCAATATTACTCTGCTAAAGATGACTTAAAAAAAGAAAAAGCACTTGCAGTTCAGAAAAGACGAGAAAAGAGAAAAATCGCGAAGACGCAACCGGAGAAGAAAGATAAAAAGAACAAAAGAAAAGTTAAAGATAAAGAAAATATACAGTTAAAGTCTAGTGAGAATGTAGTTGTAACTCAAACCAAACAAATGTGTGGCTTGTGTTATGAAGAACTTCTCTCAGATGCTGAAGATGAAGATGAGAAGAATGTCGGCTGTGACTTTTGTCCGCGGTGGTATCACATGAGATGCACGGATCTCATAGGTTCATCATATGAGGAAGCCGCTTCATTAGATTACAGATGTGATTACTGTACTTAAGTTTTTATTACATTTCTCATTTTAGTTGTTTCGATGTTTATTTCTTATTAATCTTTTATTGTTTGTCTGGAATTCGTTTTTTCTTTTTTTTAGAATTTTAATTTCTTTCTGATTTCGTTTTGTTCGATAATTAAATATATTTATCACCATTTTGTATTTTTTAAATCCTAAAATGTCTTATTAATTACTCGGTCGACAACGGGTGAAGCAGAAATCTGTCAGTCGACCGGTGTCCGAAAACCAGTGCTCGACTGGTCGGTAACTAGCATTCTGTGGTCGAAAAAAGGCAAAACTGTCAAAAATTGATATTTGTGAAAAAATTAAATTTAATCTATTAAATTACAACTAAAATGCTATTAAATAAGAAAAATTTCATGCCCCCACAATAAAATGGTAAAATTGCACATTTATAATAGCCAATCTGTCAAATTTGCTTATAATTTCTGTTATAACCTAACAACAGGCGAATTCACCCTACTCCCTTGATAATTTCATGAAAATAGAATAAAATTTTCCTTCCATTCCGCGCGGTTATAATTTCATTCCGGGGGGAGGTTTGCGGACAATTGAGGGTGAGCAGGGCGAAAAATTGTGTTCTATCTTGAAATATACTTAAACGAGATACACCTTTCATAATTTCACTAAAATAGAATAAAATTTTCCTTCCATTCCGCGTGGTTATAATTCCATTCCAAGAATAACTTTGCGGGCAATTGGGGGCGAGCAGGACAGAATATTAGGTATCATCTTGAAGTATACTCAAACAGAATCCTACGTCGTCAATTTTATAATGGAATAAAGTTTTCATTCCATTCCCCGTGGTTATAATTCCTTTTCGCGATTGAGTTTGTGGGGAACTGGGGGTGAATCGGACAAAAAGTATGTAACATCTCGAAATAAGTGTAGTTTGCTGATAATTCCATGCGAAAGAAGAGTATTTTGTTAATTTGATGCATATAGAAAGACTGTCAAGCTAGGTCCTGAACAAGGTTTATGACGGAATGGTGGTAGTTTGTCTTAACCTCATAATTATTAATAATCACGTTCCGTTTTTGGTTCTTATTCGAGAAAACAAATACGTATTCCGCGGAATTCTCTATTCCATAAATTATTGATACTGATAAAATTCAGCACCATTCACAAGCTCAGCTGTAAAATCTGGATTGTTAATGAAATTTGATCTCCTAGTTTGCCTTGAACTGACTCAGCGATAACAAAGAACCGTGAGCAATCCTGTTAACCCCCACAATTTGGAAAACCCACAAAACCTTTATAGAAAAAACCTTCCTTCCTAAACACGTATAAGGAAAAGCCAATCCCATCAACAAAAGTTTCCTGAATGACTCGCAAGGCGAGCCCGACCTCGCAATTTCTTATCGACACAAAAATTAGAAAAATATACAACTTCTTACCAAAAATTGTGTTGTTGGGGTTCATCGCTACTTGATTCTTTGCGGCATCTCCAATGAGACGCTCTGTATCTGTGAATGCAACATAAGAAGGGGTTGTTCTGTTCCCCTGGTCATTTGCAATAATTTCAACTTTCCCATGTTGGAAAACACCAACACACGAGTACGTTGTTCCTAAATCGATACCAACTGCGGGTGCTTTAGCCATCTAAATAACGAAAATAGGTAAATTAGATTTCAACCACCACGAGATCACGAGAACCTTGCCACTATTTAATTACGAAACAAATTAATAAAACAGCAAAAAAGGCTAAAACAATTCTACCAATAAATAAATCAAGACAAAAACATACCTTAATGATATAGTTGCAGACAAAACTTTAATATAATTTAAATTTTCTACTTAACAACGTTCCTGTACACTGTACAGAGCAAAGTCTGCTGATCAAATCGACAAAGTCGGACAAGATGGCTGATTTTATAACGGAACGTCAAAGCTTCCAGAACGTTCCCAAATCTACCAATGACAGTCAAGAAAACCAGTAAACCCGAAGTTCGGATTGGTAGAAAGTATTTGGTCTGGAATCTTCTAAAATGGTTTTGAGGTTTTTTACTAAGAAATCTCAATTTTTCAATAGAATTACAAAAGTTACATACAATCTGTATGTATAATTTTTTTATAAATATTCTCACCTATGAATCACTTTTAAATATGCGCTGCTAATGATCTCTAAAAATTGCGGGAAAGTTGAATGGAAACACGAGGCTTTCGAACTTTTGAAGTTTGCTGTTTGCTTCTTGACGTTTAATTTTCTTAAAATTTACTTTGACAAGGTGGTCACTAGATGAGCTTATACAATTTACAAACTATTGAATTTCCTCTAAGTACTAGAAAATATTGAGATAAAGGTAGGTATTCCATACAAAAGAAATTTGTTGAGACAAAGAACGTGTCGGTGACTAAAAGGATCATGTTTTCATAATGTCCAACCTATAATTTTTAGTCATTTTCGAAGAATCCCAATTATAATCCTGAAAATGTTCCTTCTACATCTAGAACCAATAAACTATTATGAGCTTTTCTTTTGTTAAATCCAGCCACGTTAGGGGGACCTATCATAGTTTTTTTAGACTGAAAACTAGTTGTTCTGTCCTAACATACCGCATATGCATTTCCCAATAGTAGGACATCCTACATCCCCAACTATTTGCGAACAGCAGTCTAATCTGGAACTACCGCTACTTTTTCTATTCTGTCCCTGTCTGTATAGTGTGTCGTGAACTAAATTCTTCGTTTCTCAGAAATTGTCCCACCTTTTTTATCTCTGTCCCAAAAGTCGCACACCAGTTTATAGGCACGCTATAAAGCAACATTTTTAAGAACAAAGAAAAATTTAAAAAATTGCGTCCTCCATAATACATGGGACTTCAAAGGGAGTACAATAGTTGTACCGCAATTCATAAGATTATAGAGGGGTAATTATAGGGTTATTTTGTAGTGCTTCCTAGATCACCCTGACATAAACCAAATTGGACTTCTTCCTATGGGGCAAAAAGTCTTTTTAAACATTCTTCCTGTAGAGGGACATCCCTCTAGAAAACCTTCAAGGTCAGGAGCGAATTTTCCAACAACCTGTATTTTATTTTTTTCCATATGTGCCTGTTTTCCCAAACCCCTTCTAAGACCGTCCTAAATCGTCCCAAAATGGAACTTGAGAATATTCTCAGAGGATGAAAGACTGTATCGTACTTTTCAAATCATTTAATTTGAATTTCGCTTTCACTAGAACCGAAACTTTCTACATGACTGGAAATAGATTTTCTCTCTTTCCAAATCAGCCAAATTATGTTTCCATTTAAAAAAATCATGTGTCCATATTTCTTTTATAGTTAATAATAATAATAGGTTTATTCCACAAACACAATATACAATAAATTTAAAATACAGTAAAACAAAAATAGTGTTTGCAGAAAAGGCCACAGTCAGTCATGAAAATTGAAATTCAATCATCAAGCTTGATGCAGTTGTTGCGTATAGCTACATTCAACACCTTAGCCGCCACGTATGAGAATGACCCCCGAAAATGTGTAGTCAAGTGACATGGAATAGTCACGAAATTTGCAAACCTTACATTCACATCATGTATTTGTCGTCTAAACATGATTTTATTCATCAAATAGACTGGTGTATTGCTTAGGAGCTTCGAGTAGTGCAAAAATCTGCGTTGGTCTATCCTTGCCCATCCCAAGGACATTAGTTTTTCACTAGCGTGTTGACGCCTCCTCAGGTTGCAGATGAACCGAACACATGAATTCTGGATACGCTGCAGGCATTGACAATTAAATTTACTTAAACAGGGACCATAGCCTACATACATCACAATAATTCAGTTGCGACAGAACCAAACATTCACACAATATAATTTTGGTATTAAAATTGAGAAACTCACGACTATTATATATTAGTTTCAAAGCAGAGTAAGATTTTCTTATAATGCCATTAACATGATCCCCATACTTTAATTCAGAATCTATAACTAATCAAAGATTTTTCGCAACAACCGTAGATGAAATAGGCTCATCATCATAAGGTTCTCAGTCCGAAGACTGGTTGGACGCGTACCTCCACTCTTTTCTATCCTGAGCTAACCTACGCATTTCCCTAAAAGTAGAACATCCTACATCCCTAACTATTTGAGAGCAGTAGTCTAATCTAGGCCTACCCCTACCTCTTTTTATTCCTATCTCTGACTCTAGTATGTCACGAACTATTCCTTCGTGTCTTAGAAGGTGTCCTACCATCCTATCTCTCCTACTCTTTATTGTCTTCCATACCTTTCGCTTTTCCCCAACTCTTTCTAATACTTCCCTATTGCTAACCTTATCTATCCACGGTATCTTCATCATGCGTCTGAAGCACCACATTTCAAACGCTTCTACTCTTTTTCGATCCGCTTCTCCTATTGTCCAAGTTTCGCACCCGTATAATGCCGTACTCCATACATACGACTTTAAGAGTCTCTTCCTAGTCTCTATATTCACCGTTCTCGAACATAACAGTTGTTTCTTTTTGTTAAACGCAACTCGGCCCTGCGCTATTCTTTGTTTTGTTGAAATACGCTGATTATTTAATTTTATATTTAATTTTTGAATACAATGCAATCTAGCAGATTTGCGACCAAACAGTATAACTTTCGACTTTGAAGGATTCAGCGTCAGGCAGTACATACCTAACAATTTTCAATAAGATTCCAGATCAGCATTTATATAGGAGTTGAATTGTTCAATTAAATTAGCACTACATGATTAATTTATCTGCGTGTCATCGGCATAAAAATGACTTTTGCAATATTTTAAACATTTTTGAAAAGAAGTTTAAATAGAAAATAGAAGAGGTCCTAGTACCGAGCCCTGTGGAACACCACTAGTACATATTATAGGGCTAGATAATTCCTGTTTATATTTAACCATCTGTCGGCGACCAAACAAGAAACTGCCCATCAACTCCACAGCAGCGTCATCAAAACCTATATGGTGCAGCTGCGTCAGCATCTATCTATCGAACGCTTTGGAGCAATCCAAGAGAACCAGAGTAGTGACCAAATTATTATCAGACGCTGTTATAATGTCGTCCGTAATAGATAAGAGCGCGGTAGTACAACTATGATTAACGCGAAAGCCGGGCTGATTATCAGGCAAAATAGGATTAACTTCCAGATATCCTTTAATTTGATGAAAAATAATTCTTTCGTATACCTTCGACTGCGCGGGCAATATGCTAGTCGGCCGAAGATCCTTCGGCTCTCCTGGATTGCTAATTTTAGGTACAGCATGTAGGATATGTTCGAGCCTCGAAAGAGAAATTTATTAGATGCGTTATGTATTTAATAATGTGAGGACAACGGAGTTGAAGCATAGAAATACTTATATTGTCAACACCCACAGTGCTAGAGCCAATACCAAACAAAGCATCACGCACTTCATCCTCGGTAGCAAGAACAAAAGCAAAACCACTGACACCCGTTTTTGTAGTTGTAAGTAATGAGTTAAGAACGTTCCAGTCTGCAGATTGTGCTAATTCCACAAAGCATTTATTGATCTCGTCAAGATTTCGCAAATTATTTGGTAAATCAAACCTTTTACTTTTTTTGTATACATTTAGTTTGTTTAGTTCATTAAAGAGAGTTTTGGTCGATTTATCCTTACTTACAACATAGTTCAAATAAGCCCTTTTTTCATTTTTAATCGTGGTATTTGTAATATTGCGCAACTGTTAAAAAAGTTCCAGTGAGCGATGTTTTTTGTTCTTTTAAATTTAGCAAGTCTTAAGTCTCCTAAGTCTCATCATAAATTTCAAATTAGTCGTTAACCATGGCTTATACTTTCTCCTATCAATTTTAAATGCTCTAACAGAGGCATGCACATCGAACAAATTTGCAATGAGGGAACCAAAAGCTGACGAAGGAAAGGTAAGTTTCATTTTCTGGCACGTCCAAGGATTTTCTATAACAATTTGCCAAGAAAAATATTTTTTTGCTTAAAAAAATAATTTTTATCATGTTGTTTCAGTTTATTTAATTTAATCTTATTTCTTTTCGGTGGATTCATATTTCTTTTTTAATGTTCCCACTACACATGTCTGCTCCGTTAATGGTTTTCGCGGCCCGATGAATAGGAGAAACAATCCATAAGACAAAACACACAACTAACATTTTATTCATACAAAACAAGTTCCTAGTTGTATATATTTAACAGAACAATCAATCCAAGTATTTATTAATTATTAGAGAACACATTCCGTAGGTGGAAAAATATGCTTGCAGACTACGAATATGAAAAGTACGTTTGATAAATTAAACCAAGGGACGTTGTGGCAAAGTAAGCGAAACAACACCACCAGGTCGCAAATCCCAAAACTCCCCTAAACACTTCCACAGAAAATATCTTAAAAAAATATATTTTATGAAAAACGTACCAAAACTGTAATTTGTTATTACCATTTTCAGATTTTCCAGAGCCAATGTTACTTCTTTCAGTGGCTCAGCAGTTACAGTACTATTTACATTGGTAGAATTAGATACGAGTGAAAATCCATCAGCAAAAGTACTCAACCAATTAAATGACCCCAGTGTTTTGTACATAAACGTCAAGAATAAACACATAATAATTGGCGCGACATACTGAAGTGCAACAACACATAAATAATAAAACACTGCTGCAATCTTAAAAAAAGCTCATTTACTAAATTATTATTACAACGATTAAAGCAGTGTACCTTCTTTTGGTAATCGATGTTTGTAATTCTACCAGCCTCTTTCTTTTGCTCCTCGCTTCGATGAAAGGCCATATCCAGGTAAGCTTGTAAATACCACGGCATCAACACTAGTTTAACACACATAGCAAGGACAATAAGCAGTAACCTTAGAGATTCGAAAGTACTCTCCGTTAATCTAAAAAGGGCGACAAAAGTGATGCTTATGCTCTGTCACATACACCAGTATAATGTTGGACCTCCATTTGAGTGAGTTACGATTGACAACACAGGTTAATTCACCGCATCTATCTGAGTATGCCAGAATGGCCGCAGGAACATTAGTTTCAGTTTTAAATTGATATGGGATAAAAAATGAGAATACGAGGGTTGTGCGATAATGAGTTGACTTGGTGCGTTTTGAGTAGTGACAGTTGTTGGAGCTTTAGATTGTTGTTTGTTCATTTATTGTTAAATTATGTTCCGAATCACTAATAATATAGTTCATTTCAGCTATCTTGGCGTGTGTATGCACTAAGCAACGCCTCATGTTTATGATGTTTTCGTTCAAATCACAATGGTTTTTGTATTGAACGTATGTTGATGCAATAAACGCCATACGTATCAATCAAAATATGTATAAATTTTATTACTTTGGCAGCTAACGCACGTGCAATCTTAATTCCTTGGAAACAGAACGCACAAAAATGTTTTTTGGCATTTCATAAGTTGTAACGTCAAGTTTATTTCATTAACTGTCAAATTAGTAATTTCCAATATTTATTTCTAACAATTTTGGTATTGAAATACTAAACTAAAATGCCTGGGTGTACTATAACAAAACAGTGCAGGCAATTTGTACTAGATCTTATGGAGTATTTTAAGGCAGAAGCAGAAAATAAAGGACCTTTGATTCCATTTTCTTCTGTGAACGAGAGAGTTTCTGCCGCGTTGAAAATAAGTTTAAGAACCATAGGTCGTATCAAAGCAGAATCTACATCTGGTGATCCTCTTACTACCCCCGGAAAATCGCATAACAGGCGAAAGTTTAAGAGTGACGATGTAAGTGAAGAAATAAAATGCGAAATTCGCAACACGTTTTATATGATGAGAGAAGACAAGAAACACATTACAATTCAAACGCTGAATGAATTAGCAAAGCAAAGGGATGTCATAGATGTATCTAATACGAGTATGTGGCGTATTTTAAAGAACCTGGGGTTTTGTTTCAAAACGGAGAATAATCGCCGTTTTCTTTGTGAGCAACCTCACATTGCAAGCAAGCGCATTGCGTTTTTACGAGAATACATACAAAATATGAAAAGTGAACATTCCAGACAATTTGTGTTTCTCGACGAAACATGGATTTTTGCTAAAGGAGGAAGTAAGCGCACATGGCAAGATGAAAGCGTTAAAAGCTGTAAGAAAGGCCATGCTTCAAATGGGAAGCGATTTGTTGTACTTCATTCAGGAACTAGGCATGGTTTTGTACCTAATGCATCGCTGCTGTTCTCTACAAAATCAAAATCGGCGGACTACCATGATTCAATGGATCAGAATTCGTTCAAAAAGTGGGTTTTAGAAAAACTAATACCAAACCTTGAGGAACCGTCGCTAGTGGTAATGGATAATGCATTATACCATAGCTTCTTAGTAGAGCCAGTTCCCCATGCATCCTGGAATAAATCAGAATTAAAAGATTGGCTTGTAACTAAAAATGTGCCATTTTCGGAAACGGCTTTGAAAATTGAACTTCTAAATTTATGTAAAGAGAATAAACAACAGCCAAGGTACGCTATAGACGAAATGCTCCAAGAGCATGGTCATCAAGTCCTAAGACTGCCACCCTACCACTGTCAGTATAATCCAATAGAGTTGGTGTGGGGTATTTGCAAACAATATTATGACCTGCATATTGGAGAAGTTGGTTTTGGAGACAAACAAGTTTTAGATATGTGGCAAAAAGCTTTAGACCAAGTCACTCCAGATGTTTGGAAAAATTGTATAAATCACACGGAAAAAATTGTGGAGGAAGACTGGGAACGTGAAGTGCGCTTTGATGAAGTTGAACCGCTTATAATAAACTTGAATGATTCATCTGAAGATTCTGAAGATGAAGACGATACATTTTTTGAACTTTTTTAAGATCCTAATATGTAGTTATTACGACAATTAATTAGAATTCTTTTTTATAAATTTTTTCTTTCGTAAATGTTTCAAATTAATTTTCTTTTCAACTTTCTTCAGTTCATTATTTCAGTTAGGTAACATGTATTATTGTATTTTATTTATATTATACTTGTTTACGTATTACTGACCACTTATTTAGCATCACTTTAGTTATTGTCTGCATTAAGTTTTGTTCATTTAGCTAAAATTGAACTTCTGTAATTTATCTGCGTCGCTATATTCCAATGAAACTCCCGAAAATATAGTAATTATTATACTGATTGAATCGTTAAACTACTTTGGGAATTACATACATAGCAATTTATTAATCTATGGTGCCTTCTTTCAAATAATCATAAATTCTACTTGTTGAGAATTGCTGGAATGCAATACATATTTGACCCATACTATCATATTGATGTACGAGCCAAAATAACTGAAAACAACTATAATTGTAAATAGTCACTGTAAATAAAGTTCTTGTTTTAAAAATAAAATGAAAAGGTGTAGTACAACAGTACACAATAAGTACATATATATGATTTAAAATAAGACTTTCCTGTTGAATTGAAAATCCGTACTACGTGGAGAGACTGTATGTTTCCAAAAAAGAAGAATTATTAATCGAGTATTCAATTAATCAAATTGACGGATTAACAGTTAGTGAATTTAATTAAATAATAGCTTTTTCTCGTTCTGCACCGAAAACTGTTAAATCTGCAATAATTTCGATACAGAAAGATATTTACGAAAGATCTTACAGAGGCTCTGTTCTTCCTGAAAATACTCTAACAGTCAGATAATTTCTAGCAACTGGACGAATCCACAAAACGACCAACAGAAAGGGTAAGGCGAAGCTAACATTGAGTAAAATTTGCTTTAGTTTACTTTCTCTGAAGTACCTGCAAAATAAATGATTTTTTAAATTTCTAAAACACATATTTAACACAAACTTTAATAAATCCCAATGCATTTTCGCAATTCTTAGTCCAGGAAATGTAAACAGGGCCCCGATAATCCCACACCACAAGGCAAGAAAACATTTTAAAATTATTTTAGATGCAGGCCCCCTAAAATCACTGTGATTTAAATGGCTCCTAAAGGTTTCATTATAAGTTACGTACGAAGAATTAAGGCCTTGTTGCGTTAGTAAAACAGAAGCACTATTATTGAAACTATTATAAGCATTTTCTAATCCTAATTCTAGAATATCTTCGTTGATTATTAAAATTATCATCGAAACGAGTAAATAAGTGAAACCCATCACGATACAAGTAGACCTCTCTCCCACTGATTCTTCGCCTTTGAAATATTGCACCGATAGAGATAACAATAATTTACTGTTAAACATTAAGGTAAATACAATTGGTTTGAATCACAATGTTCAAAAGTAGATCGTTGTGATTAAGTACCTATTCTATTCTATTATATTACATATCGTTTGAATCAAATAAATGCAAAAGAGGATACAGAGAAAATACGAGCACTAAACTGCACCACATCATGCTCAGATTGATCTCATCTTTCAAAGGAACATATGTTTGATAAACCTCTGTTAATAAATAAACTATAAAAGAATAAATAGCGAAATCTACCAGCCACTGATAGTCAATATAATATTTCAGATGTATTACGTCCAAATGGGTTACTTTTGCTGTTTCCAGTCGAACATCCAAGCTTCTCGGAATATGAAACGTTTCCGCTTTTTGCTTGCCATTTTTATCACCTTTCTTTATTTTTGATTTGTCTTTAGGGATATTTGCCAGTTGCTTTAATTCAGAATCGGTTGGATATAAATATCGCTTAAGTCCTGTAGAGCACAACAACCATTTACCAAATGAGAAGTACACTCCTAATTTTTGTATTACGCTGATCATTATCAACGTTATTACCAGTTGTGCTCCAAGCAAAGCCTACAAATGAATTCTTGCTGTATTTAACTACATTTAAGCATATTTATAAAAGTATCTTTTATTTTTACTTACCATTTTTCTGAAAAACTATTTTGGTTTTCTTGGGGTTTCAAGTTATTTTTAGATGCCTTGACATGCTTTAACCTCACTTTGGTTAAATAAGCATGTTTTCACTACTAATTAGTATAAGTTACAATTTATTTAAATAAAAGGAACGTTTATATCTTACTTCCCTCCTCATTTCACAAAAAATGTTGTCTTCTTGACAGCTTTTATAACCTAAAACTTGCTACAACTAGGGATGGCAAACATATATCGATATATTCAAAATATCGATAAATGCAGTCATATATATCGATATATTTATATCGTTTTTAATGTTCTAATCTATCGATATATCAGTTCGATATATCAAAAAGTTTACTTTCCCTTTTCTGTGATATTTTAAAATTTACACAAAATATACACACACCAGACATTACCTTGAGAAAAACACAAACTGAAGCTGCATGGTTATAAAGTGATATTAGTGGCAATATGTTCTACGCTACAACTGCTTTCTGTTGGGCGTTTATTTATATCCCAACTAGGTTTTGCCAAGTAGGCCACTTCCATATTCCTTGCAATATTCCTTGCAATATATCGTACGTATCGATCTATCGTTTCAATATATCATATGATACAATATATCGGTATATGAAAATATTTTGCCATCCCTAGCTATAACCTCACATTTTTGACGTTAAGTAAGTTTATCAAATTTGCAAGGTTTTTAACTAAAAATATATCATATTAAATAAATACACAAACAATCTTATCGTTCTTAGATCAGTGCATAAATTGTTCAGTGATAAAGTGCTAGAATTAGAAAATGTCTCTTAGAGCAATTAAATATGAAGACGGTAATTTGGAAATACTGGACCAGTTGTTACTCCCTAGTCAAACTAAATATGTAGCAGTTAAAGGGGTAGAAGATGGCTGGAAGGTGATTAATACTATGCAAGTAAGTTGAAAGCGTGGTGAACATGGGGATGAATCAATAGCGGGAACTTCGTATCACTCTTAATATGCGTATTTGACTTAAAAACTAAATCTCTTTCTCTGTAGGTCCGAGGAGCACCAGCTATAGCAATTGTAGGATGCCTTAGCTTGGCCTCTGAAGTAAAAAGCGGCACTTTTGAAAACAAAAAACAATTACGGCAAGAAATTGAAGGCAAACTAAACTATTTAGTCTCCTCTCGACCAACTGCCGTAAACATGAAGATTGCTGCGGAAGAACTTACATCTCTAGCAAACAAATTGTGTGAGGATGAATCTCTCAATTTAGAGGATATGAAATCGCGGTAAGGAACTCCAAGTTGTGAATATCTTTGTTGTGTCTTAGAACAGTAGTTATTAGATTCCTTTTAACTGTGGAGGCAATGTTAGAAAAGGACATTATGGATAATAAAGCAATAGGAGATTATGGTGCTAAAGAAATATTATCCCGTTATCCTGGAGATAGTCTTGTA
Source organism: Xestobium rufovillosum (assembly GCA_963966045.1). Taxonomy (NCBI): domain Eukaryota; kingdom Metazoa; phylum Arthropoda; class Insecta; order Coleoptera; family Ptinidae; genus Xestobium; species Xestobium rufovillosum. The sequence goes on from OZ014496.1 coordinate 37,780,757, forward strand.
CGAATTTTAACACACTGTAACACTGGGTCTCTGGCTACTGCTGGGTATGGGACAGCACTGGGCGTAATACGATCCCTTCATTCACTTAAACGATTAGGTAGATTTATGTTTTTTAAATGTTGAATTGGATGTTTAGAAAAATGTGTATTACATTATACCTATGTAAGTATTCTGCCATCATTCAGCTGAGCTTTATTCACATAAATGATGTTGGTGTGACTTTTGTTTGAGACAATTGAAAGCTGAAACAAATGAATCCTGACATTTGCTCAGGCTACTGGATACATTTATGAAGTATTCAGTTACCTATATACATTTTTGTTTTTTAACCAACATATTTTGACTTTTAAACTTCTGACTGCGTTAGTTTATAAGTAAATTATAATTATAATTCTTATAGACCATGTTTTTTGTACGGAAACAAGACCTTACAATCAAGGCGCAAGATTAACAGCTTACGAATTGGTACATGATAAAATACCGGCTACTTTAATTGTTGATAGCATGGTAGCAGTTTTGCTAAAATTAAAACGTATTTCTGCTGTTGTTGTTGGAGCTGATAGGGTATATTTTTACTTGAAACTCATTTTTTCGTAGCTTTTCATGTTGTGATCTTTGATAGGTGGCTGCAAACGGTGACACGGCAAATAAAATTGGAACATATCAAATAGCTGTTTTGGCACGTTACCATAATGTTCCGTTTTTTATTGCCGCGCCTTTTACCTCAATTGATATGAAGATACCTAGTGGGGATCATATTGTAATAGAAGAAAGACCTGATCACGAGATGACGCATGTTGGGGAACACAGAATTGCAGCAAAAGGTAAGCTAGTGCTTTCTTAATTCGACTAATGCTGTTCATGATATTGTTTTAGGTATTTCTTGTTGGAATCCAGCTTTTGATGTAACTCCAGCATCATTGATAGCTGGTATAATAACAGAAAGGGGTGTTTACAGACCAGATGAATTGTCATCAATCTAACAAGTTGTTACCTAATGTTTATTGTTATCGAATAAAAGATTTACATATTGTTCAATATCAGTGTGTGAATTATTAACTTCTTTTTACATTAGGTATCTTTTTATCGGTAACCAAGTTGAAGGTCATAGTCAGAAAATAAAAATATATGGGTTGCCTTTTTTTATTTGCAGATTCAAATTAAAGCTCTAGGGCGCCGTCCTTCCAAAAATTTCTAAAAGAAAATTAAAATCACGAACGGATTTTAATCCTTTTAATTTTTTTCTAATTAGGTATAATAAAATATAACACTTTTATCTGCCTTGTCCCCATGATATTCATAGCGCACACCCCTAATCGATTATTCAGCCTGCAGATCAACCCAGCCCTGACGCTGGAATGAGTGGAGCTATGCGCTAACTGGCACCCCTAGAGTACCTACATAATGCAAAACTCGTGTGATCAACTGCCGCCCGGTTTAACTGAAGGTACAACAATGCTGGTAAATCCTCAGCTCTGCCGGCCTACTTCGTTCAAAGTTCTACAGTGTATCTTTGGGGCAACCCAGTTTCCGTCGCAAATATATGGAGAATGTAGTATAAGCAAAGTACAGTAATAGAAGAATAAATACGTGTTAAGCTATAATCTACAACAGTAAAGGTGGTGCAGTGGATGGAGTATCGGTTTAGTGATTCAGTAGGCCGGGCTTCTATCCTTGAAGCGATTAGTTTTTACTTTTCATTGTGTTGTTCCATTTATTTCGGCAGCAACGAGGTATTTTTAAATAAAATTTTTAAAATCTCTTGAGACGCAAAATATTTTTCATGTTGATTCATCATCATCATAAGGTTCTCAGTCCGAAGACTGGTTGGACGCGTACCTCCATTCTTTTCTATCCTGAGCTAACCTACGCATTTCCCTAAAAGTAGAACATCCTACATCCCTAACTATTTGAGAGCAGTAGTCTAATCTAGGCCTACCCCTACCTCTTTTTATTCCTATCTCTGACTCTAGTATGTCGCGAACTATTCCTTCGTGTCTTAGAAGGTGTCCTACCATCCTATCTCTCCTACTCTTCATTGTTTTCCATACCTTTCGCCTTTCCCCAACTCTTTCTAATACTTCCCTATTGCTAACCTTATCTATCCACGGTATCTTCATCATGCGTCTGTAACACCACAGTTCAAACGCTTCTACTCTTTTTCTATCCGCTTCTCCTATTGTCCAAGTTTCGCACCCGTATAATGCCGTACTCCATACATACGACTTTAAGAGTCTCTTCCTAGTCTCTATATTAACCGTTCTCGAACATAACAGTTGTTTCTTTTTGTTAAACGCAACTCGTCCCTGCGCCATTCTTTGTTTTATATCTTTAGTGCTCCTACCGTCTTGGGTTATTTTACTTCCTAAATAGCAGAAATCCGCGACCTCCTCTATCTTCTCATTTCCTATTTGTATTTCAATTTTAGTTCTATTTTCACTCCATCTACATACCAAAATTTTAGTTTTCTTTTTATTGATTTTCATGCCGTAGCCCTGTGTCAAAACTGCTTCCATTTCATTGAAAGCCGCTCCTAATTCTTCTTTGCTAGATGCTAACACTGCTATATCATCCGCAAATCTGAGCATGTTAATAGTTTGGCCCTGTACATTGATCCCTGAGGCTGTTCTTTCCTTAACAATATTAATCGCATCTTCGATATATAAGTTGAAAACTAGAGGTGACAATGCACATCCCTGTCTCACTCCCTTCCGTATATCTACTTCCCTTCGTTCCTGCTCACATTCTATAACTGCCTTTTGCTCTTTGTAGAGATTATGTATTATTCTTCTGTCCCTGTATTTCATCCCTACCTTTCTCAGCACTTCGAACATCTTCCCCCATTTTACGTTGTCGAAGGCTTTTTCTAAATCTACAAATCCTATATATACGCTCTTTCTCTTTTCTATCGTTTTTTCTATAATTACTCGTAAAGCTAGAATGGCCTCGCGTGTTCCTCTATTTCGTCTAAATCCGAACTGATCTCCTAATATTTCTTCCGCCTTTTTCTCCATCCTTCTTTGCACAATTCTAGTTAAAATTTTTGACGCATGGGAAGTTAAACTGATAGTTCTAAAATTTTCGCATCTATCCGCGCCTTTCCTTTTTGGCAAAGCTACCATGATGTTCAGTTTGTAATCCTCTGGAATCTCGCCTGTCAGGTATATGCGACTAACTAATTTAAATAAACGATCTATTACCTCTTGACCTGCGCACTTTAAGATTTCTGCCTGCAAGCCATCTATGTATACCTGGTGCTTTATTATTCCTTAAACTTTTTAGTGCTAGCTCAAACTCTTCTCTCATTATAGGACTCCCTAGGTTATCCCCTTCTACACTGCTTTCACTTTCTAATATATCTTGCACTTCCTGTCCCGCATATAAGTTTCCTAAATATTCTTTCCACCTATCTGCCTTCTCCCCGCTTTCGATTAGGATATCTCCTGCCTCATTCCTAATGCTTTTGGTACTAGATCCAATTTCTCTAAAATTTCTCCTAATTATTTTATATGCTTCATCAGTCTTTCCTATTTCGAACTTATTTTCCACTTCTTTGCACTTATCATCGATCCATTGCTCTTTCGCTTTCCTACATTTCCGAATAATTTCCCACTTGATCGCCTTATATCTTTGTTTCCCTATTTCATCTAACCTATTTTTATATTTGCGCCTTTCCTCTATTAGACTCACAATATGTTTTGTTATCCAGGGTTTCCTACTTTCCTTCTGTTTATGACCCAAAATATCCCTAGCTGAGGAAACTAAACTATTTTTAATGCAATTCCATTCTTCCTCTATGTCCCTAACAATATTTTCGCCCGCGCCCTTTAGTACTTCGTTTGTCTTTTTCTCGAACTTATCGCGCGTATCATCATCTTTTAGTTTCTCTGGGTCAAGATACCTTCTTCCGCTTCGTTTTTTCAAAATCTTAAATTTAAGATTGGCCTTCATAACGACTATATTGTGATCACTATCTATATCTGCTCCTGGATAACTTCTACAATCCCTAACTTGATTTCTAAATCTTTGCCTAACAAGAATGTAATCTATTTGATATCTCCCTAGGTCTCCTGGCATCTTCCACGTGTAGCGTCTCCTAACATGATGGTGAAATAGAGTGTTCGCGACCGTTAAGTTATGTTTATCGCAGAACTCTATCAGTCTCACTCCCCTATCGTTCCTATTGCCTAATCCAAAGGGACCAACTATTCCGCCCTCTCGCCCTGTGCCTACGACTGCATTGAAATCTCCTATAATTATTAAATTTTCGAGTCCTCTCACAAAATCTAGCACATGTTCAATATCACTATAAACTGCCTCTACGACCTCATCACTGTTGTTAGAAGTGGGCATATATACCTGTATTATTACTGTTTTTACAGGTTTCGAATCTAACCTAACCATAACTACCCTGTCACTTTGCTGTAATAAATTTTCTACACTCTGCCCTACTTTTTTCCGCATAACAATTCCTACTCCCGAATTTCCTCCTACAGATCCTGTGTGTATTACTCTAAAATCTCCGCTCCAGAAGTCTCCGGCTTCTGGCCATCGCACTTCACTAATACCTACTACGTCTAATGCTAACCTATCCATCTCAATTTTCAAATTCTCTAACTTTCCTACTTGTTTCATGCTTCTAACATTCCACGCTCCGACTCGTGAGATGTTACACTTATCATTTCTGATGACTCCCCCCGAAGCAGTCCCCGCCCGGAGATCCGAATGTGGGACTATTTTACCTCCGGAATATTTTACTTCAGAAAGTGCCATCATCATAAATTCGAAGTACGCTGTACCAGGGATATAATAATGTGGTGGTTTCCCGTTGCCTTCCACATCGCAGTAGTGTGTATCACAGTGCCATACCGACCCTCACGATCTCTGCCACTATGATTACTGAAAGAGCTGCTGCTCCCTTTCAGGGACTTGATTTAGTCTGGCTTCTCAAATAAAAACCCCTCCAATATGGTTAAACCTATGGTTCGGCTCTTTAGATCATTGAAGCGCGCAAGCCATCCCACCCGTCCCAGTATTACTAGAAATGCGTCAAGGTACAAGTCCTTTGGGTAGACTGATGAGCAAAAATTCCAGGGAGTGAAAACAAGTTATTTTGCGTAAAATTCGCTATGCATGATTCTCAAATTACTTGGGATTCAACTATGTTAATATGCCAGCCAAGAATTATAGTCATGAGATGATAATTGGGCTTTTCTTTCAGATATTAATTTTTGATTCTTGCATTGTTTTTTTTTTTTTCATTAATGTTATTGCTATTTTTATGAAAGGTTTTTATTTTTTATTTTTTTATTTTGTTTTATTTTATTTTAATTTTTATTTTTTTTTTATTTTATTTTTTTATTTTTTTTTTATTTTTTTATTTTTTTATTTTATTTATTTTTTTTTATTATTTTATAAGTTTTCCCTGCTACTGAAGATGGCCGCTTAGCTGCCGAAATGCGTATTTAGTATTTCAAATTTTATGTGGTTAGGGGTACGATTGATTCTTGAATTGTTTCTGAAATAAAAATAGACCTTTAGACTTTACTTTTTAAATATTAGGCTTTACTTTTAAACATTCATTTTTGATTTTTCGTTGTTTTAGCTAAAGTAAAAATAGAAGTTTAGCTTTTACTTTTAAACATTGATTTCTTTGTTCTTACCTTGTTTTTTTGTGAAGAGCAAGTGAAAGAAACCCGCGGAAAAAGCATTTAAATTTCAGGTTTCTTGGCAGCCCCCCTGCTCCCCCCCCACACCAACTTTTACAAGTCGTGTCAGGAATTTGGGATTAATCATAGATTTGAACTTGCGCAGCACGCAACATTTCAATACTCTGCTGCAAAGGGCGTATCTCGCGCTGAAACGATTTCTATCTTTCTATATTTCTTCTTCTCTTACTCTCTTCTATCCCCTTCGTCCACGACGTTCTGGGTCTTCCTCTTCTTCTTCTATTTTCTGGGGTATAAGATATTCTCTTTGGACATCTTTCACGTCCCATTCTCACAACCTGGCCATGCCAAATGAGCTGTCGTTTTTCTATTCTTTCCACTATGGTATATTGAACATTCGCTCTATCTCTGATGTCCTCATTCCTGACGTAATCCTAGGTACGAGCCCTTGCAGGGAGATAGTTCTCTTATAATATTGTGTCTTTATTAAATCAATTATTTCACTCGTTCTTAACCGTTCCTTACACTGCCGTGAAGCATAAACTATTCTAAATTTTCTTTGGTCAGCAGTAGCCTTTTATACAGATTCTCTTTGCCCATTTTTGGTTTGCGTTGCGTGGGTTGTACGTGTTTGTTTTCTTCTTCTTCATTTTCCTCTTCTTACTGCTCTTCCTCTCTCTGCAGACTCTTCTTTTCTTACTTACTTCCTTGAATTCTGTTCCACGGTTTACTATTTATAGTTAATTTCTAGAGTTATTATTTTTTTGGTTTCTAGTTTAAGTCTATTTGGCAAGCATGGAAGGTTAGGCTCTGCAGATCTGACATATAATGGAAATGCCTGAATGCTTACCATTTGACACCAGTGGCACTTTTGTAGTTATTACTGTTTTCGTAATAATGATGTCAATAAATTTAATTGTATTATATTTTACCGTGATAAACCAAAAATCGCACTAAACTCGCGTTACCCAAAAAAACAAATCTAAAAAGTGTAAAATGCCGAGTGTCTTTTGCTTAGTAAATTATTGATCAACACCATTTTTAAAATTTGCTGATCTTCCCCATTATTGATTATTTTTTGAGCAAGAAAAACAAAATATTTCTGCTTCTTTTCTATCAGCATCAAAAAGAATTCTACTATAAAATCTTGGGAATCCTTTGACAAAAGGGGATGCCAACTGCGCCTTGAATTGTGTCTTTATGCGTAATTAATTGTTTTCACTTGTATACCCTGATTTTCGTTGGAGATCGTTACGAAAAACTTCGGCGGTTTTTAGGCGGTGCTTACGGAAAATTCACTTTCTCTCAGCGAATTATTTCAGGGCAAACTTTCTTCTGCTGAAGTTTCATTCCAAACTTCTATATAAACGACTCACGTTCAGTATCATAAAGCTGGTTTCGAAGAAATCGTCATCATGAAAGATGAAATTGATAGAAGGTTTCCTTTCCTAGATGCCTTGGTCAGTAGCAGTATACAACCCTCGTGACATTAAAAGAACCATACCCAAAAGCCTAATCCCACAGCCATCTTATATCTCCCTTACATTTACAATGTTCCTGATCGTACAGGCAAACTTCTTCGTCAACATAATATCAAGACTGTCTTCACTCATGAGATAATCTCAGATCTTCTAACGTCCGCTGAAAATCTTTTTGCCTTCGCACACGGGCGATGTGTATCGCATTCTTTGTTTTTGTGAACTTGTGAATTGGTGAGGCTATACGGTGTACCGGTACTCGTGTGTTGAACATGAACGATGTATCAGGTTGCTCAATTCAGCTGGTGCAGTCTTGGCGAAGAACAGGTTATCATCGGTTATCAAATCAATCTTTAGAGACTAAGGGAAGCTTAGGAAATCAATAGAAATCGTCAGGCAACCCCTCTGTGTCAATCGCGACAATCTACCTTCAAAACGCACATGGAAACATCATCAATGGCCTGAAACCGTCATACTCCAAGGTAACCACTCATCCGAACCAGTCCTGGTTGATTGATTATTCTTCGGGTATAAATAAGCACTTGGGTACTAGTTTTATCAGTTCTGTGCCATCTCAGCAGCCCTGAAGATGTCCCTTATGAGTGGAAAAAATATTTTTAAAATGTGGCAATGCACATTAAAATGTTTTCTGACCATGTGTAAACACCATGCAAATTTGAACATCTAGAAACTTCCTTCTACACCAATTCCCGTAAACTGCTTTCATGTCTCCTTTGACTGACACGGTATTACAGTGTCATCCATGTATGAAAAGAAACTGTGTTTACTATTACACAGTTGTGGATTGTAAAAATTACTCTACAAAAGGCATTTCATCGGCAGATTTCAATTGGCATGTCAATCACGGATGTATTTATTTTTTTCGAAAAGTTTTTGAACTTGACTACCCACGGCGCACGTGGTATTGCAACAGAAACTTTCCAAAAATAAAAAAATCGCATCTTCGTCCTGCATGTCTGCTTCTGTTTACCATTGTAATAAACATAACCAGCTTCCACCGCAACTTTAATGCATCGGATAGTCCATAACACACAAGCTTTTACTTCCGCTCGGCAAAAGAAAATTAATTTTAGATTAGTCTGACGCGCGCCAGTCTTGTACGGGATACCCACGAGAGTAGATCGACAGTTGGAAACAAAAGCCACCGGTTTTACTCCCTGTCGTGTGCGATTGTTTGTGTTAACCTCTGCGTGCAGACATGGCGGAAACCGTGGAGGAAACTTACGAAACGGGTTTTACCCGGAAAGTCATCAGGAAGAGCATCAAAATTGAAGAAGTAAGTCATAGTGTGCTTTGGGTTATAAATCCCAGTTGTTTTTCTCATACGTGCGTCTTTGTCAAGCAACCCTTGACTTTGATTATATTTTGCTTGGAACCCAATGAAGGGTTGTTTGGTGAGATAATTATTGACGTCGTGTGCATTTGCACGTAATTATTTTTGAATACCAGTGTAAAATAACAACAAAATAAGACAGAGATTCTACAGTCGTCATTCATTTTAGTGACGGATCTTTCAAAAATAGCTCGGCGTAACATGCTATTTGTACACGTTTCTAATGACACATATGAAGCTCTTTTAGAAATATTGTACTCGTCAAAACGCTTAACGCTATTATATCGTCTACGTTAGCACGAATTTCCGAAATCGAATATATTGTATTTTTAAATTGGCGCGTCGCTGTCGCAAAAGGCGCCAAAATTAAGTTACCTACCACTCAACAGCTATTTAACAGACGTCCGTTCAAATTTTATATTACCAAAATGGTTTCCTCTTAAAAAGTTGGCTTTGTTTTATGGAAAACACGTGATTTAAAGGAACACGCCATTTTCTTTTTTATTATAAGGCAGTAATAGTGGAGAAATATGTTAAAAATATTTGGCAACTAGCTGTATTAGATTTATTTCAGTCAATAAATACAGCGAAAATAAACTTTGGCAGTAGAGCGTAAACTGAAAGACCTGTTATTTAAAAAAACAAAATTCAAAATTTTCAAGATCATATTTTTATTATTTCATGTGGGTATTCCAGGTGTTTGAAGATTCAAATTTCAACAAAATTTGTAGTTAGTATGAACTATTGCTACTTTTGTTCAACTGTTTTTTTAAATAATAGTTGCCAACTGAAAATAATTTCATAACAGAAAGTTCATGATCTAATTTTCTCCTCCTCGCTCTTTTGGAAACCACTAGAAATTTAAGTTTGGCATAATTCACTACTACAATCATGTTATTTATGATTTTGCTGCAACTCTTTCGTTTCTTACATGCGTCACTCGTTACAGAGTTCACTTATACAGAGTGTCCAGTAAAAAATGGGTCATACTTCAAATCTAGCTTCCTTGGGTCAAAAGAAACTGATCTGAACCAATTTATCTCAGTACATTTCTGCTTCCTTAAAAAGTTATGGACCTTCGAAGATCAATTTTTTATTTAATTCTTTCCATAAAACTATAGTAATTGTTTTAAAATTTGTACCAGCGAACAAAATGCGACAAGAACAACAGAAGTCGGTGGGTGAAAGTTGGCGCCCTCTATGTTTTACTCAAAAGTGCACAAGAAATAATGAAAAAATTGAATAAAAAATTGTTCTTCTAAGCAGAATTGTACTAAGATAAATTGGTTCAGATCGGTTTCTGTTGACCCAAAGAAGCTTGGCCCATTCTTTACTGGACACCCTGTATAGTATTATTTTCAAAATCGGAATTTTGAAAAATTCTAGAGCGTTGGTACTTTTAGTTTTATTTCGGAAACTGTTGCAGTATGATTTAAACATTTTATATAGACTCGGTTAATAGGCGTTGATCATAAACACATATCCGAAGTCTTTACAAAAATTAACTACCAATAAAATAGACTATGAATAGATTTGAATTTATACGCAAATTTTGTGTTTTGGTGTGGTGCGAAGAATCAAATCGAACAAAAGTTAAACTGATGATGCTAAATTAAAACAGAGGTTAGATACGGGGCGATTTGCAATTGGTTCCGTCCTTTGAAAATGTTTGCCTTTCCGACAAAACTCGTAACAAATTTTGACAGCTCTTGTGGGTGAATACACGAGCATCTCGTGCAGTAAAATATTTCAAACCCATGACGTCCGACCCTACCCACAATGCATAATATTTGGATAACCACAAAAATATTTATGTATTATATGAACAAGACCTGTTTCGACCGGACGGTCTCCACTTTATGGCGAAGACCTGACAGATTTTTTATTTAAAGGAATAAAATTGAAGCTACAGTTAACCAAAGTTAAACTTTGTTAAAGGCCTTCCTAAGAAAACACTTCAAAAGTTCAGTCTCCTGAGGATTGCAATGGAAATTCGGTCTGCTGTACGATTTTCAAGGTGACCTGCATGAGATCATCCTGTATCAAAGGCGCAATGGAGCTTGCTCCAGCTTTCTGGATCGCTTTAAAGTGGAACAGAAAACTACACCAGTTTCTACGACTGACCTGGATCCACCCTGCAGCAACAACCTCGCACTTTCCGATTTTCATGATTTGAGCGCCCGAAAGCGGCTTTTGGATCGGGGAAGCAAAGTCCGAATTTTTAACTTAAAATTACCCGTCTTCATCGTTGAAAATTATTTAATACTCTACATAGTTTCAGGCAACAATAATTTAAAATTATACTGAAGACCGGAAATGGGAATAGGTAACTACACATTAAAAACTTTTTTGTACGCATCTTCTTGGAATAATGAGATTTTCTCTAGCGATATTCGCAATGCTAATGGCCTTGGCCAGTTACATAAAACAAAAAAAAATGAAAGTGCCAAAATTATTCCCGTGCATTGAATAATATGTAATTAAGAGATGTAGTAAGGAAAAAAAGATAACAGTAATTTGATACCTGTGCAACACTTGGTTGCATCTCGACCATAAATATTATTTCTAATTAATGCAACAGAAAATTCGTTATGTACGTGAACCGTTGTTTATTTTAATGTGTTATCTTTGAAGAGGCAACAGCTGGCATTGTGTGACGTCAAAGCGACGCTAGGCGTCTGTAGCACGGCTCTAGGAACTATTTCTGTTTGCCACCGTGAGAGCTTGAAATCTATAATCGCAGTTCCTGCAGCTCAAAGTCGTTGGTATACACATATCCGGTTTGGGACGAACTACCATAACCTTCAGTGAAACGATATTTTAATAAAATTGCTATTTTATTTTCATACATGAATATACAATATTTTACAAAAGGTTAATAAAACAGCTCGCAACTCGCTTGCATCTATAACTGCATTTTCAGGAAGTCATAATTTGGAAGTGGATGTAGCAGGACGAAAGTTTCATTATTTGATTTTATAGACATTATACCTATACACATTAAATTTCTTACTTTGTAAAGTAACCAGAAGAAAGAAGAATTTTAGTAGGATCGAAAATTTCGTCAAGACCATTCATCAAGGCGGAAAAGAAAAATATAGTAAAGATTTTTTGGAGCAAAAATTTGCAGGGGTAGTCGGAGAATTCCTCTGGCGTTGTAAAGGACAGTTCCAATTTTTTCACCCGCAGTACGACACCCTTTTTAAAGGCGACAGCAAACTATCGGGTCAAAAACACAGGATTTTACTCGCCGACGAGTTCCATCTGTATCGGGTTTCGTCGATCCGTGTCGAGCGACGACCGAGATACGACACCCTTAAATTAAAGGTAATTCCTTACATCGATTCGACGGGACATAGAAGGAAAACACATTGATAACGGATTTCGTTAACCCAACTCTTTGGACCGAAGATATCCGAAAATCACCCCACTTTTACCACAGTTGCCAAGTAAAAAATGTTTCTCCCAAACACTACAAAAATTTAGACTCCAAACACGAAAATCGGGGATCTAACTCGTGTATGTATGTAGATACTAAATAATAAATGGGCAAATAAAATGAAAATTATTCTGAGTAGCACTTATACAAATTCAAATATTATTATTATTATTTTCCTAAAAGATTATACTTAACTCAAAAAATGCATTTGCATTCATGGTGGTAGGTTGCGTGTATCCTATAAATTCTATTAATTTTAGATCTGATAATAGTGGATGAGACGTTTTTTACCCCATTTCATCATTCTTTAACTTTTCTTGAAGTTTATATTCTACGAGTTTTTTGTAAACAGCTGTTTATTATTATTATTATTACTATGAAATAGCTATAAGTTCTTACTTTATCACGAAAAGTTATTGATCACAGGAGTAGTGACGCAGTTTTCATTCCAAACAAACCCCTTATATCCATCAAGTAATCCATAACTGGTTCACTCTCGTTTCGTTATCTTTGTACGTGACTGGCTAGCGCTGCAGTGAAAGGGTTTACTTAGAATTTAATGCGGTTAATCACGTCCGAAAACGCCCCGGTACACTTAAAAACGCGACAAGATTCGCACGCACATACCGATACCAAAACTCTAAACGAAAAGCATGTAAGACATATACTAGTATAGGTACTAGCCCGATTCCATCGCTCTCTTCGCATCTGAAAACCACAACTTCAAAAGCTGTCCTCCCGGCTTCTTGCTTCCCAATTTATACTCTTTTTAGAAGATTCGGGAGCTGGAAACTACCAGAGATGGATTGTTCCATAGATAGATTTTTCTAGTCTCATAAACAAGGTCAAAGCCATAAAAACAGCTGGAGGTCGCAGTGCTGGTACTTTCTTCTTATATGTTCCGCGAGATGTATCGTTCAATTCCTCAAATTAATTTTTAATTTCTCAGATGAACTACTCTTGGTGAACAACTCTCATAAAAAAGTCGTGAGTTAAGGGCCGGCTCCTAAAAAACAGAACGATGTCCCAGCTATCGGGACTGTTGAGAAAACGGCTTAGTCACTTGGCATCGGTGGAAGCATTGTATCGTGGGTTTGAAGCAAGTACCCGCTGCAATAGTAATAATAACACAACCAATAGAATTTTAATAGAAATTGAAAAGTTTAACCTTTATGCTGCCACAGTGCCGCTCCATGGTTTGTCGTTTTATTTCCAGGGGCAAACTGTTGTATCCCTGTTTCATTGCAAATACCAGACGACAGTGACTGTTGTCTGATGATTACAGATTTAAAAAACCAAATCGTATTACAAAACTGCGTTATTTTCAAGGAACTGCTTCACAACATGTTTTTTATTTATTTTATAGAGATTCATTTTCCACCTAAAGCTGTATAGTTATTGCCAAGTACTTCCAGTGTTTTTCCAAATTAAAGGAAGTTAAAGGTTTTTTTTAACTTTTAACATTCAAAATTTGTGAATTCTCTCTCACTTCCCCAAAAATTATGAACACTTAATCGTCTGACATCATGTTCTATTTTTCTCGAAGTACCGATAAATATTTACAGCAATGCTGCAAGTTTTAAGAATCAAGTATGCGCTTTGCTCGTAGAAAAATAGGTATGGAGTAAATACATCAAAAAATACTTCATTCAGATTCATTCCAAGTGTCTAATGGCACTAAGCACTTGTTTACGTATCTAACTATGCACTTGAACGGGTAATCACAAAGTATCCTACTTTTAAAAGGCCGGAATACATCGTATAAAATCGAATAACGCGCACGAAATTGTATATATGAGGGTGTATTGATATATTCCTAGCCTTCTATAGAAAGAAGCTAAATTTCCGAATCAAAATACTTTTTTATTGCCCTGGGTCATCCTGAGGAATCGTGAGGCAATATCTTTTCCAGCAGATTTAACAACAGAGTTCTTAGGCCTTGGAGAATCAAAATCTGATAAGGTCATACTTCACAGTTCCGTGTTATACACTTTTTTATCAAGTATTATTGGGGGGCTCATCTTAAAATAAATTATTTATTAATTCTGATGAATAACCCATTTTGATGTTTACCCGTAATTCTTTTTGTTTATAAAATAATGTACTCGCAATAAAATACAAACTCAGAACAGCCTTAAATTACTTCTCCGTACTAAAGTTACAGCTTCCTTGCTTACTTAGCAAGTTATTTTCCCTCCAGCTTTATTTTTTATGGCTGGGAAGTAATGAACTCGCTAAAATTAGCAGTTAGTAAACACAATAACGAAAGTTATAGTTGTTTAGCTATGGCAAATTTAGCTGCAACCACAACATTTCTTCAATACTGCTTTTCCAAATCACACCATCATAAAACATTTATTTATACTTAATTTTTCTCGAAAACTATTCAACTAACATATTATGTACACATAATTTATGCTGACAATTGATCTCTGGCTTACCAACATTCATTAATTATTTGTTAACTTGAAGAGCTTGTTCTTGGCCGAAACAGTCTGAAGATGATTCTAATAGAACTACACCACAGAAGGCCCTCGAGGGTGAAATCCACACTGGGGATCCAGTAAAGGATGATGTTGTAACAGCTGCATTTGTCTCGGGGCAAAGATCATGTCAATTATTGGCTTAATGTTCAAGAATCAAGTTCCAAGACATTGAAGTGAGTTTTGTGATATTGAATCCTCTATTCACCAATTCCGATTGTCAAGCAACTGCAAGCACCCAACAGATCTTCACATGAAAAGTGTCTCTCCTGTGACAAAGTACTGCCATGATGGGTGTCAGTTTGCCCGCTACTGTTGCCAATATAGAACAGCCATCTTCATTTAATCTTATGGTCTTTAGCCCGAATGTTGGCTTCGATAGTCAGTGACACTTAATCGTGACTGAAGGGCTTGGGTTGCTCGGAAAAGAGCACAAGGGTACCAGACGAGTTATTTCAAGTGAAGCAAAATAATATCAAACCTTGGTTACCAATGGAAATTTTGGATCTTAGGAAATATTTCTTAGTTATGATGCCAAGAGTTTTCGTAAATACAATTCAACATTTACGTGTTATTTATACATATATCGGAATATAATTGAAAATACTGCGGTCAACTTAACTTTGCAACACATTATTTCACGGCGACATTATCTCCCGGTGAAGAATGGTCGACATATTAACACTTGCCTACAATTCCACAAACAAAACCCAAAAACTTGAACGTGCGATATTACGATTTCAAATTAATTTTACAGCGGCTGGCTCCCGTCCAACAAACCGTGCTTATTTCCAACAGAAATGGATCGATGTTTGTTTCGAATTATAAACCCCAACCATTAACAAATAGCCTCGTGATGCGCGATATTAATTATCTAGAACGTGCCTTTCAAATTATCTTTCAAAAGCCCTGAGAAATTCGCACTTAGAAGAAGCTAAGTTCTTTGCCAAATGCTATAACAAACGCTCAGTGCCAGCTTTGTTTCGAGATGTTTTTGGAAAATATATGGCGGCCGTGGTAAAACGTGTAAAATATGTGTACACTGCCTTCCCTGAAGGTTAAACAAGATTCAGAAAACGAAATCTGAAGTTTAAAAGCTATGGAATTTACTCTCACTGATTTAGAATACTGCTATTGTCTCTTGGATAAAGAATTTACAGTACCAGTTTAAATAGAACCAGAAATAGCCGAAATGGGGCAGGTTAAAGGAACGTGTACGAAACTGACATACTTACTTGAAACCAGAAGAAGCTAGATCGTTATTGTCAAAAGGAATTATGTCAATCAAACAAAGAAAATGCGCGTATGTCTTTGTTACAAACTGAAAATCGGAGCCAGGAGTAAAATGAGTACCAGCCCGTTGTAATTTAACAAAACATTTATTCATTATTATGACGCCAAACGCGATATTTTTGGACCACGTTTATAGATTACAGCACATCGTCTAGTAGACATGCGTTGTTAGCAGCGTCCAGATTTTTAATGAAATCTCGAAACGTAAACTCTTTAATACATTCCTTCAAAAATAAGTCAGAAATTTTTCCACCATATTCATCGCCATGATATACAGCGTAATTCAACGTTCTGGAAAAGTCAAATGGTGCCTTTATTTTTGAAATGAGATGAAAAAGTTTCATACGTTCTCTCTTTGCTAAAAATATTTCCAAAGTTGGCTCATAAAACGTATGTTTTATTTAACAACTAAATCCACGGTAACCGTTGGACGACCATTATTTATTAACACCTATAAGGTTATCGTTTTTGCTTTTCACTCGGTCTTCTTAATCTGGCTTTTAAAGATTTCATAAAAATGTTCGTTGTTTCTACAGGTGAAACGAAATGTGTAGTTTATGGAAACTGGTGGGTCTACGGTCCTCCACATTAGTTTGTTTTATCTCTGTTCTTTTCCACTAAAGGAATTCCTTCGTTGGACAAGCACTGGTCGAATTAATTTTTAATTGGTTGCCAAGCTTGAACCTCAGATGGAGTATTTTGCTGCAGTACGATTACGCTTTATATCAAGTTTCCTAGTGACCGTGCAGAAATTCAGATGTGGTGCCAAAAGTCCATGTCACTTTCATTTTCTATGTACCTAGGTCTAGGTGCGAATAGTGCTAAAAATAGCGTTCAATGAACTTAATCCGTCATTGAATTCCAATTTAATTCAGAGAAATAAACTGGGCAATAGAATTTACCGGCAGTACCTATAATAGGTACCTAATCATTGTAACATCTGTGCCTACTTAGCTCTAGCTTTCTAACAATTCATAAATTTATGTCAACAATGCAATCTAATACGTGTGTTACTTACAGGTACCTACAAGCGTTTTTCATTATTTTAATTTACTGTTGAGTACTTGGAATCAAATAAGACTTACTGAGCAATCATCCTAAATTATTTAAGCTCTACTTCTTAAACGCAACTAATTATTAAACCAACTCGTTCCTTTCCAGTTTTGTGTTTTTTACACTAACAAAAAATGTGCTACTATCATATTTTATTTCATTTTAAATTCGGGAAGTGGCACACCAACTGGGTTTAGAAACTGACCAATTTTCTCACCTCGTGGTCTTTTGTTCGTTTCACAATAGCTACATTAACATTTACCACTATTTAGTCAACAATGAAAAGAAAATTGTAACTGACAATGGTCCGTGTGGTGTACGTGCACTTGAATTATAAACGCCATTGAAAAATTACAATCGATTGTTTAGAATTTCGTAAAAAGATACTACAGGAACTTTGTTGACGACATTGGTGGTGAAGAAAATAAACATATG
This sequence comes from Xestobium rufovillosum, assembly GCA_963966045.1. NCBI lineage: Eukaryota > Metazoa > Arthropoda > Insecta > Coleoptera > Ptinidae > Xestobium > Xestobium rufovillosum. Next base: position 37,797,961 of record OZ014496.1, read on the forward strand.
GTAAACATGGAGTGTACAAGGTACTATTTATAAAACACTACAGTTACACTGGTAGTAGTCTGCACAAATAAGTCTACGGACATTGAACAACTATATAAATTAATGAATTTGAGTTTATCTTCGTTTAATTTGTTTTTCTAGCGTTTCGTCACAGCCAGCGGTGGCTATTTCAAATTCGCAGCTCATTCTTGACACCTTTATAGGATGGTAATAATCCAGATTTAGGTTAAAATTGGAATTTATGCTCATTTTGGAAAAACTGATTTAGATGTTGATGGAAATGACCTTTGTATAACATGAATGTAATATGTTACTTAGATGTAGTTTATATTATCTTCTGTTACTATTTGGTAGTAATTCATGTTGAATTAATAAAATACTTCGCGTACTACCAATGGAAAAGGTTTATTATAATATTGGCCGGAATTCATTGAGGGAACAATTATTTTTGATTTCCGTGAAACTGCGCTATTTTTATCATGAAAATATTCGTCTCAAGTGCCAAGCTGCCAAAGTCTCTAACGACTATTCCAAGAAAACGAATTGTGAAAGGAACATCCTGTATCTGATGTTATCTTTTCTTAAAAGTATGAAATTGAGAAAGATCCAGCAGAGAATTAAACGTTCTATTTCCTTCTTCCTGCTAGCAAATTGAAGTTATTTATACGTTGATCAAAAAGGCCTATTACATTCGGCCTTAGACAAAACAGTCTATTACATAACATAGAAATAGACTTTATGTATCCCAAAATAGACCAGAGCGCACACAGGACATGTAAGTACAGAACAGCCAGTTCAGTAACTTGCACATAATTCAATTTATTTTTATCCAACTTAAGAAAATAAACCAAAAGGCATACAATAAATCCACAATGTATCCCGGGCGTCGCTGTCGATAAAACAGAAATGTTTACTATTTACTTTTTTCACCCTGAAATTGCATCGTGGTTCGTGGATATTATTTCCTGTATTAAACTCAAATAAAATGGTAATAATATAAATAACGAAACATTAAATTGCGAGTAAGAATGACATGGTGTACCTCAGGGTACTATTTTTGGCCGCTCTAATATGCATGTAGGTAGCTAAAAGTACGTAAGCTGTTCTATTCCACTAACCTTTCTGTTACAAAAACCAGATGTCGCTCAAAAGCTTAAAGTGGATCACCTCCCACGATTTTATTAATAAAACAAGTTAAATTAAATTTGAAGGAGGGAAAAAACTTGTGCATATTCTGTTGGACCAAAAATAAGTTTCCTTGTTATACAGTATGTTTAGTCTGTATATATCTAAGAGCGAGTGTACGAAAAATGTGGGTACTGAACTGGCCAAATTTAAGAATAAAATAAATTGCAACATCCATTTTTGTTCGGCGTACTTAAACTCTAGGTTAAGTAGCGCACCAAATACGAAATTTCTCAGCGAAATACGTCCGAATTGGCAATTGAGTGGCATGCTAAAATGCAGTTTTGACAAATGATCCGCGCGAGTTCTGATTTCACGCTTTTAGATAGACGAATGTGTGATTGCGTCCATCCATTACGACCTCACTCAATTTGCTGATTGTTAGCAGGGCGAAAATAGACGTGAAATAAACAACCTGTGTGCTAAAAAAATTTTTTTCGCAAAATATTAATTTTAGAAATGAAGAAATTATATGCTATTATAACGAAACTACGAGGAAGTTCCGACGAATTATTGCTTTTAGATTAAGAAGTATTAAGCATGTATCTAGCAAATGGCGAAGGCGAGTAATTGGAAATTGAACACTATAGAAGCACCAAATTTCTATTATAAACAATTCGATCGTAAAGTACCATATGGTGGTATTAGAAAATGTATATTGCACACTTAATAAATAAGTAGCTGCTACTTCACAATTTTTAAAGAACGCCGCAAACGGAATGTTCAACGCGTGAGGCCATTCTAGCTTCAAGAGGAATTATAGAAAAAATAATGCAACAAGAAAAGAGCGCGTTAGAGAATTTGTAATTTAGAAGAAGTGTTCGGCAATATCAAAGTGCTCAGAAAACTAGGGATGAAATATAAGAACAGAAGAACAATATATAATCTCTGCAAAGAGCAAGCGGCTGTTATAGGATTTAATAATAACGGGAATAGACGGTGAGGTCTATAATTGACACACTACAGAAAATAAATGGGAATGTTCGCCAGAACAGAGTAAAAGAAAACTCTTGTATCGGTACTCAAGCTTTCCCAATAGTTTATTGTCCTAGTAATTGTCCTAGTAATCTTCCTGACCCTGCAATTTCTGTTTCACGTTAAGAAACTTAACTAAATTTTCGAGGAACGGAATTGAACGAGCTTGTTCCATTTCGATGGTAACTATGTATGTTCTCATGTTGGAAGTTGAAGGTTTGCAGTATAGCATCTTCATGATTTTCTGGGAGGACTATGAAAATGTCGTCTACGTACTTCTTAATGATAGGTATATCAAATTGGACTTGGGAGAGAGCCCTGTCCAAGATGTTGTCCATAACAAACAGCTATAATAGGAGAAATTCTTGCTCCCATGGGAGAGCCGGAAGTCTGCTTAAAGAAGACAACGTCCCACGTTCCACGTAGGTCAAACACACCAGTACTTACCTTACTGCCGGCATGTCTTCACATAAAAGAGCCTGTAGACGGAAGACTTAACTTAACGGTCGCGAACACTCTATTTCACCATCATGTTAGGAGATGCTATACGTGGAAGATGCCAGGAGACTTAGGGAGATATCAAATAGATTACATTCTCGTTAGGCAAAGATTTAGAAATCAAGTTAGGGATTGTAGAAGTTATCCAGGAGCAGATATAGATAGTGATCACAACATAGTCGTTATGAAAGCCAATCTTAAATTTAAGATTTTGAAAAAAAGAAGCGGAAGAAGGTATCTTGACCCAGAGAAACTAAAAGATGATGATATGCGCAATAAGTTCGAGAAAAAGACAAACGAAGCACTAAAGGGCACGGGTGGAAATATTGTTAGGGACATAGAGGCAGAATGGAATTGCATTAAAAATAGTTTAGTTTCCTCAGCTAGGGATATTTTGGGTCATAAACAGAATGAAAGTAGGAAACCCTGGATAACAAAACATATTGTGAGTCTAATAGAGGAAAGGCGAAAATATAAAAATAGGTTAGATGAAATAGGGAAACAAAGATATAAGGCGATCAAGTGGGAAATTATTCGGAAATGTAGGAAAGCGAAAGAGCAATGGATCGATAATAAATGCAAAGAAGTGGAAGATAAGTTCGAAGTAGGAAAGACTGATGAAGCATATAAAATAATCAGGAGAAATTTTAGAGAAATTGGATCTAGTACCAAAAACATTAGAAATGAGGCAGGAGATATCCTAATCGGAAGTGGGGAGAAGGCAGATAGGTGGAAAGAATATTTAGGAAACTTATATGCGGGACAGGAAGTGCAAGATATATTAGAAAGCGAAAGCAGTGTAGAGGGGGATAACCTAGGGAGTCCTATAATGAGAGAAGAGTTTGAGATAGCACTAAAAAGTTTAAGGAATAATAAAGCACCAGGTATAGATGGCTTGCAGGCAGAAATCTTAAAGTGCGCAGGTCAAGAGGTAATAGATCGTTTATTTAAACTAGTTAGTCGCATATACCTGACAGGCGAGATTCCAGAAGATTACAAACGGAACATCATAGTAGCTTTGCCAAAAAGAAAAGGCGCGGATAGATGCGAAAATTTTAGAACTATCAGTTTAACTTCCCATGCGTCAAAAATTTTAACTAGAATTGTGCAAAGAAGGATGGAGAAAAAGGCGGAAGAAATATTAGGAGAAGATCAGTTCGGATTTAGACGAAATAGAGGAACGCGCGAGGCCATTCTAGCTTTACGAGTAATTATAGAAAAAACGATAGAAAAGAGAAAGAGCGTCTATATAGGATTTGTAGATTTAGAAAAAGCCTTCGACAACGTAAAATGGGGGAAGATGTTCGAAGTGCTGAGAAAGGTAGGGATGAAATACAGGGACAGAAGAATAATACATAATCTCTACAAAGAGCAAAAGGCAGTTATAGAATGTGAGCAGGAACAAAGGGAAGTAGATATCCGGAAGGGAGTGAGACAGGGATGTGCATTGTCACCTCTAGTTTTCAACTTATATATCGAAGATGCGATTAATATTGTTAAGGAAAGAACAGCCTCAGGGATCAATGTACAGGGCCAAACTATTAACATGCTCAGATTTGCGGATGATATAGCAGTGTTAGCATCTAGCAAAGAAGAATTAGGAGCGGCTTTGAATGAAATGGAAGCAGTTTTGACACAGGGCTTCGGCATGAAAATCAATAAAAAGAAAACTAAAATTTTGGTATGTAGGGGATGTGAAAATAGAACTAAAATGGAAATACAAATTGGAAATGAGAAGATAGAGGAGGTCACGGATTTCTGCTACTTAGGAAGTAAAATAACTCAAGACGGTAGGAGCACTAAAGATATAAAACAAAGAATGGCGCAGGGCCGAGTTGCGTTTAACAAAAAGAAACAACTGTTATGCTCGAGAACGGTTAATATAGAGACTAGGAAGAGACTCTTAACGTCGTATGTATGGAGTACGGCATTATACGGGTGCGAAACTCGGACAATAGGAGAAGCGGATAGAAAAAGAGTAGAAGCGTTTGAAATGTGGTGCTACAGACGCATGATGAAGATACCGTGGATAGATAAGGTTAGCAATAGGGAAGTATTAGAAAGAGTTGGGGAAAAGCGAAAGGTATGGAAAACAATAAAGAGTAGGAGAGATAGGATGGTAGGACACCTTCTAAGACACGAAGGAATAGTTCGTGACATACTAGAGTCAGAGAAAGGAATAAAAAGAGGTAGGGGTAGGCCTAGATTAGACTACTGCTCTCAAATAGTTAGGGATGTAGGATGTTCTACTTTTAGGGAAATGCGTAGGTTAGCTCAGGATAGAAAAGAATGGAGGTACGCGTCCAACCAGTCTTCGGACTGAGAACCTTATGATGATGATGAGACGGAAGACAGGAAATTGTGCTCTTGTCCAGCATTATACCCTTGCAAATCACCCCTTAGTGAAGTTTCTATACTCATTGGGGAAGATAACCTAAAGAAACGCCTCTTCCAAGAGATGCTTTACACACATAATAATAACACTGTCAAAGTCCGTACTGACACATATAAATTAAGCAGTACATATTTACACCTACCTTTTGAGACTGTTCAACAAGACGACAAACAATCACAATAGTATCAGTGATGTATCTTATTGATAGGTTCCCTTTCCTGCCCCTTCATGTTTCTTATACTAATAGACTTCCCTTCACTAGCCTTTCAGGCTTTCTTTATTTACTAATTTGCATACTGCCCTTCAGGCGGTCTTTCACTCATGGGCCTCTGAACCTCTTCACATCTCAGTCCATTCTGAACTGTGTTCCTGCTCATCGGCTAACATTTTGATGCCGTTCATCTATTTCTCTCTCTTCTTTCTTCGTTAGGCAGAACAACTCTAGTTGCATACAACCTGTATATAAAGTTGAAGTTGGCTGCTTTTGGGTTTGAGTTGATTTAGTGATTCCATTTGGTTGTCGATGCTGAATTATCTGTCAAACAGAATAGCCTCAGGAATTAATAGGGCCAAACTATTAATATGCTCAGGTTCGTGTTATCATCCAACAAAGAATAATTAGGAATGGCTCTGAATGAAATGGACGCAAATCTGACAGAGGACTACTACATAAAGATCGGTAAAAAGAAACCCAAAATTTTGGTATGTAGGTGGAATGAAAATATAACTAAAACAAAAATACAAATCGAAAGCGATTAGATAGAGGAAGTCGCAGATTTCTGTTATTTAGGAAACCAAATAATTCGCGGTGGTGGGAGTACTAGAGGTATAAAACAAGGAAAAGCACAGTGCCGAAGAAACAACAGTTATGCTGAGGAACAGTAAATACAGAAACTCGGAAGAGACTCTTAAAACCTTATGTATGGGATACGGTATTATACGGGTGCGAAACTTGGACGATAGGAGAAACGGATCTGAAAAATAGAAGCGTCTGAAATGTGGCACTACAGATATTGAAGATACCGTGGATATATGTAAGTATAAGTAAGGTTAGAAAATAGGGAGGTATTAGAAAGTGTTGGGGAAAAGCGAAAGGGAAGACAATAAAGAATAGCAGAGAAAGGATGGTATAGGATACCTTCTGAGACACGAAGGATACTAAAGTCTCGCGTCCCGAATATTTCCAGAAATGCTTTGTTTCTTGGAATCTCGAACATACCGAGTCATCTTGTAAACAAGTTTAATGGCTGGCTCGGGGGTCTCGTGTTACAATGTCAATCAATCTCCTCCAAAGTCGTCCCAACTTTCCAGCAATTTCTTGGAATAACACCGGAAGATCGCTCTTCTCACTGCTTTTACGCGCACTATCTTGGCCATCGTCATCATCACTTTCAGTCTTCAATAATTCGTCTTTGAATGAAAGCCTGCCCTGTTTGTCGCCACTCCATGCAGTTCACAGACCCTCTCCCACACAGTCAGCGTAGAGGTTCTTCATTCTATACGTGTTTTCAGTACATTGAGGAGTATACTCACGTTTTTACAGTATCTTAATACTTCTTGAAGTATACGAGGACCCTGGTCGTACTCAGACAACTTGTGCTGACTAAGTGTGTACTTTCAGCTTCAGTAACCTGGACATTTTCCATCGTGGACCCTGAATTTTGGTGTAGAAACATTAATTGCATACCCGAAGTTCATCCCCTTCTTCATTTTATTATTTTTGTTTTGTAGGTAGAAAAAAACTATAATATAACATCGAAATCATCTCATATTTAATATTCTGTCAAAGCAATACTAATAGAAACTGCGTTTCAGTAGGAAGATGGAGTAAAGTAACTATTTTTCAGTGCCCTAATATTTTCTCAGTTCAATTCAAACACTTCTTTTAAATGACAAATACTGTATATCCCTGATACAGCACCAACAATAACGCGAAATGGCAACACAAATATTTTTTCTCATTTGTAACACGCTAAGAAAATAAGCGTGTATTCAAATTTCGTCTCTAAGCCGTGTCAAGTTTTATTATTCTTTTCTTTCTCAGCGAAAGCGTCAAATTTTATGCTTCACATCTTCTTGGATACTTCCCAAGCGCTCATCGGAAATGATCTGTAGCATGGCTGTAGCAATTTATGAACTATAATCCCTGTTATACACATGAACACGAGATAGAGCCATGCTATATGAAACTGATTGCGGTTGCTTGACTATACGAGGGAGTATCAATACTTATAGCTCAGTATAACTCACTTTATGTCATATTGTGATGAAATTAGCATTGTCAAACTTAGATTTTAGAGGAGGATATGTAAAGCAATTGTTGGGTTTTGACAACTGCGATTGTCCTTTTTGAATGCAATCTTTCGAAAAGCTCGTGCTCCAAGAACTCTTGTGCCAAATCCAATACGAAATCTGCTGCAATCGCTTAGTATTACGGGAAATGAAAAAGAACAAAAGGTAAATTTGTTTTGCGCAGGCATTACTTTGATTAATACGAACAGGTTTGCGCTAGTAGTTAGACGTTAACGAACGCTGGATTACAAAACTGCCACGATAAATCTTGTTCATTGTCGGCATTAATTACATTATGATATACTTAAACTCACTTTCGTAGCCAAAAAGAAATTTCGCATTATTAAATTTAAAAACTGTGAATGGGCTTATTATTAAAATTTACTGTGCAAAATTCAGTCCTTTCCTTGCTACTAATCCTGAAAGAATATCTACATCCGCTTTGAGGTTCAATCCCATACTATTTATGCATAACTGAATGTGATTTAGACATAATGCCTTTGCGACTTTCCCGAAACAAGCAAACTTCGCGATTTTTCTGCGACTTTTTACGCGGATTTATTTGAGTCTGAACCGGTCTGAACTGAACCGGTCATTCTCGTGCAATCGTGCAATAAACTCACACTCTGGATTAAAAGATGTAAGTACTTATAGGTTGGAATTGTGCCCGAACCCTATCTCAAGACGTTCGCTTGGCATCTCCCAGTTTGATTCGACGATCTTCAAAATATCGATTTTTATTGTATTTTGCCGCCAGGTTGGTAGGCAACCCTTCTTGCACCCCTGCTTTGTTGGTAGATGCCCTCTTGATTTCCTATAAGTATATTAAATTCGAAATTAGCGTTTTTTTGTTCATTAGCGTAGAATTAGGGGGCTACTCGTTCTTTTGCTCTACATTGCTTAATACAAGACTGGACTTCGTTTTGAGAACCTGTTTGTCTTTCGTCGTTTGACCCATTACCCGTCTTCGACTGGTGCCTATCCGAGGCCAGAGAGCCACTGGAGCTCGTTAATCCTTCGATTGCGGATTCGATTAGGAATTTAGTTTTAGACAGCCGTGTTTGTAATAGATCATGCCGTAGGTCTCTGTAAGATGGTAACTGCTCGTCATCATCATCATTATTATTAGAAAAAAGGATACTCTTGCAAGACTCAAATCTTAAAGTGGGTGCCACGAATTAGTTATTTGGAATGGAAATCTACGTCACTACTTTTGGAATCTTTTGCTGAAGTGAAAATGTCTTTGTCAATTAAACAGGTAAACTGTCCTTAATGTCCTGCCGTGTAGTCCTGAGACAGGTCTGAAATAAATCGCCGAACGAGTGGGCTTGTGATGCATATTTTTAAATAACCGCGCTATCTGGCGGACTATAAAATCATTATCTGCGTGAATCACTGAAGGATACTTTATATATTTCGAGATCTCAGACCACTCAATGGCAACCGATGCAAGATTGAGCGCCCGCGATTGTTTTTGTCATATATTTTCGACGGAATTGGTCTCAAAAGGTGAACGCGCGGAGTAAGGAACTAAAAATATCCCTGAAGTGTAGAAGTCAAAACAAAAAAGTTCCTTTCCTGTAAACCAGGTGTGCAAGCAAATCGTGAGAAATACTTCAGAGCGCGCTGATATAATTTTAAATTGTAAAATGCGTCTTGAAAACTTGGATGCCGCTCTAGTCGGCCAGAAAATGCGATCGCTGTAGCATACATGTCGTCCGTGTGAAATTTTGAAGTGACGAAAACTTCAAACGAGTTTTTCTTGGTGCACAGACCGGAAACGGATAGTGCGCTTTGACGTCTTTTGTGTTTTTGTGGTGCTTCGACACGGCTATGTACAATGGCTACGGAATTCTTTCAAGAATGGTCTCGGACAGAGGTAAGAAGCTGAAGCGCTTCGTTTTGGCATTTCTTTAAAAAACTAAATCCCCAGAATGTTTTTTTGACATTTTGAGCAGTTTTGTGGAACGAAAATAAAACGTGTTTTGCCAAAAGTTAAAAATAAACGGTACATCGAGTTGCGTTTCGCAATTTGGTTTATAAATGCCCTCGGAGTGCATTGATGGAATAATTGAAGTTTGTTTAGGTTTATATGCGTCCACTGGTCCCTGCGTCCCTGTGTAGTCTGGATCTTTCAATTTATTTTATGTATTTTTAAACATTACAAAGATGTTTTTTGCTAGTAAAATGCTGCCAAGCAAGACGGTTGTTATTAATGATTGACATAATATATCGCGAATTCTTTGTCAAAGCAGACACTGACGTTGAAAATAAAATTTACTTGAAACAAAAGAAGGTATTTGTAAACTTTTCGGAAAATTAGGTTACTGCCAAATTCAAATGAAACAAGTTGTTAGAGCATTTCTAAACAATTGTATCTCTTTCTCGCATATTTCGGATGCTATTTTGAAAGATCTCAATTTTACATTTGAGGATTCCAAGGAAACTTTGTCAAGGACCTGAATCAAATCTTAATAATAACTAATGTGTACTTCAATCACAGCATCTGATAGAACTAAAATGTACAACGTCTGCCTATCCACCCCCTAACCTCAAATTGAAACGAAACCGAAACCGAAACAGGACTAAATAGCCCAGATACTCTTATTGTTTATTGACGCTGATCCCCGCCGTTTAAATGCCTATGTTATGTACTTGCTCTATAAAACCTGCAAATATCGTCCAAAAGTGACGTATCAACTGACGCCACATATGGCTTGTGACGTTATGACAACAGAAAATAACAAAATTTTGCGTTATTTTTGTCACGCACAAGTTGTTATTATAAAATGAAATCCGTGAAATTTTAAATAAATTGAAGCGGTCTTTCTTCAAAATAATTTTAAAATACTTTTAACTACAATTAAAATGTATAACATGCTTGAAATCTTCAACTTTTTTAAAATATCACCAGCGAATTGTATGGGGCAAGAATATTTCATGAATCTATTATTCATTACCAAACTTTTAATAATGGTTTAAGAACGCAAAGCCCAATTTTGACGTCATCTATGACAATATTAAAACTGTTAGATATTCTTTAACGAGCAGCTACTAATAATTCGCAGCTATGGCAATTTATATCAACAACAAAAATTGCGGAAAAATTGCCGAAATAATCTCATCTGTAGCAACTTTACAAGTAACAGCGAGTATCAATCGCAAGCGAGTGATCATAAGCGTGAGTAAAATTACCCAGTCCGCGAATTGTATATTCGGCAAGATTATTTTATGAATCTGTTCATTTTGGTTAGGCTATGACATAGCAACGCCGAACATTGTGAAGTTCCTTGCTGTTTACTTGAGTGAGAAGAAACATTTAGGATTTAGGAAAGAAAAAACGTCATTAAGCAGGGATGGGAAATTGGGGAATGAGAATAGTCTATGCAGAATAAACTCGGAAATGAATTTAGGTTAAAAGACAATACCTTGCCCCCATTTCTTCTCAGTATATCGATTCACCCTCTACAAGCAAGCAGCAAGGCCTATTTATTACTTTCCGCAGGAATTTTTACCTACATTGTCAAGCTCCAAAAGCTGAACATGCTCAATATATTTTCTAAACCAAACATAAATGCCAAGTGTGTCAAAGTGATTCCGATTTTACTGCTGCAACGTTTTGACAAAGCATAAAACAGTTATTACTACTTTGAAAACATTACGTGAAACTAAAGGAAACTCTGTACGGAGAAATTCCCGAAAGAAAAGCTTGGCTCATAAATTTAAAGCCTGTACAAAAATAACTCCCCTGTTCGATTAATACCCGATAATACCAGTAATGACAATAAAAAAATGGCGTACTTAGAGGTCGATATTCAATTATTATAATCAGTTTTTCCTACTTCGCACTTATCCTCCACTTCTTTGCATTTATTATCAATCCACTGTTCTTTCGCTTTCCCACATTTCCTTGTAATTTCACACTTGACCGTCTTATTTCTTTGTTTCGCCCCTTCATCAAACCGATTTTTATATTTTCGCCTCTAGTCTATTAGAGTCACAATATTCTTTGTTGTCTATGGTTTTCTAGTGATAGTATTAGATGAAATTAAAGAGAATCGCAAAATCCAGTTCTTGTCTCGAAAATTTTGTGAGAAACAAAAGCTGCGTCTTTATTCTCATAAAACTGCACTTATTTTCCCATTTAATGGCATACCTATATGTATATAGTTTCCAAAACTCCATCAGAATGTTACCTGTCATCTAAATGTCAAACACTCAACAAAACTGTGAATAGCTTCCCTTGGCACAAACCTCTGATTATGTGATATACTATTTTACTGCATTGGAAGGATTCCCAGATGTTTACTCTCCAATTATTATGATGTTTTTTTTGTAATTTTTAAAGATAATTGATGATCCGACTGTCATTGTAATAGACCTTTTCATTTCGTTAGTGCGCATGTGCAGAAGTACACTGACAATTAGCTGTTCTTAGTTTTTCGGACGAATGTCACTGTCAGGCCTTGAACTTCATATAGAATATTCGTAAGTAAATAGTGGTATACCAAATAAGGAGGTTGTTTGAAAGACGGAAAATTACAAATGTTAGTTCCTAGTGATGTCCCTCATAAAGTTTTGAGGTTGAATCCCTAAAGCGTGCCTGGTTCTTGCTTGAAATACGGGAATGTTAACCAACATACCTCATCCCAATCATGCAGGTTTTTAATATTTAGCGGTGAGAATTAAACAACTTTTTAAAATATAACGGAGAAAAAGGATCTAATAGACATATGCGTATTTTTCTGCAATATTATGTATGTATGTAACTACAAATAATATTCTTATTTTAAAGACCTAACAAATAATGACGTAAAATCTGGAAACGTTCAATACACTTTTCCATTTCGAATGTTGCCTCTTGCACATTTTCATCCACGCAACACAATTTATACATGGTGATTCTTTTAAGGCGGCCATTAGAAAATTTCTTATTTGCAAATAAGATAGAAACTTGAAACCTGGGTTCCTGTCATAATCGATCATGGCGAATCCAAAAATACAATTTTCAAAATGGCGGCACTTTCGGAAATACCGGAAGTTGACGCCATCTTTGTTATTTTAAATGGATGCCCCCCATTTTTATTTTATTTTTGAATTCGGCATTAAATTCTGCGTATAATGCACCCAGGCTGTCAGCACTTATCTGTCATAGTTTTTGACATATGCCACTTATTGTTTTAAATTTAGCATTTGCAGGGGTTCATTTAAAAATTCATATCTCTTAAACCATTTAAAGTGGGTAAATGAGCTTTTTTAGGTTGATTCCCTAAAGTTCAAGGAATCATTTCCCTGTAGGGTTAATGTTCAACGACGTTTCCAATGGTTGCTGCGATTTTTTGAAGATGACAATCAAAAAATGCCAAAAAGTCATTTTTTTTAAATGGCAATGGGCAAATTTTATTATGGCAACCGACGTAGGATTAAATTTGAAAGGGACTTATATCAAGGTTTCCTATACCTATCTCAAATAATTTTTTAATTATTCGTAGTTTTTTGTAAAAAATATAATTTATTAAGATTAACTTGTTACCGAGCTTGTTACCAAGCAACAAACATAGTAACAGTGTCAAAAAATATTAATTTAAATTACTTAAATCAATACAAAAATTAATGAGCTAGGTCGGTATTACAAAATATGCTCGATATGTGCACCGTTTTGATTCAAACACTCAATAATCCGACGTTGGACGGCTCTGGTAGCGTTTCTGATTTCATTCCCATCAATGCCATTCATGGCTTGGGTTATTTTTAGTAATAAGTCTTCCCTCGACGTGGGTGCAGTTTCATAAACGATATCTTTAATCCGCCCCCATAAATAAAAATCTAATGGTGTCAGATCCGGGGATCTTGGGGGCCACAACCATGGACCTCTATTTCCCCACCATCTGTCTTGAAACAATTGTCTTAGTCTTAAATCTACGGCATTTGTTGAATGCGCTTGTGCCCCATCCATTTGATACCATAAGTTGACGGCATGCTGCAATGGTAGATTATCGACAAAATCTTGGACTACATTGTTAAGAATGTCTAAATATCTGTCTCCATTCAAATTTTCATCATACATGTACCAATGCAACCGATTATCCATTAATAAACAGAAAACGTTTACGGAAAATTGAATTTGATTTTCAACTTCATAGATCAGGTGTGGATTTTCTGCGGCCCAAAAATGTCGATTTCTCCTATTAAATACTCCAGCCTGTGCAAATTTTGCTTCATCAGTCCAAATAATCCGACTCAAAAAATTTGGGTCTTCCTGTTTTTTTATCAAAAGCTCTTCACAAAAAGTTATTCGTCTTGGAAAATCGGTTGGACGAAGTTTTTGTAGTCATATAAAAGAATAGGGATGCCGTTTGTGGTCATGTAAAATTCTTTGTATCGATGAGAACGTCAATCCCAAATCAAATTTTGCTGCTCTTATCGATGATCGTGGAAATGCGCCAAAATACCCCAGAACATTTATTTGATTATCTTCAGATTCCCTAACAAATTTAGTCCTTCTTCTTGCAGGATGAATATTTCCTCCCTGAAGAAACTTGTTTTTAAGTCTAGAAAACTTCTGTTTATTCATCGGCGGCAAATTTTGATATTTTGCATTAAACTCGCGACATGTTCTTGCAACGATTTTTTGGCAGTTGCCATGTATGAGAAATAAATCAAAAACAACTTCATTCGAATAAAAAGCCATTTATGCTTACAAAACAAAATCAAGAACGTGCTTAACTTAACTTAACGTTTAATTAATGGAGAACTAAAAGATGACAGTTCTAAAACTAATTTTTTTCTTTGGTTCCATAGGCTTCTATGTTTTTTGGGAATAACGTTTAATCTTTTACAAAAAACTACGAATAATTAAAAAACTATTTGAGATAGGTATAGGAAACCTTGATATAAGTCCCTTTCAAATTTAATCCTACGTCGGTTGCCATAATAAAATTTGCCCATTGCCATTTAAAAAAAATGACTTTTTGGCATTTTTTGATTGTCATCTTCAAAAAATCGCAGCAACCAATGGAAACGTCGTTGAACATTAACCCTACAGGGAAATGATTCCTTGAACTTTAGGGAATCAACCTAAAAAAGCTCATTTACCCACTTTAAATGGTTTAAGAGATATGAATTTTTAAATGAACCCCTGCAAATGCTAAATTTAAAACAAAAAGTGGCATATGTCAAAAACTATGACAGATAAGTGCTGACAGCCTGGGTGCATTATACGCAGAATTTAATGCCGAATTCAAAAATAAAATAAAAATGGGGGGTATCCATTTAAAATAACAAAGATGGCGTCAACTTCCGGTATTTCCGAAAGTGCCGCCATTTTGAAAATTGTATTTTTGGATTCGCCATGATCGATTATGACAGGAACCCAGGTTTCAAGTTTCTATCTTATTTGCAAATAAGAAATTTTCTAATGGCCGCCTTAAAAGAATCACCATGTATATAGGTGGAACAAGTCCGCATATGGTCACCGACTCTATTATTAATTAAAAATGTTGACAAGAACAAGACGTACATTTTGTATTATTCTGAGATTACTTTCAAAATTCGAAATTTTTCACTGTCTTACGAACGTGGATCATTAATCTTTTGGCAAGGCAACGCATGAATGACAGAAAAAGTAAACTATAAATAACGTACGTCCTGATCAAAACCACGAACTTTTTTTTAATTAAACATATAGGTTTTAGGCGTGTATCTTTGATTTGGCAGCATATCCAGTAGTTGTAATTATTTGTAGGAGTAAGTTCATGTTTTGCCAGATATTTGAATGAATCACTCTCTGAATATTGGACTATTTTCGAAATTTTATTGTAAGAGCACTAAACTTAAATACGTAAATAGTTTTACGCGTTATCATTTTCCGTTTATGAGTTTTTAATTTAACTGCTTGCATTTTTTTATAAGCTATTATACCACAGTAGTTTTATTGGCGCCATTGTTGCATTTCCAATTTTGTTTTTTACGTAAAATGAGTAGTCGTGTCGAAATCAGCCTAAGCCAAATGTTTCCTTAGCGTTAATACGAAGTCCATTACTCCATACAAGACCAATTTGTAAAATTATGTAGGTCTTATTTAGCTTCTCTATAATCTAGACTTTGCCAGCATGACATGGCAGGACTAACATTCAGCAAAAACATGAAAGAGTCAAATATTTCGAAGAACTTACACAATAATAATATTCGTTTGCTACAATCATAAAATTCACAAATATTTATCCATATAAAAAGCTGTGATTCGACGCAATTTGTTTTGTGTTTCGAAACATAGGTACTAGAGAGGGTACTAGTTTGAAACGTTGCATCGTACTATTTTCTGTTATTCGTTCCCACAAAAACAAGTATACGATTTATGATAATTCCAGATCCTACATTAAAGTCAAAAACACCCACCAACGTGATTCATGCATTTTTCCGAAACACAAGTAATAAAAATTCGAGTACTGAATGACATCTTACAAGACTTGTAAAACTGCCATTTGAGTAGACAGTTGAGTGATATGCCGGTGAAAACTGAAATACCAGAAAATGGCGTCTCACTTTTTTCTTTTAAAAAGAAATTATAAACGTCGAAAAGATATAAGCCAAAAGTCTGAATGCGTTTTGGAATTGTTGCCAACGTTAAATGCAGGTGATGAAATTTCGCTTTACTGTGAACTTTTCCACAACAAATGGTTTCCGTAATTGAAAAACTTGGCAAAATTAAAAGTAAAAGTAAAAGCCCTTTAATTGTCGGAATTAGATGGCAAAAGGTACTTACTTGTTAATTCTGTTCGTTCACGCGTTTCTGGCTAAGGATTATTAATTTCATGCCAGAGATTTAGAGATTCATTAATTATATCTGTTGGCATTCACATCTATATCGTCTACCTGTGTACGTGTCCAGAATTTGATGGAGATAATTTTGAAAATATTTTTGACTTAAACTAGGGCTTAAAAATAATAACGCGCATTAATAGAAATAATAAGTTGAACTCGAAATGTACCTAGTCATTCACCATACAAAAATTACAAGCGTTTTTAACTTAAATTTTTACATTGCTGCTTCCTGACTGCTCCTGCATTTAACATCACAGCAACAATTTGTTCCCATTGTTACATATTGGGACGAAACACTTTTTAACTTTAGCCGCAAGTTCTTAGTCATTATAATTACAAGTTGAACATCAAAGTTCACGCTGAAAACACTACAGAAATGAACACAAGGCAAATAAAGCAGCCAAACGTCAAAACTATGCGGCGCCATATTGAAGTGGAAATGTCAGTGCTTTAGTCAAGGTCGATCTCTTGTGACGTGTTTTATATTTCCGGGAATTTAATTTTTCCAATTTTAGTAATTAATTTTTCCGTTATTAAGTATCGAATCAAAAACCCTTATTTGCCTCAATAGACTAGAAAGGGTGAACGACCCCGTTGAATACAATTGCGTTCAGAAAATTGGCTTAGAAACAAACAGGGTGCTGTCACCTGAACACTACAGCTGCACGTATGGCTTTGGCACGTTTGAGAAGTCTGACAATGACAATCGACTATAAAGGGTTACGAAAATCGTGTCTGTCAGCATCAGTTGAATGCGACATAATATATGTATTAGTATGTGTCCTGTCGATACTCGGTAAGAGTACCATTTTCACTTGGAAAACCTCATGGTATTTCACTTGTTACCTTCAAGAACCGAAAAAAATGTGGACACAAAAAGGAGGAGATATTTTTATCCCACAATCTCCGGAATTAAGAAACCCCTGGTTCATAATCTAAAATTCTTTCCATTCTTTCTAAGAATAATGATTGTGTGCTTCGTGAGGCATTGGTACTGCTTATTTCACCACCAATACTTATTACCCTGCGACAATTGCGTTTGAAAATGCTTTAATTGCGGCAGCCTCAGCAGCACTTTAGTAAAATGTACTTACATCAACTGAAAAGTATAATAGGAATTATTAATTTCTTGCATTCGCTTCTTCTATCATCCATCACACTCCGAGAACCACGCAACCACGAGCTGTGAAAATTATAGAAATGTGCTCTTTATCTGCTATGTCACACAAACTAAATAATAACGTGTCAAGATATTTATTAGAAGATCTGCTCAAGATTACTAGAATATTGTAAATTTCTGCGATTCTGCGACAGAATAAAAATCCGAGACACACAGCGTGAAGTGCCCGCGTCACTTCACTCACGAAAATAAATTGACATTGAAACTAGCATCAGTTACAGAAGGATAAGTTAATTTTCGCACAAATATCCCAAAATACATTCCCAGATAGAACATAAATGTCGTCCTTGTTCTTGGCACTTCAAACTCCGAATAGAAAACACATGTGAATTAAGAATAAACAAGGGAAAGTGCATGCCTACCTGTGTTTATTACATCTCCCAAAAGTCATTCGACGTCATCAGATATCTAATCTGTTTTCTTTTACTTTGTTCTTCATACCTACTGCCTGCGTAAGAGCCTAGTTGTAGTGAAAAATTTTTGCTCGAGGACGTCATAGCAATGAGTCACTTCAAAAATTGATTAAAGTTATACAAATGATATTCTGGCAGTGTAGCCAAAGCAAAATTTTGGCGCGTGACAGTCGTTTTGTAACTTCCTATATATTATGTTCAAAATAGTCCATATTTTGGTAAAGGAACAGTTGCACAATATTATACAGACTGTTCGGTCTTGCCTTGTTACTTGCTTGATTTAGCTATTGGTGCAGGAACAGTGGCAAAATTTGTCTTTCCATCTTGAACATTACATGGACTTCAGATGTTTACTTTGCCTTTTTTACAAGAAAAATTACAAAAATTGATCGAATGAATAGGAAATAAATAGGAAGATGCTGCTGAAAAAAATTGAAATTCGGAATACCTTATTATTAAACAGTATTCTCTTCTTAAGTAATACGCTTCTATGTGATCCTATAACGCCTGAAACATCTTAGAAAAAAACATTCATTCATAGCACTTATTCTATCTCCAACCTCTTGGTTATTCTATTTTTTTAAATTTCGTTCTCTGTATCCTAATCGTAAATGATTCTAATCTGTTGTTCGCCAGACTGCTCTATCCAATCCATTCTGTGTACCGAACATTTTTTATTATTACATCGTAGAGATTTACATGTCAAGTAAAAACTTCATCTTGGCAATGAATCTTCTATTACAACTTTCAAAATTATTGCTGTAATACTACTTTTAGTTCAGATACTAAAAGTGTACCAGAAATCGTTTTGAAATTGGCCGCAGAAAAAGTATTAACAGGATTTTTTTTAAATTTTGACATGAAAGTTTCACTTTTTAAAACTGTTTGAAATTTCGAAACGCCATACTCTTCCACAGAGTAGTTGGATCAGAAACTTTGACGTAAATTCACTATGAATTCTTAATAAGTTAACCCCACACGCTGATAACGTCAGATTAATCTTCAACTCCTGAAGATGCTGATGTTGTTAGCGAAACACGTGTCGAGTTTAATTACTGTGTCACTGTCTTTTGGCGTGTGGGGTTAACTTATTAAGAATTCATAGCCATACTCTTCCTATAGCTGATCATGAAATATTCTATAGTAATACAATGAGTTACATGAAGTGGTCGGAAATTTTAGGAACCACGAGCGTCAGTTTAATAGTTCACGAGCGCTTCGCGCGAGTCACCTTCTGTCAAATTGGCAGGTGTGGTTTATAAGCAAGCTTCAATAACATTACACAATAATTTCAGACCAGCGTCTAAAATGATCTACTGATGTCCTCTACGATGTACTTAGATTTTCTTATCAAAATTTGGCTCAGAACTTTCATGCTAGAAAAATCATGACCAATGCCAGGACCCAATCACTTGAATAAAGCAGTATATATGGTGCATCGTTTAGTACATTTTCTCTAGTCTCATAATGATGGTACAAAGAAAATTTCGGAAAACGGCTTGTCTCATATCGACATAAGAAATATGAAATTGTCAGAGAGAGAGAGAGAGAGAGAGAGAGAAAATAGAGCTTGGGGCATAAACTAGATAAGACTGTTTGTTTAGTTTGTTTAGTTCAATCTGCTCTATAATTAAAAAATATCTTCAGTTATACAGCTTGTTCCATTGAAGATTGGCCAACCAGAGTTATAATTTTATAAATGGAACACCCTATATTTTATTTACTTCTTAAGTTCCAGACTTCATTATCGCGAGTTTTACGTGATTGAAGTTAGATGAAAGAAATTCATTATTCTGAACGAGCACTTTAGCAGAAGCATTGAGTCACCGGTCTGATCTAGTTCGAAGAAGCTGTACGGAAACCCAGGAAACTACTGAACAGATAGCTCAACATCAACTTTAACAGATATTGAGTCTTAAGCTCATAAGTGGTCGAGACGCACTTTAACCTAGTATAAGCAAGAAAAGAACAGCAAAAAGCAGAAATAAGTAATTATCGTAGGATTCCACTCCTTAACGTTGTTACTAATTGAAACTGCTTCTCCTTGGGAAAGACTGATTGCACCATTTTTCAGCAAAGGGTTATGCAGTCAGCATTAACAGTAGGTACCTACTTTTGGAATCGTGACTACCATAACCCTTTGCTGAACAGTTACACTACACTATTAACCAGAGCAGTATTTGTGGAACTCTGAGAAAAACGTCACAGAGCCGAGATTTGCCTCCACCACAGTCACTCCAACTGTTGCTGTTTTTTCCTCTTGTACCGTTAATTTATAGCGAGCCATTATTTATAAAGACAAGCAGACAGTCATCATTATTTTTCAGCACAAAACCCTTTGGGGCGGGTGTAGTTTACGTGATATAATTTTGAGATTTCCAGCTAGGTTATCTGCTTTAATTTGTATCCCGATTTGTTTAATTTTTTACCAAATTCTTTGAAGAATTGTTTAGATTAACTTTGCTTTGGAATGTTTTGACAATTAAGAAGTCGCGCGGCTGAAGATCTAAAGAATAAATAACTGCACGGTTTTTAATATTTGATGGTTCCTTTGACCACCTACCAATCTATTATAGTGCAATTTGGTGAGTGTATATATAACTGGAAGGAAATGACCTAGGTTTATGGAAGTGGACGTCTGCCAACGAAAATATAATTTTATTGACAAAGAAAAGCTTTCTTTATAACGTATCTGGACAGTTTTTCTCACTAAATTCTCACTATTAGAAAATTAATTGGGGGTATTAACTTATGGTATTCACGACATTACACACTATTCCGTATTTACGTTATGGTTACAAGACACAGCTTGGGGTCAACGTACCTAAGTAGCGTGGCTAAACGATGCCGCAAATAAATTAAGTAGCACCTCGCCTAGCACAATAGGCGTTTATTTTTGTAATTGCTTTCAGATAGTTTGTGGCGGTATTCTAATTTTGTATGAGGCTAAATCGATGGGTCATGGTACGCAATAAACCCTGTAACTAATAGCTGAATATAACAATTAAATTATTGATGACTATAGACCACACAACAATTTACCTATTCTCTTCCAATATTCTTGTGATTCTTAGCGCTTTCTCTAAATAATTGTTTGTCGTACTTACGAAGTTTTCTTTGTGGATTTTTCAATTTTTCGCATCTATTGTATCATCTCTCTTTTTATGTTTATACGCCACTCTCTAGTTAAAAGAACGAATTTCGACGTGATTTAGCTAGCCATAACACAAAAGAATTATTGTGACAATCTACTTCAGCCAAGTACCTACTTGTCATTTAAATTGGAAAACGTAAACTTACATGCTCCCTGGAAATGTCCGTCATTTAATAATAGTCGTAGTTCGTTGGTCTAGAAGTTAGGTCGTAATTTCAGTTACTTAATTACTTAAAATTGCAAAAGATTTTCCGTTTTCGTGCCATATCGATAGCGCCTCCACCATTTTATTGTGTCCCATTTGTTTGTTTTTAAAAGTTTTTATCTTATAGGTGCTATATTTAATGCTAATCCGTGTTTTTGTTTTAAATACAAACAAATATTTCACTTTGCCCTTTTAACCATTTTGACTAGTTTTTTCAAATTTTACAAAGTCGCGATATCATATCAACAAACTCTAGGTCAAAATTAATACTGTTCTGTTTTGGTGTTATGGTGGATTAGGAAGGACAGTAGAGGACGCCCTTAAGGGAAACGTAATCCATGACTTGAGGTACCTACTGATATGAATTGACTACATGATTACCTTTTAGGACAGTCCCAATAAAATATTACTAACCAATGTGTTTAGCAAGTTAGTAATCACTTTAATAATATCAATATCATTTATAAAACTATCAAATTTAGTATGAAAAATGGCAGAATATACAAAAATATATAAGAAGGTACAGCATCATCCGAAAGAAATTACTTTTAAACAGTATTCAGATGACGTGCTCTTAAATACACTGAAAAGTTTGAAATCTTAAGAATCCTCAAATTTTCGGATGTCCGATAAAAGTGTTCCATCACTCTGGGCTCTGGGG
The DNA here is from genome assembly GCA_963966045.1 of Xestobium rufovillosum. Classification (NCBI taxonomy): domain Eukaryota; kingdom Metazoa; phylum Arthropoda; class Insecta; order Coleoptera; family Ptinidae; genus Xestobium; species Xestobium rufovillosum. The sequence continues at coordinate 37,819,742 of OZ014496.1, forward strand.
AATAACAGATTATTAAAAATTAGTCTCATCAATTTTCTTGAACCATGATATTATGCATGTGATATCACTGAAAAGCTATTCGAAACTAGTATTTCTTACACCTCAATACCCAGATTTCATTTCATCAAGTGGCTATGCTGCAACTTAGTGACCAATGTCACATCCAACTTACAGCCGTTTGAATTTCCACTTGTTTGGGCCAAGTCTAAACGAAATATAAATGGAATGGGTTGACAAATGTTTAGGTCGAGACGAATATCAAATTGATATGACTTTAGGGCCTAGAACCGATAACTTTAGTTTGCAGTGGGCCATCTTGTTAGCGCATGCACCACTCCTTTTATAAATCGTAGAACTGAAAATTCGCAAATAAATACCAATTCTATGTATAGTCTTATGTTCAAATAAGTCTAGAGCCCAGCGAATTAATAAGACGAGAGATACCAGCAAATTTGAAAACTCAAAATGTCTGTTTGCGGCGGTTGTGTAAAAGACAATGATAAAGCACTACACAGTGTGATGGCGAAAGCGAGCGATGGTACCACATCAAATGTGCATGTGAAACCACTTAAAGGAAGAAAATAAAAATGTGGTATTGTGCAAGCTGCAAAGACCCCAAACCTCAAACCAAAGACAAATGGTAACCGCCCTTATCGAATGCCTGATAATCTCACGCTTAAGGATGTTTACGACAAATCCCAAATGTTCATGTCAGCCAGATACGAAGAAATTAATTTAAATTTCGGAAAAAATGATGAAGAATTGCGAAAAATAAAGCAAAAACTGATTAGAGTTGAAGTGGAAATGAAAACTGAAATACGGAAAATTTGCGAAGAGACTGAAGTGGAGGAGCAGGCAAGGAGAAACTTCAATATTATTATTAGCAGTATAGCAGTGTAGTACCCAACACAGAAAATGAGAATTTAACTCCTGTGTTTAATTCCATGAATGCAGGATTAAATATCTAGCAATGTGAAAATCTAACATATTGAAAGCATCCGCAGAATACTCAAAAAACCAGAAACAAATCCCCGAGGACGACTTTCCCTATTATCTATTATAATCAAACTGAAGGAAGTCTTATACAAAAAGCAAATTTTTCAGGAAGGATCAAACTTGTAAACTTTACAGATTGTCAAATCCTTCAGAATGAACTAAATGTTCAGGATTTAAAAAGAAACTACAAACGATAATAAATAGGTCTACTAAAATCTAAAACCAACGAAATTAGTAAGTATCAAGAAAATTGGGTTACTGATGAATATCTGAAACGAACTAGAATACTTAATTAGAAAAATTAATTGTATTGGGGAAGACAAGCCACATAAGGATATACTTGAGGAAACCTATAAAAAATGCGAAATGAACTTAAAAATTATAAAACCAAGTTAATTAAAAGATTTCTATGACAAAAAAATATTTATTAGATTTCAATAACAATCCGCAAAAATTGCCGAAAGTCAATACATAATGAGATTATTAATGCAATCGACAAAAAACTGTAAAACACAAACCATCAAAGAAATGAAGAGAATAGGTAATGGTGTTATGTTAGACTAGAGGATAGAAGTGAAATTTACAATGAAATGAACAGTTTTTTTACAAATATTGAACCTGACTTAGCAGTTAGAATACCCAAAGTAACAAAAACAGTCTGTCAAGTATTTTCTTAGAACCCGCAACTAAGAGTGAAATTAAACAAATTATTTACAACTTATGATCAAATGCTAGTCCAGGAGATGATAAAATCACACCTAAACTCCTTATACTGGGTGAAGATAAAATTTCAAGGCCACTTTCTTCAATAATAAACCAGTGCATGACTGAAGGTGAATCTCCTGATTAATTTAAAATTGCTACCGTGAAACCAATTTTAAGGAAGGTTGTGTAAACGAACCATCGAATTGAATTATCGGCCGATTTCGATGTTGTTTGCAGTGTCTAAGACCTTTGAAAAGGTTTTACCAACAACAGGATACAAAACTCTAAGCACCCGAAATATTATCAGTTCAAATCAGTATGGTTTTCCGAACAAAACAGGGACACAGGCTGCAGTTACCGATGTTATGAACTACTTATATAATATATAATATTCTGAACGGAAAATAGAAGGTAATGGGTGTTTTTCTTCGACACCGTGGCTGTGGCCCACAATAACCTACTTAGAGACTATCTAAAGAATAGGCAAAACAGCAAACAATAGATTATACAAAAAGCGACCTATTAACTGCCAAATGTGGAATTCCACAAGGAAATATCCCAGGTCCTACCTTATTGCTTATTTATTTGCTCCAGTTGAAAGGTAAATCCTAAAGCATATGTATCAGAAATAATCCAGTAATTAAACAAACTGCTTTAAAGGTAATCACATTTCGCATCCATAAAAGTCTGAAGAAATCAGAACAACTTATTACTTACTAGGAAAAGAAAATTTGTTTTGAGAGCAACCTGTTACGAAGTGGCAAGAATTCGCGTTCACACAACCTACATAAAAAACAAACTGTGCGGTTTACATTGAATGTATTTTTGGACACTCTTCCGCAAACTATACAGGTATAACTCACACTTCACGTGTATATTTCTATTCGTGCTGATTTAAATTTGAATCTGTATGGTTTTTATTAAAGTTAACGGTAGCTATTTTTATAAAGGCCATGTTAATGCGCACTCCAGTTTGCGGAAAATGGAAAGCTACGTTCTGGATAAATAACTGAGATTTCAGTTTCAAACAGCAATCTGTTACAATTTCGCGAACCATTGCAGCTTTATGGTGACAGCTTACACGTTCTAAATCTACACGAATTTACGTCATTGGCGTATACACAGGCATTCTTCCAAAGGGGTTGCTGACGTCATAAAACTGCAACACAAACAGCGTTATAGCTTTGACGTTATATAATGTTTTCTCAAAAAAAGTGGTCGAAGTTTTGTAGGCAATTTTTGCAACAATTACCTGTACCGTAACCTTGGTAGAAACGATGACGCAATCTCTGAAAGAACCAATAGGAAGTTCGGTCCTTATCACCATTTCTATAAGAGTGAATGAAGCTGTAGGTCACGGGCGTCGCCATTTTGATTCGGGAAGGCCACTGGCCGCTTCTCGTATACTATTAATAATCGGTTTCGAGCGAATCTCCAAGTATAGCGCGTTGGGAAGCTGCCAGTGTCGGCCTGTTCCGGCCCCCGGACCCCTAGACTACAAACAAATCGCGGCGCGAAAATGCGTCGAGGAGCGGGTGGATCTTTCGCAGTCTTTTGAGGCTGGCCTTGGGATTCCCAGGCGTCACCATGGAGACGTCGTAAATCAGCGTTTTTTTGTATTATTTTGGTTGTAAGACGCACTTTTTGTTTTGGGAACAAAAGAGCGGCATATAGGAAATGTTTAGTTTCTGTGCCCCAGACGTCTGAATATTTTTCGAAATAAATTTAGAGCGCACATAATTGGGATGCAATGTTTGTACCATTTTCACTCGTGTAGGTTGTTTGTTAGTCTTTGTTTTCTTTGTTCGTTCTTGCATACCATACAGACCGTTATACCAACTTATGGACTTCAAAATCAAATGAAATCTGGGTACACATTCATACATTCCACAGAAAACTGCCTAGAATTGAGAAGTTTTTAATTTAGGATTATTAATATTTTATACAAATGTAAGATCACGTTCAAATTTCAAGTTTTACTTTACTTTTTATATAATTTACAAAGGAAATACAGAGATCCCGTGCTGGCGCATAACTGGTTGCAGCCTTACCAGGCGTTCGACTCGGTTGCCTTGCTTATCATAATAATCAACATTAAGTCATAAATATTATTAGTACCTGTAAAAGATTATAATATAAAATTACAACATAATAAATAAACAAGTTTTGATTACGATTCGCTCCAAATATATTTTATCTAAAACGTATTTTATCTACTCCAAATAGCACTTAAGAGTGAGTACTAAAATGCGCCTAGTTTACAATCTAACATCTTCCATCGATCTGTCAGATGATTCACGTAAAATTAGGGTCAATATAGTTGGGTGTGTATTTTTCGTATTCTTCCATTCAAATATTAACTCCTTTTATTAGCGTCAAACCGAATTAAATCATCCAATTGTGTGAGCAATTCTACGGTCAATTATCCATACATAATACAAAGTTTTCATCGTTTATTTACAGACTTCCTCGACGACAAAAACCACAACAATGACAACACCAGCAAAATTATATGGGAAGGACCTTAGTGAATATGATGAAATTGATGTGGATGAATTGTTAATGAAATTATCGCCAGAAGAAATCAATATATTGGCAAAAGAAGTAGATCCAGACGTAAGTAAATCAAAATAGAAAGTTAGGTTATGTGTCAAAAATTGTTGTTTTTTAAGGATACGTTTTTACCACCTTCTCAAAGATGCAGTTACGAATGTGAGAAGGACCCCACGGGACCGTTAAACCGTAAACAATTAATAGAACACATTAATAAACAGGCGATAGAGACGCCTGATAAACCGGAATTAAAACCTTACGTACCCGGTACAATTCGGGGCAAAAAAGTAAGTCACTTATTAGTTATGTGAATAATGTCTATGTATTGATGTTTGTAGTGGATACCACCGCCAGAGCCTATAAAAGAAAAAGAGGCGGGCGAACAAATAGCTATAGACTTAGGGGATGAATATGAACAGGCTTTGAACCACGCGTCGCAAGAAGAAATTATTGACTTAGCAGGTAAAATGTTAATCTAGTAAATGTTTATGTTTAGATTGAGTAAGTAGTACGACCTTCGCTGATTTTAAATATGATGTCATCTCAAAGTAGATATTTGATTTTCGAAGTCTGTTTTCTTTGCTTTTGCATGTGTTATTAGATAATAGTTGGTGCTGCAACAAATGCTTTATACAGAGTGGCCCAATTTTTATTAACAGGACTTAGATGACCTCATTTGAAGACTAAGAATTTCTAAAAATGTTATACATAGACCTCTTCATTTCTAAAATACCTACAGTCTTTAAATTTATAAATAATTTTTTTTTTTTTATTCACTAAACAACCCGAGAACAACCCGTCACAAGACTTGCTATATAAGGAGAAATTATTTGTTACGTCTGTTATTTCCAATGGCGGAGATATTTTTAATCTGCGCCATTTTAACTGTTCAAAATTCCTTTCACAGCAAATTCTATGTTGTGTTTTGACAACCTTAAGATTATATCTTTTATCATCACGAATTCTATTTTTTCCTCGCTCTTAACAAAACGAAATAAAATTGTTATGATTCTCACTAAAGTTTTTCCCAAATATGTAAGATAGTAGAGGTCACAGTAGATATATAGCGTCGTTTCTGGACCAAATCGCTGTATTTCAAAAAATAACATGGCTTTAGATGGGCTAAATTACTACACAAATATTGTTCAAGAGAAAAATGACTTGATGTAATATGATGAAATAGAAAATTACTATGCGTACTACCAATAAGTATAATAAATTATTTTATTGGTAGTACGCATAGTAATTTTCTATTTCATCATGGATTTCTACCAAATAGTCAAGACAGAAAATATTAACTACATTGATGTAATATGATAGCAGGTATCATGTTCAAGGTCATGTCAATGGCTTGGAGGTAGAAATAAATGCTGTATTCCAAACGGTGTAGCTGTGTAGCAGCATGTTCAGAGAGACAGGTCTAGAATTGGCTGCATACTTTTAAGAGAAAGCGCTGCATTGCAAACAAAAGTAGAGCGTGTAATTCGATGATTTATACATGACACTGTATGTCGTTTTAAAGTCAAAGATACAGAGGTTTCAAATTATGCGTGCCTAGATTTATTCAAACTCTGGGTAATAAGATATGTCGCATCATATTCAAGGTTATTCAACTTCCGCTTCATGAACATTATACGTTATTCCCCACAAGTCTTCTAAACGATTGGAGGATAGATGCGAGTCTTATTTCTAAAATTCTTTAGGCTTCTTTGAGTTTTCATTGTTATGGTTTGGATCTAAATTAATACGGCTGAATTTTTTTCTCACTTCGTATACAGCAAATTCTTGAGCAAGCTTTCTAAGCGATTTGAGAAAAGATTCAAGTCTTTGTTCATTATGATTAATTATTCTTGACTTCTTCTTCTTCAAACTCTATATTCACTGTGCTACCCACGATACCTTTTTGAATCAAGTAAATCTTTTTTACCTTCTTTTCTATTTCCTCGTTGAAATTTCTTAGGTGATCATCGGTAAACAGGCTGTGGAATCTCAGCGGTAGAATTGTTTGATTCTGCCCCAAGTCTGCCACTACGCGCTCGCCATATTTGGTGCTTAGTGTACTGAAACTTTCCACTTCATATTTTTTATTTTCTTCGAGATATTGAGCATTTATGTAGGGTTTAATGTAAGATTGTTCGTTAAGCTGTTGGAGTATGGACATTTTTGCGTTGTTCACTCTCGATTATATAAATGATATGGAAAACTAAACAGTTCGTATATAAGTAATTCGAATCTCCCCCTCTTACCGGGACATGATCCTTTGACTTTTAAATAACCTATGGTATGATTTTTCACATCCAACGTTGGTGAAATATGACACTTGTAAAAGCACTGCAGTTTGATTCTTTGACTTTCAAATAACCTATGGTATCATTTTTCACATCCGGCGTTGGTGAAATATGACACTTGCAAAAGCGCTGCAATTATAACAAATTACACTAGACATGCACAATTTGAAATTTGCTGGAGACATCAAATGATGACTCAGATTTTATACTAGCATGAAGCGGAAGTTGAATAATCTTGAATATGGTGCGACATATCTTATTACGCAGAGTTTGAATAAATGTAGGCACGCATAATTTGAAACCTCTGTATCTTTGACTTTCAAACGACCTACAGTGTCATGTTCACATAGGTAATGCAATGCAAAGGAATCATCGAATTACACGCTCTACTTTTATTTGCAATGCAGCGCTTTCTCTTAAAAGTATGCAGCCGATTCTAGACCTGTCTCTCTGAACATGCTGCTACACAGCTACACCGTTTGGAATACAGCGTTTATTTCTGCCTCTAAGCCATTGACATGACCTTGATCATGATACCTGCTATCATATTACATCAAGTCATTTTTCTCTTGAACAATATAGTGCTGCAATATTTGTGTAGTAATTTAGCCCATCTAAAGCCATGTTATTTTTTGAAATACAGCGATTTGGTCCAGAAACGACGCTATATGTCTACTGGTCACGAAGCCTCAAATTGTGATTTTTGTTTGCACTTTGAGGTTAAAAGCTGAAACCAATTATAAATGATTTCTCATCATTAAATATATCGAAACCCAGAAGGCGTCAAAAATCGTCCTGTACGGGGTGGCTGTAGGGGATAAAATGTAAAAAGCACCCGAAATTTTTTTTCTTACAATCTGAATCTTCACAAAGTGTAGTTTGCACTTACCACAGCTCAGGTGTGTAAGACCGAGAAAACTATAATTTTTGCATATTTTGTACGACCGAAAAGCATGGCATTAAATGGACAACCCCAACCTTTTCCCGGGTCCTATTGAAATAGACCTTAATGTTTAGACAGATTAGCGCTCTACACCGTCATATCTGTTTTATTCGCACTCTGATCGAAAATTACGCATTAATAACGTTTTAGGGTGAAACCTCAGCATTCTAATGCACTGATTATTTTTCATTTTACTTTATTATATAAATTTATATCAATTTTTTCGTGAGCGCGCGCATAGGGTCGAACAAGGTCAACTATCGCGTGCCTTCAGGCTTAGGCGAGGTTCATTACGGTCGAAAGTCGTCTATTTCTCTCTCGTGGCCGTGCTCGTATGTATAGGATTTTATTGAAACTAATATTACACAAACTCCAACTTTATTAATAGGTACCTACTTAACTAAATAATAATAATAATAATAAGTTTATTTTTGCTTTAACATACGTATAAGTAAAAAATATAAAAGATTCATATTAATATCATAATGTAAAAAGGAGCTGAAAACAATTAAAATTGATACAGTTCTGCCCCTAATCTACTACTAATCTACTACCGCATATACAACAATATTGATACAAAGAACAAGAGGAAAAAAGCGAACAATCGCCAACAAAACATACTCAACAAAATACCACAATTAATTACGTGCAAATCAGACTCTGCATCACCTCTTTCTTCTTTGTGGAGACACATACGAAGCCACAGCTAGTTAATAATTACATCAACTCTACGGAACACACGATGCAGACGACACACTGCTTAAAATTGTCTAAGGGACGCAAATAATTTTCATTGTATGATTTTGATCATACAAGTCAAAGTGAGTAGGTTACACTATTTACTTGTATTTGACTAGCTTGTCTAGTACAAAATTGGCTAAAAATAAACTTGTAATGTTTTGCATTTTTTGTTTGATAATGAAAATAAACATTTAATTGGTAAAAGGGCCCACTGCTCTCTCAGTGCATTTTCAAATTCAAAACGGCCTCGAATCTTTGCCATAAATGGAAGAAGTTGTCTCTGCAGCATGTCCTGCACATGCTCAATGGGGTTGAGGTCAGGAGACTGAGAAGGCCATGGTAAAAGGACTCTTCTTCAAACCAATTTTGTACCTGATGTGCAATGTGAGGACGAGCATTGTCCTGCATAAGCCTGAATCTATGTTCCATAATTTGACTTTTCCGTCGTCCCCGCCCGTCACAATTAATTGACCATCTATAAACCAAATCTGGACCAGCAGCATATGGATATGGTTGCACAACAAATACAAAAACTTGTTCAATACAACGCCGCTGGTTCATGGCTCCATCCAGACAAACGAGGTACGAGGTCCTTTCTGTGGTGCAAATCGATTCCAGCCCATACCATCACAGACCCTCCTCGGTAATTGTGAACTTCCTGGAAGTGCCTAGTCATCTCCAAGGCTCCGCTTCTTTGCCACACTTTCGTTCTTTTGCTATCAGGTTGAAATCCGAACCGAGATTCATTGGTAAACAGAACATTGGACCATTCTGCTTCACCCCATTGAGTATGCTCTTCAGCCCATTCAATACGAGCATCGCGATTGCCGTGGCGAAGTGCAGGTACTCTAATTGGTCAACGAGAATGAATACCAGCTTCATAGATACTATTTCTGAAGGTTTGGTCAGAAACCGCTAAGGCATGTACATTTTGGAGATCCGCAGAAAGTTCTCATGTCGTAATAGATGCATTACGCCTGGTTTGAAAAATAATAAATCTTTCTTCGGCAGGTGTTGTTTCTCTTCTACGGCCTTCATGTCTTTCGGCCACATTGCCAGTCTCCTGGTATCGTCCTCACAATCGACAAACTGATTTTAAGTATTTTAAGTAGCTGTGGCTTCGTATGTGTCTTCACAAAGAAGTGATGCAGAGTCTGATTTTTACATAATTAATTGTGGTATTTTGTTGAGTATGTTTTGTTGGTGATTGTTCGCTTTTTTCCTCTTGTTCTTTGTATCAATATTGTGGTAAATGCGGTAGTAGATTAGTAGTAGATTAGGGGCTGAACTGTATCAATTTTAATTGTTTTCAGCTTCTTTTTTGCATTATGATATTAATAATAATTATGATATTAATATGAATCTTTTATATTTTTTACTTATGCGTATATTAATGCAAAAATAAACTTATTATTATTATTATTTAGTTAAGTAGGTACCTATTAATAAAGTTGGAGTTTGTGTAATATTAGTTTCAATAAAATCCTATACATACGAGCACGGCCACGAGAGAGCAATAGGTGACTTTCGACCGTAATGAACCTCGCCTAAGCCTGAAGGCACGCGATAGTCGACCTTGTTCGACCCTATGCACGCGCTCACGAAAAAATTGATATAAATTTATAGAATAAAGTAAAATGAAAAATAATCAGTGCGTTAGAATGCTGAGATTTCACCCTAAAACGTTATTAATGCGTAATTTTCGATCAGAGTGCGAATAAAAAAGATATGACGGTGTAGAGTGCTAATCTGTCTAAACATTAAGGTCTATTTCAATAGGACCCGGCAAAGGTTGGGGTTGTCCATTTAATGCCATGCTTTTCGGTCGTACAAAATATGCTAAAATATATAGTTTTCCCGGTTTTACACACCTGAGCTGTGGTAAGTGCAAACTACACTTTGTGAAGATTCAGATTATAAGAAAAAAATTTTGGGGTGTTTTTTATATTTTACCCCCTACAGCCCTACAGGACGATTTTTGACGCCTTCTGGGTTTCGATATATTTTATGATGGGAAATCATTTAAAATTGGTTTCAGCTTTTAACCACAAAGTGCAAACGAAAATCATTTGTAGACGACTTTGACTGTGCTGTGATCTCTACTAAGACGCCAACAAAATAAAATAAATTTTTGTGATGGCAAATTAAATAGCTTTAAATTGTGTATCTTTCGTCCCATTCATTTGTTTTCATAGCTTTGAAATTGTTTTTGTTGCAGCTATTTTGGGTTTCCACTCTATGATGAACCAGGACCAATACCATGCCTCTCTCCTCAACAAAGGCCAGCCTGTCGGTCTCGGTTGGGACGGCATCACGAAAGCCTCAAAACAAAAACTTTACCCTCAGGACCCGCCAAACAATACCGACCCCGATGAAACTATAAGGAAAGTCAAAGAAGACGATCCTAAATTCATCGACCTTAACTGGAACAACATCAAAAACATATCTGATGAGAAATTTGAAAGTCTGTTTAATGCCTTGTCGAACAATACGCATCTGGAAACTTTATCGTTATCGAATGTTGGTTTAACGGACCATACGGCTGTTAAACTTGCGGACGCCATAGAGAAAAACAACACCATTAGGGTAGTGAATGTGGAAACGAATTTTATTTCGCCTCAGGTTATTGTCACGCTGGTGAAGTCGCTGCTGAAAATGAAGAGCGTGGAAGAATTCAGAGCGGCCAACCAGGTAATAGCAAAAATTGTGACGTCTACGTAACATTTTTTCAGTATGTTGACCGGCATTTAGTTTTTTAGTTTAATGTTTTGTTTCAATTTTAATTTTGTGTTTTACTGATGTTTCAGAGGTCACAAGTTTTGGGTAACAAAATAGAAATGGAAATAACTGCATTAATAGAGAAGAATCCCACCTTATTGAGGTTAGGGTTGCATTTAGAATACAACGATGCTCGTCATCGCATTGCCACACATTTACAACGCAATATTGATACAAGTAAGTACAGAACCTCGTGTTACTCTTTTTATTATTTTCTTTCGATTTTATTTACAGGCCAGTTTTATTTTTGTGGAGTTCATATATGTGCATATACAAGGTGTTTCTAAATTGAGTACCATAAATTTAGGAGTTTGTAGAGAAAGTTAAAATAACACTAAAACCTTTATATAGTTTTGTACAAAAACGCTTCCCTTCCAAAATACAGGGTGTTATAATGTCGACTGGCGTATCAGTTATTTAGCTAATGTTACGGTTTTATTTTTCAGCAAGTGTGTTATTCAAAATATTATACATTTTGTGTATAATTTCTCTCAAACCGTACTAGTTCCGACACTACTTAGATCTATTTATTATCTCATAAGTATTTGTTTCTCCCTTTAGACATTTTTGCCTCGTCTTCCGATCTTTCTCCGTTCTTGTGCCGGTACATTGTTTTCTCCATTCACTTAAGTTACTATTTTGCCTAGAATCATTCCCTATTGTTAGTTAGTATTTCATATAGCTTTTCTTCTCTTACCTTGGTTTGTTTATTCTTCGTTTCAGCTGTTTCCCCTTTTTCATCGTAGATATAGCTTGTCGTGTCCTGCAGCTTATTAATCTTTATAGTTCCTGGTCCAAGTTGTAGTTTGCTCTCTGCTATATTTTCTTTAGACTTTATTCATCCTGTCTTCTTATGTGCCTCTTCAATTTCTATGCTTTCTTGTTTAATTTTTGTCACCTACCTCGAACCTAGATTTACCTGCAGAATTAGCACGTTAGTTGGTCTTGGAGTTGTTAATTACTGATATTCACCATCTTCTTAGTGAATCTTTTGTCAATTATTCCCTGATTTTTCAGATTTTATCCTATGTTTATTTAGTTAATATCGTTAATAGGATCTGTTATGACAGCGCGTTTTGCTAGGTTATGTATGTTCGGTAATGTCATCTCGGAATGGCGTTAGCTCTGTTGCTCGCATTCAGTTCGCGGTTCAGTGGCGTGCTTCTGATTTTTCCCTCCATGGCACCTCTTTTTACTCTTTATCTCTTCTAGTCTCTGTTCTTCCTTCTCGTAAGTTCGGCTGAGGTCTCTCCTTATCTTTATCTTCCTTTCTTTTGCGTTCGAAAGTCTTTTAAGCCTTCTTTTCTTTAGTTAACTTCCTCACTCTCAGTGACGCCTCTGATATTTTTGGAAATTTATTCGATGGGTCTACACTTTTATAGTTTTTTTTCAAAATTCCGATTAGCTTCAGCATTTTTCACTTTTCATGCTGTTCTGAATGTGAGTGGTTGTGATTTTGAGAGTTTGTGTAAAATTAGTTAATTTTGCTGGCCAAGATTTTGGGATTTTCTCAAATCACTTTCTTTGGTGTCGATTTAATTGCTTTGATGTATTAGAAATCGCCACCTTTTTCCTTTTGGGATTTAATTCACGAGGACAGTTGATTTAGTTGGAAAAAAAAGACCCACACGTGGTAAGCCAATTCTTCCGTTTATTTAAATTTTTAATCATCCTTGTTTCTTCTTCTCCTTTTTATGTTTTCTTTTCTAATTTGTCCTTATGACATTTGAGGGTTTTTTCTTTGGGGTGCAAATTTTGCTTTTCGTGCACTTCCCGCTCGAGTTATTAGAAAAAAAAAAAACGCTGACCACCTGGTGCTGAGCTGCAGGTACCTAGACACCACCTAGAGATTTTCGATAGTAGCTGACCCTTGTCCTGCATCTCATTGATTCGTCTGTAAGGTCAGAAATATAATTTTGATTATTGCGTCGCCTGTCCGTCTGGAACACCGCGTCCAACGGCTGGTTTTTGTGTAGCGCCTGGCACAGCATTTTGTGACCACCTTGTACCTGTATTTTTCGTGTTTGAACGTCGCCAGTCCATCCGGTTGGTTTTAATGTAGATGCCTGGCCACGGCTTGTTGTGGTCACCTGTTTGTTTTTTTTACATATTGTAACCTGTATTATTAAATTGAGTTTGTCATTAATTCCGGTAGTTTTGCTTGAAATTTTCACTTATAGTTATCACTTTGCCAGTACCTAATACTTAGTTTTGTTTTTTTGTCAATAAGTTTCATGTCATTTAGATAATAAATTATAACTGTTTGATTAGAGAAACTTAAATAATATTTTGCTTAGTTTTTGCCGTATATTCAACTTTCACTTATAGTTTACATTTATTTTTGTAACGGGATTTAGCGACAGTCGATACTGCCGTTTGCGTCTACTTGCGTTTGTGTAGAGTGCGTGCGATTGACCCGTCGGTGCGCTGCGCGTACGGAGCTCCTAACGTGTAGTGTATTTACCGCGTCATCTGCGCCTATTTTGGTTTTCTTTGTTGTGGCGCAACGCTAGTACCGGGTGCCTAAATTACCAGTAATTTTGTTGTCATTTAATACTATTGCATCCTGATTGGATTTACCACTGTTTTTTTATCTTGTATTTTGGGTAGGTACCATTGATATTTTTTTTTCTCAATATTATATGCTGGCATTACTATTTGACTATTTGTTTTATTTTTTTTTGTGTTTACCCTGTTGTGTACCAGCGGTTTTTAGGAGCTGTGACCGCTGTGTTTGCGTTTACATTGGAGGATCAGCCTACAACTCCTTGGCGCCCTTTTACTGTTTTTTTGCCCACTCCCGTCTTCGGCTTGAGCATAGTCGCGGCCGGATCCTCCCTTATTGTGACGTTACGTCATTTGGTGACGTCACACTATATCTGTAACTAAAGCAGCCTGAGAAATCTAAATTTTTGTGGGCAAGTGCTACTCAAAACTACAGATAATCCAGCAATATTTTAAGTGTAATACGACAATTCAGTGGCGTAGGAAAAGGGATCGTGTAACACCTTTTTGTTAGGGTTAGGGTTTTTGGAAATATCGTTTTATTTTTAGATTCTCTAATCAAAATACTACAAAAAAGATTATCTTTTTAAATATCTGTAAAGTCGTTTGTTTTTGAAATATTTGTGGTTTTATGTAGCAGTGCTCATGAGAACTGGGGTATTACCTATTTATGGTTGATTTGCGAAAAAAAATCGCATATGATTGCTACATGTTTTTGTAGGTACCTTCGTAATTTATACCTGCAAGCACTTCTAGATGATTTTGTTATCAAGTTTTACATAACTAATGATAATACAGCAAAACAAAGACAATATTTTAATAGCACTGCCACATAAAATCGTGCATATCTCGAAAACGAAAGACTCTAGAGATATTTGAAAAGAGTATCTTTTTTGCAGTATTTTGATTAGAGAATCTAAAAATAAAATGATATTTCCAAAAAACCTAACCTCAAACTTTTTATTAACAAAAAGGTATTACACGACCCCTTTTCCTACGCCACTGAATTATCGTATTACACTTAAAATATTGCTGGATTATCTGTAGTTTTGAGTAGCACTTGCCCACAAAAATTTAGATTCCTCAGGCTGCGCTAGTTACAGATATAGCTAAATAACTGATACGCCAGTCGGCATTATAACACCCTGTATTTTGGAAGGGAAGCGTTTTTGTACAAAACTATATAAAGGTTTTAGTGTTATTTTAATTTTCTCTACAAACTCCTAAATTTATGGTACTCAATTTAGAAACACCTTGTATATTTTATTTATATTATAGGTATTAAAAATATTTTTGTTATTTTTTGATTTTTGACCCAGAACCAACTTTTTGATAATTCACGTGGTTAATTACTGTTTGTTGTGTCGATTTATTTAGACCAGCGTTTAGTAAAAGCGAATTACAAGATTACTATTGGTTCTTCGGGCGAAAAATTAAAAGTCGAGCAAATCTCGTAAACGTGAGTAACAGACTGCGCTCTGTAAAATATAGGGGCTGTTTTTTCTGACCCTCTCTGTATTTTTTTTTGAACGACCGACACCGGCAAATTTAAGAACTGTTGCCGGGACAAGAACACACAAAAGTATAGGTACATTGTTAACTATTGTGTTTTCCGCAGTTCGAAAAGACTTAACACTGCGACTGCAGTTCCGATTCTTTAACCATCGAAAAACTCCTCTGATCAAATGAAGGTACCGAAAAAAATTATGTCGTGCGCATAGAGCTGCCTAACTCTTATTTAGTCTCACACACGCAGTATTTATGTGTTTGGCAATTCAATTTCTGTTATTGCCCTCCCCCAGAATACTGACAGGGGTTGATTAATCCGCTGATATGACAGTGTATCTTTTATTTTTTTTTTTTGTTATGCATTTAACTGAAATTGAGTGGGCCAACATACCAACACGCAAATATGCTAATAACTAAAAGCTTTGGAATAATTTGAGCCGGGGGGTAAACCGCTGGGGATTTATGGTGTACACTATGTAGGAATTACAGGATTTAAAAGGAATTATGGGGATTTATAAGGAATTATGGGAATTTTTAAGGAATTATGGAGAATTATTGGGATTTATCGTGAATTACAAGGGATTTATTAGGAATTATAGGGGATTTATTGGGAATTACAAGAGAAATAACCGTTGGCAGCAATTTATGCGCAAGCGCAGTAAGTTGCCAGACAAGTTGGTTCACGCTCTGAGAAGGGCTCCTAAGAAACAGAAATTAATGCCTTAGATGATATTCGACGACAAATTGTAGAAGTTATTAATCTATATGCCCATAATTCTCACTTCATGTCGGATTCTACTGTAAATTTACATAACCATAAATTTCTCAGCTCGAAAACTGGTTGGACGCGTACCTCCATCCTTTCCTGTCCTGAGCTAACCTACATATTTCCCTAAAAGTATAACATCCTACATCCCCAACTATTTGAGAGCAGTAGTCTAATGTGGGCCTACCCCTACCTCTTTTTATTCCTATCTCCGACTCTAGTCTGTCGCGAACTATTACTTCGTGTTGCATGTTCAAGTTTCGCACCCATATAGTACCGTACTCAATATATACGTCTTTAAGAGTCTCTTCCAAGTTTCTACATTAAACGTTCCTGAGCATAAGTTGTTTCTTTTTGTTAAACGCAACTCGGCCCTGCGCTATTCTTTTTTTGATATTTCTAGTGCTCCTACTATCGCCAGTTATTTGACTTCCTAAATAGTAGAAATCGGCGACCTCCTCTATCTTCTCAATTTCTATTATTCGTATTTTAGTTTTAGTTCTATTTTCACTTCCTCTTCTTCATTCATCATTCATTTAGTATCAAAACTGCTCCCATTTCGTTCAGAGCTATTTCTAATTCGTCTTTCCTGTATGCTAACACTGCTATATCATCCGCGAATCTGAGTATGCTAATAGTTTGGTCGAATTTTAAGGTCACCTTATGCAAAACATCATATGTGTAAAGTGCACCCTCTTCGAGATATTAGACTTACATGTCCCTATCGTAGTTTTTAATTCTCTATCTATTGAGTGTGGAAAATACTGTCTCCTGATTGGTCAAAAAATGACAAAAAGTTACCAATCGCGAAGCAGTATTTTCCAGACCCATTAGATAGAGAATTAAAAACTAGGATAGGGACATGTAAATCATTTTTCTTTAACTCGTACCGTTTCCAAGCTATAATTGATGAAATTTGAAAAATGACGATTTTTAACGTCTAATATCTCGAAGAGGGTGCACTTTACACATATGATGTTTTGCATAAGGTGACCTTAAAATTCGACCAAAAATCTAAATCCGTAATAAAAATGTGGGCTTTCCATTTAAAATAAGGAAGTTGGTGTCTATTTCCGGTATAACCGGAAGTCGCAGAAAGTCAAAAATATTTTAGTCGAATTGAGCATCCTCGATTACCTATTTGTGCAAATTTGTGTAACTCTACTAAACCCACTTTCCCATATACAGATCGTGTAAGGTCGTCGTGGGATACCCTGTATAAGTACTTAAAATTCTCGTTAAAATCTTAGGAATCCTTATAGGAATTACAGGAATTATTGAGGATTTATGGGAATTATAGGGGAATTACGGAGGATTTACAGGAATTCGGCGGAATTATGAGGGTTTACGGAGGATTTATGGGATTTATTAAAGAATTACAGGAATTATTGGTGAATTATAGAGATTATATCCTTAAAAAGGATTTATGGTGTACATTTTTACGCCAGCGGTTTACCCCCCGATTTGAGCTATCAATTTACTCTACAGGGAAAACGACTCCCGATAATATGGTCGTAATGTTGAGCGCTTCATTTTTCAGCCGTATTTTTGTAGTGCGGAGCATCTAAACCAATAACCATGCTCTTTCCGCAGGATTTTATTTATATGTATTGCTGGAAATAAGCATGCTGCTTGTTAGAATGATTGTTTAACAATTTTTCTACAACTGACGAAATTTTGTTTTGTTAAATCAAATTCTGTTCCATTCTCAGTTTAAATTTATGGGTAGGCGATAAAAATTTTCAAAAAAGAACCAGCTAGTGTTAAGTGGTAGAAGTGTGGTAGTGAATTTACATCAAAGTTCTTGATCCATCTACTGTGTGTTGCTTCAGAACGTTTGAGAACTAAGATTCTCAGTTTTCTTGAAACAACTAACCTATTCTAGCGATACGCAACAAGAGTACCTACTTTTTTTTGTGCATTTAGTACCTTTGTTGGGCATTTCTTATTGCTCTTTCTGAATTTCCTAATGGCTAGCCCCAAAATCCACACAATTTTTTTTTTCAAAGCAACCCCTCTTGTTGCAGTTACGGAGGCAAGAGGCAAGATCTATGATTATTAGCCGTCGCCTACTAGAATATTTTTGCAAAAATAGTAACATTCTAAAAACAGGAGAATAGGAGAGGCACGAAGGTTTAGTCCACAACATACTAGTCAGAGATAGGATTAACAAGTAACAAAATTCAAAATTTTAAGTAACCCCCGACACAACGCCTGAACAGATCTTCATAAATTATAGCTAAGAACCATCTCGATCACGTCAGCTTTCAAACAAAAAAAAACACATCAAAATCGGTCCATTCATTTAGGAGCTACGATGCCACAGACAGACACACAAACACACAGATACACAGACAGACACGTCAAACTTATAACACCCCTCTTTTTGTCTTTTTGCGTTGGGGGTTAAAAAGAGGTAGCGGTAGGCCCAGTTTAGACTCCTGCTCTCAAATAGTCAGGGATATAGGATGTTCAACTTTTGGGGAAATGTTTAGGTTAGCTCAGGATAGGAAAGGATGGAGGTTTGCGTCCAACCAGCCTTCGGACTGAGAACTTTATGATGAAAACAAAAGTTTGAAATTCAAGCAACTTAATTTTCGTGGATATTCATATGAAACTGACTGTTTACATTATTATCAATACAAAAGTCAATAACGAAAACTGTCACTGGAGTTGTCATTTTTTGAATAAAGGGCCCCACACACACGCAATTTAGAATTAATTCAAAACTGTACATTCAAAAGTTTTGAACGGAATGTTGGGCGACGGTTCTCCACACACACACAATTTTCACTTCGCAGTTTTATAAAACATGGCCTCCAGAGAAGAATTAAATTTAGTATCAGTGGCGTGCCTAATTATTTTGAAAAAGAAAAATAAACAAAGATTCAGTCTGAGCAGATGGGAGAAACATTGGTTGCTAAAACGTGATCACTTTTCACATATTAATCTCTTAGAAGAGTTGCACTCGTCGGGGCGGTCTGTGAAAGTCACCCCGAGCATAATAAAATGCGCAATTTCGAAGAAAAATTTTACAGGCGGGTGTCTGATCTTGGAAGATTTCGCGATCGCCGGAAATTTGTGTTTGCCATTTTCTAATGCAATTTTCTATCCTTAAACGTTGACCGATCCAATTTAACGCTCTTTGAACTTTCCCCCTTCGAACCGTACTCCGTTGGACTTCCCCCTTCGACTTCCAGGGACGAATTTGGCCCCCGTTTTGCATGCTTTTTGCCCTAAAATTTTGCATTGCTTCAGAGAAAAAATTATTTCCCCCATCAACTCTGTGCGAGGGAGACGATTTTTGAATATTGTCGGTCCGATTGACTGGGCTATCGGAATCCGCCATCAAATTTACCCGGCGACCCCCAGCTTGGTCGTTATAAAAAACTACCCTTATTTTGAGGACGCCGTATCTCGTTGGCGATTCGACTCCCGCGTTCGAGATCGCGTTATGACCTAAAACTTTTGTCAGTGGAAGAGCGGACGACGCCCGTTTCTTCGCATGGCTTATTCTTCTGGGTGCGATAGAACATTTTCAGCCCCTTCCGGTACGCCGAGTTCGTTATCGCTTGATAACGGGGTGTTTTACCGGAGTTGGAAAGATCGCGATGGTCACTGCGGATCCGGGACGAATCCGCCTTTGAACTTCTCAAATTTCATCCCGATCGAAGGTGTTTTCGCCCGTGTTTTCGTTCTGTAAAAAAATATTTTCGATTTTTCACGTTTTCGCCGCTATTCGGGGCGAGGTTGACGATTGTGGGACGGGTGAAATTATGGTAGAATTGTTTGTTTTTGTTGAAAAAACATAATAATGTTCAAAAATACGTTTAGTATAAATATATATATAAAAATTACTAATCTACTTCTACATATTATATTAACTACTCAAAATCAAATAAATCCGTTAAAACTGTCACCTGCTGCGCGCCACTGTATTAAACAAAACTTGAGGTTTTGACCACACACGCACAATTTTGAATGCGCAATCGTCGGTGTACAGTTAAAATTTCAAGCCAGACTTGAAATGAACAGTTCAACTGCGCAGTTCAAAAAAGTCTTAAGTCTTGCACCACACACGCACAATTTTGAATGCACGTTTTTGCCTGTTCATTCAAAACTTAACGCAAGTACGTGTGTGAGTGGGCGCCTTTAGGTGTGTCAAGTATTAAAATTTTGTTTATTAAATGATAGAATTAAGGTGCTAAGTAGTAGTGAAAAAAATTGTATATACACCACGATTGAGAAGTACTATTATCATAGACTATTCATGCTATGATTAGTCTATGCTATTATTGCCCTAGCGCCTGCTCGGACAGTAATAACATTGATAATAGTAAACTTCTCAACTTTGATGTATAATATACCATTAATGCAAATTAACAAAATATTACTTTTTTGAACATTGGACATAGATCTTTTGAAAACGAAGCATTTTCGGACCCCATGTTCATAAAAAAAATCTTATTCTGACGTCAAAAATGCGCACCGGGATTTTTGACATGCATTTTTGAAACACCTTTATACATATAACAACACTATACTGCAGATGCTCCCTAACCTAAAAATTGTTAAACGTCATGGGCGATTGCTTAAAAACGCTCATCTCAAAAAATATTCCGATTTATCGTTGACGGACAAAATACGGCAACCTTTTTTTTATTACTAAATGTCAATTATTCTTCTTTTAAACCCTTATTAAAAAATTGTGTACTGAAAGTGACAATCAAGAGAGTGATCGTATAGATAGCAGTTTCAGTAGCGTACTTCAAATTAGGGGCCCGCCCGCCCGCAAAATTTCTGATGGCCCCCCTCCCCTTTGAAAAACAAATTAAAGTAAAAACTGTATTAACAAAAAACATAATTTTAACTTTGAAAACATTTGTCTCCGGAATTTTAAGCGAAGCACGGGGCCCCAAAAGCGCCGGGGCCCGCCCGCGGTGGCGGGCTTCGCGGGCCCCTAATTACGCCCCTGAGCAGTTTCATACTTCATGCAAAAAGGAAGGCATGTGACGTCACAAACAAGAAACTGCAAACTCTATGAAAGAGTTCACCAGAATTATTTTTCAGATTCCACCGTGACTGCATTTATTTTCTTTATTTGTTGCATTTTTTATGTTCCGCTAGTTGCGGTTGAATCTGAAAAATAATTCTGGTGAACTCTTTCATTCCAGTATTTTCGCGTGGTCGTAGTTTGTGTTTCATGAAATTATATGACTAATGCAAACGAGGGGTAAATTTTGTATTTGGTTGTAACGTGACGCGTTGCGGCTATGCTGTTTGTGCACGCGGGTTGGTTTTTTACGAGGGGTAGATTGCGTTCGTTTTTATTGTGAATTTTTTATCTTTTGGAAGCAATGACGAGACTTGCGTGCATGTTCCGTTTGTGGGGTGAGTGGAAGTTAGTAAGCGGTAAAAATATGGAATAGATTTGTCGGAGTTAACATTGGATCCAAATTGAAATAACGGGGCAACCATCTTTTTCGTAATTTAGGATATGGGAAAGTGTTCAGTAGCTTGTTCCATTCATTAGGATTTCTAAAGTTATCGAAAATCCAGATTACTAACTTCTGATTGCCAGAGAATAGGATACCCTAACTAAATTATTTCTCCAAAATTGTTCGTTTAATCCAATTATTCAAATCGACATCGTGTATGCATTCAGTCGCTTTGTTGTACTATATTAATTTTCTTCTTTTATGTCTGCTGTTTTTGATGGACGATAACAAATGGCAATTTGCGAAACATCCCCGCACGCGACGAACAGAACGTATAAAACCACCATTGTCATACAGTAAAAAAATAAAAGAATTCCAAATATGCTCGTCGTATTTACCTTGCCAATTTTACAGCCTCCGAACAGGTGAAATCCTCTATTCAGTTTATGGATTCCGTCGCTTCCTTTGCCGCGTAGCCCCGTTCATATTTTTCATACAACTCGATAGCGTGTGTTCCTTTTGCAAGGATTTAAAAGGCTCAGGGGTGTATTGTAAAGATTCTATTGTATTTATCGTCTTAGGCTGCAGTAAACACATTTTTCTTCAGCTATGGATCAGTGGCGGCTCGTGGGTTAATAACCAGGGGGGTCATTTTGGTTTTGGAACTTATAATTAATACTAAAAATATATACATATACAACGTGTCCTATAAAGTTCTCTACATATGGGAAACTTTTTTATTATCCGTTTATTAAAAAAAATATTCTTCATAAAAAGCTCTGAATTGCTCAAAAATCAAAATGCACTCGCAACATTCCAAAAATATCGGATAATATACAGGGAAATCAAAAAATAATAATTTGACTAAAGAGTAAAGTACCCTTATTTTTGAAAATAATGAAAAATGTTATTCGGGAAAGTTATTCAGTATAAAAAGTTATGGACTATTATGAAATAACAGCCACCTATGATCAAATTTATTTTTCTAAATTACAAACGTGTTAATATCTAATAAAGAACTAAAATTATTTTAAATTAACTTAAATTTATATTAGAGCACTTCCTAAACTATTGCCTCAAAATATCCACCTTTTCTCTCAATGCAAATTGCTGTTCTTGCTTTAAATTCACGAAACATAAATTTGATCATTGGGCTGTTATTTCATGATAGTCCATAACATTTTATGCACAATACCATCTAATACATATCGAAAGATAAAAATCATTTGCGTTTTATTGGAGCTATCTGTGCTCTCATCAACTTGAATTGCCACAAAATTTGTCTGGTCAATTTCCTTTATTATATGTGTGTGTACAACGGCCAACATTGAATCTAAAATTTCGTTTTGAATTGTTTTTGATATTCCTTTGAATAGGTACTGTATTTTTTTCAAGGTGCTCTTTAAATATTAAGTCTAGTTCAGAGACAAAATCTATAAGGCCACTAAAAATCCCAGGATTATTGGACATGTCACTTTCGTCATGACCGCGCAATGCAATTTCAAAGATTCCACAAAATTTTACACAATCAATTATTTTGTTTAAAATATACCTATTTTTAGAAACCGATTCATTAAAGTCGTGCACTGATTTGCGATACGCACTATCAAGTTGCTGTCTTATGTCTACACGTCCTAAACTGGCGTAACTCATTGAACAATTTATATGAGAAGCAGAAGAAGCATGCTTTTTAATTTTGTCTTTTAAATGTTTAATATCGGTTACTCCATTTTTAGCCCATATAGCATCATTTGAAAATAATAAGCACGGATAGCAAAAGAACGCATTTTTAACACTGCATCCACAAATCCAGTCGCACAAATTGTACATCGATTCTTTAAAATATCTTTGGACATTTTTACCTTTATCCTTTGTTGTCTGCTTCAAATTCAGTTTTGGTTTCGGCCGTCCACTTTCCCTCTTTTCAAGCCGGCGTTCATAATTTAATGTTCCAGCTGACTTTAAGGCAAATATATCCTCAACAACACTCATCTTGTTTTGCTAAACACACAAAATTTCTCAACGATCAGAACTTCACAACGATCACAGTTCACATCCGCAACAATAAAGAAAGGTTTCCCGCCTGCTATCTAAGAAGAACTGAGGTCCAGAGTCCAGAGAAAATATAACTGAATACTGTAGAACTAAACTCGATTCTGCGCAGTTGTAATCGGGACAATGACCACGTTGGAGATATAGGAGTAAAAGGTGACTCTCACTTCCACTCAAGAATTCGCCATCTGCTGTCACTGTTCTTCTTTACATGCATTTCTCCATAAGCCATAAGAGCTGTGCAGGGTCAATTTGAATAATGTCCCGGCTTGCTAGCGAGCGCGCAGCGCGGCTTGACGCTTGGCTATTTCTAGTATTGCTGCGAATGCAGACCGCTGAAGATTTTAAATTTGAGACTGTTAGACAAAAAATATTTTTATTAAAATTATGGTTTTGATTAGAATATTTTAGGAGGGTCATTGACCAATTGACCTTAAGGAGAAACCGCCACTGCTATGGATAACGGTAGATAACTAAAAATTGAAATATTTTGCTGAAAAATGGTACATATACCAGCATTTTTCAACCCACGCTATGACCTAGCTTTTTGAATTTCTTTCATTTCGATTAGGTCCATTTCGTCACCTCTCAAGATATATCTTAAACTCTTAGACATACCTTTTCGAATATTGAAAATTAAGATAGTCCCGTATTTGAATATCGGAACATTTGAATATTAGTATTCAAATCAAATAATTGTTCTGGAGTACATTATTTAATTATTCAAATATTTGAATTATCGTACTTTTACCGCGTCGAACAAAACGAATTTCAATTTAAATTTTTATTTGAGTAAAAGTTAATTTCGTCCATTGTATTGTGTTTTTGTCGTTTTTTGGTTGTACTAACTCGTTTGTAGAATATTATTTTAACCAACTGTTGAACTGTCGAAGTAAATAATACGCATTTTGTTTCAGCATGTTTAACATTTTTAGGATGTTGCCAAGTTATTTGATATTTTTGTATTTTTGTGATCGCCAGCCATTTTAATAAAACGCATTTTCTAATAAAACCTAAAGTGACTGGCGATTTCCACCACATTGGCAACATCCTTGCGTAGTTTTCCACAGTACGTCCGTCCGTTTTTTCGATTGAATGTGTTGTCCTCTCTGTTCACAGAACGTCGCCTGTCTCGGTTGGGAGCGACCAGCTCGTAGAGTGGCTGTGCTCGCAATTACGTATGTACTTACCTTTGTTATACACGTTCACTGTTGTAACATCACCGCAAACAGGGCACATTTCCATTATGTATTTTGACACAGTAAACGCTGCTTTTTGCGTATAAGCGTAAAGGTGCGTCCTCATAAGTGAGAACTCTCAATGGGGACGCAGCTTTATTTGGTTATTACACAAACGACGACACCACATTTATGTGTTTGAATGGAGGTTGCATGCGTACATTTTAACACTATAATATGAAAATATTACATGGCTTTAAAATCTAATGTTCAAATTTGTATATACAGTATATGTGTGCATTTTATCTGGTTTCTTTCGATATGTAATGTGTAGCCACAGGATATCCCAGAATTCTGAGAGCTAGTTAAATCGTGTTCGTTACTGAAATAATCCTGGAAAACTAAAATTGTGCTATTTCATTTTTGTCGCATACTGTTCTTAGAATTCTGTCAAATCATCCTAAGACAACTTTTTATTACCTATTAGTATCCTCAAATTTTCAAATTCTGATTCTGATGAAAATTCTAAAGGAAATGCTACAATGCCACTATTTCAGTAAAGAATTATGAGACAATTGCCTAGGTAGCTGCTCCATTTAACGATTTAACGTATTTTCTATCACTCCAAATTAACGAATTCCTCTTACTGAGATAAAGAACAAGTTGTCAATACCAGTCAAAGTGCACATGTAAGTTTGAATGAAATGGGCTGCAGCGTCTTGCTTAAATAAAACAATAGTAAAACAACGAACGATAAAAATACCTAATCATCAAATTTTAAATATGGGTACCCGTGTATCAATACCAACTTAAAAACACAATCCTAATACCTAAACTGGGTGCTATATACTTGCTTCTATCATATATACCATTTCTATGTTTACATTTTTTATTTGTTTATGTTTAGTTTTTCAGCTTCTAGATTTATAAAGAATAGCGCTGGGATTTTATTTTGTAGCTTTTTTTAATTCAGTTTCTATGCGAATTTTATGTTCGAAAGTTAAGGAATTCATAAAACACGTAAAAATAATAGAAGTTTGCAATTGGATATGTTCAACTCCACTTGCCAACCCGCCTAGCCAGCAAAGCATTGTAAAGGTGTATTTAACTTCCGTTAGGGGAGGACTAGGTCACCAGGAGTGAGTGGTTTTTTGTAGCTGCTACATTTTGAATAATTTTCGATTGTATACTTTCTTACAAAATAGTAGGTACATTTTAAAAACTCGAAAAAGTTCAATTTTTTTCAGTGGCGTACAATTTTTTTCATTTTAAAAATATGTACCTCCTAACCTTTATGCTTATGGTTGAAGTCTGTAACTGAAAATTATGACGAACATAGGAGTTCTTGAAAAACACTATGAAAAAATCCCCCAATTTAGTTTCAGAAATATATACAATAGCACTTTTATTATACATTTTAGAGAAAAATAATGTAGGAGAGACCCACGTCCATTTCTTATTATCTCTTTTATAAAATTATTTTCACTTATACACGCCATTCCATTTCTTCTGCACAGCACCCAGCTTTGCATTTTTAAGTGGAATACCCTGCATCTGATTACATTTTTGAATTCTTTGTTGAATTTAATGAATACCTTATTAACCATACGTTGGGTTTAACTCCCATAATTTCGGGGTTATTTGACGTTAAATATCGGCATTTTTCAAATTTTATCAATTATAACTTGGTAACTGTACTAGATACCTATTAAAAAATAGCTTACATGTCCCTATCCTAGTTTATAATTCTCTGTCCAACGGTGACCTGACCATCCACCAAATACAGCTGCCCCATAATAAAAACAAAGAAAAAAATCGGCTTCAGAAGTGGGCGGATTTTCTATGGAAAGTTCATTGTGCAAACAAATCCCTATTATTACCACGTGTTCTATTAACTCCCAAAGTTTTGTGCTTAAAATTCGTAATACTCTATTTATGTTAAACACTGCCAGGTGCCCGTGTTTTCTCCAACCCCTTCGGGCAAGATTAAATAAATTGGAAAGTTGTAACAAAGTGCTTTAACATGTATAATTTTACCCGTCTTTATACTGTTGTGTCTCCAAAGTTGTCTGGCAAAGCTTCTACCTATATTATATTACCTGTATATGACTAGGTAGTTGAAATATTTTACAAGTGACAATAATTTTCAAGGTAATAGTTTATTTTTTTCTTCTGCCCCGAACGCTAAAATGCGTTTAGTAAATACCTGTTTTACCACGAATACGTTGTTCATCCTTGACATTAAATTTACTGGGAACAATATAGTTCTTGAAAATCCCAGGTAGGTACATAAGTACGCACATTTTACGGTACCCTGTCTTTATTTGTTAGTATTGAAATGTCTGTCACACATGATCCTCCTCCAACTAAAGAAATTTAATATTTCTTTTGCGCCATCCCATCAAAAGTTTCAACTTTGTGAATTTCACCGAGGTCCAAAAGTTGGTCATCCCACCACACATGTTCTTGCTTTCCCTTGTGACTGAACTGAACTACATTCTACATAGATGTAAAAAGCTTGAATGAACTTTTCTATCCTACTTTCTATTTAACGAAATTTTACGCCCCTTAAATGATAGTGGCAGTTGGAGAAAACAGTGAGGCACAGTTTCGTTACTCGGTAACGCTAAACGAAGAAGCAGTCACTCACTAATTTCCTTCTTGCGATTTTTCCAGGTCGTAGGCGTCGTATGGGTCAACTGCCCCGTAACTACCTAGTAGGTTACATCCACCGCTTCTGAGCTGTGCGCACGCCAGTGTTCTTGTTAGTCCAGCCAAGCATATATAAATATAGGCATTAATTTACTATTTTTTTTTGTAACTGTAAGTTTTGTCACGAGACTACATTTCGTTTATGTGTCGTTATTTTTAATAGGTTCACAGAAACAATTTGCTGCAGATGTCTTTTTCAGTCAGAGTTCTCAAAATTGCTTTCCCACGTTAATTGCATAAATATGACAATAACATGTCGAAAAGTCGAGCATCGAGCTTGCGAGAGCGCGCGAAATTCAAAAATCGAAACATTCAGAAGTGGGATGATTAGATTTTTTCGTGTGTTTGCAGTGAGCTGGGTACTAGTACGCACTAGTTTATCACTGCCAGTTTTACTCTTGATTTAGTGATGGGTTTCTCTAATAAAACAGAAATTTTACGACACACGGTTCCGTTTTTATTAGCGACGATTGTGATAAACTTTGAAATTAATTGTATATGTTTTAATTCGGAAGGTGAACTGAGGTTATGTATTTTTAAGACAGTATATAATATAAACCATATTTTATTAATTTAATGTTTTTAGTAATATTATGAATACGACTTGTCTGTAAATATTGTGTGGGTTGCGTTTAAGACGTCAGCTTTGTGCAAAAAATTGTATGTATGCAGATCCGCAATGTGTCCACTTCATGTTGAAGATAATTGAGTAATGCAGCCCCCTTTTCGCCAATTTCCTGAAACCTACATTGTTTGAACTTATCTTCAAGCAATTCCGTGTTTTGATGGTATGACGTTGGGGAGTCTGTTTGCCAGTTTATTTTCTGCGGACAGCATAATAATTGTTTCTTGTATTTTAATTGTAATTATAATGCAAAAGTATGACAGGGGATATGCATACGAAGTGCTCTTTTCACAGCTTACTTGATCGAGGCACGCCGCCCTTAATTCCAAGGAAACGCGGGGTTGTTTTTTTACTTCTTAACAAAATTTTCCCTTCTTCAATTCATATTGATATTTTCAATTTTTTAATTTTTACTAATTTGTATAATTATTTTATGTAAGATAACTGTACCGTTAGTATAACTGGTCATTTTATTAATTTATCATTGATTTTGTCATCTCATTTTTGGGCATTTATTGGCGGTTGTGTCCAATTTGCAGCACATAGAATTCAGTTCATTGTACTTCATCATCACTTTGTCATGTAACAGTAATAATTTCACTATTTCACACTTTTAACACTTTATAGCCTTTTAGACAGTATAACTATGTAATTAAGGAGTACAATAAAAACTATGTATAAATAATATTATTAATTTTGTGTTGTCCATTTATTTTTGGACCAAGTTGTCATATACCCTAAACCTATTTTCTTCCTTTTTACAAACCGTTCCTACATTCCAGATTCCAGTTGATTTGGTGAATCGTGGTTGATCTAATACCTAGCGGTAAGTATGTGTATGGGCTGTCCTATTTTCGTTGTGATAGAAGTGGCCCTTTATTATTTTACAGTTTCGATCTTTGGCGTAAATATTGCTCGAATTTTATGGAAATTTTAAACCAAAATGCGAATTGCGGAGTTGGGTACAAGGATGTGATATTTATCGAGGAAATTGATACCCACTTTAGAACAGCACACCCGCATGAGGCGGTCGGATTTCGGGTTACTTCAAACTTTCTATTATAATGTTCCTCTGCAGTCTAACTTTGAATCTCCGTGCTCTGTTATCCCTCATTGTGTCAAATACACTTGCGTAGTTATTTATAAAAAATACTTTTATATTTTATGAAAGATGATTCTCAAATCTATGTAAGTATCTCAATAAGCGTTTTTTTAAATGAGAAATTAAAATTGATGTGCCGCGGCAATTCCTGATCAGTGACGTACGCATTGGAAAAGATACATAAAGCAGGAAGAACATAATTTATATCGTCACCATTCATTCATAAAATTAGGGCCACAAAAACTTCCTTAACAAAACATTTAACATAATGACTTGTGTAATTGGTAGTTCAAGGAATTAATTGGTCCAGAGCACTTCCAACTGTTTCCGAAACTGTTTCTTAGATCCACACAATGACTCAAGTTAAGAATTAACTATGCATTGTACGCCATGTACTTTTATCAATAAAAATGTTCTTGGGCATGAATCACATCTTAGTGGTTATTGCGTATGAATAATATATTACGTGAGTAACAAAATGACCAATGGCCATTTGTGGGTTGCAGTTGATAGTGTATCACTTCCAAAGCCTATGATTTAAAACAGGATTGTTAGATTTTTTGCGGAACAGTTTACTGATGATTAATAGTATATTTTACAACAAGAGATGAAAATAATATTTTTTTCGTGAGGTGAGAATTTGCCCACGAGCGAAAAAAACGTATTTCATCTCGAGTAGGAAATGCTATTTTTTCTACACACACACATATACAGGGTAGTCCACTACGCACGCGTCGGTCAATAGTCCCTAAACTGTTGAACTTATGGGAATTTTTTTTAAATAAAACTTGTAAGGTTCCATCTTTGCTGCAACTGAAAATTATTTTCAATTATACAGGTTGTCCCATTTCTTCTGCGCAGTGCCTAACTCTGTTCTTTTAAATGGAACACCCTGTATTTGATCGCATTTTGGAGTTCTTTGTTGAATTTAAGTGCCACTTTGTTAACCGTACATTGGGTCTAAGTCTTACGGCTTCGGCGTTATGTGACGTTAAAAATCGTCATTTTTCAAGTTTCGCCATTTATAACTTTTAAAAGGTTCGAGATAAAGAAAAATGACTTACGTGTCCCTATCTTAGTTTTTAATCCTCTATCTAATGGGGTTCGAAAATACTGCTTCCTGATAGGTCGCTTTTTGCCATTTGTTGACCAATCAGGAAGCAGCATTTTCCAGCCCCATTAGATAGAGGATTAAAAACTAAGATAGGGACACGTAAGTCATTTTTCTTTATCTCGAACCTTTTAAAAGTTATAAACGGCGAAACTTGAAAAATGACGATTTTTAACGTCACATAACGCCGAAGCCGTAAGACTTAGACCCAATGTACGGTTAACAAAGTGGCACTTAAATTCAACAAAGAACTCCAAAATGCAGGGTGTTCCATTTAAAAAAACAGAGTTAGGCACTGCGCAGAAGAAATGGGACAACCTGTATAATTCAAAATAATTTTCAGTTGCAGCAAAGATGGAACCTTACAAGTTTTACTTAAAAAAATTTCCCATAAGTTCAACGGTTTAGCGACTATTGACCGACGCGTGCGTAGTGGACTACCCTGTATATTTGGGGGTCTGCTGATTCACAGTATTCACTTTCTGAATCCATTTAAAATGCTATTAAATTAGGTATGTATAAGTGTACCCTCACAATGTAAATTATTAATTGTTTATTTTTTCGTTGCTAGGTAACATAGATACGCAGGCTACTAAATGAAAGTGTTTCTTTTATCCATTATTAAAACTATAAATTTGACATTTTCATTTTCACATATAGAGATGAAAATACACAGTTGAAAAATTGCTATTTTCATATACAGGGTGTCCCATTTATGCTTAAAAAATGATATGCAAGTTCTTTAAGTTAAAATAATGGTGGTTTGTCATATAAATTTTATCTCTTAGACGCTTGTCGGCTGAGATACAAGGTGTTAAAAGTTCTGCAAAAAAATGTTAAATTCAGCATAACTTAAAATCTAAAAGAGATTTTTATTTCAAATTGTACTCACCTTTCTTATTTTTCCTTGCCTACTTTTTGATAGTGCAATCAATAAAAAAAATAACCAGTGGCGTACAAAATGGATGATGTTAAAATCCTTTTTGAAAAATAAATGGTACGTCACTGGTTTTTGCAAGTTTTTTGTTTAATTTTGAAATCTACCATTGTTTCCTCAAAAATTGTTCTTGCTTATAAAAGGTCTGTAGAACTCACCGTTTTCGAGATAATTAATGTTGAAATTTTGGGTGCAAGTGGGCATGAAAAATAAAGTAGGCTTGTGCTTAAGTCAGTTGAAACAAATAAGCATTGCATTGTACAATTTGAAATAAAAATCTCTTTTAGATTTTAAGTTATGCTGAATTTAACATTTTTTTTGCAGAACTTTTAACACCTTGTATCTCAGACAACAGTCGTCTAAAAGAAAAAAATGATATGACAAACCCCCATTATTTTAACTTGAAGAACTTGCATATCATTTTTTTGAAGCATTAATGGGACACCCTGTATATGGGTAGAAAAAAATAACATTTCGTGACGATTTTTAGGAATCTTCTTGGATCACTTACGGTGAATTCTGGTATGCAAATTAAAATGTGCAATATAGATTGCCTTGAAACCAGTTTTATTAATAATTATTAATGAACGTTTTCTACAACGACTGTGAAACAGCTCTCAATTCTGAAAATGTAGCACATATGACATATTTCACTGTTATGGAATGATAAAAGATGTGCTTATTTCAAGAAAAAAATGTGAGGTGTTGGGAAATTAGTGTGAAATATATAATTATACGACCAAAAATAACAAAGTTTCCATAAATAAAAAATACTTATTGATTACATACTAAATAAATCATAAAATAATTGTAAGTACATACTCGTGTACTATGTACACAAATGAAATCTCAATGGAAAGTTTTTTGGGCAACTATCGCCAATATATTTTTATGGCACTATGGCATCACGTTTTAGCTCGACGTTTTATTGTTTGACAAAACTGACGAATCTGAAAATTATCTTGACCCAGCTCGTTGCTTGCCAAATTTACCTGTGCTTCGAAGTAACTCGGGACGAATTTTTATCTCAGTTCAGATGTCCTTATAAATAATAATCCGAGATATATTAGAAAGGGAAAGAATTGTGCAAAGAAGGATGGAGAAAAAGGCGGGAGAAATATTAGGAGAAGATCAGTTCGTATTTAGAAGAAATAGGGGAACGAGCGAGGCCTTTCTAGCTTTACGAGTAATAATAGAAAAGACAACAGAAAAGGGAAAGAGCACCTATATAGGATTTGTAGATTTGGAAAAAGCCTTCGACAATGTAAAATGCAAGAAGATGTTCGAAGTGCTCAAAAGTGTAGGGATGAAGTATAGGAATAGAAGAATAATTCATAATCTATAAATAGAGCATACGGCAGTTGTAGAATTTGAGCAGGAACATAGAGAAGTAGATATCCGAAAGGGCGTGAGGCAGAGATGTGCGTTATCGCCTCTAGTTTTCAATTTATATCCAAGATGCGATTAATATTGTTAAAGACAGAATAGCTGATGGAATTAATATACAGGGTCAAACTATTAATATGCTCAGATTTGCGGATGATATAGCAGTATTAGCATCCAGCAAAGAAGAATTAGGAATGGCTCTGAACGAAATGGAAGCGATTTTGACGGAGGGCCATGGTATGAAGATCAGTAAATAGAAAACCAAAATCATGGTGTGCAGGGGGCGTGAAAATAGGACTAAAAATACAAATTGGAAATGAGAAGGTAGAGGAAGTCTCAGATTTCTGCTATTTTAAAAAGTCAAATAACTCGCGATGGTAGGAGTTCTAGAGATATAAAACAAAGAATAGTGCAGGGCCGAATTGCATTTAATAAAAAGAAAAACTATTATGCTCGGGAATGATAAATGTAGAAACTCTGAAGAAGCTCTTAAAAACGTATGTATGGAGTACGGGTTCGAAACTTGGCCGATAGGAGAAGCGGATACGAAAAAATTAGAAGCATTTTAAATGTGGTGCTATAGACGCATGATGAAGATACCATGAATAGATATAAGGTTAGCAACAGAGAGGTATTAGAAATAGTTGGAGAAAAGCGAAATTTATGGAAGACAGTAAGGAATGGGAGAGATAGGATGGTAGGACACCTTCTGAGACACGAAGGCTTAGTTCGCGACATACTAGAGGCAGAGATAGGAATAAAAAGAGGCAGGGATATTCCCAGATTAGACTCCTGCTCTCAAATAGTTAGGGATATAGGATGTTCAACTTTTGAGGAAATGCGTAGGATAGTTCAGGATAGGAAAGGACGGAGGTACGCGTCCAACCAGTCTTCGGACTGAAAACTTTATGATGAAACAATAACCAATGGTGATAGTGATATACCTACCCATCTATTTAGTTCATAATTGGAAATTGTCGATATCTGACTAATTTTCAAACATTCTTTATGATTATCAGAACATTGTACCTGGCTACCATTTAGCACTTAAAAACTAATTAAAAACACATTTATACAATTCAGCTTCAATTTTAATACTTTTATACTTTATCTTGTAAACTCCTTGAACCTGAAAGACCTCGAAACGGCTCGAAAATTTCTCGTCCTTGCCATTGACACAACACCAATTTAATTAAAAAATCGACAGTTAAAATTCAAATGACACTAAGCGGCATTTCCGAGATTTTGCACAGGTGTCAAGGTGTGCCCATATTGTTGCGCGCGCGTAAGCCATTGGCGTGCCAGGTCCGTTTTCAGCCGATTTTGTATGTATGATTACTAGTGAAATAGATCCGTTTATGTTACGAATACGAACACATTCAAAATAATTTTTTTTGGTTTACGCACATCTGTGCTTAAATAGCAAATATTCAGCTTTTAGCCAAGTGTCAGGAATTGCTTTCTGTCATGTTTTTTTTTTTGTTTTTTTAGCCAGCGAAATGATGTGGTTCAACATAATGCGGTTAATCGTATAAATATACAGGGTGTTTCAGGAAGAATGGTACATACTTTAATATGTTATAATATTGTTCACTTCGAACAAAAAGTTCATATGAACATGTATCCTATTCTCAATGGTAACTAAGATACAGCGATTTTAATGTGGAGCGCTACAAGAATAAAGGAGCGCCAAGAAGTAGAGTCCGTAAAGTTAAAGACTGGGCTGTCACGTGATCAGCGCAATAGACCTGTTTTCGTCCGGAGGCGGAACTCGTAAATCCAGTGGCGCCCTCAAAAACTTCAAGATTACTGTGCGTCCATTGTTGACGTTGTTTTGTTGACCTATGTTTGAGTGTGATCTTTTAGTGGATATTCTGTTTTATTTTGCGTTTTTATTGTGAGTGTTGCTTAAAAGACTAAAAAACTATCATCTTTATTCGAAAAACGGAGTTGATCGAGGTAATTAAGACTACAAATTCGTGTAACTGAATTGAAGGTTAACATTTTTTGTGTTTGCAGATTATTCTGCTTATTTTGTCATCTCGGTGTTATTTAAAAGACTTTTGAAAAATCGTCGATAGTATCTGTTATCCAGGTACTACAATCAAAGTAATTTTACACATTAAATCCAAGTTGAAATTTTTGACGTTTGTAGGTTAGAAATGTCTCCCAAAAAATTGGCAAATCCAGCATGGTAATTCATAGCCAAGGCCGTGAAATTATCAGTAACGTGATGAAGTTTATGCGGGAAGAAGCACAAAATGGAATTAGGATTCCTTTAAAGAATTACAGGTATGTAGGTACCTACTTCATAATGAGCTTTATTATTGTTAAGATCCAATTGTGTGTTTAAGGCAAAGAGTTATAGAAGCAACAGGTGTTTCGAGAAACACAGATTTTGAAGGAATCGAAAAGCGTAGAAGCTGAGCCTAGCACCTCCTTTGCTACACAGCATAAGGAATGACCGCGAAAGAAGCGTAAACTCGGCCTGATTTCTGTGGGAGAAACGGAAACAATACGGGAAATTATACATAATTTTTTTATTTTGGAGAAAAGGAATCCCTCTCTGAATTGTAAGTAACTACCATTATAAAAAAGAAAACTTCGTTAAGGTGTGTTTTCATTGCAACTGCTGGCAGTTGTTACTTGTCAAATACGGGGTGATTCATTGTAAAGTTTGCTGAACTTCTTTTTTCATAAATAGAGGGAACGTGGTAATAAGAAAGATATTTTCGTGTATTTTTTGGATTTAATATCAAAAAACCAATTGGGTGCTGCTGTTGCGTAGCCAAGTTATGAAAGTATGAATCACACTTGCATTTTAGTAAATGGAATGCTTTGGATTCCGACTTCGATTGTAGATAAATTTCAAGAAACTTACTTTCTGTTGAAACCCAATTATTTTTCAGACCATTATATTTCACGATGTGTTTTGAATGTGTATAGTATATTTTTCATCTAAACACGAATGAAGTATGCAATAACAGAAAGTAATCCCAATAATCAGGGGCTATTTGAACAAATTATTCTAGGAACAAATGGCAATGACTGCTTTTTCGTGAAATAACAAATGCTACATTTAAATACCTACCTATCATGTTATCTAGCCTAATATCACCTTATATTCCAGGTATTCTACAGAAGATTAAAGATTCTGAACTTTCTTTTTCTGG
Organism: Xestobium rufovillosum; assembly: GCA_963966045.1. Lineage (NCBI taxonomy): Eukaryota > Metazoa > Arthropoda > Insecta > Coleoptera > Ptinidae > Xestobium > Xestobium rufovillosum. The sequence continues at coordinate 37,855,240 of OZ014496.1, forward strand.
CTCGAGGCAGTCGCTATGGGTTTTTCTGAAATCTATTGGATTTAGGTATGGCTGCTTTTGTACTTATATGCAAAGTCAAAATGTTTCAGATGCCGTTACTACATGTATATTCAAATTTCTGTTTCATTAAATGTTTATGTTCAGAAAATACTTTTATAACAACAGATAGCAATAGTGAGCTTGCTTGAGTGGGACACCTTGTATACTTCTATTTCTATTTAAGGTGGCGAAAGACAGAAGACAACCGTAAGATTTTAATGGAAACCCATGACATTCGCCTGAAAAGGATGAAATACTTGAAACAAATTCTGCAATACCGGGAAGAAGGCCGAATCATTATATATACGGACGAAACGTATATACACAGCAGCCATGTCCAGCCGAAAGGGTGGTATGATGAGTCGACTAAAAACATAAAGAAGCCGATTTCTAAAGGCCAAAGGCTGATTATTGTACATGCCGGAGGTGAAAATGGTTTCATTCCCAATGCGTTGCTCATTTTTCGATCAGGTAACACATACATAAGTAATTTTAATATCAAAATGTAACCAAACATTGTCTCTAGATTCTAAATCAGGAGATTACCACGATGACATGAATAATGCCAATTTCATGACATGGGTGCAGAAACAATTACTGTCCAACATGCCGCCTAATTGTGTACTTGTGATTGACAATGCATCATATCACAATGTCCTGGTGGAAAAAACCTGACATCTGCGAGCCGAAAAGGTGAGATGGTGAAGTGGCTTGAAGAACGTCAAATACATTTTGATGGCTCAAATACAAAACCTGAGCTTTATGGTCTTATCAAACAAAATTTGTATCGATTCCCAAAGAAATACAAATTGGATGAGCTTCTTGAAGCCCATGGTCACCGAGTGTTACGACTCCCCCCTTACCACCCGGAATTGAACCCCATAGAGAAGATATGGGCCACTGTAAAGAACTGGGTAGCTAGCAGAAACGTTACTTTTAAATTAGGTGATGTGGAGGAATTAGCACGTGGAAAATTTTCAAATATTAGCTCAGAAGAGTGGAAAGATATATGTGGCCATGTGCAAAAAGTGGAAAAAACTTTCTTGGAGAAAGAGCATCTGATGGACGATGCAATGGATTCGTTGAAGTTCACTGTGAACACAGGATCATCTGATGAGGAGAGTGAAGAAGAATATCAAGTCACAACTGAAGATGATGGTGATGATGATGATGATGATGAAGACGACGACGAAGACGAGGATTTAGGAGTACAACCACTACCAAGTGATTAACCCTTAGTTGATAGAGTGTCCAAGCGTCCTTCCAGCAGTACGTAGTGTCCTGCTGGCAGGACGTATTTTCAACACTATTGTTTTCAATTCATTTAATTAGATTAAAATTTCCTATTTTACGCAGATTCAGAAAACAATCAGCATCGCGGGTGCAGTGTTATATTTTTAATGTTTTTCAAGTTATTTTGTACGAGAATGAATAAAAATGTTTCTCAGCAGTTGTTTTATTTAATAAATAGCAAAATTGTTACGTCGCCTATGAAATTTGAGTCCGTACTGCTGGAAGTCGCGCACGTACTGTCGACAGGACAATCCCATTTAAAAATAATGTCCTGCTAGCAGGACTAGCGGCTCTGTCCAGCTGTCCTGCCCGAAGCTCCTTCCAGCAGGACAAATGGCCAGGACTTTCTATCATTAGACCTTGTGGTGCGACATGACATACCTCAAGCACCAAGGATTCTTATTTTTTGAAGGGTTTCTGAAGGTGTTTAGTTCTTAATATATGTGAATTCCAATTATTTATTTTTGGTAGTTAATAGAACTCTCTAAATTTTTAATTACAGAATAATAAGTTTATTTTGCAATTCTTTATCTCCAGTGCTGAAAAATAGTAAATTGGATTATTCGGCTTCCTTTATGATTTATTCTAATTTTCTTTTGTCACATAAGTAAACAACTTGTTCAAAAACCTGTTTTCAACTATAATAATTATGTAATTAAGATTATTTGCACATAAACATGCCGATTTCGTAAATGACATAACCTCACACCAAACGTCACATTTATAATTTATCTGTATGACGAAATCCCCTTTCTTCAAGTTCTTAATGTGTTTCGCGAGTTTTTCATGCCTTAAAATGCCAATTTTCCTGTTTTGAATGTAACTTTTGTGAATTCATTGTTAAAAAATTATAAATTTCACATACACGCCGGTACGCCACTGTTTCTGTCAAAATCATATTTCCCGCTACATTTTCGCGCAGCCACCATCTTGTCCGGGCCCAGTCTCCAACTTTACAGACTCTACTGCAAAGCACAATACGCAACATTTTCACTAGAACAGCGAAGTGTATTGAATTTGGCTGTGGGATTTTTGAAGCATTTCTGTAAAATCAATACTTTATTTCGTATAATAAATTAATGATAGTTGCCGGAATTAATAAAGTATTAAATTTGTTTATGCAGTAATTCAACAGGCTCTGTACTGTAACTCAATAATTATTGAGAATTGGACACATGTTCATATGAACTTTTTTGTTCAACATGAATAACATACTAAAGTATGTACAATTCCTCCTGAAACATCCTGTAACAGGTTGCCGTGAACTGCAATTTTACTCCTTATGCCAGTCCTGCTCTGCGCGTGTCTTTTTAGGGGGAGTCGACTCGACCAATGGGCCAATGCTCTTCCCGCTTCAGCGTTCGCGTTCAGATTTTCAGCAGTACTTCGCGGCGAGGTGTTGCGCGAGTTTCGTTTAGCCGCTGTTTGTCTGTCATTTTAGTAACTTCGTCTGCATTTAAATGAAGTGTCGCACTCAAAATTGAATCCTTCTTCGGCAAAAACATTTTTTCGTTGACAGTCATGGAAAAAAGTGTTAACATGTTCGGAGTTAGTGTATTGTTATTAACAATTTTAGTTAATAGTTACTCCAGTGCTGTAACAATATTGGAAAAAATGCGGGACGACGCAGACCTTTCAGAGGTACGTGCTTTTTCCAATTTCCATTCGATAATTTTTACAAGGACATGTAAATGAGGAATTTTTCGAACAATAAGTGATGATAAATTGAAAGTTAAACATATAAACCGGAAGGTGTACTTATTAAGTCTCGATCTCTGATGCGGAATACCGGTTTTTGTATTATCCTGTTTATCAACTGAATTTATTAACCTATTTTGATTGTAAATGGTAACAAGAGCTAAACCTGTATATCACTAAACGCTTTTGAAGGAAGAAATAGATGAACTAAAGTTGTTTATACCTTTCGTGTACCTATTAACCGGCGTTTTACCTGGCTGACTTGCGCTTAAAATGGTGTAAAAGCTTTTGTTATTTACTGGAGTTATTGTGCCAGGTAGTTCCAAAAAAGAACCTGTAGTTTAAAGTTAAATTTAACTACTTTTAAGTTGTAAATCAAAGAGTTTCCAAGCTAGACGCAAATAAAAGTGGCCAAGTTTTAAAGGAATTCTAAATTTCGGTTTGCGGGAAAATGCTTTTGATCGTTAATTGAATTTCTAAGCCTTTTAGGTATTTTAGCGGCGCGCCCAAGTGGAAGCGACTAAAAATTATGAAATAGAAAAAAATGTGGTCAGTATCAATAAAAGTAGTTTCCGTCTGCTGCGTGTTTACAACGTATACAGTGTGTTCCATTTCGAGTGACAACAGCGCCGTGTTTTTATTATTCATAGGTGAATTTTCAAAAAACTTCTTTTAGATTATAGAGAATGAGAATTAGCCTAAATTCAAAACTCAGCCTAACTGCGAGAAGGATAATGTCGAGGATAATGTAGGCCATAATTTGCGAAACGGGCTAGGCATTAAGTATTTTTTATCGAAAAACTCCTCCATCGTACCTATTCAGGTATAGTAAATGCCTGTATTCAAAATTTGGTGCAAGCCAATAGCTTTCGAAAATCGTGAAAATTTGCATTAATTTTCATAAGGAAGAGTACCATGACTGTTTGACATATACCATACGTAAAAGTCATGACGCTAATGAAAATTTGGTCATTTAATTTAACTTTTCATGTTTTTCGAATAAGTATAGAGGTAGACAATGCCACAGTCAGTTATTCAATAAAAATGCCTATCTCATTTTCGGAAATTTTGACCTACTTTCTTATCCTAGTATCTATAGGCGGTGTTGGATTTAGGTTAATTCGAGGGTTAATTTGGTTGAACCTCCTGTTAGGTACATGGGTTTCCTCGGGTATTTCATTCTATGGTGCAATCTAAGAAATATATTGAAAATCCGCACATAAATATAAATACAGTGGTGTTGCCACTCAAAGTGAAACCTGAAACATCCACATATATATTATGTATATGTAGAAACTACATAAGTAATAAATTATTGTTTGGCCTTTGCAAGTGAAATATGTTTATGTTATAGTTTTATGAGATTTTTTATTAGTTACGTAATTAGTTTTAATTATATAGTGCATATCAAGTGTATTTTTAGCATGTTATGTAGGTATTTTCAAAAATTTACTTCAGTTGTTACCATGGTTAGGTGTACCACCATTAGCTATTTTCAAATTGAAAAGACGACTTATGAATGTCTAAATCTTTATGATCTTACATAAGTACGCAAGTTTCAGTCTCCTACATAATACCGAATAACCCTAAATTAAAAGTGTTTTTTTTACCTAATCCCTTATAAAAACGAAGGTATTCCTTGATTCATAGTGAAACGTTTTGTCCCTTGTATTTTTTCTAAAAAATAAATCCTATGTGATTTCAAACTTCGGAGCGAGTTTCGGAGAGATTGCAAATTTTGCAATGGCGATATATTTCGATTTTGATAGAAAACAGTCAAGTTACTATTTCCACTTTAGTATATGCCATCAGTTGAAGTATCTGTGAAACTGCATTTTTTTCGAGAAATCATGGCTGGTGACAAAATTGCAAAACTGATCAAGAATAATAGCCTTATGAACTGTTTTGCAAAAATTTAATTTTTTCTAAAATTCTGAACAAAAATAAGAAAAGTAGTATCTAAAAGGGCAATTTAAATAGGAGTTGAGTTTGGAACTTGACCAGATTATGTAAGACCATAACGGTAAGTGTTTTTGTAACAAATTTGAGCTTAACCGAATAAATATGTAGCGATATGTAGGTTGTTCAAAAGTTTCAATGGATAAACGAAAAGAAAGCCATTGCACCTATTTTCGAAAATTCCGAATAATATTCGTAATGCCGTTCTCAAATTACATGACTACATACTAATATATATTTAGAACGAGCTAGGAAGACACAAAACTATTAACTATGCTAACGGACAAGAATCTAATTAGGAAGTACATATTGTTCTCTGTACTGTAATAAAATCCGAGCAAATCAAGAAGACTCCCGAGAAGACTTTTTTAACATTAGGAAATTTTCCATCCATGCATAGAGACACGGCCGCCCTAGAGATGGCGGATATCCGCATGTCGAATACTGTAATAGATAATAGAAAGCATATTGATGCCCCCAGATTGGAGACCGCTTTCTACTCATTACTCACTGAGGAGGCGCTCAAAATAAATTACACCACCCTTTAGGTAGGTACATAAACTTACATATGGTACGAAATTTGAAACAAGCAATGAGTATTTAATTTCATACAACCTGCTAGTGAACACGTAAATACGTAGTGACACGTTATGAATGTTCCAATGTTAGCTTAGTTAGGGGTGGCAGGCATTCTATGACCATGACCATGACGTCTCTTAGAACAAAAAATTTACATTTAGTTCTATAATTTAATACCTGGCGGAGTACTTGCGACTTGCCCCGAGGAGTAGCTATTCTAGCTATTCAAAACTACTCTGATAATATTTCAACGAGCTGTTGATATTTAGTGCACGGGCTGCCACTATTTCACTGTGCCCACTGAACGTTTATTTAAATGCAATTTTCTAACAATGTTAAACACATCAATGCAAAGAACGTGCGCTCGTCCGAATGTCATTATGTTCCATTTGAACAATTCGCTTATAAAACACGGGAAACTACTTTGAGCATTAAAAAGAGCATCCTTGATATACTCTAATGCGCAGCCTAATTTTGAATTCCTATGTGCGCTTTTACACCTGTTCCCCCTGCGTGCGAGTTTCGGACATTCATATTAGAAATTATTCATGTTTTTTCACAAATCAAAAACTGATCTTTCCGTTTTCGGAGCGCGGAAGGTTGGTGAAGTGGACGAATAGTAGACGGATTTACCTCTATGAATATTATAAAATGTACCTGGACGGAATTTTCTTGTTTAGTTTATGGGAAAAGAAGCCCACTGATGTCTGGCAAATTACCTGCTTACCGCCAAAAATAATTGTGTTGTCATCCCAAACGTCCCGTTATTAAGGTCAGCAATGAAATATAGTACTAAATTTATCAAAAGGAACTGGTCCAGGTCACGTTAGCAAAGGTCAAATTAAATTAGTTTGCATTTCGCATATTTTGACAAGCTACTTGCCACGAAATCTGGTATTTAACCTACACCATGTAATCCTGTCAATAAGTTATACACCTATAACACTGATGCCTACCCATTGCACCTCTTTGATAAAATAGCCTCCTTGTACATTTTGCAAACAGTGTAATGTGCAACACATTGTTCCTTATGCATTTGAACACTAGACAAGATTCGCCGCCTTAGCTCAACCACCAAATATGAAAAATATCACGCAACTGTAACGCCTAACGGCAGACTGAAGCGTCACTAAACAGGGTTTGTCGAACTACCTATGCTGACGTCACATCTCGCGTCACATGCTGTTTTTGCCAGAGCGCTCAGGCCTTCTTCTCGGTGGTAACGGTTTATCCCATGCTTCTTTTGCACTAGTGGCATCTCTTATGTAAACATCAGGGTATCAACGAACAGGTTATTCTTGCATTTTCGTCGTTTGCGTTTACCTAATGGTAATAATTTAGTCGAGAATCTAGCTTACTAAAGGTAGGTATAATTTTAGATCTTATCTTTGTTGTTTATTGATCTCTTAACTAGCCAGTGTTCGTCCTTGCCCGAGTCCTTGCCGCTATATATACGTCGATTATAATACCCTCGATTATACCCAATTGGTACAGTATTCTGTAGTCTTAATTTTGCGTAAATAATTTTCTTTTTATGTTGGGATTTTTATTAGATTTTGTTGTTTCATAACCTCGAATAAAAAATAGTTTCTTTTCAGGATAATTATCAAATAAGTTTTGTTAAATGACCAAGGAGTGCGGTTTATTTGAAATACCCTTCTTGTGCTTCCAATAAACATTTGAGCCATTAGAATATTGACGAGGTGTTGAGATAGGAATAAAAAGAGGTAGGGGTAGGCCTAGATTAGACTACTGCTCTCAAATAGTTTGGGATGTAGGATGTTCTACTTTTAGGGAAATGCGTAGGTTAGCTCAGGATATAAAAGAATGGAGGTACGCGTCCAACCAGTCTTCGGACTGAGAACCTTATGATGATGTTGAGTTTCTCTCCTCTTTCTATGCTATGTAGGGTATAAAAGATTCAAATAGGTCATTTGTATCAATAACGAGATATTTACATAGTACCTACCAATACTGTTACATGAAAAACTGTTGACCCCTGATATCGGATATTTTAGTTGCGTATACCCTACATAAATGGAAAATCCATGTTCCCCCAAATAGAAAATCAAATATCACCCCGATATAAAGGTTATAAGGGGATGAAAAGGTTGTCATGTAATTTGGGAATGATACGTTTAATAAACACCTATGCTTGCCGCAAAACCAAGTCATGTTCATCAAAAATAAATCAATATGCGTTGGTATAATATCTAGGAGTAAATACTCAAAAGTGAACACATGTTTTGCTGCTAAATCATTTATGTTATGGACGGAAATCTGGATATCTACAGAATGAATGCTCCCACTTATGGAAAATATCACGGACAGATTCCGATTTCTTTCTTATGCTTATAATGTTTAAATCCATCACTGTTATTGAAGAAAAGGTGCGTAGCGCGAAACAGCAGATTTATATTCATTGTAGTCATCGACGCTATCAATAACGATTTGTGAGAGTCGCAATTTCAGACAGTACTCACCAAGAAGTGTGACTGTCTTCACACCCTTGTTGTGTGCTTGTAGTTTCAAAGCATTGTGTCCAATATTCTATTTATTTAACTAACAATGACCTACTCTGGCGTGATTTAAAGTCTTCCCGAGCAGCAAAGCTCTGCGGTGACATTAATTAAATTCTCATTGAAGACTTCGAATTCCAATTTACCAATTCAATTTCCTACAAAAACACATTATTATTTCCGGAGACTTAGAAGTTTTAATTTGTCTTGTAAGATATACCTGGTGCAACGTGATATTTCTCACATTCCCAAAAACAAATATTCTCAGAAAATGGTCTTAATTAGAAAATTAAATGAGACGTCAATTTCATATTAGTAGTTCGTCATTAAATTGTCAACAACATCACTGAGGCGTTCACAACCCTGTAGGGGGGTAAACAAAGCACGCAAGCATTATCACGCGTCACTATCCAATAAAGGGAACAACAGCCCCTATACCAGTGGCATTATTATTCAAAAATTTAACCGCCATTTTTCTTTTGCCCTTTATGTATGTACAGACTTTTAATATCAACTTCCAATACTCATCTATCTTTATGTTAATATTCATTGTATTGATCTGTAAGTTATGGTCTATAAACCAAGCTTTATTGAAGTTGACGGAGTGTCCTCAATCTGCCAATCATGGAGAAACGTGAGGACATAATCCATATAAAGTGGAAAAATGCAAATAATTGAAGAAGATTCTCATGGTTCGTAGGTAGTCCCCTCAGAGATTTTCCAGTTTCAAATATGTATTCTTGCAAACCATTTTTTGTGACGTGAGCTCTCGCGTGAGCTACCATGAAATGTTACCAGTTGAACGAAAAATTGCCTAACGTGTAGGTACACTGTACCGTAATCAGATTTAATATATACCTACTACTTTTTGACTTGTTCTATCTTCCTATCGATTGCAATTAAGTAAACTGAAGTAAGGTTACCGTAGTTAGCTTAATGTATCTTTTAAGGATAATGTCGGAGGTAAGCTCCGGCACTCCCATGTTGCCTTAATATTTCTCTTAATTTACAGAGATTTGGCGATGTTACGATAAGTTTATATTGAGTCGTAAACTTTAGTTAGTCGACAAAAGTTAGTGCTTTGCTATATATAGTGTATTAACAAGATTTATACCCTGGAATACTGCTTCACTCGCGTTCTTAGTCAATAAAGTTGGCATATACTTCATGTCTTAAAAAATAAGATACAGCAAACAATTTCAGAAGAGACTGTATGTATTACCAGTAGTGTGAGGTACAACCTTTTCCTTTTTATGCCAACCAGCAATTACATTACGTATTCTGATAACGATCAGATTTATTGCATGGGGTGAAAATTCGCTGATCCCTCTTCTGATTGTTGTGACGTAATGTGTCTCCGGTGTTCGATCGCCGCCTGGCTACTATCCTCGAGGCGGTTATTCATTTTAAAAAAGGATATATTTTATTACTCGTATTACATGCATTTATAATAAAAGAAAATGGAAATGGACATAGTAGGTAATATTGAAAGTGAAGCATGGTCTAATTTCATAGCTCACAAAACATTAGTGAATGTAACCTCATTTTTTCAACTTATGATTCGAGCCTAAAGGGATATCAGAATAAAAAAAACATATCAACTAATTTACTTTTATCCTCGCTTGTATCTAAGTATGTACGCACTTCGGGCTACTAAGAAGCCCGATGCCTATAATTATACACAAAAAAAATTGAGGAATGCTTTGAAGGAGCAGCACATAATTATTATTTTTTATGGTTAAAGCCTATAATTTAAGTTCATTTAAATAATATTTAAGCAAGTAAGCAGGAACAGACAATGCTTGTTACAAAAAATATGATACCTATTACTGATACATTAAGTAGAAGTGGCGTGTGGACTGGCTTCAGCGCCACACGTGGCATTTTTGAAAACTTACGCTTACCGCCATTTTCATCTACTGTCAGCTTCTGTCAGAATTAGGGGAATCTTACTATCAACCAAACCGTGGAATTTGATTGACTAGATAATGGGTTGACCTAGTAACCCTCTAAGCTTGATACTTAATATACTTTTCTCGTCTGGCTGACCAACATCAGATTGCTGTAAGCAATCTGATGTTGGTATCTAATTTCGTCTCATTATTTTCTTGATACTGTTTAATTGTATATCTACAAACTAAGTAGGTACAATTATATTGCAAAAGTTATGTTACGATGTTTTGTAACTGAAACTGACAGGCGTCAAGAGCACGTAGCGAGTTGTTTATTTGAAATGAAAACTGACCTACCTACCACAAGGTTCCAGTTATTACCTGATATCTATGTCTTCGATCTCTTGTTATCACTTACCTCATTTTCTCGCCTTACACGGTGTAGCTGTTAAACCACCTTATTTAACCTTTTATTGGGAGTACACTTGCTTTTGATTTAAGTTCCCGATTATTCAAAAACATTGCAGACTCCTTTAACTGTTATAGAACTTAATAATACGTATATCCTGCTTCAGCTCCAGTGGTGTATCCTCGTACTATCAAATAATTGTGCAAATGTAGGTTACAACAGTTTGAAACCCAGAGTGAGATAAGCTAATGTAGTTAGTAATGGGTTAATTTAACTCCCTGTGTGCTCCTTAATATACTTAGTACCAGGAAAATGTAAACTTCAATACAGTTAATGAACGTACCGGAAATTAGAAATGAAGAACAGATATTGTAGTATTAATGGAGTACATATTATGTAGATCGTAACTAGTGGAGGGTTGATGCGGAGGGCTTTATTAGCCGCTTATGGATGGGGTGTTGCCATCGCATTAACGTTCGTGTAACGTTTAATGTTTACACCAGTAATTTTTTGTGTGCCATAGAACCCGCATGTCGGAAATGTTATTAATAATACAGAGGAATATACAAACAATTAGTCATATGCACATATTTATAATTTATCAAAGCCATCATGAATTAAGTAGCAACTTGCAAGCTGAAAAAATATTGAGCGATTTTTAATCGCTTATGGGGAATGTAAGGACGTCCAGGACGTGATATAGGATGACGAATAAGTAGTATACATATAGTGTATGGTGTCTATCACGAAAGTTGAAAGCACGATTTACGCTTTCGGGACTCCCCCACGACCAACAACTTTCGTGGGTGGAAAAGCGGACGACTTTCCGCACCGCTCCCGGTTCTTCTGGGTGCAATGGAAAAATTATTCGATGGCCATTGAACGAACGAACGAAACCAATAAATACATGAATGAAATGGGGAGTTTGTTAAACGGGAACAAAATTTAAGGCCATCTCTTTTATCAAGATGTTCGCATTGGAACAGCTATATCCTAAATCCCTTAAAGTTAATACAAAATTCTTAAGAGCTTTTTTATAACTAAATTATATTTAAAAATGATTAAAGCATTAAAAATTGACTCGTGGAGATGAGGGCATGTCAAATAAAGTTCCAATTATTTTTAATTGTAAATGCTCGCTTCTTGAATTCCTTGCCCTTATTTGTTGTACTTTTCTAATCGATAAATCCCCTATACCAGGAAGCCAACGAATGAGAAGTAAAGTTAAGTTGCTCTGTCCTCTAGTGGAATCGTTACATGAACTGATTGGATGAAAAAATAATTCAAATTCTGAATCAAATAAAGGACCGTTGTTCCATATTGATGAACTAAATTGATTAAGTAATTAGGGGTGTAAAACGGAATGGCTATACTAAAATCTATATGTTACACCCTTTTCGTTCTATTCATGGCCAACTTGCAAACACCAGTTTGATGGCTTTGTGCGGTTAAGTAGTAATCTTAAAATATGCCACGTAAAAATTGTTTTAAAAAATGGAAAGTTATTTAATATGTAACATCGAGTGTAACATGTGAAAAGCAAATGAGGTATTTTTGAAATCCAGATATAATTTTCTGGGATTTGTTAGATAAATTTTGGCCACGTTGCGTTATAGCCCTTGTGTGTGTGCTACTGTATAAAATGAATTCGTTCAGTCCCACGATCAATCATCCGGTATACCAGCCATCTGTAATCTTTAAATAAAGGATCAGCCGAATTAAAACCCTATAAATATCTTTTTCGGATTAAATAACGTAAAGTATATCCCACTTTTGACAGCGATGATCTTACATTTTCCAAGTAAAAACTAATGGCTTAATTACTTTAAAATTTATGGAGAAAATTTTCACAGTAATGATACTTCTCTTCATTTCCTACCGTCGTACCAGATGAGTAGTTGATGTCGAGGTTGATGTAATTTGATTTGCCTTTCATCAGGAATGTGACTTTCCTTATTGTTTCTCCCCGTCTAAGTCAATATCGAATCTTTCAAGTGGGAGAGTCTTTCATGTCTAAACTTTCAGCCAATTCGTTGAAGTATCATATTTTCTCTATTGTCCGTAATCTGCACGTACATGCTCAAAGAAATACTTTTAAGGAATGTCTTTTATAAATTAAGGAAATCTCTAATTTTCTTCTTTCCAAGATGGTTATATCAAGTCAAGCGTATAGTGGAAAGCGACCTACAGTTGCAAAGAGAAATTTGCGTGGTTTGCTGAATCAGTTTTTTTCTGTAAAGAATTTTATATATTCTTTCTCATTAAAATAACATTTGGATAAACCCAGTACTCCAGTCACCAAAGTACAATTGGGACTTCAAGGTTAAGTTGAACAGTCAAACAGCTGATCGAGAGTGAGTCGGTTTTCGGCGGGGTTTTTTAAGATTTTTATGTGTGATTCTTGAGAAAATTGGTCATTACATAAAAGCAAACAGCACAAATGTTCAAACCACACAGAAATTTATTAAACAAAGAAATATCACAACATAACGCTCAACATAACGTTAGCAAAATATACGGTAAGTATCAAATAAAACAGGAACAATACAGAATAAACCAAATTTTAGGTAGTAGCAAATTTAACCATTAAAAATTCGCGACTTCTGCAGTATTGGAAATTCTCTTGGTTTAGTATATTTTATAAACATACAGAGACTTTAACTCTGCACGAAAGCGTGCAAGGCTGCTACATTTGATGACGTGTTTACGTGAGAATACGCTATTATTTGGCACGAGAAATTGGTTTAAATTAAAATGTAACAAAAAGTCGATAGCTATTCTAGCATTTTTGTTATTAAGTGAACAATCTTGTTACTGCTCACTGGCATTTTGTTGAAGTAATTCCAACCCTTCCTATCCTGAACTTACTTCTCCTTTAAAGTAGAACATCCCAAACAGTAACCTATACATACTTTGGGCCTACCCTCGGGCCTACCTCATACCTCTACCCCATTTATTACTATAAATATCCGGTGCCTCTGCTGGGTATGACACGAACTAACCAACGAGTTACGAGTTGATCTTCATACCCCTGACGATTAACGTTGTCAGCGAAACACATGCCGAGTTACTGTCTCACCGTTGTTTTTAAAATTATTAGAATTATGTACACTACCTGTTAATAATGAAATCATTTATAAACTGACCTCGTTCTGGACATGCATAGTAATGCAGTGTACTGTAAATAGCAGCCGTTACACATTATAATTATTACAAGAGAGTTGAAATTTGTTAATTAAAAAATCGTTAAATTTATCTCACACACTTGACTAATTGAATCTCATGGCCGCATCTGTTGATGATACGATAGTTAAAATAATGAAGCGTATTTAAGCCAAAAGTTACAATTTAAGAAGCAGACTATGACTAATAACAATTACATACTATCAAACAACTGATAATGTCTGCTTTGAGCTCATTTCTAAAATTAATCCATTTTTGGCGGTCCATTTGATGTTTTCCGGTAATACGCAAATGACGAATGCCATCAAAACAAATGACATACTAGTGGATGTGGATGATGAAGCTGTCATTTTTCACCGTTTTTTCCGCGAAGTCATAATGAGCGTGAGTTGAGTGACTTAGTTGGTGTTGAGCTGTATATGTGTCACAGATCAATAAACTACAGCAGGTAAATATAACAATAGGAAGGAAACCCCTCAAATTCAAAAGCTCCGTGGGGTTTCAAGCTTCAACTTCCGCATTGTGATTACACAAAATTAGGTATAATTCTCTGGAAGCGACTCTCCATAAATTATTAATTTCCCGATGTACAGTTCTAAATTTAGAAAAGGAAGAGGAAACAGAGGATATCGGTCCCTAGCGAGTTTTTTATATAAATTGAAACCCCTATTTCTTATTTACAAAACATCCATTTTCGGCGGTAGAAAACGTTTACAATTCCTCTCTTTACTCGAAAAGGATAATTAGAGAGGATCACAACTTGCTGTGCTATAATGGGACATACTTTAAAATAAGTTCCTTTAGTGTCTAATTTCTTCAAATCTGGCAGGCTATTATTTTGGAAGTAAATCTCTTTGGGGGTAGGTGGTGCAATCACATACAGTTTTCTGTAATTGTGTAAACGCGCAACATGCAACATCATGAAACTCTCTAGAGAAGCCAACACGTTTGGTGTATAGATATATCTTGGGTGATTCCTTCTCTTCGACATACACCGTGTTCTAAGTGGTGCGTGAAATTCCACCGAGAAAAAAACATTTCGATGTGACAGATTTATCCGTGTTTGGCTTTTTACAACTCCAACACTTTTCTACCGTGGAAAGATTCAATGTAAGGACTGCACTGTATTAAGTTTTAGTGCCTTGTAATGCAGGGAAAATCCAAATAACTCATATTCCAGTTCTTAAATAACAAACAACTGACGTCTCTCAAAAAACGCACCCTTTAGAATTAGGCAACAATAAAATCGTTGATATTTTGACTGCATTATAAAATATTGGCTGCCTTAATCCATGTACCTCTCTTGTAATAAGCACAAAAACCCGCTTTCTTGTTATTGTATTGTTATTATAATCCGCCTTTCCCTTTTCGAAACCAGCCGATCCTTTGTACCTATTGAAGGCAGGAGCTTAAGTACTAGTTATATTGTTTAATGAATGTAAAATGTGTTTGGCGACAGTAGCCAGGGGTGCCGCGCTTCCGTAGCAGCCCCCTGTTTGTAGTTTTCATGTTCCATTGGTCCCCTCACGTACCTATAACTTTAAATGCATGCACGCTATCGGCTTGAACCATGTAAAGGGTTATTGTTACCCAGGGTTGGACTAGCAGTGAAAGCGGAGCCCTTTATGCCTTTAGAAAGGACATCGAATAAACTAAAATACCTTCCAGTAGACTATCGCGCTGGAAAAAGCGACCAGAACGCGCTCAGTGTATCACTGAATCAGAGCATAATACAGCAGTTCCTAGCGGTGTCTGAACTATTTTAGCTGCATTTGGTGACCTCCAACTGTAAGTGATTTACTAACGCGGCGTTTTATCAATCGGGTAGACACCGGTATTAACTCGCCGACATACGAAAAAGAACACGTGCGTAGCCTGAGAAGTTGCGCGGGCTAGGCCACGCGAGCTAGGAAATTTAGGGAGAGCTATTCTCCTGTGACTGAATTGCCAAAGTCCGACCTGTGCTTTGAAAAAGGCATGAAATCGGTCTTTGGGCGTTAGTGTTACAGTGCACGACGCATTCTGGCAATCTCTCTGTAACGGAAGGTATTATCAATATTCAATCCAAGGTTTTATCACTGTACCATTGGAATAACATAATCATTTATTTTTAAGGTCACCCGAAAGTGATAGGTATCTATCTGCCTATCATCGGCATAAACATGAAAATCACATTTTAAATTTGAATAAAGGCGACAAATCTCGCGACAAGTAGTATACTTACACTGAGAACAACAGGGATCCCATATAGAACCCTGCGGAATGCTCATAGTAATAGTATGACCCATGATACAACGAACTAAAGATAAGCTATTGCGCAGATTCCCCTTCCACTGCCTACGTCAAGCGGTGAGCGCGATTGCCCAGACGGCTCGGCGCGGCGGTAGCATTAGCATGTGCATTTGATATAAAGTACTTGTTGACATCTTGGTTGAATCAAGACGTTTTAGAAAATTTCTTTGGTGTCCTAAGAGCCAAGGGAGGCCTCCACGATTGTCCCGATGCGCTCGAATTTAGATACAGGTTGCGTGCCTACCTTTTAGGGCGAAACGAGGGATCTCTTTCAACTGCTGGAAATGTTGAAGAAGATAAAACACCAGATCTGCCTGATGTTCAGAAAAATTGTTTAAGTAACAAGTGCTTTTCGAAACTTAGTACAGATGTCGTCGGAACAGAGGACTATGCACTCAATACCGAATTGGATTCTTTAAAATACGATGGTCTGGAAAATTTGGCAGGTTTTATCTGTCATAAAATCAGAAACACGGAACCCAATGTATCATCGGTTTCGGAAAATGCGCAGTTCACTTGGGTGGATCATCTTAGTGAAGGTGGTTTAACAAAGCCGCCCGAAGAATTTATGTCGCAAATGAAAAAAAACTAGAGAAAATCTTTAATACCGTGAATACAGACAAAATATCAATTTCGAGAAACTATCTCCAAAATTTAATGGATCTGGCCGCTGATATACCATGTAGCAATAAAATAAAACCTATGTTTTTTAGGTCTCGGCTGTATTTCAGAATGAGGTCATTAAATACAATTTTACGGGACAGAACATTGTCGCAGAAACGTAAACTTGCAAAAACTATTCTCTAATAATATCCTGTAACAATATCATTAAAGTTTAAAAATTTTAAATCTTATTTCCTCCTGTATAATCTGTATATTTCAAAATAACTTTACCTTGTACAACGAAGAAAACAGCAGTACCTACATAGTTTTGGTTATTATTTTAAATTGATATCAAATTCTTTCATCGTTATAAAGTTTTCAGCCCGAAAACTGGTTGGACGCGTACCTCTATCCTTTTCTATCCTCAGCTAACCCACGCGTTTCCCTAAACGTAGAACATCCTACATCCCTAACTATTTGGGAGCAGTAATCTAATCTAGGCCTACCCCTACCTCTTTTTATTCCTATCTCTGACTCTAGTATGTCGCGAACTATTCCTTCGTGTCTTAGAAGGTGTCCTACCATCCTATCTCTCCTATTCTTTATTGTCTTCCATACCTTTCGCTTTTCCCCAACTCTTTCTAATACCTTCCTATTGCTAAGCTTATCTATCCACCGTCTGTAGCACCACATTTCAAACGCTTCTATTCTTTATCGATCCGCTTCTCCTATTGCCCAAGTTTCGCACCCGTATAATGCCGTACTCCATACATACGACTTTAAGAGTCTCTTCCGGGTTTCTACATTAACCGTTCCCGAACATAACAGTTGTTTTTTTTGTTAAACGCAACTCGACCCTGCGTCATCCTTTGTTTTATATCTTTAGTGCTCCTACCATCTAGAGTTATTTTACTTCCTAAATAGCAGAAATCCGCGACCTCCTCTATCTTCTCATTTCCTATTTGTATTTCTATTTTAGTTCTATTTTCACTCCCTCTACACACCAAAATTGTAGTTTTCTTTTTATTGGTTTTTCATGCCGTAGCCCTGTGTCAAAACTGCTTCCATTTCATTCAAAGCCGCTCCTAATTCTTCTTTGCTAGATGCTAACACTGCTATATCATCCGCAAATCTGAGCATGTTAATAGTTTGGCCCTGTACATTGATCCCTGAGGCTGTTCTTTCCTTAACAATATTAATCGCATCTTCGATATATAAGTTGAAAACTAGAGGTGACAATGCACATCCCTGTCTCACTCCCTTCCGGATATCTACTTCCCTTCGTTCCTGCTCACATTCTATAACTGCCTTTTGCTCTTTGTAGAGATTATGTATTATTCTTCTGTCCCTATATTTCATCCCTATCTTTCGGAGCACTTCGAACATCTTCCCCCATTTTACGTTGTCGATTTTTCTACAAATTCTTTCAAGAAAACCTTTAAAAAGGAAATTTACATGTTTTAAGTATTACTAAAACCAACATAAAACTGAAAACAAATATGTTAAAAACTGCTTCAAACAACCTCCTTTGAAACATTTGAAGTGTTAGCATGTTTTAAAAATAAAAACCCTCTCCTCTTTCCTATTGTAGTGTATTGTCTAACGTGCAGAAAATGCATTATTTATTACATTATTTTGGTTCCATTACTTGTAAAATATTAAATAATCTTGCTTTACTACAGCGTTTAACAAATTATCCAAAGTACAGAAAGTACTTATTTATTGCATTCCCTAATCTCCAGTTCCTTCGTAGCTTGGTTTCCGCAGGCGCCACAACATACTCAGAGCTGTTGTACATAAGGTCGTTTATTGCAAATCCCCTCTCCGCGTGACGTCATGCGTAGAAGCGGACGCATTAAGAACATGCCAGTATCACCCCCCGTGACACAGACGGACCGGTTCGGCCGGCCGCCGTCTCCGGTCCCTGCGCCGAGGTGAGTATGACCTATGCAGAACAAATATTTTCGAGTGAAACGCACTGTTGCCTGTGGGTGAGATAACTTTTTAGTAAACTTACAGCGTTCTTTGACACCAGTTGTAAAACAGAATACATCAAAAGACTGCCAAATCGTATCAAAAGTCCTGGAAAAGATATTTTGCTTTTTCGAATACTGTTGTCAACGAGAATGTAGTGTACCAGTCATCATTAAGTTTTTCTGTGCTTTATTTTTCTTTTCTAATGTTTACCATGGTTTGCGCACCAGCATAAACTTAGAAACATCCATACCCCATTAGGTCACTCCCTCGGTCTCTCCCGGATTCGAACCAGTCATAACTAGGCTCACAAAGACACTCGCCAGTTACGCAAGTGATTCGGCTACCACTCCTGGTATGATGTGGTTTGCTATGACCGCATCACGCTGAACTTTTGTTATATTTTTCGTTTCGAAAAGTCCGTTGTGCAGATCGACGTTTGTGATTTAGTCCCTATTTGTTGGTGGCCATCTCGTTCAGGGCCTTGGTAGCAACAATGCTCTGTCACGCCCTTGCTTTTTAATGACAGTCACAAATACTTGTATTTTGTATATTCGGCGAATTATGTTTAATTGGAAATTGCACGAAAAATGTCACGGCACGCAACTGTGGGACTCGAACCCAGGTTGCCCACTTTCCGGTCTCCAGCAGCCTGCAGTGAACGATGTATATATTCACTCATTCGTATTAACAGTTAAATAAAGTGACTATGGAAAGGTTTTAAGACATTTTATTTTTATATTTTTCGTTTTGGGGCGGTTTTGACCATAAAAATTTAAACTAAGTAACAGTTCAAGTTTAGAGAGAATCACTCGGCGTTACAAAGACGAGATACTGATTGTTGTGACTTCCGGAGTCTCGCTAATCAATGACGGTAACCCCCTTTGCAACGTACTTCGAAAAGAGTAGAATTCTCTGTAAAATTTTACAAATTGGATTAATCTTAAAAGTTTTTCCCTTACTCGTTCTTTCCTGTTACCAAATAAATGAACAGAGTTTTCTCGAACAAAATTGATTACAACCATATTGTACATTTCGTAAGAAACATTTAGGCGATTTCGTTTTCATTTGCACCGCTTAAAAATAATTTAAGTCCACTTAATATTTAGGTTAGTTCTCGTCCGACAAGGGTTGGGTTGGACCGTTTGCGTGTTAACATCACGAGACCTGCATAATTTTGCTGTTCGCTTGGAGACCCAAACGTTTGCTGGAGGTGTAACCTGTATAGGAGAATGATTGCCGCTGGTCTGCAATTCGGAGTAGACCCGAATAATTATTGAGAACGACTTAAGATTTTGTTTTATATGTAAAAACGTAGGAGGCATCATTTAGAGTTGAACACCGATTGATTTGCTTTGGTCAACTATTTCAAACTACTTACTTACCTATACTCAAAAATGAAGATGGAGTATTGCCTAAGAATGACCCTGTTGAGGCATTGAAGGATACATGGCTTTTGTCCTGACTGTGTAGAGTACTTTAAGAAAGAAAACGAACGCAGAAAACAATGTTTGATGCCGCTATTGAGATGTGCACCCGATCACTCCAAACTAACCCTGAGGTTAGCCCCAGAAGCTAACTATATAGCTTGTGCGGGACGGAGGAGGCGGCATATTACTATTGGCCGCAGGTGCGTCGCAGGAACGACCTACAGTTGTTAGTACTCTACCCACCATTTAGTGCGAGAATGAGGAAAACCTGGAAAACCTCATTAGGTAAAGCTGGATAGGCGATCCAAGGCCTAGCCACAACGCAGAAATGGGTCACCCATCCATAGCCAAACCGCAGGCATTGTTGCTGAGCATTAACGACTACTCACTCGCGCATGCCAGCAAGATCCCACGGCTCTTGTTTGTATTATGCTTCTCCAAGAACAATTGGGCACGTGATTTATATTTGAATTTAATTCGTAGTAAGCCTTTTAGACAAAGGGAAATTTCATTACAATTATTTGAAATTTGAATTACCAAAAATTATTAAATTCGACTTACTTTAATTTAGGAAAAGCCTATGCTGCACCGACACGTTTGAAATTGTTTCTTAATCTTCATTGATTTTATTTGCAGCAGTTATTGCATCATGTGGTAAGAAAGAATGGTAGAGCTGGGTGTCATCTTGCGTAAAATTGAGATTTACAATGTTTTATAGACTTTACAAAGTTCAAAATGTATAGAGTGAAAAGAAGTGGGCTCAGAATTAAACCCTGTGGAACACCAGCATCTGACTTCTGGCAGTCAAATAGCTTGTGATTAACCGAACGGCATTCTCACATAGACCAGCAAAATGAAAATTTTAAAGTAAAACATTGTGAACTTAGTTTATCAAATGCTTTAATGTAGTCTAAAAGAACAAGGACAGTGCTCAATCCCTGATCCGTGATCGCTAACAATGCCGTAGTGTAGCTGTGACCGGTTCTAAAATCCCGACTGCTGCTCTGGAATTTATAGACTTCTGCATTAAATGTTCAAGTAATTGGAAATATAACACCTTCTCAAGAAGCTTTGGCAGAAGTGGTAGTAGTATACTTATTAGACGTAAGTGACAGATCATCGAAGGATTTTTAATCTTAGGTAGCGGAATGGTAATAGCACCGTGCTATTGGCACGTTTCCAAACGTTAGGAAAATAGTTAGCTAAAATACAAGAATTAATAATAAGGACAAGAAACAGCATAGTTTAAGAAGATTAATGTTAAGACCATCATCACCAGCTGCATCACTGCGCAATGAAGATATTATGTTCAATATACAATTTTCATCTATAAAATCTGAAATTTAATTTATTACTACTATTCCAGTTATTACAATAAAATGAGATGACTGCATCGTTGTTCGTTGTCAACGTGAAGTTTAGAACGAAATTAATGAAGAAATTGTTAATATTTTGGCATCGAGTTTGGCATCTTCCAGTTCACGAGGAGTATCACAAGACTCGGACACCAAGAGATCATATTTTTTAAAAGACTTCCAAATATGTACTGTTAATACCAGAATTTGCAAATTTGTACTCGAAGAAGAAGAAGAAGTGTAGGTACGTATTTACAAAGTCTTCACGATTTTAATAAATTATTAACAAGTATTTCCTCAAAATCGGACCAGAAGTTGATGCTAGTTCTGAACCGTTTATTTTCCAACCCGGATTGCTACTTGACCATTTGTTTTTGTACTATTCTGTTTATTTTACGTATTTACGTATTTACGTATACCTGTCTTGGTTTCGGTGATTCAGTACCCAAATTTATTTAGGTATATTGACTGGAAATCGTTAGGTACTTAAATTTCCCACAGCTGTCACCTGTCAGCTTGTTGATGTCGAGTGAAAAGTACCTACATGTGGTACACGCAATAGGGAGAATTTGGAGCATATCACATGTTTTATGGGAAATCGAATTTAAGTAGCTCGAATGTAGAAGTTCATTATTTGCTTTACTATAGTTTAAGGTTATGTATGTAACTAAAACTTCCCTCCGATTAGAAGTACAACTACTTTCTAAGTGGAGGATCCCCGGTTTCAAACTGGATATGTAAATCTCGCAACCCTGAAGAATTCCTTGCGCTAATTCGGTTGGCAGGACTATTACCAGGTTATTGACATCAAAAAACCCCCGAATGTCTGCGATGAAGAGGTCTCAATGTTTTGAGCATTAGTAAAACTGACTTTATGTTTGAGGGGTCGCAGAAATCAATATGAGGCAGTAGGCACGTCGCCAACGGCAGAACGGCGCCAGGCACCGCGGCGCCCACGCTCAAGAAAACGCAACTCCCTAATCCAATGCTTGATATCTCCAAGCACTAGTCCTGATTGCAGGATTTTTATTTTCTTTCTTATCTCCGCGCTTTTACTTATGAATGAAATGTACACGAGAGTCCCTTTTGTTTTCGCTAACAAAAAGGAAAAATGTAATATTGAGGTAGAGAGATTTTATGGTTTCATCCACTTTTTGAGAAGGTCGCGGCGCATGTCCTACACATAATTAATTTATTCGATGATATAGAATCTTACCTTGACGCTGGCCTACTGGCGTTTCCGATTTTTGGCTTATCTACTTAGTCAGATTTCAACAAAGTCAAAAAAACACTTTCCAATTTGATTCTACATATTTATTTCGTGTTTCGAATAATAATAATTGTACATCGTAATTACACCTACAATTTTTACATAATGATCAAAAAGGTCCCGACGGCCAAATTTCCATATTCAATTTGTAAAACCAGGTCAAAAATTTTCAATTTTTCAATTTTTGTTTCAATTCCAACATAACTCGTATTTGTTATTTAAATTTTTCCACAATTTAACATTTCAAAACAGATACGTAACATTTCAAAACAGATACGTAATCGGAAAGTCTTGCAGAAGTTTGACAGCAAATTAATCTTACTTACTGACGTCAGAACGATCACTAAAATCACTACCAGTGACCCCCAAAAGATGCCCAATTGGCTAACCAGGTTTTATAGTAAACCAAGGTTTCACAGCGAAACATTTTTTTAATTCCCTGGTTTACCAGACTACTGGGTAGCAACTAAATTCATATACAGTGTGAGTAAAAAGTCTGGAACTAATTCGATAAGAAATGCAGGAATCATTTCTAGAAAAAACGCTCGGACACGTCAACCTAAATTTTAAAGCCCTTCTTTTTTGGATAATGTCGTTTTTCGATGGTCTTTTGATTTCGTAGTGTGACGTCATCGTCAATTTTTTTAAATGGCTCCCCATACTGTTGAAGTCGTAGTTGGATAATGGGTGAAATTACGAATTCAGTAATATGCCACAGTATGACATTTTTCGAAATAATAAAGTTTAAAATAAAAACAAAAATTCTCAAAGAAAATGAGTTCGCCATGGAATATTGACAGTTTCATTATATTGGAAACGGCGTAAATTGGACAAAATAACATTAGTTAACTAAAAATAACAGTTAAGTTGATGTTGAAATTGCCATTCATGCACTTCTTGGCAATACAGACGTCGTACTCGAAATTCCTGGAGAACATTGCGAAGGGTGTCTGGTCTAATTGCTCTAATTTCGTTGCGGATTCTCTGCTGTATTCATCAGTTATTGTATTTGAATTTGACCAGCTAAAATAAATTTTGCTTTTTAAGATAGTCCCACAAGAAAAAATGTAGTGGGGTAAGGTCGGAGAATCGCACCTCTCCTACCAATCCATCTGTTGGGGGAAATTTGGTCTTAGTAATTCCGGACCATTAGTGTGCAGGAGCATCGTCCTGTTGGTCACATAAAGTATTGTTTGGTAAGTCCAGATCTCCATGATTTGGGTAGAAAACAAACGGAAATCCACAAAACAATGCTGAACTATTAGAATTTAATTGGAGACTTAATGGTTTTCGTTACCAATCAATAACTGTCAATATTCCATGGCTAACTCATTTTCTTTTAGTGTTCGTTTTCACTTTAAACTTGATTATTTCGAAAAATATCAACGTCAATGTCATACTGTGGCATATCATTGAATTCGTAATTTCAGCCACTATCCAACTACGACTTCAAAAGTATGGGGAGTCATTTAAAAAAATGGACGATGACGTCACCGTACGAAATCAGAAGACCATCGAAAATCTATAATTATCAAGAAAGATACACTTTAAAAAAATTAGTTTGGCGTGTCCCAGAGTTTTTTCCAGAATGATTCCTGAATTTTTTATGGAATTAGTTCCAGACTTTTTACTCACACTGTACATATAAAAGAAGTCTGACATTGTTAATAAAAAATTTAGTTGCATTCTTCTCATTTAAAAAGTTCAGTTTTTTGGTCTCTTTCGTGAAATACTGATGACAAATAATAACATTGGAAAATTCCTGGACTGACGTCTTGTAATTTTTATGCACTCGTAAAATTACTAGACAACCTCCCGTTACAATGAAAAAATTTTGCCGGCAAAATCTAAACTTAGGATTATCGCTTTTTAATTAGAAGTTTTTTTCACTAGATGGTACACGTAAATAAATTTCTCTAAGGAATAATAAAAAAAATCTTGATTTATTTTTCTAATACCCCAAATATTATTTTCAATCTTTTAATGCTCCAACTTACTTCTACATTGGTTGAATCTTAACAAATACTTGTCGCTGCTTCAGATGATTTACGAAATTCCTCGACATAGTTAGAATTGAAAATTCGCAAAATATACGTAATTCAAAAATTGCACACAGGAATTCAAGAATTCAAAAATACACGTGCAGTTCCTTTAAAAATTTTGTGGCTACGGAAATAATGAAAATCCTGTATAATGGAAAATAATTTAGGGGGAATAAACTTCTATGTAAACAATTTTTTGATATACTGATGACGGTATACAAGAAAACACCATGTGCACTAGACATGCAGATTGCCAAATATGCTAAGGCTTTTGTAAAGACGCGCGTTATCCTACCTCTTTTGCTCCTGGATGGATTGCTGCTGGAAATTTAATATAAGTCTACCCACGTATATTGCTGTTATTTGGCAAACCCTTAACACAACAAATAATTATTATGCCAACAGGGGAACGAATAAATACAGAGCATTTCAATGCGATTAAATTAAATTATTTCATTGCTACAAAGAACGCTGGAAACGCAACATCTGTTAAAACAAAGGAAAATCAATCCAGTTAATATTTTATTTAGGAGCTTTCCGGGGGCGAGAAATAGCCTTGCCCTTCCATCCTTTAAGCAAATTTTGCGCTGTTGAATTAATATTAGAATCTGTATTCAGAGATATTTACGCAGTACACATTATAAATGCTAATGAACTGTGAAGTTCAGCAAATTTCATAACAGCATCGTTCGTAACAATCGTTTGAGAAAGGTACGCCCATCGCAATACAATATTGCGCCAACTTGGCAAAAATGAAGATAAATGTTTATACGTAATACGTTTATTGAACTCATTTATATTATAGTTCAGACATTCTAGATTCTAGTTCACTTTACGAAATTAGCACATATAAGGTCATAATCGATCCGGTAGTTTTGAAAATTTGTACTCATGCATGATGTATTATAAACATCTTCTTTCACTTATGGAAAGTCGGACTGAGCCGGCGGGCAAACGGGCAAATGACCGGTGGGCCAAGGAACATAATGGGACTAATTCGGTAAATGGATGAAATTAGAAATTAGAAATTCCTGTAACGGAGTTACACTTAAGAAAAAGTCATTAGCTGTTGTGATTTTGACGTTTACTTTACAACAACTTAAAGTTCCTATAGGGTTTTTATAAAATTATGGTGATATTTTTCAATTCTGGAAGTTGCATATTTTATAAAGGCCCATACACGAAGTTGAAATTGTTGTAAATGTCAAAATCTACAACTGATTGTTATTAGTTGAGCGTTTTTGTTTTCCATGGATATTAACTTAAAGTTGAAAAATGCTTTTAAGTCCTTTATTTTTTTAAAATACGTAGGTATATCACGAAAATCTGCAAAAAATATTCTATTTACTGGTACTATAGTCCACATAGGGTTTCCATTTAAAAAATGTAAGTTAATATTATTTCCAGAACGTGATTGATATAATACCTACGGCGTCCGATCATTCGAAACAATAGTAAATTTAATTTCATATAACTTTCTCCTTTTTGCAACTTTTTGTATTTTGTGTTTCAAGCTTGGTAAAAAATATTTTTCAATCTAGTAAAATGAAATTTTCAAAAATTTGAAATTGCCTGTTTGTTCAGCTCAAGAAACTGCACGTAACCTATAGCCTCTATATCTGCCGGTCTCCAAGATCCCTGAAGTTTTAATGAAAAAACTCGCCCTGCAAAGGTAGAGTGCAATTTTTTTTAATATTTAATTTAATTTAATTAATTAATTTCAAAACAGAAATTTATCCGGCGAAGTAAAAAGTACTCGTCAAATTACGTACGAAAATTTAGTATAGGAAAATTACAATATTTCAGAATAAATTAAGTAGAGGAGGGTGTGCAAATGTGGAAACATGAGGGTAATGTGGAAACGGCTAGTAGTTCGACTGCAGAGAGCTTCACTCTAGCGCTAGGAATCAGTCGGGCATTGTAGTTAATGGTGGTGCGTCGATTTCTGTTTCGTGATTTTCGTAAAGTTTTTGGAGGTAAGTTTGTGGTATCGTTTAGTATAACTTATCATAAAGGTAGCGTAATGCGTATCAGAGTATTGGGAAAGGGAGTTATAGGAAAGGTATTGTTGGATTTCAATGAATCATAAGCTAACGTTTCCTTGACTTAACTTGTAAAATCCAGTTTGGCTAAAGTGCGGGTAACTGGGAAACATGTGGATAAGGGCAATGTGTTGTATCTCTATCAACGAATAGTGTTTTCTATGAATAAAAACATATTATAAAAAGAACATAATGCTTAAAGTTCAATATTCCAACATCTTTATGTGTTTACACATTGATTTACAGTAATTTTAGGGTGTTTCCACATTACCCGCACTTTTTTCAAAAATCGAAAAATGTAGTAAGTTAGCCAAATATTTTTTTTATTTTTTAAGTATGTACATGGTTTTTGCACTTGTGACTTATGGTTCCCTATTTCTAACATTATAAGACATTTTAAGGCAATTTTCCAGGTTAAAATAACGATTCATTGATTTTTTACAAATTAAAAACAAACTGGGTTTCCACATTTGCACCACCCTTCCTTAATTGTAAATTACACATAGCTTACCACGTCTCCGTATAATTTACCAGCATCCTTTGTACTAATTGGTTGCCATTTCTGTACTCAAATAACTTCGATAATGTCTCCGTTTCAGGAACCATTCGTCTGTATTACTTTCACATTTCTTGTTAGTAAAACTATCTTTAAATTTCTACGTCTTGCATGCATTTCCGCACGAAATAATTCAATATATTTTACCTGGCATCCAGCGTTTGTAAAACTGACGGCAAAATGAAAAGTTTAAAAATGCATTTGAAAATATGCAATGTGCACCCGTTCATGAAAGAATAAAACGCAATTATATCGAAGTTTTTCCTAGATCGGAAGCGTACAATGGTAGAGTGAACATACAATAGCAACAAATAGATTTATGATGATTAAAAAATACACAATAGGATGTCACGCTCTTGAAATAATAGGGAAAAACTTGGAAACAAATCGGTTTCGCTGCCTTCAAGATGGGACAGGAATTACGGTCTCTGCCGCAATATATCCCTGCTGTTTTTAACTGGGAAACATGCTTAGAATTTCGATCTATAAATTTGCATTTGCCATTGTGCTGGGGATGTAAGATGCTGAATGTTCTATTGTTTCTGCAATTAGCTGATGATTCAAAATATACTTGAACTACTGTGACCGTTGGCCCATTCACTATACCTACTACATTGTATAATAATTACGGTATCCTAAGCAACACACAATAGTTGCTTATCCAGGGTGTCCCGGTGAAGATGGGAAATCTCTCGGGTGCGTATAGATTACACGAAAATAACACCCCAAGTTCATATAAAGTTTTCTCCTACGACTTTCCCCTGCCGAGATATTCTCCCTTAAATTGGAGAAATAAAAATCATTTTTTTAACCTAAAATTTTAATTTTTAATTGTATTTCGATAATTTTCTTGGTGACGTACGTAGTGATTGAATGTCGATAAAACAATGCAGCCCGTATTTTTGATAGTGCATCAGGGAAGCAAGGGATGAACTACCCCTTACCTTCTTAACTTCATATTTTTAAGTTTTAACCGCATTTTTGTTTCCCCGGACATTTTGATAATAAAAAGTTACTCTTGTTGGGTTTCGATAAAATGAAGGGTTTTCGAGAAAATGAAACTCGACGAGCAAGAGGTACAGTGTTTCTACGATTTTCGTCTTTATTTTTTCTGGCATTATTTCCAAAGATAACAAAAAATCGAAAGCTCTTTCAATCAATGATTTCTTAGGAATTTTTTAAATATGATTTGACCCTACATTAGCTATTTCTTTTGAAATTCATTAAAAAATTTTCAGGTCCGTATTAAGAAAAAATAAAAATTGACGATGTAGACAACAGACGAAACATTGTACAAAAATAACCTTAACAGTTTGCGAAAGGTAGTGAAAATTTACATTAAAAAATTGCTTTCGGTGTTTCGAATGCCAGAAAAAATGAAAACGAAAATCGTAGAAACACGGCAACTCTTGCTTGTTGAGTTTTATTTTCTCGAAAACGCTTCATTTTATCGAAACCTAACAAGAGTAACTTTTTATTAGCAAAATATCCGGGGAAAAAAATGCGGTTAAAAATTAAAATTATCCAGCCCCTTAAAAAATATGAAGTTAAGAAGGTAAGGGGTAGTTCACCCCTTGCTCCCCTGATGCACTATCAAAAAACGGGTCGCATTATTTTATCCAAATTACCAAATATTTTTATGTTAAAAGTCTCGAGGCATTGAAAAAATGTTTTTAAGTGTGTCGATATTGGTGAAAATGCTGGTGAGAAGTCAAATGAACTGTAAGTAATAATGTTAGTTTGACTGTTATATATATTTTGCGTTCCCCTGTGTGAACAAAAACTGAAGTGCACTTTATCATTTCCATCAAATTACATTTCTTGTTTCAAACATATACATAATACTGTGTCTGAATATTTCGAACAATGGAGAGCCAACCCACCACTTGTTCCAAAGCCATCCCTGGTAAAAAAGCGACCAGCATTCAAATCTTAAATTTAGCTCCATTTCCTGTATTTGTCCTTGAGATAATTGTTCAGTGCGTCAATAAAATTTTGATTAAATTAGATAAAGTCGTTTATTTATCTATCTTTAATGATTTAACATTCTCTATAGGCTATTGTATACCTATATAACAGTATTTTCAAAGAGAATCTTATGTGTATAGTTAATGACTTGCTCAGTACGCCAGGATCTATTTCATTGAGAAATTGAGATAAAGGGTAGCAGACAACGAAATCGGCTTGTAAGAGCTATTGAGGAAAACTGGTTCTAACGTTTTACCACGTGAAGTTTCCTCATCAAGTGAAGATTTCCTGGTGATTGCAATAGGTAGCACTGTACGTGTGTACGTTCCTTTAAAAAAAAGATAACTGTATTGTACTTTTTTAAGAAGCAGATAGAGCTAGTTGGGAAGCAAGGCGGATTTTACAAATAAGCATACCGATTTTTCCGCCCCTGTTATTCCACTTGCAGGAATTCTGTCACGGAAACATTTTAGTCCGTGGATGTATCGTTTTACAATAGGATTCCTTGTTTAAGGATATACTTTTTTTTAGAGCAAGAATTTTATTCGAGACTACATGTTTCTTTCTACTAGTATATATGTATCTGAAAATGGTAGCTGTCAGTGTCAGTTTAGCAGGACGTGAACGTATTTTGCCAATGTGTACTCTTTGTAATATGGGGCTGAACATACGAGATTTGATGGTATCGAATTTACATAAAAACTGATGCTGAATTTTTCTCATACAACGCAGTTTCTTAGATGGAATTGTAGTTATCCAAATTTACGGAAAAGTTATTTTATAAAGTTTTATTTGACGGAAATGTATAAAGGCAGCAGCAAAAGCAGGGGGGCGCGTTGACTTTATTTTTGTTGTGGAAACACGTTTATTGCCTTATTTTCGGCTGAATGGATACTGCCACAAAAAATATTAATGAAGAGGAACAGAATGACACCCATCGAGGTAACTACGGTCGTCAGTTTTGGAGTAATTTGTTACAAAATAGGGGTCAGAACTTGACCAAAGCGAGTGCAGTGACACCAAGTGGGCGTCGGAAGCACTTATTTAAGGATCAAGAAGTTAAGACGATGTAATTCAATCATGCTCACGTTACTCAACACATGTGAGACAATAAAATTGAAAGCAGCTGTTTGGGTTAATAAAATTCTACTAAATTTGTGTATGCCGAGACGTCTTTGTGGGTTTTTTTATGATTTTAGAAACAACAGCTCCATAGTGCTGTTCCGGAAAAGTTGAACGTAACTGGTAAAAAGTTAATGCCTCGCAAAACCGTATTTTACTGCAAATGGAAGCAAGGAAAATCCTTTATTGAAGGAAATAATCCGTACAACCTCAGTCGAACATCAGAAGCTGGAAGAGCGCTTTTACCTGGCTTCTTATTACATAGCTCAAAGTAATTCATTTTTAATAAAATAATATGCCTGCGAGACATCCCCTTTTCAATTAAAATCGAGCATCTACTTTAAAATTACAATTTTAAATATTTAGTTGCTAAGTAAGTGCTAGTGCTTTGTTCTTTAGTTGTTGATTTGTTCACATTTGGAAAATAAACGGAACTCTCGTTCCTATAGGACCTGTTTTGATAGCAAACAGATGTGGGTTAGTTCACCAACGACTTTAAGCCGTGAAAACATCTCTCGGCTTGTTTACAAACATTGAATCACACTCCATAGACGTCTTATGGGGGTTACTCTCGGAACAACATGGATGGAATAGTCAGATAAATCCATAAGCATCGTTTTCATTTAACTATGGAAACGAGGTACAAAATGTCTTTGAACGTTAAAACATCAGCCAGACTCGGTATCTAAAAGTCGATCAGGCAAACATCTTCGAAATTACGCGCATTTCAATGTTTGCGACTTATTGTTTTAAAGTTTTTAATCTTTTGAATTGTCGGTGTTTGCGAGAAAATCAACGAAATTCCCACAAGCATATCTATTGAAATTTGAGCTTGCAGAAACTTTCAAATTGAGTAGGTAGACATACATGACGTGTAAGCGGGAGTGGGAACCTCAGAAAATTTCGAGTTAAGAAAGTTCGAGTTAGAGAAACTCGACAGTATATAATATTAAATTAATTTCTAGTTCATTCATTTTTAATTTAATATCTGTAAATCCAAATTTTATTTGGCTTTATACCCTCAAACTGTTATTGAATAAAACTAATAAATTTTCATTCGAAGAATTCATGCATTCCCTTCGAGTTTCCAGTTTCCTTCCTGTTAACTCACTTGCGAAAATACGGTAACTTGCGTTTGTCCCTTTTAGGGCAAGTTTACCACGTCCCTTGTATTACGTACACACTGGTTTATTGAAATTTATCTATCCTAAGGGAAGCCACCCTTCGCAGGATGTGTAAAGTCCATAAGTATTTCATTTAGCAAACGCGTAAGTTACCAACAGTGTAGAGTATTTGTGGCTCTATGAGACTCCTCAAAATGTGTGGCTCACTGTTATTGAATGAACTTTGCCTGGCCTTGCAAGAAATGTGAAAAGAGAAAATTAAATAATATATCGAAGATAACTGAATATTAATTTGAGAATGTTCTAGAATCAAAGACAATGACATGGAACAGGGTTTCTCAATAATATTAGAATTATAGATGTAACAAATAATGAAGATGACTGAATAGGTACCGAATATTTACCTGGATTTGTTGACCGAATACTGAATATCCTTAGTAATAAATTTTAGCTTTTATTTGTAACGAATAGTATACGCCGTACTATTCGACAATCGGTCGAGTACCTACTGGAAAGAGGACGAATAGGTCAAATACCGAATGAAATACCAAATATTTGTTCCTGGCTATAAATTCATTAGGCATCTTGATACACGTGTTTTCAGATCTTTAAAAATATTGACAGTTTAATACTCATATTTTATTACTTATAATAAACCTACGCATGTAGGCAGTAGATACTTTAAACTAAAGAGCTACACAGTAACAAAAAGCAGAAAACTGGGTGCGTGGTCGCCCCACGCGATAGATGTGAAACTTCAACGTTTTTAGAGGAATGAAAACAGATAGATGATTGGAGTGTATGCATTTATGAGTTTCAAATATATCTTTATTCATCAACTTCCATGTCTTCACTCAAATCTAAAACTCCTTAATTTATAGACTACCAATCGCACTTCAAATACACAACAAATCGATAATAAATATTGTCCGTATCAAAATAATAATAATAATGAAAGAATAAGTCGAATTTTAATGCTTCTAACCAAGCGCTTTGTGACGTCACGAGAACTGAAACGCTGTGTCCTCGCTTTACTGACGCCTGCCTGAGAAAAACAGCGCAAAGCATGATACAGAGCGTGACTTAAGGAGTGGGGCGTTCGATATCCCCTTTCTCCTCTGCCCGTCTTCTCAGACTGCTCCCCTCCATTCGTTTCACTTTTCGTGACGCTCGCATTTGCCAACACAGGAACTTACCCTACCGAGACAAAAGAAGTTTCACTTCAATAAGCATGCATATACATATATTCAAAATAACCAAAGTTAAAACGATAGACACGGCTGTCTAGTTGATATATAACTAAGGGTGCACGGGGATGCAGCCAAAGGATTGAGGAAATGAAACTCCTTTTATCACTTATTCAAGCTTAGGGATATATTTAAATCCTTCTTCAGGAAATCTAGCAAATATAAATAATGCAACAGTCAGGATGGAAAAAGTGAAACACCTACTAAATGAATATTTAAATTTTCGGTGGAATGTAAGAAAATAAAAATGGTAACACTCCATAACAAAGTTTGTGTCAACTTCCGGTATTTCCAAAAATGTCACCATTTTGAAAATATTTTCATTAAATAGATCCGTCCCGATTACGGTTACAGCCAAACGGGCAGCCAAAACTTCTAATCAATATCTTTTTTCGTCATCTAGAGACTTCTAACTATAATAGACCGTCAAAAAGTCGCCCTAAATAACATAGTAAAAGAGGTAATTCCCCATGTAATTCCTTTGAACCAAACGATTGTAAATTTAGCCCTAATATTTAGCTATTTATGAAATATGCATTCAAATACTCGCATATTTGAATAGAGCTGTTTTGAAGTACCTATTCGAATTTAGAATACCTACGTATTCGAATCATATTCGAATACAATTCCTGGCGTTAATTCTGAAATACTTCATGTTCAACTATCTGCTGGGTATGTGCTTATCTTATTTTTTTACTAATTTTGGCTTAGTGTTCTTTTTGTTATTGCAATGCGACGGTCAAATCCACACTACCCTTTTATTAATTCCTGTTGGATTTATTACGGGAACGGCTGTATAAAACTAAATTACTAACAATAATCTAACCGACTCCGCAATCGAAGGATTAATGAGCCACTGGAGCTCACTGGCTTTGGCGTTTGGCTAGGCACCAGAAGACGGGTAGTGGGTCAAATGACGAAAGACAATCGAGGTTCTCGAAGACCAAGTCCAATCGTGGAAAATATTAGGGCACCACCTAGCAAAATCTCTAAAGTACTTCCACCGAAAGTGCTAGGGCCAACGCAATGCGGGATCTTACGATGAGTAAATGCTAAACGAGGGATTAAAAACAATAACAACTGTATTATATACATATATGTACAAAGGTGGTGTAAAATACCAGATTCCAACACTCTAGGTTACGTCCCAGGTAGTGGAGTAATAAACTACTAGATCCTTAAACTCGATTCAAATAACTAGGTCCTACTAAACCCTGTTCCTAAAAACAATAAAACAATAAAACATACATCGAATAAGCTAAAGTTTGACAAGTTTGACAAGCAGGGGTGCAAGGAGGGCTGCCTACCAACCCGGAGGTAAAATACAATAAAAAAATCCCTATTTTGAAGAATCGCGCAATCAGCGTTTTTACACTGTAACAGATTATGTATTTATATTTTTAGTAAGATGAAACGTTAAAGATTCATCTTAAGTGTCGCCACCATTACTTACTTAAATTTACTTTACTTTTATCCTAGGGACGATTAATTTAAGTCGTTGTCAAAAATTCTCCCGATTGCAGTGAATCCCCTCTGCGCCTTACCATAATTGGCAGGGCACAAAGCGGTAGTTAGCTAATCAAGTAGTGATCCAGTCACTTTTGTTGATGACGTTAACGGATATTTGTCTATTACTGAGCAGGAGACTTCTAGTTAGATTGTTAGACTGCAGACGCCACAGCATTCTGTGACAGGAAATTACATTCCTCGCTTTAACCTTTACTTGGCCCTACTGAATTAAATGAGATTACTTGCAGATGCCCTATTAGGCTCGTGTTTTATAATTAGGAATTAACACGATGAGTACGGGGTTGATAAATTGGGTTTAATTAAAAAAGTTTTTACGAAAAAATCTCTTGAAATTTCAAACGCCCTCTGTCTCAAACGTCAGATATTATATTACTAAAAAGGCTAATTTTTAATTACATTCAATTACGGTCTTTACTTTACACCTCTTCAGATGCTTTAAATGCTTGTTGAGATATTTGGATGCAATTACGCCATGGCACATGAAATGACAAATTGATTTCATCTGTAAGAAGAGCTTATTTTGTCAACAACAAGAAAGTGATGGTCAAATAGAGCAGCAAGAAACCTTCATGGCATCACTCGATCCAAGAATTTTTCGCCATGACAGCAAGCATCGTCGACGTGATGGCAACTCTGCACCAGAAGCATTCTCCAAGCGACCAAAACTTAACGTAAACGGTTAGAAGATAAAACGTCAAATTATCCATTGACTACCTGACGTCTGCTTACATCTTGAAACAACGCACAAACCCTGAGGAATATAACCCTTCTTCGAAACAGAAACGCGCCCGGACTAATTTATTAGAAACTATTGTAGTTCGATGATCTTTCCAAATCTATAGACTGTCAGCGGTGTCGCCAAATTGGAGTGGGGTTTCAAAAAGGTTCCATTTTAACTTGAAATAATCTTAACACTTAAGTTGGTCTGCGTTTCCTGCTCACTAACCGTTGCCCTATAATGTAAGTTCATGAGTACAGCACAATGTATCTTTTGTTAGACTATTATTTCACACTTCGTAACTCACTCGATTGTCTTCCTTTGAACAATCAGTGCTAGCGTTAATATTAAGACTCTCGCACGAGGAAGTGACTTCAAGCAAGTCAAATATACAGTACAGGAGCGCATTCTGTTCATGATATAGTAGCTGCCATTCTGATTACTACGAGATAAAAATGATCTTTGGATCCTTCATTCGCAATCCGCTGAACTGAAAATTAAACCATCCATCAACCTTGATAAAATAACCACAATTCGGGAGTAGGAACTTCCGTTATGTTGGTAAAGATCCGAGCGGGTTAATTCAAGAATAACTACATGTAAGGTACATACTAACATTCTCTAAATTAATTTAGTCGACCAGACTTTTGCAGATTAATATTAAAACTTCTATTCAATTGAAGAAATTTTATATTAGTTCTTTATTTAATCATATTCGCTAGCGACCAGAGCATCCGCCCAGGAGGCCAGGTCCAACCGATCAATCAGATGTTTTCCATTCGTATTATCACAGATTTTGTAACTCCTGCAAAACTCTTCCTTCTGGATCCAGAGCGTCCCACATCTTCTATTATGTTCTATATTGTAGTAACCAAGTAGTATGCAGGAAAATCAATACAGAATATTCGTTGTGTCTTCTAGAAAGGTATGAAAAACAATCAATCTGACCTATGATCTATGAATATACCAGTCACCAACAGAAACTTGGTCCTTCATGCTGACTGCTCAGAATGGAACAAGGTTTTATTGACAATTGCGATTTAGGCATAGTTACGACCTCAAGTTGAATGAACAATTCAAACTTCTCTAAAATAACTTTTTTGAATGACGGTCAATATCGCATCCAAACGCTCTGGTAGTCACTGGTATTCACTGTTTTTATCCTCTTTGTAACCAATACTGTATACTGAATAGACGAGATTACAAAAAATTTCAACGAAGTAGTATAGATTTCACAACATCACTAGTGATTATTGGGGATAACAAATTACACTGAACGCGTACAGCAGTGGTATGCCTTTCGACTCTAGCAACTCAATTTTTACAGTCGCGTTATTGAATTAAACATACCTAATAGAAAATGTGTTTACTTCTTAACGTACCTATGTTAGATTTGATTGAAAAATATTCGAATTTGTTTATTTCTTAATTTCGGTTTCCTTCAAAAGTGTGGCGCACAACTATGGTTTCAATTTTTCAAATTAATTTTCACAATGACCTTTCAAACAAATCATTGTGGATTACTGTGGTAACAGAATTTTCTTTTCTACGTAAAAAATGTCCCCGACAAACTAGATACCAATATTTTATAATAAATCACCTACAGTATTCGTTGCAGTTTGGGGATAAACATTCTGAACGCAAACATTGATGTTCCTATTACTACCTTATTTATTTTTATGAGTTTTGGGGTAGAACATCGTTTTTCTGACGATTTTAACAAACGAGACAAACATTGAGGACTTTCACGGTCCCAACCTCGGTCCCAACTTTTCCAATATGCTTGACAATCGTAATAAATTCTGTTGCAAATTGAGTTGGATACTTTTCGAACGCATTTCTTGAAATAAATTTTCTGTATAAAAGATAAAATCTGTCTCTACTAATGATGTAAAAATTTATCGTTTCAAAATATTATTTTAAAAAGGAAGGTACATAAAGAGCTTCCAACTCCAATTCAAGAGTTGTCTTCGTCTTCTCGGCAGACTCAGAAAGTTTTCAAGTTCTAATCAATGAGCTCTCCTGCGCTACTCAAAATAATTGGCTTTCCTAGTTTATGTCTTGTGAATGAAAGCTTAAAATGGAACAGACATTTTCAATAGAACTGGGAACTACATAGCCCCAGCGTAGGTAATTTTAGTTGCACGCGGTTACACATAGTCAAATTGAGAAAACCACCTTTGTTACATTCCCGTGTTTGGTTCAGCTCTTTTCAAATGCTTCGCGTACTTTTAGGCATAAAAGAGTTCTTAGACTTGCTCACAAAAACATAGTTTACATTTTATGGACATTAAAACTTGGCAATAGCCAGACCACGAACTTCTACCTGCTTAAAATTGACATCTAGTAGCGTCTGAAAATTGACTCCTCACTGGGGATCGCAAGGGCGGTTCAGGTTCAGAGATCGACAGTTCACTTTATACCTTACAGAAGTTCATGTCATGAATCAGAAGTGTAATGCAAGTGACGTGTATTACGGCGCCCAAGTGAAATTTGTTTGCATAAACTATATATATGTACCTACAAGTATGATGTTATGTTTATAATTCGTATAGAGGAGGATGGGGTAATTGTAGACATTTGTCTACAGACCCCCTTAAAGTATAGTAAGGTTTAAGAAACTGAATATTTCCATGAATCTTATGCAACAATATGTATAGTCAAAACCTAGTACTACTTACCTGAATTCCATTATTAACTAAGAAGTTGTTTAATGTGCCTCCAATTACCCTAGTCTGCGCTTACCCCACCCACCACTATAATTTAATCGAAACTGGAAATAAGCAGTTATACTTTAGAAATGTTTGTAGGTAGCTTTGTGGGCACTATCGTTTACGTTCCTAGTTGAACAAGGGTCTCTAATTAATGATTTCCCAGTTTGTAACTGCAGCGTTGCCTCTCAGCGAGCAATCGGCGCTCTTCAGATTTCAACCATAACAATTTCAAATATTTGCGAACCGGTATCTCGTTAGCCATACCTATGTGATCAAACAAGTCTACATTCGATTGAACATCATATTATGTGTATTGTACTCCCAACAACCCCTCGATACATATAAAAGAGCACGGTCAATGATACAAGGCCCCTTGGAAGCGTCGTTACATATAATTTATTACATAATTCACTGTTATTATGTGAGTCATTCTGCCCCCTCTCCCTAATCAGCCATTTGTGCAGTCGAACCCAAAATACAGCACGTGTTTGCCCGGAAATCTGATCCCCGCACCCTTTCCTGTAAAAAAAAGACCGCCGAAGCTCTTCGGCCCCAAATGCAATTGTCCTGTTTGATACAATCACGCTGATTTTCTATCTGAAGGACAATAAAATTATTAGGAAATGGCAAATATACTGAGTTGATGGAATACTGGGGTGGTTCTATCGGTAAGGG
Organism: Xestobium rufovillosum; assembly: GCA_963966045.1. Taxonomy (NCBI): domain Eukaryota; kingdom Metazoa; phylum Arthropoda; class Insecta; order Coleoptera; family Ptinidae; genus Xestobium; species Xestobium rufovillosum. The sequence goes on from OZ014496.1 coordinate 37,893,473, forward strand.
CAAATCTTACACGTCAGCATACGACTCTTATGCGTACTTATTATTACTCGCCATGAAATGAACATGAGTTGGTAGCTTTTATTTGTAAGTAAGTATATTTATAAATATTATGACTGTATAAAATTGCATGCTCCCAGCCAATACTGGGGTTCTCAAGATTTCGTCTCCGACACTTCTTGTTCTCCGCATAAACGATTCATTGTATTCGCTGTTACTTGATGTGACATCCTTTTCCTGAATTAATGGCGTCAGCAGGTTGACGCATTCCAGGGTGAACCTCAGTTCAATGCATTGAATATTCCAGCTGTATTTTTTCCACTGAAAAAAATTATGTTCAGAGCCACAATATTGGTAAATCCGATTTCAGAAGAAATGTGTTCTGTAATCTACTGGTTGTCTCGAGTCACGCAGATAAGGCTGAAATAGGAAGCGACTCTCGTCAAAGTGTGTGCTTGGAAATCCAAAACGACGAGCCCAGGTGTTTCCCTAATTAACGCACGTTAATTTTTTTAAAAGTAATGAATGCTTCTTGCCCAGCCGTAACACTCTGTTTCACGAGAACGCCTCAAACTGCTGCTGTCAAGCTATTGAGGATATTACTGGCGGCTTTACGTAGATATTAGATTGTATTGATCGTTTCTACAAAACAAGAACCTCTGGGTTTGAGTGGACGTTCTAAGTCCATTGTAAATATAAATTGTGTAGCTCAAGATTCGCAGTACACCCACGTCTTTCTATGTATAAATTTTGCTCTTTGCAAAATTTACCAAGTTGCTGAAAGGAAATAAGTGAGTACCAGGGCAGAAAGTTAGAACAGATATCCCCACTTTATATTATTATTTTCTTCTTTGGCGCTTGTTTTATGTAATGTATCGATGAAAGAACGGAACTCGTTCTTATATTTACTAGAAGTATTAACATCATCGCATGTAATTTGAGAAGTAAATATCGATGAAGTTGTGAGATTGCAATTTCTCTGGAATGCTTCAACAATGCAAATGAAGTGTCTTGCGAATATTTTAAAGACGAAATTCGTGAAATTTATCTTGTAAATTCACCTACCCTCATATCATAATACGTAATTAACTTTATATACACGCTGCACATTTCTCTTTAGCATGAACATCGAAAAGGAGCTTATCTTCTAGCTGCCATTCTCTCCGAACTTTGTTTCTGATAACATTCAGTAGGTATATAAAGTTTGAAGAACTTTGCAGTGACTAAAAATAATGGTAATATTTTTATAGGAATATATAAATTTCAGGCCACATTTTATAACTTGGAATTATACCACGTGAAAGCTATAACCGTATAAATCAACCATCAAGTACTGTCTACGTTCAGACCCTAAAATTTTATGTTCATCAGATTTGGGCACATACGGCGAACTTTAAATGCACTAGAAATAGGGATGTTGCAACTAAAGGAGTTAAGAATCGATAAAAATCGATTTTCTGAGTATAAAGGTGTGAAATATTAATCCGTACTTGCAACTTATTTAATTACTCGAAAGGTTTTGAGAAGCTCACAATCGTTAAAACGACAGAAATTTGCTCGCAGATATTCGTCGCGAAAACCAAAAATCCTCGCAAAAATCCGTGCTCCGTAATGTTCTGGGTCGCAATTTCCGCTGGCTGCAAGACACCCCTGGTGGTACTTTACTGGTGGTACTTTACCGAATCGAAGAGAATTCCAATGATCAAGAATGAACGTCGAAGGCGTACACGTATTATAAAATTTAAAAGGAACAGTTTTGGTGGAGGTGCCGGAATTTATGTCTCACTTTAAAACGAATTTTTCTCTTTCTGCAACGAATTGCGACCAGGCAAAACAGACAGCATAAATTGAAGCGTAAGACGAGAGTTTGATACATTTCCTTTAATTATGTACTACCGTTTTTGTCATAGACTAATTGGTGGTATGTAGGAAGTTGCTGCAGTAATTTTGTAAGTCGTAAATTCTGTTTTGATCAAGATTTATAATGTTCATTTCAAGCATGGATGATTAAGACAGCCCACGTATATCTGAGTTTCACTTCTCTTTGTTATATTTTGACTTATGTAAACTCTGTCCCTTAGAAGATGTCCGCCACGTGACATCTATAAATGTCAAGTCAAGTCAAGATAATTATTACAAGTGCAGGCTGTCGATATTGTAAACGTCAAAATTTCAAAGCTACCTTTAGGAATTGAGCGAATTTTCGGCCAGCGCCACCATTTTTAAAGTTTTGGTGGTATTGAGCTGTCATATTTTTGTTGATTGATATTTTTTATAGTTTGATTTAATTTAACGCCAATAATATTCACTGCCTAGATAGGTGGAAAACTTTAACTGACAGGTGACAACTGAATTACCACCAAACATTTATAAATTCGCCATAGTGAGGCGCTGCTAAAGCGATATTCGTAGGGACCCTAGATATTCGCTCACTTCAACATTTGAATATACTCGTGCAATTTTTATTTATAGCTTACTATTATCGGAATTCTGTATCTATTAAATTTAAAAATTAATTTTATAATATTGGTTTTTATTTCTGCTTTCTAGATTTATTTTTCGTTGGTATTTTGAGTAGTCACTTAAAAGAACTTTCTGATTTTACAGCGTTTTTTTCTGCCGAGTTTCAAACCTAATTTTGTAGTTATTAAATAAAAAATTACTTCGCGTACTACCAATAAGTATAACAAAATTATTTTATTTAACCGGTTTCAAGATCTACAAACGATCCCATCATCAGAAATGTTTAAGAAAAATTGTAAACAAATTATTATGACAGTTGACAAGGAAACTAAAATTGACAAATTATAATGATATCCATGAAATAAGATAACTAGATAACTGAATTTCAGTATTTACCTACGGGGTATAAGAAAAACACAAAGGAAAATCGAATACCTCGTAGCTTGAAGGGAAAAAACAATGAATTTAAAGAAAACCATATAGGAAGAAAACAATAAATTCAATTGAAAAAACCTTCAAGTGAAATATCAGAACAGAAAAAACTAAATAAATAAAATATCCATGGAATCTTGACAACTGCCAACTGCTAATCTTGTAATAAATTGTCAACTGTCATAATAATTTGTTTACAATTTTTCTTAAACATTTCTGATGATGGGATCGTTTGTAGATCTTGAAACCGGTTAAATAAAATAATTTTGTTATACTTATTGGTAGTACGCGAAGTAATTTTTTATTTAATCATGGATTTCTACCAAATAGTGAAGAGTGAAAATATTAACTACTAATTTTGTAGATTACCCCATTTAACAACACTGACCTGTACTTCGTTCTATTTCTGAACTTTTATGTATCTGCATTGTTCGTTTAGGTAAACCCATCCTACCTTTAATTAAACGGCCAGACATGTTTTCCGCTAGTTTATGGGCATAGTTATTAAATTCTACGAAAGTAGTGGAGGGGGGGTATTTAATTATTAGCATGCTTTCAGGTCATTATTTTAATCCAATGAAGCGTAACAGCTCATCAGTACGTAAACACCGTTCATTTTTATACTGGACACAAACCAGTTATTCTAATTTGTTGGGTTTTTCATTTCTTTAAAAGCCCAGTGAAATTAGCAAAAAAATATATTGCCGCCTTATAAATCGCGTCGCATTTCTCTTCAACAATTGCCGGTAGAAATCTGCTCATAGCCATGTTGATAACAGTTGAGGATAGCTTTCAAACTTTTTTTGTTTATAATTACAGACCACTACTTGGTCTATTTACCCATTAATTTATAATATTCGTCTGTAATCTCAATTTTCACATTCAACCTAACAAAAGCTGTTTCGTTTCGACGTAATAGGTAGGTACTATACAGTAATATTCAAATCTGTATTGATCCGACCTTTCATGGACTGGAAGCTATTTTAAAACGGGGACAAATTTTTATCATCGTCCACTTTACCTGTGCAGGAAGTATGAAAATGGTCGTTAAATTCCGCATAAAAAAATCACGAAGCGCGGAATGGAGTGTTTAATCAGAAAAAATCATTAAAAGCTGGATAGAACAGAATTTCGTCCGTGAGAATTTTAAAAATAAATGCTTAGCAATATTTATTCAGCCAGTGGGAAAATAGAACGTTGTTCTATTTCTCTAATTTATAATGTGTAGGATTTTTTCCTCGTAACTTTATTGCACTGAACAGTTTTCTTTGGAAAGTTTTTTTTAATGGTGGTTACATTTTAAAACCGAATAAGATTTTATTATGTTGTCTTAATTTTTACCATAGCGCTTCCTCTTGGGAAATCTAACTTAGAATATATGAATAAATAAATTAAATCAAGGTTAAAAATAAGTAGTTCATTAACAGTAATTTCATCGTGTCTGCTAACTTGTCTGCAGAAATATTCATTACAGTATAATAAGCAGACAGCGACAAACTTGGGGAGTGACATCCGTCAACATAAGATAGTTCGTTTTTGTGTGTAAGAAACTTTGATGTCTTGAGATTAATGATGACAGTCGTGATCTTTCGCCAGTTTTAAGTGCCTGCCATGATTAGTTGCATAATGTTTAATTAATTAGAGGACGTAACGGCACCAAAATGCTATAAATAACGTAACGAGGAAAGTTTCTCCAAGTTTCTGCATCCTCCTGAAGAGGAGCAAATAAAAAGGGTGACTTAAGTAGGTTCCAAGAGACTTTACAGATACCTAAACGAGATGTCCAATGTGAAATGTTATGACTATCTAAATTTGACCACAAATCCTCATTTACTTACTTCTTTTTGTTTTCGACTAAATTTTTTGTGTTATTCTTAATTTTTGATATTTTTTACAGTTCTACGCTAAACTAGAATCAACAAAATTGGCGAAATTCAATTTGGAGTTCAAGCAAGCGACAGTGTTTGCCCCAACCAACGAAGCTTTTCAAAAACTCGACACAAATTTTGTTTTTGAACAGGATGCTCTAGTTTTATACCATATGAGTAAGAACTGCACAGTTTATAAATATCCGAATCATTCTTACTAAGTATGTTGCAATTTTAGATAATGTAGCTAAAACTTTAAATGCTCTGGGGGATTCACATCTAGTTTCTGAAGCTGAAGGAAATCCGCCATTATGGATTACACATGTTTCAGGGGCGGAGAAGGGCGAACTTTATGTTAACAATGCGAGAATTTTAATTGAAGACTCGAATTTTAAAGCGAAAAACAAAGAAGGTCGTGAACAGGTAAAATTATTATTTCACGATACCTAAAGTTGCTTATACCGTTTGTATCCTTAGGTTCTTCACAAAATAAATGAAGTGCTTATACATGTACGGCCAACGTCACTTTCTTCCAACTTGTTTAATCCAGATGCATTGCAGTTTTTGGAAAATTTCGAGGAAATGAATGTTAGAGATATTCGTTTAAGGTAGGTAAACATTTTTCTTTCATTGTTGTTTCGATTTAAATCATAGATAAGCAGAAAAATGATGGTACTTTTTTCACAATGCACAATTAAAATATGCGAACATGCGAACGAATAGTTAGTTCTTTATATTTAGTTTGCACTAAGTTGCACACTTGTAAAACTCGTTTTTCTTATTAATTATTTGTCTTAATTTATATTAATATTTTATACAGTGATGCAGGTTTCACCTTGATAATTTATCAGAAATCGACGAACTCCCTAAAATAATTGGAATTTCTTCTTTTCCAACATAAATCGGAAAAACGGAGTCATCTTCATTTTTGGTGTGCTCCTTTGGTTGGTCATAGATATTATTTAGTTAGTAGATTGTAGCACTGTTCACAGGGGGTGATTTTTTGTCTGGGTTCGTGTGCCCAAAAGCCCACTCCAAATTTTCCATGTTACGCCACTCATATTATGCTCCTTTTATTGGTCCGTTCTTCCTAAATGTTCTAACCTTTTATCATTTAGCTCGTGGTTTGTTTTTATTTTCCATTGCTCCCTAACCATTACACCACCTTAAATTCGCCACAAAATCTTCTCTCAATGTAAATGAACTTCTTGTGTCTGCTTCATCACTACTTTCCGTTTTTTTTTATTACTGTGCCCAGATAAAAAGGATTTTACTTCTTCAAACTTGCAATTTTTCCTTAATCCAACCGGATTTTCTTAAAAGGTTTCTGCTCCCACACGACATATTTCGTCGTTTTCTGGTCATTGATTTCCAACTCCATGCATTGATGGAACTGATGAACGCTTGTCCATTCCGTGTTTATATTAGCTTCGAAGATCGAATAAGGTAGTCAACCATGAGTCTATATTCACACTAAATCATCTGCATATCCTAGGGGAGAATATACTTCATCGCTGAGTTTCACAAGCATCAGTCCGTCCATGACTAGGTCTGCACAAGAGGAGATAGAACTCCACCCTGTGGAGAACCCCCTACCACTCTGACTGCCAAGGTCTCATCAAGCAGTGCCGTAAATACCATTCTGTCCCTCAGCATGCAGTCTATCCACCTGCAGCACAAAGCCTCTATCTAGTCCTGTTTCACCTACGACTTTGGAGATATTATTGAACGATGTGTTATTGAAAGCTCCTTCTATGTCCAGGAGGATTTCTTTATTCTCAATTTATTTAGTAGGGTCATCAGTTTATATTCATAGCCCATCATCTCTATTTCTTTTAGTGTGAATTTACAATCGACCACTGGTGGTCCCTTCCTGAATCTGCTTTGGTGTTCTCCAGTGATATTCCCTGAGTAGCTACTTTCCAAGTCTGTTTCTAATGCAAGTTGATAGGATTTAAGCAAATCTCCTTACACTTTCAAGGCAGAGGGCAAATCAGTATCAACTACATGATTTCAGCATCTCCTTGTTGATTCACTAATCAATTCATGTATCCTTTTATACAACTCTACCTCACCATATTTGATAAAAGCCCTATATTCATGATCCAATGCCACAGTATTATTTTGTTGGATTCGATTGCTGGCATAAAGATGTTGAACCTCAAAATAAAATTCAATGTAGTACAGTAGAATCGTTTGATGACACAAACGAAAAATCGAACCGACCAGCTTGATCATGCATGCAGACATTCTGAAATGGTTCGGTTTTGTCCCATCCAACAAAATTATACCGATGCATTGGAATGAGGGGGACAGGCTCTACTTCGCTTGGACGCCACCAAATAATGGTAAAAGATAAATTATAAGTTCGTCAACCGAGTTAAATTAAAAAATCTTTAGATGTTTTTTTCTCATTTTTATTCTTATATTCTTATTTTACAGAACATTTCGACAGCGTGTAAGGGTAACATACAAGCAAGACATATTTAAAAATGAAGGAAAGAACACCTTCTTCATCCCAATTGACGAAGGATTCAGCGTAGGAAACATCGTTAGCGCTGATCAACTTCATTACTAACCTCATATTTTTTTTAGAATCCCGAAAGAGCTGAAGACGTCGATGCAAAGATCATCGATGGCCACGTAATAGCCGAGAGGGTATTATTCACAGCACCAACAACAAAAGACGAATTTTACAAAACACTAGCTGTTGTCGATGGAGGCCTTCGAGTTGTTGTTAGTTTTACTGAAGAAACCCAAGGAAAATCGACAACGAGTAAGTGTATGTAAATAATTTTTTTTCTTTTTCCCTTTTATTTGGTTATTAGTTAAATATGTATTTCTATGTTGAAGTTTCATTTGACAAATTCCTTTTTAGTATACGTAAAAAGTCATACACTAGTGGGAGATGCTACGCACAGAAAAGGTGTTGTTCTGGCTGAAATTGAGCGAGCTAACATCCCAGTCAGAAACGGTGTTATTCATCTTATCAAACGCCCCCTCATGGTTGTTGATAATAATGTGCTGAAACTACTTGAGGTCAGTTACTTTATTGTTTTCTTATTTGTTACTTTCAACAACAGGAAATGAAGAAAATTAAAAAGAACACATATTTTTTATCAATATTTCATGTGAAATTTTGCAAATGAAAATGTTTTTATTTTTTCAAATCGCCGATTGTTTTATGGCCATCATTTGGAATGCGCTGCAGTACTCCTCCAAGGTAAAAGAAAATAGAAACGATATAACTCTGTTCACACTACTCTTTTTATGAAAAACTTTTTAACACTATTTTTTATTTTGTACGGTAAATGACTGCTTTTACCATCTTATAGATGAACCAGCATGGTTAAAAGGATTGTCTTAGAGTTTTTTTCTGTTTCAAGTCATGCAGAACAATTATTACACATTTAACAAAATACTGTAAGCACATTTTCGCATGGTTTACACTTTTCATAAAACATTTGCATGGTTTTTATTACACAGTGTGTGCACCTTGTATTCTTTCTTGAGAAAACTAAACGAAATGCTCTATAAATAACATTAAATAAGAGTAATTTAGTTCACCTTATTCAACTTTAACTGCTGCAAAAAAAGGTTTTTTCATATATTGTGTCGGCAGATAATTCTTTCAAAGTTCGATGCAGCAGTCCGAAATCAAATTACGCAATAAAAGATTAAAAAAAAGACTGCTCTTATAAATGCTGGGAAATCTGTCTGTGATGATAGATCATATTTGTTAAATTGCCATCTTATCTGTCTATTTTGGGAACTACAATTCTGTAACTTGTTAATTTTGTTATTCAAGTCGGATTCTTTTTTTTGTAAATCAGATTTTCAGTTTTACTTGATTCTGATACAATAAAAAAAAAACGGTGAACTTAAACTGCCTTTAAGCGGTCGCGTACTAAAATGCCGTATAATTTTCTGCTTTTATGGGCTTATATACTATTTTCGTAGACATACTTGTCACTACGCGTTCGTGGTTCACTGGTTGAGATCTCATCCTACCAAAAGGACAAATAGGAGTCGCCATTACGCCAGATAGACATCCACTCATTTGAGTTTTATTGTTATTTTTTCAAAGTATCGATTAACAGCATTTTAATAGGCGATCGTTTAACGGCAGTTTAAGTTCAGCGAAATAAAAATTTGTTTACGCACTTACTAACAAAAGTTGACAAAAAATGTGAGATTCAATAATGCAAAATTAAACATATTCATACTTGAGCCATATTAATTTGAAATTAAACCTTGAATTAAAATCTACTCTACAGGAAAAGGAAAAGGGACCACTTGGAAAGTTTCTTCAAGAAGTAAAAAATCTTGGCGAAGTTGAATCCGAGAAATTTTTGAAAATACTAGAAACGCAACACAATTTAACATTGTTCGTGCCAACTAATTCTGCATGGGATGATCGTAACCTCCAAAATATTCTGAGAAACAGGGAACAGTTCAAGGAAATTCTTAATATGCACTTGGTCCCTGAGATTAAGCTTCTTACAGACGACATTAGAAGGAGTGGCCATGAGGTACACCTTGAATCCGCAAGCTGTGTTGTATTATGCTCAATACTTTTCATTATTTCAGATTCACAAGGCAGAAACACGTAATAGACGTTATCCAATACGTTTGGATGTTGTAAGAAGAGATGGCAGAGCCGTACTCACAGTTAACGTTGGTGGTGTAAATGCCACTGTTCTGCAAGCTGATTTAGCAGCAACAAACGGAGTGATACATATTATCGATCGTGTATTAGGTGTTCCTTACAATACTATTTTGGATAAATTGCGTGAAGACCCCTTTTTGAGGTAATACATAATATTATAATTATAAATACTGTACAGGGTCTGGTGCTTTGGTGTAATGACGACGGAAACCCACAGCATAGTCGTTCCATTAGCGAAACGGCGAAATCAAAGTACGAAATTTAAAACGCTATCCTAAAAGAATAGTGGATAAAATTCTTCAATGCATTTTAAACGGAGCTTAGATGACCTTGCACTTCACATTCTATTTTTACCGTTCATCCTGATTTCTTAACATTAAGTAAATATATGGCGATTACTATGAAGCTTTTCTTCGGTGTTTGTCTTATAAAAACATTTATTTATGTAATCATTTTGTTTAAAACTAAAATTCAACAAACTACTGCAATTTGCGGCGCGAGCGTCTCGGCGCTAGAACCGGCAGACAGTAGATGGTTTAATTCTTTAAATCGTCCATGAAAAAGTCGTTAACAAAACTAATTTTTAACATTTTCTCTTCCATTTTACACCTTTTAAATATAAATAAATTCTTAAACCACTTATTAAATAAATATTAAACAATAAATAACTCTGATAAATAAACAACTTAACATCAAACCCTGTGCAGCAAACGTCAGAATAATCTCCAATGGTCTGGTCTGGTCTAAGCAAAGACATACGTTCTTTTCTAATAGATCCATAGAGTAGATAGATAAAGCTGTGCTCCGTTTTAAAATATTTCTGAAATTAAGTTTTATTTTAAGTTATTTTTGAAAATGTAACAACTAGAAAGAGCAATATTTATGTCACTTGCAGAATCCCTGTTAAGAAATGCACTGAGTTTAAATAATCAGTGTTTAAAATCTATGTCCCATAAGAGTTCCATGATAAGAATTTTGATGTAGGATAGATCGTGAAACGAATAACATAACCTAACTAACACTTAAAATGAACAGAATGCCGCAAACTAAAAGTTGATATCTTTTTTCCAATGGAACTTTAGTTTGGCATATCCAGGGGCTAGATATAAGAAAAGTAAAAAAATTGTTTGACATGAAAATCTCTCTTCAACAGAATTATTACTTTAGGGTATTTATTTATGAAGGTATTTATTCTCAAGGTACAATACAAAACCAAATTAAAACTTGGAGAATGTGAAACAGACTTCATGGCAAACTATTCTTCTTTTACTTTTCTTATGTGCCAGGATATACCCTTAAACCTTAAACCATATTTTAGGGCATAACTTCCGTTTAAAATAAGATATCGACTTCCGATTTGCGGCATTCCTTCCTCCATAGCGTCATAACAAAATATGCTACCCGCATTTTTTTAATTGTAGCGTTCTTGTAAAAACAACCCATTGACCTCTATACATTTCTTGGTTCGTCTGCCAAGAGTGCCTGTTGCACTCCTGACCTCCTGAGTTATTCATGTCGTTTTTTAATATCGGCCACAGCATTTATAATGCGTCGAATTAGTGCATCCCTAGTGTCGACCTCTACAGTGTACTGAAAGGGATCGCCGTCTACTCAACTGGTGTATGTTTGGTTGCATAACCAAGCTTTAAGAATGCACATTGGGTTGCCTAGTTCGTTTCGTTAAATAGATAGCCAAAAGCAAAGAAAGGATTAGGTTCTTATACACTGACGACTTCACTTGAAGGTTTTCACCTACTAAAGGTAAATGGGTTTTTCCCAAGAGGTTTTCCCAAATACAAAAGGTTTTCCCTTCGAGCGGTGAGATCTCAGAGAGTGCTTGTTCTCGTTGTTTTATAAAGTAAATTATTATCTGCTATCTCATTGGTGAATACTGATCGTCATTAGTGAGTAAGTTAGCTAATTTTAGTCTTTGTCATTGTAATCCCCATTATTAGGAAGTCCAGCACTTAATCATACTTCAAAATGCCCATTTTATTTCAATAGGTTATTTTCGGGACATACTATATACTTATAAAGTTGCGTTCACTGGAATGCAGACATAAACAAAAGTAGGTTCAGAAAGTGACGCTCCAGACTAGAGAGACGCGGGGAAAGTTAGTTAGGCCAGGAACACGGGGTGTTTAGGATTAAAAAGGAGGTGGTCTGGCTTTCGAAGCTTAAGGCTGTGGTTTTTGTATAAAAGTCGCGCTAAATAGGTAATTAATTATAAGTGTAATCAGTGCTTAATAATACAGGTATGTTATTGTAAACAATTTCATTATTTTACATATTTTCTGTAACCGCATTGGAGACAAAGGATGCATACTTGTTTAAATTTGAGTCGACAAATATTGTCGATCCTTATCGATTGACGCCTAACTGACCAGTTTGTACTTTGCAAAATCAAAGGTAAAAAGAACAGTACCAAATAAAGCGTAAAAAGAACAGTACGCAAAATCCAGGTAAAAAGAAAAGTACCTACCAAATAAAGCGTAAAAAGAACAGTACGCAAAATCAAGGTAAAACGAACAGTACCAAACAAAGCGTAAAAAAAAGAATACGCCAAATCTAGGTAAAAAGAATAGTACCTACCAAATGAAACGTAAAACAAACAATACGTTATAATTATTAGTAAACAAAGCAAATTATACGTTGGTTTGATTGTCGTCCGTCGGTAAACATATCAGACACTTACTAATTTCAATAGAGAATTCTACAAATCTCTTTGTCTTATATGCGAATAAGGCAAACAGTAAACGTATCTGATTTTGTACGAAATTGATTAACGATAATTGAATAATACTACCAAAGATATGAATAAATCTTAATTTCTCAACTTTATTTGTGTCTATTATTAACATCCTCGCTTGTGATTCTTTCTTATCAAAGTAGTGGGGTCTGTAATGGCATAGGTAATACACAACGTAGGTAATAGACGATCACGTGGCCACTTCGACAGGTATTTAGGTAAACTTTAATTAGGTTAATTAATCAGCGCTGAGCAGGTAGATAGTCAGGTGAGCAGAAACTTGCAAGGGTGGGGTAGGGTCCATTACAGTACACCTCACTTTTCAACCAGCCCCTCAGAAAAAGTCTAATGGTGTGAGGTCTAGAGACCTTGGAGGACCTCCGTGACCAATCCAACCATTTATTACAAGAGCGCTATTATTAAAACAAAGCCTACTTAAAGGTACTATTACTTTAAAAGGCATTTTGTTTAGCTATCACAATTGTACCTGCACTCTTTTTTCGGTGTTATTGAAGTGTTTCCATTACAGTCAATCGTACCGGTTGGGTAATAAGAGATCATTCCATAGAATACATGAATTGGACAGCCCTGCGAAGAAATTCACTTACTTCGTTCCAAACAACGAAGCTTGGAAAGCAGCACATATTGCTTTTCCAACTGCTGTTAAGAAGCTTTTCATGGACGAATATAGCTACTACGTAAGTTTCAGTTATGTTTTCCTGATTTTTAACATTGAAACACTCTTTGCCAGGCTAACGTCATATTAGAAAGACATCTTATCATTTCTGATACAACTTTCACGATGGAACGAATCAGGCAACTATCGTATGAAAATCAAACTAATTATGGATATGGATCTTCGTATAAAAGAGAAGTTACGCTCCCTTCCGTAAAAGACAATCTAAGACTTTACGTAGAAGCAACAAACGACTACAGTAAGTTATCCAAAATGAGTATTTCTTTCTGTTCATGTTCATTTAAACATTACAATAATTTTTTTAGTTGTTAACGATACCTCGAGTCAAAATTCAACAAGTAAGTTTGTGTGTAGATAAATTGTTGCGAAATTATTTTTAAAGATGTCTCGGGTATGAAAGAGCCGCTGATTTGGGCAGCTAATTTTCGGCTTCTATTGTGCTGTCTAGTTAGAATAATTATTGTCATACTAAATATGATCAGACAGTGGCATGTGAAATCTACAGGGTGTTTCATTAACAATGGGAAATCCTTTAACTGGAGATTCTACAGGTCAAATAATGACCAGTGACCCAAACATTGCGTATGTGAATGTTGATTGTTACAATTTTATTTCCATTTTTTGCCATAACTACGAAATTTCTTAGGTTGTCGACTTGAAAATTTGCAATCCTTTGGTTTTTCTTACGGGAAAAAAAGATTCCAATAACATTTTTGACATTGCCCATAGAGGGCGCTCCTTATAACCTATTGTTTTGATGAATTGACCCGTAACTTTTTACCATGTACATACATCTAACGTCAAATCGCCTCCAGAATCTGAAAGACCAACCTTTTTTAAATAATAACTGTATTCTTGTCTCATTCTGATATTCCAGCCCATTTTCAAGAAAAAACGACAATGCAGATAGTGTTTAAATTCCAAACTTGTTCTAATAGGCCGTTCCGCATTAAACAAAATATTATCTAGATAGCTACGTTTTACAAACAGACAGTCGATAGTAATATGACATTAGTTTTAAAGTGTTCAGTGTTAACCCAATAGCTTTTTCATTAACTTTCTCCATAAATTTATCAAAAGTATTAAAAAATGCCGCGTCATAATGACTTTTCGAATATGAGAGATATGATTTGTGTTTTTGCTCAAACTAATTTTAATGGGCTCGCTGCATCCCGAAGGTATTCAGAGTTATATCCCCACCGAAGGCAACCAAATCATAAATTATTTAGGAATCTGTACAATCGCTTAAGCAAAAGAGGATCTTTCCGTCCGAAAGGTGAAAATAGTGCTCAGAAGATTATTTCGGCTGAGCAGGAAGATGAGGTTTTGGTTAGATTGCATGAAAATCCAAGCATAAGTACCCGTCGTTTAAGTGCGGCAACAGGCGTAAGTAGCTCTTCGACTGGAATTTTGCACAAAGAGAAGCTTCACCCATACCACATTACTCCAGTACAAAATTTGTTACCGGAAGATCCTCCTGCTCATCTACGTTTCGCTAATTTCTTACAAGAGCAGCAAATCGCGGATCCTAATTTTTTGAACAAAATCCTCTTCACCTTGGTCGCCTAGAAGCCCCGACTTAAATCCTCTGGATTTTTCGATGTGGTCTAGAATGAAAGATATGGTTTATAAAGAAGCTGTTGGTTCACCCGATGAGCTGTGGCGAAGAATACAAGCGGCTGCCAATGAAATCAAAGGCAATCCAGGGGCAATGTTTAGAACTCGGGGGGGTCTCTCAGGAAACGCATTGAAAAATGTATCCACGTGAATGGTGGACACTTCGAACAACTACTTTAAAATTTAATGTTTCCTAATTTTATTTTTCTTGTAGTGAATTAAAATTTAAACACTATCTGCTTTGTCGTTTTTTCTTGAAAATGGGCTGGAATATCAGAATGACACAAGAATACATTTATTATTTAAAAAAGGTTGGTCTTTCAGATTTTGGAGCCGATTTGACGTTAGATGTACATGGTAAAAAGTTATGGGTCAATTTATCAAAGAAATAGGTTATAAGTAGCGCACTCTATGGGCAACGTCAAAAATATTATTGGAATCTTTTTTCCCGTGAGAAAAACCATAGGATTGCAAATTTTCAAGTCGACAACCTAAGAAATTTTGTAGTTATGGCAAAAAACGGAAGTAAAATTGTAACTTTCAACACCCTGTATTGCC
This sequence comes from Xestobium rufovillosum, assembly GCA_963966045.1. Taxonomy (NCBI): domain Eukaryota; kingdom Metazoa; phylum Arthropoda; class Insecta; order Coleoptera; family Ptinidae; genus Xestobium; species Xestobium rufovillosum. The sequence continues at coordinate 37,908,523 of OZ014496.1, forward strand.
TAAACCATCAACATTCGGTTGAGGCATGTTCGGGTCAATGGTCATTATTTTTGACCTGCAGAATCTCCAGTTAACAGATTTTCCATTGTTAATGAAACACCCTGTATAATCTAATGAAAATACCTTGGTATTTTGTAGATTTTACCTGCAAATCAAACATTCAAGCTTCATTTTGCTGAAGACATCTGCTTTTTACACACAATTCATATTTATTGCACACAGCACAAATGTTTTGTGATTTCATTACACCGATATTTTTGAAAAATTTCAAGGGTAATATCTGTAACTTTCAGAAATATCCCTTATGTGATACTTTGCACAATCTATTTGCATTTCAAAAATTATTACAAATATATCGGTTTATATTTTAGGTTATACGATAATATGGAACGGACGACGAATACAAGTGGCACAAGCAAATGTTGAATGTACCAACGGAATAATTCACGTAATAGATTTTCCTTTCATAATGCAAGGAGATATTCGCGTAAATTCAGCTACAAGTCTGATAGTGACACCTCATGTTATAATGCTAATGTTTGTAAAATTACTTCTGCATTAATGTTCGACATATTTTTCTGACCTTGTCTTAAGGGAGGTACTTTTGAGTGGGTCCACGCACCCACTTCTATGAAGAGAAATTAGTAAAAATTTCCTACACTCAGAGTTAGAATAATAAATTGTGTACTTACATTACCTTTGAATTTTATTAATTTAACTCTGCGGATATGCTATATCAAAAAGTAAAAATAATAAAAATCTCAATTATTCTCTAATATAGAGCACATTTAATACTCTTAAAGACTGCATTGGTGAAATATTTTCGTTCGAGTTACGGCCAGTGATTTTTCACGAGGACCTACCTCATCTATTATTTAGTTTTAGTCTTTATTTGTATATTTACGTAGGTATATGAAGAAACTAGAAAGAAAGACATTAAACTATTGTTGTTGCATTGTTAATGTTTATTTATTATTTTTAGCGAATTTATGGGGAATTTTCAATAAAGTTTTGATAATCCGGATTATGTTGTTTATCACTGAACGTATATTGCAAAAGTGCGGTTAAGTTGTAACTTATAACTTATAAGTGTTAGTGACGCAGATGTCAAAAGCACATGACTAATTTGCAATGTCAACTGCAGATTCATAATGATCCGGATTATCGATGCCCAAGAAATCCGGATTGTAAGGTACAAAATTTTAAAAAAAAAACAGTCCGAATTACTAAATATCTGAGGATTCCAATTATTTCAACCCTAATATTCTTCATAAATTTGCGGTTACCTTAAGTACAATTGTAAACGTATATCATGACTTAGAAATTTGACAAATTTCGAGTGACAATGGATGTGTAGCCTAATTGGTGCTTGTGCCTCATTTTAATTTACATTCTAGTTTCTTTGTTACTGTTGCTATATTTTCTTACAAATCACTTTTCTAGTGCCCTTATATACATTCCAAAAAGATATTATAATAGCTTCACATACCTATATGTGTATAAATTATAAAATAATTAAATTATTGAAATGAAGATATTTGTGATGTATATACATAATTTCGTTTTAAGAATTATTACGTATGAAAAAACTAGAATTAGTTAAAATTATGTGTGAATGTGTTAACTATAAATGTTGATATTTTTGACGAACAGAATTTAAAGACACGTTTTGAAAAAGAATCAGACTATTCAAATTGTATTTTCAGGTTGCTTAAATTTGATTTTTAGTTTTCCATGTTAAATACCAAAGACGACGCTGGAGCCTAGCACTTGTGGCTTTTTGTATCATAATAAATAGCTCTTAAGACTGTATGTATTTTTGTGTGTTACGTAATAAGTGTGTGAAAAACCTTTTAAATTTAAAATCTGTCGGAATACCTAGTAAGTTTTTCTTGTATTAAGCTTTTTCGTTTTACTCGCATAGGTGTTTCTAAAAATAAAAATTGCACTGCCAAAGTGAATCTTGAAAATTCTCTTAAGTCTAAAAAGCACCTTAGTATTTTCAGTAGTTTTTACCCATTTTTTTGTTTTCAAATATGGTTTAATGTTTATTTTATTATCTCTCGACTTGTATTGCATTTTTGTAAGAATTTGTGTATATATAGTTTATTTTCTTTTTTAATAAATCATTTAGTGCTCCTTTAATATTGTTTTAATGAATTCTGAGAATAAATCAATTATGCAGTGATATTCTTATGACTGAATTTTCTGTGATGTCCGTATTTGCAGTGACTATTGCTAGCCATTGAAAAACATTTTATTTTAAATTTAGCGCAGTTCCTTAGGCATTAATGTTCTCTAAGCAGTTAATCCTAAGTTAGATCTTCTTTCTGCTGTAGCGATTTCTTCACTTTCAACGGGCATTTTCCAGGAATCATCTTTTTTCCATCTTATGGGAACCCCCCATTCTAAATCCAAACTAATCAACTGTTGAGCCGTGGGGAAAAGGTCACGTTGCACCATAATTTTGAATGTTGGACATTTAAATAATAAAACCAATTTTGTCAAAGCCTATAAAAAGAACTATTCATTTCCATGGCTTAAAAGATGTATGCCATATATTAAAAATTATTGCGTGTTGGATGCTGGTGTTTGAAAATTACCAATATGAACAAAATGGAAAAAACGGAATCAATTTAATCATTAGACAATCGACAATTTCTAGAGTACCTACCTATTTGATCACATAAAGATTGGAAAAAATAATAAATACCAGAAGTAAGCAAGTAACTTGCTTGTTTCTATAGGTTCGGAATCAGTCTTATCAGCAAAGTCGTCACTCAGCTCAACCTCGGAATGGAAAGAAATATCCACGGTAGATTCGGAGTTGCTGGAAACTCCTATTTTTCATTTTGAGAGTGTTTTTTTGAATTTCACTCGGGCCAGCAATAGGTTGGTCCTTTTCAATGTCTGCAACAGAAATGCTCCTTCCTGGTCGTGGCCTACTCCTGGTGGAGTACGGCACTCTGTGGGAGCGAACTTCGACAATACGGGAAGCGGATCGAATAAGGGTAGCAGCGTTTAAAATGTGATGCTACAGATGCATGCAGAAGATACCGTGGATAGATAAAGTTACAAATAGGGAGGTATTATAAAAAGTTGGGGAAAAGGGAAAGGTATGGAAGACAATAAAGAATAGGAGGTGTAGGATGGTAGGATACCTTCTGAGACACGAAGAAATGGTCCACGACATACTAGAGCCGGAGATAGGAATAAAAAATGATATAGGTAGCCCCAGATTAGATTAGATTACTGCTCCTAAATAGTTGGGGTTGTAGGATGTTCTACTTTTAGGGAAATGCGTAGGCTAGCTCAGGAGAGGAAAGAATGGAGGTATGTGTCCATAGGAAGTCTAATGATTATGTTGACACCAGGTACACCACGAGCATGATTTTCTGCAACTTATTGAATACATTGCTGTAATAACAATGGACACACTGCAAGACTTACATCTCTGCAAGCCATTGGAATATTCCCTGAAACGTATAACTTGCTCTCCTTCATAAGTGCCGACAATCTGGTCTGTAACGTAATTGTGTATACTCCACCAAATGCCAGAAATTCCTCATACAATCTCCTCTTGAACAAATATGAACTGTTATAGAACACTTTTCCTCTATAACCTTCTACTGTTCTAAAGTAATTCCACAGTTTCGCCATGTACCCCGCAGTTACACCTTCTAAGAAAAATGAGTAATTGGTGGCATTGTCCAGCATGAAGCCTGTAATATATTTTGAAGCATTTTCCAGTCTCATTGCATGCTTAGGAAAATTTATATCAGTTACATCTTGCATGAACTGCCTGGTTTTCAAGTAATTGGTTACCACTACTTCAGAGTAATCATTAACTTGCTGGTTGTACAAAAACAGTTCATTGAGTAAGGCTCTGGCAGTCTCTGGTTGTTTAATTATTAGGAATAAACGCTGGTAACACTGAACTGTGCTTGACTGGGACTGCAAGAGAACGTCAGAAGGAGCACTACTGTACAATTCCACTTTCAAAGTAGTGTTATTACTCAGAAGCATTTGTTCGGTTAATGGACTCGCTAAGCTCGGATCAGAATCTTTCAAAAAATTTATCTCGTTCACTGTTATTACATCAGTTAAATTCAGACTTTCAGGCATGTAATTTGCCTTTTTATACAATAAAGTTTTCGGATTGTGGCAAGGATTTTTTGCTGCCAATGACCAAGAAGGCTGCAACAATTGAGAAATGTCCATAGAAGAAACAGCTAAGATAACAGTTTTACAGTTAGCAGTCTTTTTAAAATATCGCAATGTGTCAAAAGTATGCATCTTCTGGCCAAATTTGGCATCTTCCTTGTAGCCACCAAACATTAAAGGTTCGCATGGCGGTTCCCAGTTATCATCGCGATGCCCCAGTATCTGCAACAGGATACAACTCAATATTCAACAATGCAGCCGATGTATTAATTGTGGCTAGAGTTGCATTGTGTACCGAATTGAAAATTACTTGCAAATTCTTCAGAATTGTTTCATTATACAAATTTTGCACAGTTTAGCATGCCTCTAGGAAATTTTTAATATCAGATGCGAATTTTACTCATTGGTTACCTCAAAACGGAGTTGTTGGGCCTTCATAAATTCCAAGAAAGCCAGTTTATCAATGTCTTCCAAGAAATGGACATGGGCTTCGTCAAAATATATTTTGCTGTTCACCGGCTTTTGAATTGTAGTTAACTGAACAACGTTAGGGATACTGTAGCGCACACTAATTTTGTTAAATCTGCAAAATCCAAATTTAATTCACTGGGAGAAGTGTGATGTCACATCTGTCAGTTTTAATTCAAGTAAAGAAGCCCTACTTTCTACACCACGAGGCCTCGCAGTGATTTGCATGAATGTGGCTATCAGGCTCACAGGTTGGCATACCCTTGCAAAAGCCGTTATGAACTCATGACTAGCGCAACTGCGAAATTTTTTATTACATTAATTCCTGTTTTTTTAAGTAAATAATCTACCACAATGTTCAGTTATCAGGAGCGCTCAGGTCAGAAAGCAATGGTAATTATTTTGAAAAACAACTAGAAATAGAATATTCAGAGTTTCTGAGACGAAAATTACTGGGCCGATTCTGTTTAATCTGCTAATGCTTACCCCCTCCCCCCACCTGTTAATCCAGGCTTGCTGATCATCCCTGTATTTTGAGAAATTAGCTACATCAAATTACAGTGCGATGTTGCTTAAAATATCAGATTTCACTCAAAATTATGTTAAAATTTTGAAGAGGAACTTAGATTAACAGGAGTAGAACAATCTAAAAAAATACAACATTTACGCTGCCCCGATTGAATTATCATTTATCAAAAATAATTTCGCAAATAAGGAAATTTGCTTGGGTAGACAGTAGAATTCATCGAACCCGGGAAGTCCCCATTTTGTATTTAAGAATGAAAGTAGCGTTCTGTTTGAAGATTGACTTGTCGCTAAGAGTGGGCGCTGAGATTGCACCATTCAAATATTATTTTATGCCCATTACCAGTTTTTCAATCCCACGGTACCTAACTGATAGAGAAAAGACGCAGAATAATGAACAAAATATTGTAGAAGCTCTTCGTCTAAAATTATGTTAAAATCTGATAATTATGTGACAACTGGAATGAATCATAAAGTACAGTTCGGCTTACACTATCAAAAATGATCCAAGAACAGAGGAATGACTCTTCCTTTATACATGGGTACTAAACTAAACTCACCCGTTCTGTTGTAGCACGTCCACGGGCAAATTACTAATTTTCATTATTCGAATGAAAATAGGATGCAGACGAGACTTCTGTTCCCTTGTCATCAAATGTTTTACAGTTGTCATAAAGTAACCGTCGGTTATGGTACTGTTCGTATTTTCTAAACTGTAAATGCTCAAATTTGGATCAGTAAAAAATACCTCTCCTGGAATCGTTATTCTTAAATCACGTCCCTCTTTTGTTTTTGTTTTCAATTTCTTCGATTTGTCGGATTTTTTCGATTCTTTCGATTTCTTTGATTCACTTAAATTGCTCTTTGAACGAGATTTTCCCTTTTTTGCCGCACCCTTAGCTCTCTTGCGTGACTTTTTCTGCTTTTCCACAGCTGAAATATTTTTTACAGGCAGCACAACATCTTTAGATCTAATCGTCTTTCCGCTATCCAAATCTTCAATTATCCTGTTTATTTTGAATTCATGAAGTTCATCGTGAAAATAAAATAAGTGGGAAAAAACCATATGTGGGTTCTTGTTTGAACTGTCAAAAGAAAGCAACGTACTGTCTCTAAATTCAGTAGCATCCGATATTCTCCGGTTTTTGAAAAGATCTGTGTTTGGATCTTCTTCAAATGCGTTCACAAATGTATCTGAAGCAACGTTTTCTTCCTCGATGTAAAATATTTTCTTTTTCTCATTCTTTGCTCTGGTTAATAAGAAATATAAATGTGGGGAAAGACTAAATTAGTTTTTCAAATGGCGTGCATGACGTTTTGCTACAGTTGCAAATTATGGAGTCAGAAGTAATTTACCAAATGTTTCCATTTATTCTGAAACTCCGTTTTTAAACTTGTGTTAAAAGCATGGAATTGCCAACGGTAATGATTTCCAAAGACAGACAGAGACTCGCATTCACATACAAACACCTGTTTATTTGTGAAGTCAACATGGCTGAAGGTAAGGGGGTTGCGACAAGCCTTTGTAATGTTTACCGCAGACTGCGTTACGAACGACCGAACGAGTGTTTCGTTTTCGCCACTTTGCCATAACTATTTTTATAGCAAGCAGGTGTTGCACTCTTTTGTTTTCGTCATTCCATAAACAAAATTTAATTTTTTTTCTTATAAAAACTTAAGTACTTTTTGTATTCGTGAATACATTGTTGATTTTAGAATTGCTTAAACTGAGAAAGAACCTCAGGTATACACATTGGCATTTCACCAAAAAGTTATGGAAATACATCACCACCTTTTAGTTATCGAGGGTCTCGTTCACTGACTCGAAAAATGCTACCGTGCAGCGATGTCAGATTTTCAGCGAATTAAGGATTTGAAAATTATTATACAGATGTCCCAACCGTGAAGTTTTACCCTACTTATTATGAATTTTAGAGAAAGAAGTTACATGAGAGGCCCCTATTTATTTTTAGGTCTGCATTGCAAAGGGGCCTTCATTTATTCAAACTATTACGTATTTGGAGTTAAATTAAACTTTATTTACGGTGACTATATATTTACAAATATTCACATAGTCCAACAACTCAACACAACTCTTTGGACACTCCTCGTAATCATTCGCCCGACTATTTACTTACCGCAGATCTCAACTATTTTATACGAGAGTTGAACCGTTGATTGACTATTGTCAACGGTTGAACCGAAGCCGAACGATAGTACAAGCCAGAATGTAGAGTGTGGAGCACTGCTGTGACGTCACAGCCGTGGACGGATCGCTTAGTCGGGAAGCAAGGTGCTCTAATTCGATACCCTCTGCACAACTCGAACACACACAAAAACATGAAGCCGATTCTTATGTAAAATGACCTGCCAGATTCGAATTTTGAGGTCACGAGAAGATCGGGAATTGCGAAAATGCCGGAAAATCGATTTTTCCTGAACTTTCCTAAATCAATTTTCGACTACTTTTAATACTTTTCTTGTTGTATTTCAGCAACGAAAAGAGTTAGAGATCTGTTTTTTTCATGGAATATAAATTGAAGTGTGCTGATCATCACAGTGTACTCACGTTGCCTCTAAAACTTTCCAATTTTATGAAAAAAAATGTTTAATTGCTAGACCACAAATTTGTGTAATGTATTTTTCATGTACTGGGTAAGTAATCTTATTTTTCGGAATTCACATATACATATGCGAGACCAAATATGAACAAAGGCTCGAAATTATTTTTGGTGGAGAAACGAAACATTAATATTGTTTCTGAAAAAAGTTACGGCGAGTTAAATAAACATAAATTATTTGTGCGCGCTAGCCGCACTGATACGTTGATAGGTAGCGACATAAGTGTTCGCGTTCTTTTATGCATGATAAAAACGTTTTGTTATATTATTAGTAATTTATTAGTAATTGCAATCAGTAATTAATACGTTTCTTTGTATATTAAGTTGTGGCGGTGCAGTCTCTAAGATGAAGAGATCTGAATGTCGTAAGTGATGTCATTCAATATTGAAGAGTTTACATTCTGAATCCGGTAGTTTTCTGATATCAGCAATAGGTACTTGAGAGATTTTCTTGAATCAGTTGCAGAGTAGGTACAAATACGAAAGAATTTACTAACAGACTTGAGTAAAAGTTAAGCAAAAATTGTGATACTGAAAATCGTTGGCAATCATATCAACGCAATTATCAAAGAAAAAACCTCGGATTTTATGTAACATTGCATCGTCATTAAGTTCCTTCGCTTTCTTAAAAATTTCATTTTGTCTCTCGAAAGTACCAACAAGTAAAAGTTTATGATTATTACCCTTAGGATCACGTGTTTCCGACAATGTTTTCTACTATATTTTTTAGTTTTGTTCTTAATGCGGAGTGCGGCTCATTTAATATTATTACATAATGTTTACATACTTATGGAGTTTAAGTTCTGTGGGTTTTTAATGTTAAGCGTTTGTTCAAAATAGGAAAATATGGTATTATACCTTTCAGGTATATTCTCTTAATAAAAATTTCAAAAGTCCAATAGTTGTTATTGAATATATCGGTAGATTATAGCATTATTTCCACGCCGCGAACGCCAATCGTCTGTACCGAGTTGGCCACGATTACTACGTCACGGCCGCTACATTCCGGCTTGATTTATCGTTAGGCTTCGGTTGAACACACTCATATTCCAGTAAATTCATCGAAAAACAACAGAGCCGTAAATCGTACCGCTTCTCAACCTTGATGTATAATATACTATTTTTCACTACTAGCCTACTAAAAGCATATCATTATTGACCGATTTTTGTGCTGTGATTACCGGTCTAGCTGTTTATGGACATTTTTACCAATAAAGGGCGATTGTTGAAACCGAGATTGAAACAGTATTTACAGTTATCAGGATAACATAAAAATGGGTGTCTCTCATGTAACTCTTTTCTCTATAAAACAATAAAAAGGTGCAAAACTCTGAGTTCGCCTTGTCGGAACACCTATAAATTACTTTTTTGATAATTTTGCAGCTCCTGTAATAACCCTGCAGTTGGCAACAAAAGCATATAATTCTTTAACTTGTTCCAAGTTTAAGCTAAGCAGTCTGTGCTTTGCTCTTAGAGGGACCCAAATTCTGTCACCCTTTGATATCACTTTCAAAACTTTTTCTTCTTCGGCAGTGTAAATCTACAACAAGATAATGCAAACTCGTTCTTACAAAAATATTTGATAGATACCTTTGCTATATTTTCCCAACACGTAATATCTGCCTCAAATTTAACTTTACCTTCGACTAATTCATAGGAAATATGAGTCTGTCCCATTATCTTTTTAACTTCAAAAACATGAGGAGGATAATTTTTCACATCTTTCTCTTTATTATCAATCTTTTTCGTTTTCTTTCTGTCTTTGCTTTTTTTGCTGGACTTGCTCGATTTACTTAACTTTTTCTTACGTTTATCCTTCTTCTTTTTACGCTTTTCCGCCTTGGGAGCTTTAGAAAAGGCCAATAACAATGTCACCGTAAATATTATCATTTAATCAATGTATTTTTAAAATAATAAAAAACTCGATCTGAATGTCATAAGTGACATTGTTTAATTCAAATGTTTTCTATTTCTATAGAAGACAGTAAACAAATTGTCGGTTTCTTTTATGTTATTGTACAATAGTGCAATTACCCCCGCGATTATACCTTCCTTTCCGCTTCTACCTCTGTATTTCAAGAATCTCGTGTCTCGTCATGGACCGGTAGCTCGAGCCTTGAGGTCTAAATATTTTTTCTGTACTTACCCAAATAAGAATCGCCACGAAAATGTCGTCGACTTTATTACAAGAAGCAGAGGATATTGATTTTATAATTAAAACTGCAAGTAAGTATTTGGGTATGTGAACAGTAAACATATTCACTGCAATAGATATCCCTGAAATACGTACTTACCTACGTACCTACCTAGGTACCTATAATATAATATAAAACTTTAAAGCTAAACGCACATGCGTGAGGTCGTTGAGCCCTCATTTGCCAATTTGTTTTTAATATTTGGTTTAATGTTCATGATCTGTAAAAATTATGAAAATTTAAACAATAAAATATCTGGGGTCTGGGGTTATACCTACAGCCACAAAGTTTGTGCATGTGCACTGTTGGTTGCGTTGCATTTTCAGTGAACTCTGAACTGTAGCCCATTAAACTTGTGCACTGTGCAGGTTGAGAGCTTTCATCAATACTTTAGCATTTAAGGAATTTGCATAAAATTACGCCATTCTCTTTAAAACGTTTGTGCTCAATACATAAAACTACTATCAGATATTGAAATGTCCTCAGGTAAATAACTTTACATTTTGTTTTAAATTTAATCCTAACCTTAAATAACACATTGGCATCAAGTTTTCGTTTTTTGTTCGGTTTGTCGCTATTATATCCTTAATATAAATAAATAAAAGTAAAGAATAATTAAATACATAATATTAAATAATAAGTCTTGATGTTGAAATACAAGGGGGCCCGGCAATACTACCCTGCGGAACACCCAAAATTTGTTATTTTCATTATTGTATTTTGCTAGTTGAGCGCGATCCTAAGAAAAGACGCGTGAAGCCTGTGGAAAGCCAAGCATCAATCTTGGATTTTGATTTAGAAGAAAGTTCTGACGATTCAGATTTTCGAATTGAAGACCACGCAGATGTCAGTGATGATGATTCAATTGATAGCAACGGAGAGGGTGGAGGTAATAATAGCAATAATCAGTTTCCCTCAACCATAATGGCATGGGGTGCCAAATTAAAATGGGCGCTCCAAACAAGACGAAAAGTTTATATGAACATATGTTCTAAAGTGACTACTAACAAAGATACAGGGTGTAAAAGTTTTAATATTTTTTTAATCATTTTTTATTATCTTAGTAACTAGGAAAGTTATCGAGTTGAAATTTAAGGTGTCGTTTTCATTTGCCAAGTTCTAATTTTCAAAAAAAATTTGCTCTGCTAGCCCCATCAGTAGCGTTGCTACGGGGTAGGCCGTTTATTTATTTCCCCAATCCAATGTTACGCCACTGGCACATGCAGGTGATATTAATGTATTTGAAATCTACGTTCAATTTGGGAAGAAATTGCTATCTTCAAAATTTTTCGTAAAATGCTTAGTTTTTGAATGAAATAGCTTTTTGTAAAATCGTGCACATGCACTAAAATTTTCCATAATGCAATAATGGCTTCACCGATATGCAAGGAAAGTGAAAATTGAAAAAAATAGTTTATTAAGAATAACACTAACAAAACTAACAAGAAGAGCGAGAAAACACATCAATTATTACATTACGATATTTAAAAAAATATGAAAACTTTTACACCCTGTATCTTTGTTAGTAATCACTTTAGAACATATGTTCATATAAACTTTTCGTCTTATTTGGAGTTCCTCTAGCACCCATTTTAATTTGGCACGCCCGTTCTGAATCACCCTGTATACAAATTTCCACAACTGTATCTTGTTATTCGCTAAAGGTTTTGTTTCATTCAATATTCGTCTTTCTTGTCTCCTCTAGTTGCTTTGCTAATATTTTTCTGATTAAATTGTCCCATGTTTCTTCCCTTTCTTTTCGTTTGTGTTCTTCCTTGCCTCCCGCATCTGTTTAATGGTCATTCTGCGAAAGTATCCCCACTATTTCCTGATGTAATTTTTTTTACTTGCCCATTATAATCAGTATACTTAATTTGATTTTTAGATATTTTATCCTAGTGCTTCACTTTACTTTTTACTTTCATATAAGGCTTCGGAATACAATTTTTAGAATTTGGAAACTTCCGTCATTGTATTTACATACAATGTTTCTATATACGAAGTAAGAATAAGCCATATGAAATTTGTTTGTTTATGTTTGTAAAAAAGTTTTGCCTCCTTTTTTTATCTAGTAGGTACCTTTAACAGAAAGTAGAGGTAGGGCCAGCTATGACTACTGTTCTCAAATACATAGTTGAGGATGTAGGATGTTCTACTTTTGAGGAAATGTGTATGTTATTTCAGGACAGGAAAGGATGGAGCTGCAAGTCCTAGTTTTCTTTTGACTTTTCTGTAATCTCTGTACATATCTAATCTTATGTGCTAAATAATAATCTAAACGTTTACTGCCCTAAGGTGTAACAGTGAAATTGCTGCTTCTCATGTTATATTTCTTATAAAATCTTCCATATTGCATTATCTCACGTCTTTGGGGCTCTTCAAGCTGTGTCTTTTATTTTCTTCAGTCTTCAATTCACTCATATAATTTTAGAACCACACTGTAGTTGTTACACTCATTGCTATCCTCCCCTTTTTATGCTAATAGCTTTGTAATAAATAAAAATTGTAATGTTAGATGGACATAGTAGCGAAGATGAAGAGGATTCAGACAATTCTGAATTTGACGAATTTAGAAATCTTAATTTATCGAACAACGGCTTATCTATTGTTGACGTTTTGCAAAAGGCGAGTGCCCAATCAGATAAAAACGTCAAGGTAAATTACAATTTTTATAATATTTGATTAGATATGTGTAAGAATAAAATTTTTAGTTCAACGAACAAGATATGCAGCTCCTAATTTGCTGTGGCTGTTTAGGTGATCAAAGTGACAGCATAAACGAAATAGTAGAATGCGACAGTTGTGGAGTAACTGTTCACGAAGCTTGTTATGGCATATCTGATACGGGCAGTGTTGCCAGCACTGACTCACTGTCGCCAACTGCCCCATGGTTTTGCGAAGTTTGCAAGGCTGGGGTAAAAAATCCTGTCTGTGAATTGTGTCCAAATTCGGGGGGAATTTATAAAGAAACAGATGTTGGGAAATGGGTTCATTTAGTGTGTGCTTTATATGTCCCTGGTGTTGCTTTTGGGGAGGTTGACAAATTGAGCAGTGTTACGCTGTTTGAGATGCAGTATAGCAAATGGGGCGCTAAAACTTGCAGCCTCTGTCAAGATGAGAGGTTCGCTCGAACTGGAGTATGTATTGGGTGTGACGCTGGAATGTGTCGAACGTATTTTCATGTTACATGGTAAGTTAGCTGTATAATGTCCGAGTAAGTAAATGTTCCAGTATTCAAACTGTAAATAATCCATACTCACTATAACAATTTTGTCTAACCTGAATAATTCCCCAAAGAAAATAAAGATAAAAATAAACGAAAGAAATCCCCAAATGTAACAAAATAAAAAATGCATGATCATCTTTAACGGTGGGTTATACAAAGTAAGAGACCGTGAGTGCAGTTAGTTCTTTAAGAAGCGAATGCAAAAAGAAAGGTAAAAGCAGTAGGCGATACCTACGAGCGAATATATGAGTAAGTAAAGTGCAGTTTGACGGTGCGGGAGAATCTAATTGCACGCGAAAGGGCGATTCGATGCGATATTAACCGTTATTTAGAGAAGTTTGAACTGTTAGATGCGTATTGTTGGATTGTTTAGTGTTCGTTATTTGATTGTTGTTCAATTAATTATTGCTTGTTATTTTGTTGCTCAATTGTTTATTGTAAATTTATGTTTTAAAATCACTTATAATGTAAATGTTTGTAAATAGTCACTTGTAATAAAAGTTTTAAGTATGTTACTATATTTTATTACAATGTTTTGTCTGAAAAATTAAACAGTTTAATAAAAATACAAAATAACTGAGTTTTAAGACGTCTATGCTTTTTACCAATATGTATGTAGTATTTAATAACACATAAAGTTACTTTAATGTATCTTGAGAAGATGGGAAGCAGTTTCCCGAAAATGCATTGTAATTATTAGACGCAAAACTGAATCTTACATTACAGTATGTAATATTACATGTAACATTGGATTGTAATAATACACAAAAGCAATGTTACACGTAATTTTAAAATGCCACTAAAAAGCATTGCAACATTGCAAGTGTTAAAACTCAGTTAATAATAATAATTAATAATTTTATTCGACAACAAAAATACATGACATGTCACAGCAACATCTAAAGATGTATCGGAATAAAAATGAGAAAATGAATGAAACAATAGTGCGATAATGAAATAAAATTACAGCAGATCAATTATTATAAGATTAATTTAATTATAAGATTGGAGCCTATTAATTATAAGATTGGAGCCCATCTAGAGATGAATTACAAAAGTCTGTCAGATTATAGAACACTTTCCCAATTAGATAGTCTTTCAACACTGCTTTGAATTTCTTCAATTTGAGGTCCTTTATGTGTTACGGTAGTTTGTTGTGCATTTTAATACATAAATATGTAATTTGTTCCCTGTTGAGCACAATTAACCCTGTGGTAGGGTATTACAACATTACAAGCTGGCTTCTGTTTCTTGTGTGGTCAGATATTTCGATTAGTTTTTTCGAAATTTGAAAAATTTCGCAAAATGTAGCAGTAATTTACAGTTTTAATTTGTTTTGTGTGCAGAAATGAAATACTGCTGTGTGCCATTTTTAAATATCTCTTAGTTTACATTACTTTGTTGCATAATAAAGCACTGGCAGCAATCGATCCATTGCCAAGTGCTATATTAGATGAAACAAAATTAACCTGTTTTTAGTGCCCAAAGGGAAGGTTTTCTATCAGAGGCACATTCCGAGGAAGTAGATCAAGCCGATCCGTTTTATGCCCATTGCAGGTTACATTCAGATAAAACTCTGGTGAAACGCCGTAAACGAAATTATATGGCTCTGCAGTTGCGCATGCACTTCCGCCGTCAACAGTTTGAAAAAGAAGGACATTCTGACACTCCGGAACAGCTACGTATACATAGAAAACTTGAAAAACAAAGACAACATTTCTTGAATTATAAGATGCTTAAATCTCCTCCTTGGGGTAAAATATTAATTTATTTATTTTTTTATATTTCTTTAAAATGTATTTTTAAAGTGCCCACTCAGAAAATGCCGAGGTTGCTTACAACAAGTGCTTCGGCTTGCCGTAAGTTGCTTCGTAAAGCAGAACTGATGGGAATAGATACTTCAGCACTGGAAATGCAAGAAGCACAAACTGCCGCTTTAGTGGATGTTAGGAAAAAATGGCACATTCCACCTGCTTTCACCGTGGAATTCATTGCTTACTATCTGGATAGGAACGATCGTCTTAAAGGTATGAAGACTACATTGGAGAAGTATCTTGAAGACAATAGTGGACTTCTGGAAGAGCAGCAGAGGTTGAGAGACAAGTATGATCAAGTAAGAGATTTTTTTTATAATTTTCCATCATGCTCGGTGATGCATTGTTTTTTTGGCAGCTCTTAACTGAAAAAATCGATGAATCCAAAAAGAATGCCGATTTGCAGCGAGTCATAACGAAAATCCACTCAAGTATTCTTGGGATTTGCCCTAATAAAAAGTTGCCAAACGTGGAAGATTTAGGTAAGCCAGTTGCTGTACGCACTCAACCAATGGTATTCCCGACCGCGGCAGCTTTAAAAATGGGTGTTGGATTCCCATTGCATAATTCACCTACTGGTAGAAACGACAGAATTTTGAGTAGTCATGCTAGACAAGGTACTCGGGGGAATAATGCTGATTGATTAGAAATTCACCACTTATTATTTTAGATCCTCTACTTTTAAACGAGTGTGGCATATGTCGACAACGTACGGATCAACACATGCTGGCAAAATGTGACACTTGCCATCTCTATTACCACTTAAATTGCTTGAATCCTCCTTTGACGAGACTTCCAAAAAAATCAAAACTTTATGGTTGGCAGTGTTCGGAATGCGATAAGACTTCTGATTCAGAAATTGAAGAAGTTAAAACACCAAGGAGGAGCAGGGGCCGTTTCAGTCGAGAAGACAAAAATGAAGAAGAAAAGAGCTTCACCCCAAAAGTAAAAATTAAGCCAGTAGAACCAGTACCTCTGCAGAGTCCTAATGTTACGATACATGTTAAAAATTATCCTGTGGAAGAGCCACAGCAGGTAATGTCTCTTTTTTTCAGTCTTCAGATTAGTACAAGTAGTATCAATTTTCAGAAAGCCTTTCCCGATTATCACATTTCTCAAGACCTTAGCACAGAAATCAATAGCAGTTTCAATAACTGTGTGATGGAAACTAGTGTCGATGGCAAGCCAGTTATGTTCACATCCAGATCGAGCAAGAAACGCAGAAGAGAGAAGCATAGGAATAGATATTCGCCGGAATTGGGTGGATCCATGAAGGAACATAAGCGAAAACGGAAGAAGAAAAGTCTCGATATTGAAAATCCGAACCCCCATCCGCGTATTACTATCAAGATTAAACCCATCCCATTGCCAGCTGGAGAGGTGGCATCTACCACAACTCCTCAATGTTTCTATGTTCCAAATGGTAACAGCGACATTCCTCCACCTCTACCAAGGACTGTGAGGGTGGTGGAGAAAGCAAGCCCTGTTACTCCGGCTGTAACGAAAGTTTCAGAATCAACAATGCTTTGCGACGTCTGTCAGGAGGGTGGTAACCTTACAAATCTGGTCAGGTAAGTGTCTTTCCTCCCCCTTCATGCAACTGTAGCCATCATTTTTGGATGCCACTTTGTAGTCATTTCTCCTAAAGTGTCGGCTACAATTATAATTTAAATCGTAAAATTTGAGATAGGAGACAGTTTTTAAAAGGTCGAAAGCGAAATTAATAAAATAATACCTTTGTAATCACCTGAAAAGTTTCAAGCAACTTGGGGCAGTATACGTAATTAATATCAAAGAGTAAAACTTCTTTGGTAATATAATTTTTTTAATGATTTTGTTAAGTGCTTGCATGTACAGGGTGACCCAAATTGGGTGCAAGTATGGTGTATCTCGGTAAATATTAGTGATAGAAAAAAACTGATAGAGCACTTGCGATCTCTTTTTTTATGTTCAAGTCAATGGTGAAGAGAAACTTTTGAAATTGTTTTTCATTTCCGAGCTATGGACGAAAATTGAGTTTTTTCACATTTAGAGGAATGCTTGTATCTCGCTTGTTATAAGAGATGGTGAGATGTAATGTAGACATTCTTGATCCACTTTTTTGAGTAAAATACAGTGGCGTAGTCAGATTTTTAATGACATGAAGGGTTTATGAACTGCGTGCCAAACTTTTGTAATTTTAAACGGCGGCCATATTTGATTTTCACACAGCTGATTGGAGGATTTTTTTCTGATTTCAGAAATATATAGTTTGATAAATCTAACTTCAATATTAACGGAGCTATATCGAATTTTCTGTTTCATTAATTAATTCGGATAATAATGGTATCATTTTGTATGTCTGTGATAAAAATTTGATATACAGGGTGATTCAGAAGGGGCGTGCCAAATTAAAATAGGTGCTAGAGGAACTCCAAATAAGACGAAAAGTTTATATTAACATATGTTCTAAAGTGACTACTAACAAAGATACAGGTGTAAAAGTTTTAATATTTTTTTTTAATTTCATAAAGTAATATTTGATGTGTTTTCTCGTTCTTCTTGTTAGTTTTGTTAGTGTTATTCTTAATAAACTATTTTTTTCAATTTTCACTTTCCTTGCATATCGGTGAAGCCATTATTGCATTATGGGAAATTTCAGTGCATGTGCACGATTTCACAAAAAGCTATGTCATTCAAAAACTAAGCATTTGACGAAAAATTTTGAAGATACCAATTTCTTCCCAAATTGAACGTAGATTTCAAATACATTAATATCACCTGCATTTGCCAGTGGCGTAACATTGGATTGGTGAAATAAATAAACGGCCTACCCTGTAGCGACGCTACTGATGGGGCTAGCAGAGCAAATATTTTTGGAAAATTAGAACTTGACAAATGAAAACGACACCTTAAATTTCAACTCGTAACTTTCCTAGTTACTAAGATAATAAAAAAAATATTAAAAATATTAAAACTTTTACACCCTGTATCTTTGTTAGTAGTCACTTTAGAACATATATTCATATAAACTTTTCGTCTTATTTGGAGTTCCTATAGCACTCATTTTAATTTGGCACGCCCGTTCTGAATCACCCTGTATAGGTATTTATTCATTCATTACATGCATAATTTAATTCGATGTTATAAATAAATATTCATGCCAATTTAAAAAGTAGTGACGATGTGGACTATAATTATTATATCTGTCGAAAATATGTTTAAGAGACCTCGACGGTATCCAACAGAAGACTTGTACAACGAAACAGACTTACTTGATCCAAGACAGCTATATTCTTTCCAAATATTAAAATTTGTTCATAAAAATAAAAATATACTAAGCCCTATTGATCATAATTATAGAACTAGGGGTTGGGTAAATGATAGTGGGTGGTGTGCATAAAAAGTAGTACATGCTAATGCTTCATGAAAAAGTATTTACTTCGTAGTATTTACTTTTATATATGAAGTATCTACTTCAGTTCCAAAGCATATGTACACAAACGAAGTATATACTACAATGCAAAGCATGTACTTCGTGCTATTAAATTTTATTAAACTGAAGCAGGGTCGGAGTCAAAAAAATTTGACTCGTCAAATTTAGCTTTTCATTTTTCAAAATACCTAACTCAAATTAAACCTATTTTATCTGCCGGTTTCAAAAGTTTTTTCTTATATGCATTAAAATGAATTCCGATTCTGAAAGAGAACAAGAATTCAAAGAAGAAATAAATGAATGGGTAGTTCTTTGTTCTTCTTGTAAAATATTATAAAATTTTGTTTGATAAGAGATTCCAAAAGTTAAAAACGAAAAAGAGGAGGCACTAAAAGAGCTAACTGCTGAATTTAATTATAACACGAAAAAAGAACTTGACACAAAAAGTTTTAAATTTAACAATATGAAAATTAAAATTGAAAAAATTGTTGACATGAAACAAAAAAAATGTTTTGTCTGAGTGGCAGCAAAAATTCTATAATCTATGGAACGTAGAAAATAATCTATTGCTGTATAGCGTACCGGGAGGCATAGTAAATCTCACGAATCGTGTCGCAATTCGAAGTAACACTGTCGGTTCATTATTCTTTTCGTTTAAGTACCTATTTCGTTACTTGTGAATACCGTCAGCGGTTTCCGTGGGTAGGGAAATATCGCATACGGTTAGTAGTTTGGTGTCCATGGGCTGGGCGAGTTCGACTCCCGTAGGATTAGTTTCTTTTTCTTATGTTTTTACACTCGTTTTTACATCATCTTTTTTACAAAAAATGCGTGTGTCTGGTTTCCGTCAATTAAGGGGTCTGTTTCAAAAATGCGTTCTCCAAAACAGAAACTAATGCAATTTGTCGATTTATAAACCACGTACTATATCGCAACTTCGAGAGCGATCTTGCACGTTGGATATGAGCTGACTTCATGTTACTTCGTATTTCGATACGGTATGTGAGTAAAGAATAAACTACCCTGAGCATCTCAGGCTGGTGTTAGGCCGGCCGCACATTGAACATAGCACAGAGACAACATAGGAACAGGGTGAAATCTGTGAAATCCAGGTTTAAACTGATTAACGCATATTGAACACAGCCGAGGTGCAGAAGAGGGAAAGTTTCCTATGGACTCTGTCGAATTGTGGTTACTTCAAAGTTTTCCGATGTCCTCTGTAAAATCTTTAGAATATACATAGTTGTTTACTTGTTTACTTTTGTCCCAAGTCCCAATATGTGTCTGTGAATGACATCCTTTCCCCGTGATGTCTTGATGAACCTCCTCAAACTGAATTATTATACTTATCTTCTCTTGGAAAACTTGGTCAGGAATTTCGCTGAATAAGTAAGATTAGTATTTTCCATTAGTGCTTCTTTTAGTTAAATATATGCGTGTGTCCAAATTGTTTTGGATTTTTACTCCGGCTCTGGCTTCAGTGAGTTGAGTTGTCTTTTTTTCCTCAAGTTTATTCGCCTTTGAATTTGAATGTATGGACTTCTATAAAAACTGGTCTGTTGGTTATACCTATGAAAATGCTCTGTACGAGGGAATGAATAAACGTATTAACTATACATATTTATATTTATTATTGTTGTTGTTTTTGTTTTCTAATTTTTATTATTATAATTTTTGAAGGACAAATTTTGCAGTAATTACCTGAATAATTTTCGATATACATCTTCCCCATATTATGTTCTTCTTTCATTGCACACTTTTTCAGCAGGTACCTATATTCATAAAAGCGGTCATATTTTTGCAAGAGAAAATTTAGTTGAAGTTTCCCAAACAGCAACTTCGCTAAAACTGAAGTAGATACTACTAAGCAGCGATAATTTGTGGATTTTGTAGTAGATACTACGAGAGGTAGAGTAGGTGCTTCTACGGCGAAGTAGAAACTTCTATGTACTACTGTACATAATAGTATCTACTAAACGAGGGCAGTAAGTACTACGATGGTGTAGTAGGTACTTCACTTGCGAAGTAAATACTTGAAGTATTAGCATGTACTACTTTTTATGCATACCACCCAATGTGTATATTCCTCAAAAAACGTTAAGCTTGTGTCAGCGAAGCCTTCAATTTAATAGCTCTAAACTTTACAATATGTTACCCGTAAAAATAAAAAGCTCCAACTATTTTGCATTCTGTAAACATCTAAGTGCTTGTTCACAATGGACATTAGCATAAGGATTACATAGCCATAAGAAACACATAAGCATATAATATTATCTTCTGTTCACAATGGTAGACATAAATGCTCCATAAGAATTAACGACGATATTCGAACTTTCATGAACTAGTCTGCAGAGTTAACCTCAAACTTTGATAATTGACAATTGATATTGACAGTTGAATTTTGATAGAATTTAAAACTTTATTGCTAGCATATATTCTTATTATTTGTTTATTAGTTTTAAAGTGTAGTTTAATGGAATGGATTCACTAGAATTGTTATTGCTTTTGTTATTAAAAAGAAGGCAAGTACGTAACAGGGTTACTGCTCATAAGACAAGAAGGCGTTGGTGGATAAGGCCTATTAATCAAAATAGAGAGAAAAAAGTGGGATTCGGGAGATTAATGATAGAAATGAAGTTGCATGATGAAGAGTGGTTTTTTGTCTATATTCGGATGACACCAGTATTATTTGAAAGTTTGTTAAATTTAGTAGGTCCTTATTTGAATAAGAAAAGTATCCGGAAATGATAATTGTTTAAATGCCCCACAAATATCACCCATCAGGTTGGCCAATATAGCAAATCAACCAACAATATATTGCTTAAATCACTAAGAAGTTACCAGATTTACATAAGATATACTTAAAAAGTTGGTTATTTTTAACTTGCTTATGTAAGCTTATGTAGACCTTATGTTCGAACGTAAACATAAGTAATAAGGATGTCCATTGTGAACAGTAGAATGCATTCCTATCTCTTTAACTTTATGTGTTTCTTATGTTTTATGTAATCCTTATGCTAATGTCCATTGTGAACAAGCACTAAGAGAGTGGTTAAGAGGTATTTCTATAATAACAATACACAA
Organism: Xestobium rufovillosum; assembly: GCA_963966045.1. Taxonomy (NCBI): domain Eukaryota; kingdom Metazoa; phylum Arthropoda; class Insecta; order Coleoptera; family Ptinidae; genus Xestobium; species Xestobium rufovillosum. The sequence continues at coordinate 37,930,035 of OZ014496.1, forward strand.
TTTAATTGACAGGACATAAAACAAAAATATAACATATAATTAAGGGAATTTGTTGAATTGTGAAGATTGAAGACGCTGTCTGAGTGGTTCTTCGATGTCATGAGTGTGCAGTGCGCGTCACGTAATCTTTCTTTTTATATTCTCTGGTAATAACAAAAACTGACCTATGTTATGTAACTTTTTTACTCGTCTACGAGCTGATTTAGCTTTGACGAGAGTGTGGTTTATTCGTCTTTCTCATTCCATTTCTTTATCTGAATGTACATAGGTATATTGCTGCGAATAAATTTGATTTGATTTGATTTGATTTGACCTCGCCCTGTCTGAGGACATCAAACTACCAACTCTAATACCTATACTTACCGACGCTGCTGGCAGTATTGACAACGAACGAATTACTCAAACGAATGATGACGCTTCGCGTTTCTTGTTTTGTGTGCACATTAACGTGCATTTTTTTAAATATGAAATTTTCAAATCTTGTTTCAAAAACTCCCTGTCAATTGTGGAATTTTACTGTCCTTTCTTGTAACTTCAATATAATGATTTAGACAATTTCTTTGTTTGGCTTTTTCCTTTAGGTGTGATGAGTGCGAGAAATATTATCACTTCACTTGCTTGGATCCTCCACTGAAAAAAAGTCCCAAGAAACGAGGATACTCTTGGCATTGTGCAGATTGCGATCCAACTGTAAGTTTTGAATGTTCTTACTAATTCTGAAAAAAATTGCGAGAAATTTATCATTTACAGGGTTCTGAATGAGCTGTGGTATGGAATATAAATGATTAGCTTTATAAAAGAATTTCATTAATATAGTTTTTATTATACTTCACATTAAACATTTAAATTGTATGAATGTGTTAATTTCGTAAATATAGCAATGATGTAATATTTTTGTATTTAAACCTTACTTTGATTTTATATTGTCAAAGCTTCAAATTATTACTATAAATTAAGCGATTTATGTCAACATTTAATATTTTTCTGAATAAGCTTTAACATTAAACAATATGGTTTTGCTCAAATTTGAAACCAAATGAAGGTGCTCTGTTAGAATACGGTTTCATTAAGCTTCATTTACATTGAATTTCACATCAGCTTAAATTTGTGAAGGAAGTGAAATAGTATATTTTACAACAAGAGATGAAAATACTGTTTTTTTCGTGAGGTGAGAATTTGTCCACGAGCGAAGCGAGTGGGGCAATCTCACGAACGAAAAAAACTTATTTCATCTCGAGTAGGAAATGCTATTTTTTCTACACATATATGTATATTTGGGGGTCTCCAGATTCACTGTATTCACTTTCTGAGTCCATTTAAAATGCTACTAAATTATAAGCGAACCCTCACAATGCAAATTATTAATTATTTATTTAGTCGTTGCTAGGTAACATACGCAGGCTACTAAATGAAAGTGTTTCTTTTATCCATTATTAAAACTATAAATTTGACATTTTCATTTTCACTTCTAGAGATGAAAATATTTTCATCTCTAGAGTAAAAAAATGTCACTTTCATACCGAGTAGACAGTTGAAAAATTGCTATTTTCATACATATGTGTAGAAAAAAGCATTTACATAGATCATTTAAGAATGATGTCACACAATGACAGTCATATTTACTGGAGGGCAAGCATTTGTTTGTTTATGCATAACCTTACGAGTATAAACTGTCATTTTTTAGAACGATTAAATAATTAGTATGCCACTGTTTTATTCTTTTGTTGTGTTGTGGGGTGCGGAATGAGAGGTGAAAGGTATTTGGTAAGATTTTTTACAATTCCTGCTGCACTAAAATAATAAATTGCGGAGAGTACAAACAAGTTGTCAAATAGAAGACGTGAAAAGTGGGTGAAAGCCTTAAAAAGGCGAGTTTTAAGCGAGAACCAATTGAAAAATTGGCGAGTATGTTCTAGACCAGGGGTTGGCAACCTACAGCACGCGTGCCAGGTCTGGCACTCAAAGTAGTTTTAAATGGCATGCATAAAGCATAATATTCCGATGTTTGGTAAATATCCAAAGACAAAAATTTAAATTTTTCACCGTACTAAATAAAAAATAGTTTTTGTCATGTCAGATTAACCTTTAACCGCTACCCTGAAAAATGTTTACACTCTCACCACCATCGGTATGAGATACCGCTATATAAGTAATAAATTATTGTAGGTATAGGAATACTTATTACTTACAACTCACAATTAATATACATACCTGGCAGGTAGGTGCTAGTTAGGTCATTAAATATATTAATGAATAGGAATACTTGTTTTACAATTCACAATAATAAAGTAGATGGTATTAGGTTATGTTTATGTATTTTGACAACTGACATACACGATACTCGGCATTTGGCACTGCACTAATCCATAGTATGTGAATGCATAGAACGTAAGCTAGTGGAGTCTGCTGCACTAGCACGGCACCACAAACCAACAGCACTGCACTACCACCTATGTGAATGTAACTTAAGTGTCTGCCACAATTTCGATTTATATTGAGAACGTGTTTGTTCCTCAATGTTCGAGCGATCATTAACGGACACTGTGTTAATGTCATTGTTAACAATGTTAAAACAAAAGTCGGATGTGTAATAAGCATGATCATTTAAATATGCTTGAACATTAATCCTTCTTGACTCTAAAATTGCACTGTTGATTCCAAAAGTGCTTAATAAGTTTTGCATGCGTTGTCTGCTCATCACATAAATGGTTGGATGCCTTGGATTTTTTGCCACCAACAACGTAATCTACTGACATAAAACTGACACCCCTTCCTGGCACGTTCTCTCTAGGTTTATTCCAAGTCACGGGTTCACTGGTACACGAGACATATTCTTGACATTTCCCTACAAAAATTAGAGATATGTTTATTAGTATCCCATAAAAACATTTTTTGATAGTAGTTAAAATGATAATAAATTTCATACGTTATACAAAAATGCTCCAGAGAAAAACACACAGCAGCAACATGTTTACAAACTGCACTCCATCCATAACCGGCTGGGCATGTACAAGTTGCTTGTAATATACTGCATTGTAAATTTTGCAAACATTTTTACAAAAAGTTTCATTGCAAGAATGCGTCCTTTTTTAAGTCCTTTTTCTGAATTTAGCTTCAGAAACCACTCGTCTATAGCAGAAATATTTATCAAATCCCTAAAATTACCATCGCAGTTTCGTATACTTGTACAAGTACTCGTTGGAAATTGTAAAGAAGCTTCAGGTTGCACCACTTCAACTTTACATAATATGTGACCAAGATCGTTGTTATTCCATACATCAAGTCTATGTAATTTTAAAATGTTATTTTCAGATTACAAAACACCTATTAAGGAATACCTTTGCCGTAATTCCAACTTGCTTCCACGTTTTGGCTCCTACTTCTTTTAAGAGTGTTTTCAATTCCTTCACACTTTTATTTACATACATGTTTTCTAAAAACATTCCAATTATTTCGTTTTTGGCTATTACTTTATTAACAACATGCTCAAAATAAGCAAAACTTCATCTAGATTTCGTAATTTGCATGTTTTTATAATTGTGTTGATACTAAAATAACACAGGGAAACGTAATTTACGTATTATTTATGAATTTAAATATTATGCTACAATATTTGAACAATTTACCTGCGTTTAACTTAATTTTGACCTGAAATCTTCAAAATTCACTTCGAAACGGGTAGGTAAAACTTTGAGGTTAGGATACATCAAATCGATCGCACCGCCTCTGACGGATATTGCGTAACACTCCTTCGGTTTCTGAGAACCTGATACTAAGTCTGAGATTAGCGAACAGAAAACGCCATGTGCACGCCAATCTAGCGACAGGAATTTTGGCCAAAATGTCTCAGTACTACGCATGATCGTATTATTAAATCCCCCTTCAATATAAGGAGTTCGTTTTGAATTTAGATACTTCTGGACTTAACTCCTTTTGAAACAGCAAATTCTCGTCTGATATCAGGTATTCAGAAAGCAGAAGAGGTAAATGACGGTAAGATTCCTTTTTTCTTCGAACGTCAATATGTGAAGCAATCTACTTCCACTAAAGATAACTGCCGATAACGTAGTTTAGCTATTTTAATATAGGTTGTAGTGGTGTTCACCAGTAAACAAGAAAGGAGTCTATGAATGTTATTTGAGAAAAGAAGGTGACAATTAATTAAAAAATTTGTATAAAACTGTTCAATATAATTATATTCTTAAAACAAATTGTGTTTAGTGAACCTCTAAAGCGCCACGCAAGTTACAGTGGCTTTATAGTCTTATAAAGCCACTGTAACGCAAGATTTCTTCCCCTGTCATCTATTGGTGGCTAACTGGAACTGTGCTTTGCAATTTGTACGTTTTTGAAATTTTCGGTTACAACAATAAATTTATCTCAGAAGCAACTACAACATTTCACTGGTTTTAACGAAAAGCAATTCAATTGTTTTTGTAGCTTTTTAAATGTTACTAAACCACATAATTACGCATTTAAAACATGTTTATCAAAAGATCATCTACTTATAACGTTGATGAAGTATCGGCAAAACTATGACTATTTATGTCTTAGCAATATGTTTAATATATCACGATGTACAGTAAGGAAAATATTTTATTTTTCTACTTCAGCAATATACAATGCATTAAAAATGGTTGATTTTTGGAAATTTAAAAAGAGAAAATGTCAGAACTCGTACGATATTATTGATTCAACTGAAATGCCGGTTGCAAAAACCTCAGATCATATAATACAACAAGCTACCTATTCGACCTATTATTCTACCACTACTTTCAAAATATTAGTGGGTATAACAGAAGAGGGGGCAGTTATTTTCGTTTCGGATGCATATGGTGGGTCCATCAGTGATCGGAAACTGGTGCAAGAGTGTGGGTTATTGGAAAAATTGAGTTCAGGAGAGTATTTATTGGTAGATTGAGGTTTCGACATATCAGATCTTCTAGATATGAAACAAGTGCACCTAAATATACCACCGTTTATGAATGGTCGTAAACAACTAGGTATCTGAAATTGATGTGGCAAAAACAAGGGCTATAGCAAACAGAAGAATTTTAATTGAACAGATTAATGCACAGGCAAAAATTAACAAAATATTAAAACAAAGACTCCCAATATCTTTGTGGTCAGCAGCAAATAAAATTTATTTTAATAATTGTTTCACGCTTTGTAATTTTAAGGACAGCATTTCAATTGATACTCCTGAAAAAGTTACAATGAAAAATTTGTAAATACCTTAATAAAAAGTGTTATATATTTTGTTTTATTATTTAAATCATTAAATACAAAAATATAATGCAATAAAGAATATTATTGTAAGTAAAAAAAACTTTAAAAATATTCCCTAGAAAATACACATTTAAAATATTGTGTTGAATCATTAATCATTAGTTGTATAAATTTGTCATTCTTCTTTATTAATTCAATATACAGTCCTTTTGGGGTATAAATTACAAAATCGCAACGATCAGTGTTTGTAACAAACATGTGAGTTTGACATTGTGCATAGTAGGTTGACTTTCGATTTGATCTAGGTAAATTATATTTTTGTTTGTTTTTAGACATTCAGCACTGGTTGAGTTATCACTACGAATGCCATGGACATTTAATTTCTATCACTAAATTTAATGGAAAACTAATTCCATCCGGGCTGGAAGCAATGAAATTGTGGGTGTGACTTATCCAAATTCCAGATTCTCGGATTACGTTGTTTGTTATTTTACTATACTGCTTCCTTGCAATAGCTTCAAGTTGTCTACCCCACTGTAAAAGCTTTAGAAACGTGAGCTTTTTACCGACTATTATATTTTTTAAAGCAGGCTCAGATTTAAAATTCCCAGAGCGAACTGTTTTAATGGCATGACCCATTATCGACCCTGTAATTCGGCTTCTTCTAAGTGTCTGCCACAATTTCGATTTATATTGAGAACGTGTTTGTTCCTCAATGTTCGAGCGATCATTAACAGACACTGTGTTAATGTCACTGATAACAATGTTAAAACAAAAGTCTAATGTGTAATAAGCATGATCATTTAAATATGCTTCAACATTAACCCTTCTTGACTCTAAAATTGCACTGTTGATTCCAAAAGTGCTTAATTAGTTTTGCATGCGTTGTGTATGCTCATCACACAAATGGTTGGATGCCTTGAATTTTTTAACACCAACAACGTCATCTACTGACATAAAACTGACACCCCTTCCTGGCACGTTCTCTCTAGGTTTATTCCAAGTCACGGGTTCACTGGTACACGAGACATATTCTTGACATTTCCCTACAAAAATTAGAGATATGTTTATTAGTATCCCATAACACTTAAGAGGGCTTGCGACCGTCTTCTCCTGTGTCGCTCAGACTCGTTGATTGTCCCTGAGAACCAGGTGTTCGTTTTTCAGAGACTCCACAGCCAACTTTCAGAGTATCTACCTGAAATTTTGCACACTAATGCTTTTTGTTGTGTAGAAATGCACTATGATCCCAGTTTTTTTGTAATTTCAAAAAAAATGATCATTTTGTTTACTTAAAAGCTAGCATTTTTCTCAAATTTTGTATGTGAAATAAGGCATCCTTTTCTAAAATTATAAAGAAAACTGAGATCATAGCGCATTTCTACACAACAAAAAGCTTTAGTGTGCAAAATTTCAGGCAGATACTCTGAAAGTTGGCTGTTGAGTCTTTGAAAAACGAACACCTGGTTCTCAGGGACAATCAACGGGTCCGAGCGAGACAGGAGAAAGTTCGACGAGCCGCCTTAAAAACATTTTTTGATAGTAGTTAAAATGATAATAAATTTCATACCAGTTATACAAAAATGCTCCAGAGAAAACACACAGCAGCAACATGTTTACAAGCTGCACTCCATCCACAACCGGCTGGGCATGTACAAGTTGCTTGCAATATACTGCAACAGCTACTTTTTTCACAGCTAGTAACAATTTGTACTTTATAATCCAAATTTTTTTTCTGTTCAGCTGAACAAACAGATTTTAAAAAATATTCATTGTAAATTTTGCAAACAATTGTATTTTTTACAAAAAGTTTCATTACAAGAATGCGTCCTTTTTTAAGTCCTTTTTCTGAATTTAGCTTCAGAAACCGCTCGTCTATAGCAGAAATATTTATCAAATCCCTAAAATTACCATCGCAGTTTCGTATACTTGTATAAGTACTCGTTGGAAATTGTAAAGAAGCTTCAGGTTGCACCACTTCAACTTTACATAATATGTGACCAAGTTCATTGTTATTCCATACATCAAGTCTATGTAATTTTAAAATGTTATTTTCAGATTACAAAACACATATTAAGGAATACCTTTGCCGTAATTCCAACTTGCTTCCATGTTTTGGCTCCTACTTCTTTTAAGAGTGCTTTCAATTCCTTCACACTTTTATTTACATACATGTTTTCTAAAAAACATACCAATTATTTCGTTTTTGGCTATTACTTTATTAACAACATGCTCAAAATTAGCAAAACTTCATCTAGATTTCGTAATTTGCATGTTTTTATAATTGTGTTGATATTAAAATAACACAGGGAAACGTAATTTACGTATTATTTATGAATTTAAATATTATGCTACAATATTTGAACAATTTACCTGCGTTTAACTTAATTTTGACCTCAAATCTTCAAAATTCACTTCGAAACGGGTACGTAAAACTTTGAGGTTAGGATTAGGATACATCAACTCGATCGCACCGCCTCTGGCGGTGGCGGATATTGCGTAACACTCCTTCGGTTTCTGAGAACCTGATACTAAGTCTGAGATTAGCGAACAGAAAACGCCATGTGCACGCCAATCTAACGACAGAAATTTTGGCCAAAATGTCTCAGTACTACGCATGATCGTATTATTAAATCCCCCTTCAATATAAGGAGTTCGTTTTGAATTTAGATACTTCTGGACTTAACTCCTTTTGAAACAGCAAATTCTCGTCTGATATCAGGTATTCAGAAAGCAGAAGAGGCAAATGACGGTAAGATTCCTTTTTTCTTGGAACGTCAATATGTGAAGCAATCTACTTCCACTAAAGATAACTGCCGATAACGTAGTTCAGCTATTTTAATATAGGTTGTGGTGGTGTTCATCAAGAAACAGAAAGGAGTCTATGAATGTTATTTGAGAAAAGTAGGTGTCAATTAATTAAAAAATTTGTATAAAACTTTTCAATATAATTATATTCTTAAAACAAACTGTGTTTAGTGAACCTCTTAAGCGCCACGCAAGTTACAGTGGCTTTATAGTCTTATAAAGCCACTGTAACGCAAGGTTTCTTCCCCTGTCATCTATTGGTGGCTAACTGGAACTGTGCTTTGCAATTTGTGCGTTTTTGAAATTTTCGGTTACAACAATTTATCTCAGAAGCAACTACAACATTTCACTGGTTTTAACGAAAAGCAATTCAATTGTTTTTGTACCTTTTTAAATGTTACTAAACCACATAATTACGCATTTAAAACATGTTTATCAAAAGATCATCTACTTATAACGTTGATGAAGTATCCGCAAAACTATGATTATTTATGGCTTAGCAATATGTTTCATATATCACGATGTACAGTAAGGAAAATATTTTATTTTTCTAAATTTTATTTATTTTTCTACTTCAGCAATATACAATACATTAAAAATGGTTGATTTTTGGAAAGTTAAAAAGAGAAAATGTCAGAACTCCTACGATATTGTTATTGATTCAACTGAAATGCCGGTTGCAAAAAGCTCAAGTCCTATAATACAACAAGCTATCTATTCGACCACCACTTTCAAAATATTAGTGGGTATAACAGAAGAGGGGGCAGTTATTTTCGTTTCGGATGCATATGGTAGGTCCATCAGTGATCGGAAACTGGTGCAAGAGTGTGGGTTTTTGGAAAGATTGAGTTCAGGAGAATATTTATTGGTAGATCGAGGTTTCGACATATCAGATCTTCTAGATATGAAACAAGTGCACCTAAATATACTACCGTTTATGAATGGTCGTAAACTATCTGAAATTGATCTGGCAAAAACAAGGGCTATAGCAAGCAGAAGAATTTTAATTGAACAGATTAATGCACAGGCAAAAATTAACAAAATATTAAAACAAAGACTCCCAATATCTTTGTGGTCAGTAGCAAATAAAATTTATTTTAAATGTTTCACGCTTTGTAATTTTAAGGACAGCATTTTAATTGATACTCCTGAAAAAGTTATAATGAAAAATTTGTAAATACATTAATAAAAAGTGTTACATATTTTGTTTTATTATTTAAATCATTAAATACAAAAATATAATGCAATAAAGAATATTATTGTAAGTAAAAAAAACTTTAAAAATATTCCCTAGAAAATACACATTTAAAATATTGTGTTGAATCATTAATCATTAGTTGTATAAGTTTGTCATTCCTATTTATTAATTCAATATACAGTCCTTTTGGGGTATAAATTACAAAATCGCAACGATCAATGTTTGTAACAAACATGAGTTTGACATTGTGTGTAGCATAGTAGGAGAGCCCGCTGCAAAATTATGCACCCATCTGTTAACGAATGTGCGGCAAAGGTATGTAAAAACATCGTACTCAACGGAACGGCACCCGTGCCGGTCACCATTTGGTGCAAAAAGGTAAAAATAATGGCACTTCCGGTACGGAAATTTGCAGAAAATTGCGCGATTTGTTAACGAGATGAAAGTTGTGCCATCTTGTGGCCTGCGATTAATTGAATTGAAATCGGTAGCCGTGCCATCTTTTACCCTAGGGCAAATCCCCGGCACGGCGACATTTTTGCAGCCTGTAACTCTGACAAATTCCCGTCATGTGTTAACGACTTGAAATAAAGTTCAATAGAAAGGGCATTGTGTCCCTTTTGCGATTATCCAAGCGTGCCGCGATTCAAAGCAGTCTAAGTAGGTGGCACGGCCCGATTTATAACGCGCTATGTGGCGTCATTTTCAGGGAATTCGGCAGCTGGCGGCAGCGAGCGCGAGTTTTTAACATTGGAAATGTTTTTATTTTCGTAGTATAGGCCCGAAATTCAGCAACAGTGTCACGCGTTGCATTTGTAGTATGATTTAATAGCGAAAGTTTACTGAAAAGAACGTAAGCCGGAATGTAATTCAGCCGGCATTCCAGACATTCTTTTCGCAAGTGTCTCTTTTCAACATGCACTATTATAGTTGCCCGTGCGGAGTAACTTACACATCACGTTGATGACGTAAGGATCAAGTTAAAAAGAAAGACTGTAGTTACTTAGTTACCATTAACAGGTGTCACAGTGACAGATGTCAATTTATGCATCACAGAAAAAACATTTAATAATCGACGACCATTGAAATTGATTCAAAAGTGTCATTTCGACGCCGAATAACACGTTATAAATCGGGCCGCTACTTTGACTGTTTTGAATCGCGGCACGTTTGGATATTCATAAAGGGGACATAATGCCCTTTCCATTAAACTTTACTTCAAGTCGTTAACACATGGCGGGAATTTGTCCGAGTTACGGGCTGCAAAAATGTTGCCATGCTGGGGATTTGCACTAGGGTAATAGATGGCACGGGTACCGATTTCAATTCAATTAATCGCAGGCTACAAGATGGCACAACTTTCATCTCGTTAACAAATCGCGCAATTTTCCGCAAATTTCCGTACCGGAAGTGCCATTGTTTTTACCTTTTTGCACCAAATGGTGACCGGCACGGGTGCCGTTCCGTTGAGTACAATGTTTTTACATGCCTTTGCCGCACATTCCATTTCGTTAACAGATGGGTGCATAATTTTGCAGCGGGCTCTCGGACTAGTAGGTTGACTTTCGATCTAGGTAAATTATATTTTTGTTTGTTTTTAGACATTTAGCACTGGTTGGGTTATCACTACGAATGCAATATGGACATTTAATTTCTATCACTAAATTTAATGGAAAACTAATTCCATCCGGGCTGGAAGCAATGAAATAGTGGGTGTGACTTATCCAGATTCTCGGATTACATTGTTTGTTATTTTACAATACTGCTTCCTTGCAATAGCTTCACGTTGTCTACCCCACTGTAAAGGCTTTAGAAACGTGAGCTTTTTACCGACTATTATATTTTTTAAAGCAGGCCCAGATTTAAAATTCCAAGAGCGAACTGTTTTAATGGCATGACCCATTATCGACCCTGTAATTCGGCTTCTTCTAAGTGTCTGCCACAATTTCGATTTATATTGAGAACGTGTTTTTTCCTCAATGTTCGAACAATCATTAACAGACACTGTGTTAATGTCATTGTTAACAATGTTAAAACAAAAGTCTGATGTGTAATAAGCATCATCATTTAAATATGCTTCAACCTTAACCCTTCTCGACTATGAAACTGCACTGTTGATTCCAAAAGTGCTTAATAAGTTTTACAAGAGTTGTGTCTGCTCATCACATAAATGGTTGGATGCCTTGGATTTTTTGCCACCAACAATGTCATCTACTGACATAAAACTGACACCCCTTCCTGGCACGTTCTCTCTAGGTTTATTCCAAGTCACGGGTTCACTGGTACACGAGACATATTCTTGACATTTCCCTACAAAAATTAGATATGCTTATTAGTATCCCATAACACTTAAAAACATTTTTTGATAGTAGTTAAAATGATAATAAATTTCATACCAGTTATACAAAAATGCTCCAGAGAAAACACACAGCAGCAACATGTTTACAAGCTGCACTCCATCCATAACCTGCTGCGCATGTACAAGTTGCTTGTAATATACTGCATTGTAAATTTTGCAAACAATTGTATTTTTTACAAAAAGTTTCATTGCAAGAATGCGTCCTTTTTTAAGTCCTTTTTCTGAATTTAGCTTCAGAAACCGCTCGTCTATAGCAGAAATATTTATCAAATCCCTAAAATTACCATCGCAGTTTCGTATACTTGTATAAGTACTCGTTGGAAATTGTAAAGAAGCTTCAGGTTGCACCACTTCAACTTTACATAATATGTGACCAAGATCGTTGTTATTCCATACATCAAGTCTATGTAATTTTAAAATGTTATTTTCAGATTACAAAACACATATTAAGGAATACCTTTGCCGTAATTCCAACTTGCTTCCACGTTTTGGCTCCTACTTCTTTTAAGAGTGCTTTCAATTCCTTCACACTTTTATTTACATACATGTTTTCTAAAAAACATACCAATTATTTCGTTTTTGGCTATTACTTTATTAACAACATGCTCAAAATTAGCAAAACTTCATCTAGATTTCGTAATTTGCATGTTTTTATAATTGTGTTGATATTAAAATAACACAGGGAAACGTAATTTACGTATTATTTATGAATTTAAATATTATGCTACAATATTTGAACAATTTACCTGCGTTTAACATAATTTTGACCTCAAATCTTGGAACTTCCCTTCGAAACGCGTAGCTAAAACTTTGAGGTTAGGATTTCCTCTGACGGATATTGCGTAAATTAAAACTGGTAGCACGACCCATTCAATTAAAGACAGGCAGAGTTTTGAACACTCCTTCGGTTTCTGAGAACCTGGTACCAAGTCTGAAATTACCGAACAGAAAACGCTATGTGCACGCCAATCTAACGACAGAAATTTTGGCCAAAATGTCTCAGTACTACGCATGATCGTATTATTAAATCCCCCTTCAATATAAGGAGTTCGTTTTGAATTTAGATACTACTGGACTTAACTCCTTTTGAAAGAACAATTTCTAATTTGGTATCAAGCATTCAGAAAGCAGAAGCGGCAAGTAATGTCAAAATGTGGTGTCATCTATTGTCGTTGAAGGTTACTATTACTACCGACAACATAGTTCAGCGATTCTAATGTAGGTGAGTGGCTATTAATTGGTGTCGCTTAAGAGAACATACTTTTGACTACCATCTACAGATGGCTCATGCGGTCAACGGAAATCCCTTTTACCTAATTCATATTTTTTAACGAACTTTGATAACTATTTTATATTCATAACTTATTAAAATTTACATATTCTGGAATATTTTTATGATGAAAATACGTGCTATCTGCAAATAAATCTGATAAACAAGCTGGCTCACTACCGCCATCACAGTAAGCGTTCCCAAGTGGCTATTGGTGTCGCTCAAGAGGGCATAATTTTGACTACCACTTACAGATGGCACATGCGGTCAACGGAAATCTCTTTTAACTTATTCACATTTTTGACCTACGTTGATATATATTTTATATTCCTAACATATTACAATTTACATATTCTGGAATATTTTTATGATGAAAATAAGTGCTATCGGCAAATAAATCTGATAAACAAGCTGACTCACTACCGCCATCACAGTGAGCGTTCCCAAAACTAGTGAATTCTAGGATACGCTTTTTAACGTGCGGCTCCCGGCTGCTCTCGGTTGCTATCGGATTTATTCGATGGGACGTTGGGGAATTCTGTTTTAGTGTTTTAACAAATTTGACACTTGCTTGTCACTTGACTGACTCATTCGATTTGGCGCATTTTCCATTGAATAACTTTGTTTTTTATTTATTTTATTGTTTTAATTCGATTATAGGCACATTATTATTCCAGGTTTAGTGAAAATATTGTTTAGTTTACAGGTGAACTGAATTGAATATTATTTTAAACGTTAATTTATAAACATAAAAAATGGACAAGTAAATACCTGCCTACTTCCCTAACAACTTTACTTTTTACAATATGCATATAATAAATCAACAATTTTTCAGTTCTAAATTGCCCTCTCAAGAGCTTACTTGCACGTATTGCAAGCAAGAATTTTCGAAAAGGTTTAATTTACGTCGTCATTTAAAAAATACTCACCACGAAGAAGCACCTATTCAGCTGACTGGCAAGAAATATCACGTCTTCTGCATAATTTGTTCTACTGCGAAGGTTCGTTTATTCAATCATCTTGTCTTGATGTACCCAGTGAACAATGAAATGGTTAATTGTAGGTTATTGGAGCTTTTGGATCTTACGAAGAATATATAACACATCTACAGAATACTCATCAGATTTGCGTAGAAGAGAATACGTATAATTTTGAGAAGAAGGACGATTTCGAGGTATGGAGATGCTCAGAAAAAAGAGATGTGGATTATGCAATTGAAAATAACAGCATTGGGAAAATGTCTAAAACGCTGTACTATAACTGCAACAGAAGTTGCACACGAGGCAAATACCTAAATCAAATATTATTGTAAACGTGTAATATAACCATGCCTTATTTATAGGTTTAGTAAGCAACAATTGCTCGAAGAAAATCAAGAAAACTGGTGGAAGCATAAAAATCAACGGTACATGTCCATTAGGATAGAAAAGCGTCATTATTTTGAGGCGAAGATAGATAGTTTTAAGTGCGATGGGAAGAAAATGTGGAAAACTTTGAAGGAAATCATATCTAAACCAAAAGCAGAAAATTATCAAGACATTATTAGTAATGGAAATGTTCTAACCCATCCTAGAGACATAGCAAATGAATTTAATAAATACTATATAGAGAGCATAAATGAAATCATACAGGATATAGGTGTTAGCAAGGTAAAGGATGAGGAATATGCGGTTAATTCCTCAACCGTATTTAATGAATTTGAACTACTAAATAATGAAGAGTTAGGTAAAATAATAGGAAAAGTTAATAATAAGACAAGCCCTGATGAACTAGACTGCATAATGATAAAGGACTTTTATGAAGAATTTTCTAATGTAATAATAAATATCATAAACTCCTCTTTGGAAAAAGCCGTTATTCCGGACCAAATGAAAATAGCCACTATAGTACCAATAAGAAAGATCTGTAGCAGTAAAAGAATCGAGGACTTCAGACCCATTAATATGTTGCCATCAATAGAAAAGATCTTAGAAAAAGCAGTATACTCTCAAGTAATAAACCATGTAAAAAATAATGCAATCTTATCCCAGTATCAATCCGGATTTAGGGAGAACCATAGCTGTGAAACGGCGTTTCAATATTTACTAAATCATTGGAAAACGGCGGTAGATGACAATTTAATCGTGATAACAGTATTTTTAGATTTAAAGAGAGCGTTTGAGACTGTAGATCGAACAAGACTATTAGAAAAGCTCAGGAATTACGGCTTTCAAGGAACAGTTTATGATTGGTTCAATAATTACCTAACCCATAGAAAACAATATGTTAAGTGTGGACACGTTTTATCGGATCAGCGAGAAATAGAGTTCGGTGTACCTCAAGGGAGTATATTGGGCCCATTATTATTCTGCTTATACGTGAATGACTTGCAAGAGGTTTTAAAAGCCTGTAAGTTTCATATGTTTGCAGATGACACTGTTATATATATAATAGGAAAAGATGAAACCGATATGGTAGAAATAATAAATGAGGAATTAGGCAAAGTAAACGATTGGTTGAAAGTAAATAAATTGAAATTAAATACTGGAAAAAGTAAGTATATGGTGTTATCATCAGAGAGCGTGTATCATAAATATAATGCATTGCAACTTAAAATAGAAATTGAAAACAAAGAAATAGAAAAAGTGGAAGAATTTAAATATCTTGGAATAATTGTTGATAGACGGTTAAACTTTAGGGAACACATTAACTACACATGTAGAAAGATATCCAAGAAGTTAGGAGTATTAAGACGTTGCAGCAGTTTCTTATCAGTTTATGCCAGGAAAACTGTATATAATGCAATAATTCTTCCACATTTCATGTATGCTTCAACAATATTGTATCTGGGGGCAAAAACAGAGAAAGATAGGCTGCAAAAGTTGCAAAACAAAGGGATGCGCATTATACTGGGATGTAGTAAATATACGAGAATTACTGATATGCTGCACTCACTGCAATGGCTGGATGTAAAATCTTTGTTGCTGAGGAATGTGTTAATTTTCTTACATAAAATTAACTTAGGATTAATGCCCCCATATTTATCGAATATAATAACAATTTTTTCCGAAAAACATGAGTATAATACAAGAAATAAGAATAATATAAGTTTGCGACATACAAATAAGAAAAAAACACAAGTATCAATATTTTTCAGAGGTGCAATAGAATACAATAAGTTACCATTAAAGTTAAAAGCAATAAAAAATGTAGGTAGATTTAAGGTAGAAATTAGTAAATATATTGTAAACCAGTAAGTATATTCGTTACGTATTCGTGTTATTTTGTATTAGGTATGTTATACTTATTAGTTATATATTTTTTATTTTTTATATTTTTATTCATGTGTAGTAACAGATATTAATGTAAGCTGATGTAAATTAGCAAAATGCTAAATAAATGGTGTTATTATTATTATTATCAAGAGTAATTGCAACTTTTCTTGCCGAAGGTGGGTGCTTATTTTTTGATTTTACTTATATAAATTTATAATGGTTGGTAAAATTCTTCTTTGTAGGTTCGGTTGTAGTGAAGTATATTCAGTTAGATTTAAGATTATATTATGTATTGTATAAATAAATTTTGTTTATAAACGTTTATAATTTTCTACCTCTGACAATATGTCTTGTAATTTTGAAATAGATTAGATGTTGTAAATTTAGGGATACAAGCAATGTATTTTTATTTTCAATTATAATGTAATTAATAACAAAATTTTGTTATTAAAAATTTTGTATTGTTCAGACAAAAATGCTTTTGAAGGAACTAATTTGAGTTTTATTTTCTATTTTTGTATTATTTGGTGAATTTTTGTAATAAATGATAAATATCGAAGTAAAATTTTTCTTTTTGCGCATTATATTTTGTGGTTTTCTGCAACAAAAAAATATAGAAGTACTTATATTCTTCAACTCTGTAGGTACTCATGAATGAATATTCTCATATAAAAATAGAAAAGTTTCTAGAGTAAAAAATGCAAATTAGCTTTTCAGCGCCAGACGCGGCCATCTACCGGCTGCACGGCTACATTGGCAGACTGCCTTCTTATTTAATTTTGAATATCCCACCGGAGCATTTTCCGAACTCTAACGAATAGAGCCGACAATACCCGGGAGCCGCACGCTAAAAAGCGTATCCTGTGAATTCTGGCTCTCAAAATGAGGGATACCAGAAAGCATTGAATGAATCGTCTAAATATATTCAGCCTACAACTTCTGCGAACCTGATACTAAACCTGAAATTACCGAAGGGAAGAAAACGCTACGTGGGTGCTAATCTAACGACAGAATTTTGTCCAAAATTATGTCGGTACTGCGCATGATCGTAGTTTTGAATTCCCTTCAAGTTTAATCTCCTATAAGGATTTTGTTTCCAATTTAGATACTTCTAGACTTAACTCCGTTTGAAACAGCACATTCTCGTCTGATATCAGGTATTCAGAAAGCAGAAGAGGCAAATGACGGTAAGATTCCTTTTTTCTTCGAACGTCAAAATGTGAAGCAATCTGCTTCCACTAAATATAACTGGCCATAAAGTAGTTCAGCTATTTTAATATAGGTTGTGGCGGTGTTCATCAAGAAACAAGAAAGGAGACTGAATGTTATTTTTTGAGAAAATTAGGTGTCAATTAATTAAAAAATTTGTATAAAACTGTTCAATATAATTATATTCTTAAAACAAACTGTGCTTAGTGAACCTCTAAAGCGCCACGCAAGGTTTCATCCCCTGTCATCTATTGGTGGCTAACTGGAACTGTCCTTTGCAATTTGTACGTTTTTGAAATTTTCTGTTGGTTCTTCTGTTTTCTTCAAACTGTGGCCGAAAGATGATATATAAATAATATTGAAAATGATGTACTTAATACAACATATTTAGTGCGATTTAGCAGCCAATCGCTTATCTCTCTCTTCAGCAATCGACAATTTGACACCTTTGCCACGTGGCAAGGAAACGAATGCTTTCGATCCCTTACCGATGATAAATACATTATTTAACCTAGTTGCGAACGTGTGCCCTTGTGCATCCTTTATATGCACAATATCGAACGATCCTGGATGACGTTCTCGGTTAACGACTGTACCAACTCTCCCCAAATTACGGCCCCCAGTAATCATGCACAAATTGCCGGAATCAAATTTAATGAAGTCAAGAATCTTAGTAGTACATTGTTTATTATATTATATTAAATTGATTTCAGTACAAAAGAAAACTTAACTTTCCAATACTATAGAATTTGAATTGGCCTCAAAATGGCGGGTGGGCCTGTAATGTCGCCACTATATTAAATAAAGCCACTGTACACAGGTGATGATTGTTGTGTCATCTGTTGGCATTCAACAAAATTATTTCTGTATAGTTCCGCAAGGGTAAAGACATTGTTTACTACGGTGCAACCACAGAGTTGCCTATATTCAACTCTGTGGGTGCAACGCAACACCAAGTTGTATCATAGTAAGGAATGGCGAAATTAACCGCGCTTTTGCTTTGGCAATCTTTACTGCGATGCAACGCAGCACCCAGCTGCACTGCAGGAAGGAATGGCGAAATTAACGCCAGTTTTGCTTGCTTGCCATGTGGACATCCGACTGCGTTGCATCGCAGTAAAGATTGCCAAAGCAAAAGCACGATTAATTTCGCCATTCCTTACTATGATACAACTTGGTGTTGCGTTGCACCATAGTAAACAATGCCTTTACGCTTCCTGGCACGTTCTCTCTAGGTTTATTCCAAGTCACGGGTTCACTGGTACACGAGACATATTCTTGACATTTCCCTACAAAAATTGGAGATATGTTTATTAGTATCCCATAACACTTAAAAACATTTTTTGATAGTAGTTAAAATGATAATAAATTTCATACCAGTTATACAAAAATGCTCCAGAGAAAAACACACAGCAGCAACATGTTTACAAGCTGCACTCCATCCACAACCGGCTGGGCATGTACAAGTTGCTTGTAATATACTGCATTGTAAATTTTGCAAACAATTGTATTTTTTACAAAAAGTTTCATTGCTAGAATGCGTCCTTTTTTAAGTCCTTTTTCTGAATTTAGCTTCAGAAACCACTCGTCTATAGCAGAAATATTTATCAAATCCCTAAAATTACCATCGCAGTTTCGTATACTTGTATAAGTACTCGTTGGAAATTGTGAAGAAGCTTCAGGTTGCACCACTTCAACTTTACATAATATGTGACCAAGATCGTTGTTATTCCATACATCAAGTCTATGTAATTTTAAAATGTTATTTTCAGATTACAAAACACCTATTAAGGAATACCTTTGCTGTAATTCCAACTTGCTACCACGTTTTGGCTCCTACTTCTTTTAAGAGTGCTTTCAATTCCTTCACACTTTTATTTAAATACATGTTTTCTAAAAAACATACCAATTATTTCGTTTTTGGCTATTACTTTATTAACAACATGCTCAAAATAAGCAAAACTTCATCTAGATTTCGTAATTTGCATGTTTTTATAATTATGTTGATACTAAAATAACACAGGGAAACGTAATTTACGTATTATTTATGAATTTAAATATTATGCTACAATATTTGAACAATTTACCTGCGTTTAACTTAATTTTGACCTCAAATCTTCAAAATTCACTTCGAAACGGGCAGGTAAAACTTTGAGGTTAGGATTAGGATACATCAACTCGATCACACCGCCTCTGACGGATATTGCGTAACACTCCTTCGGTTTCTGAGAACCTGATACTAAGTCTGAGAATAGCGAACAGAAAACGCCATGTGCACGCCAATCTAACGACAGGAATTTTGGCCAAAATGTCTCAGTACTACGCATGATCGTATTATTAAATCCCCCTTCAATATAAGGAGTTCGTTTTGAATTTAGATACTTCTCGACTTAACTCCTTTTGAAACAGCAAATTCTCGTCTGATATCAGGTATTCAGAAAGCAGAAGAGGCAAATGACGGTAAGATTCCTTTTTTCTTCGAACGTCAATATGTGAAGCAATCTACTTCCACTAAAGATAACTGCCGATAACGTAGTTCAGCTATTTTAATATAGGTTGTGGTGGTGTTCATCAAGACACAGAAAGGAGTCTATGAATGTTATTTGTGAAAAGTAGGTGTCAATTAATTAAAAAAATTGTATAAAACTGTTCAATATAATTATATTCTTAAAACAAACTGTGTTTAGTGAACCTCTAAAGCGCCACGCAAGTTACAGTGGCTTTATAGTCTTATAAAGCCACTGTAACGCAAGGTTTCTTCCCCTGTCATCTATTGGTGGCTAACTGGAACTGTGCTTTGCAATTTGTACGTTTTTGAAATTTTCGGTTACAACAATTTATCTCAGAAGCAACTACAACATTTCACTGGTTTCAATTGTTTTTGTTACAAAACCACATAATTACGCATTTAAAACAGGTTTATCAAAAGAAGATCATCTACTTATAACGTTGATGAAGTATCGGCAAAACTATGACTATTTATGTCTTAGCAATATGTTTCATATATCACGATGTACAGTAAGGAAAATATTTTATTTTTCTACTTCAGCAATATACAATACATTAAAAATGGTTGATTTTTGGAAAGTTAAAAAGAGAAAATGTCAGAACTCCTACGATATTGTTATTGATTCAACTGAAATGCCGGTTGCAAAAAGCTCAGGTCCTATAATACAACAAGCTATCTATTCGACCACCACTTTCAAAATATTAGTGGGTATTGTAATGGACCCTACCCCACCCTTGCAAGTTTCTGCTCACCTGTCTATCTACCTGCTCAGCGCTGATTAATTAACCTAATTAAGGTTTACCTAAATACCTGTCGAAGTGGCCACGTGATCGTCTATTAACTACGTTGTGTATTAGCTATGCCATTACAGACCCCATTACTTTGATAAGAAAGAATCACAAGCGAGGATGTTAATAATAGACACAAATAAAGTTGAGAAATCAAGATTTATTCATATCTTTGGTAGTGTTATTCAATTATCATTAATCATTTTCGTACAAAATCAGATTGCTTACCATCTGCAGTCATCATCAATAAAAAGTGTTTAATTATTCTCTATCGAGATGTAATCGTTATTTATTATAATTTATTACTGACAACAATCAAATAGCTGTCCTTAAAATTTGGTTTTATTGATTATTGGCATTTTCCGTAACGGTTATCGCTCTTTTGTTGGGCGTTCTCCTCAACGGTTATCGCCTTCTTTTTGTTGGGCGTTCTCCTTAACGGTTATCGCCTTCTTTTTATTGTTTGCGTTATCCTTAACGGTTATCGCCTTTATATTGAAACAGGACAAGTGGTTGGACTTAACCAGTATGATGTCTATTGTAGTGGTAATTCTTAGGTGGGTCGCTAACGAGGCTGACCCCCCATCCCCGCCTACTGAACGTTTATATGGCTAAGGGTACCCCAGTGGGCTTCTTCTCGAATTCCACATAATAAACACAATACATGATTATTTTTAAATATAATAGAATAATTTATGATTATGCATTTGTTGAGCTAAGAGACTTGGAGTCAGTAATAAGTTTGACCCTTTGGCCAGTTTATAATTATTCACGGCGTTAAGTACACTTTGTATTATAATGCAGTTACATTAAATATACAAAATAATAAGATTGTATTCAGACATACCTGATATAATCACTTTACACACTGATATTTATATAAAAAAAATGAATAACGAATTATTTTATGGTATTGGTGGAAACTAGCTGAAATACGCCACTACTTCTCTCGAGGACCAAAAACCCTCTGTCCCTTGCCTAATTAACCTTCCCCGCGTCTCCCTACACTGCATCTCGAGTCTCCCCCATGAACCTACTTTTGTTTATGTTAGTCTACACTCTGCATTCCAATGAACGCAACTTTCTAAGTATACAGTCTGTCCCGAAAGTAACCTATTGAAATAAAATACAGATTTTCACGTATAATTACGGGATTTCCTAATAATGGGGATTACAATAACAAATACTAAAATTAGCTAACTTAATTACTGGAATGTCTTCAGTATTTACCAACGAGATAGCAGAGAATAATTTACATGATAAAACAACTAGAACAAGCACTCTCTGAGATCTGGCCGCTCGAAGGGAAACCTTTTGAATTTTTCTTATATTTTGGGAAAACCTCTTGGGAAAAACCCATTTATCTTTATTAGGAGAAAACCTTCAAGTGAAGTCATCAGTGTCTAAGAACCTAATTCTGTCTTTGCTTTTGGCTATATATTTAACTAGGCAACCCAACATGCATTCCTAAAGCTTGGTTATGCAACCAAACATACACCGGTTGAGTAGACTGCGATCCCTTTCAGTATAACAGAAGAGGGGGCAGTTATTTTCGTTTCGGATGCATATGGTGGGTCTACCAGTGATCGGAAACTGGTGCAAGAGTGTGGGTTTTTGGAAAGATTGAATTCAGGAGAGTATTTATTGGTAGATCGAAGTTTCGACATATCAGATCTTCTAGATATGAAACAAGTGCACCTAAATATACCACCGTTTATGAATGGTCGTAAACAACTATCTAAAATTGATATGGCAAAAACAAGGGCTATAGCAAACAGAAGAATTTTAATTGAACAGATTAATGCACAGGAAAAAATTAACAAAATATTAAAACAAAGACTCCCAATATCTTTGTGGTCAGTAGCAAATAAAATTTATTTTAAATGTTTCACGCTTTGTAATTTTAAGGACAGCATTTTAATTGATACTCCTGAAAAAGTTATAATGAAAAATTTGTAAATACATTAATAAAAAGTGTTACATATTTTGTTTTATTATTTAAATCATTAAATACAAAAATATAATACAATAAAGAATATTATTCTAAGTAAAAAAACTTTAAATATTCCCTAGAAAATACACATTTAAAATATTGTGTTGAATCATTAATCATTAGTTGTTTAAGTTTGTCATTCCTCTTTATTAATTCAATATACAGTCCTTTTGGGGTATAAATTACAAAATCGCAACGATCAGTGTTTGCAACAAACATGTGAGTTTGACATTGTGCGTAGTAGGTTGACTTTCGATATAGGTAAATTATATTTTTGTTTGTTTTTAGAAATTTAGCACTGGTTGGGTTATCACTACGAATTTCTATCACTAAATTTAATGGAAAACTAATTCCATCCGGGCTGGAAGCAATGAAATTGTGGGTGTGACTTATCCAAATTCCAGATTCTTGGATTACGTTGTTTGTTATTTTACAATACTGCTTCCTTGCAATAGCTTCACGTTGTCTACCCCACTGTAAAGGCTTTAGAAACGTGAGCTTTTTATCGACTATTATATTTTTTAAAGCAGGCCCAGATTTAAAATTCCCAGAGCGAACTGTTTTAATGGCATGACCCATTATCGACCCTGTAATTCGGCTTCTTCTAAGTGTCTGCCACAATTTCGATTTATATTGAGAACGTGTTTGTTCCTCAATGTTCGAGCGACCATTAACAGACACTGTGTTAATGTCATTGTTAACAATGTTAAAACAAAAGTCTAATGTGTAGTAAGCATGATCATTTAAAAATGCTTGAACATTAATCCTTCTTGACTCTAAAATTGCACTGTTGATTCCAAAAGAGCTTAATAAGTTTTGCATGCGTTGTCTGCTCATCACATAAATGGTTGGATGCCTTGGATTTTTTCCACCAACAATGTCATCTACTGACATAGAACTGACACCCCTTCCTGGCACGTTATTCCAAGTCACGGGTTCACTGGTACACGAGACATATTCTTGACATTTCCCTACAAAAATTAGAGATATGTTTATTAGTATCCCATAACACTTAAAAACATTTTTTGATAGTAGTTAAAATGATAATAAATTTCATACCAGTTATACAAAAATGCTCCAGAGAAACACACAGCAGCAACATGTTTACAAGCTGCACTCCATCCACAACCGGCTGGGCATGTACAAGTTGCTTGTAATATACTCCATTGTAAATTTTGCAAACAATTGTATTTTTTACAAAAAGTTTCATTACAAGAATGCGTCCTTTTTTAAGTCCTTTTTCTGAATTTAGCTTCAGAAACCGCTCGTCTATAGCAGAAATATTTATCAAATCCCTAAAATTACCATCGCAGTTTCGTATACTTGTATAAGTACTCGTTGGAAATTGTAAAGAAGCTTCAGGTTGCACCACTTCAACTTTACATAATATGTGACCAAGATGGTTGTTATTCCATACATCAAGTCTATGTAATTTTAAAATGTTATTTTCAGATTACAAAACACCTATTAAGGAATACCTTTGCTGTAATTCCAACTTGCTTCCACGTTTTGGCTCCTACTTCTTTTAAGAGTGCTTTCAATTCCTTCACACTTTTATTTACATACATGTTTTCTAAAAAACATACCAATTATTTCGTTTTTGGCTATTACTTTATTAACAACATGCTCAAAATAAGCAAAACTTCATCTAGATTTCGTAATTTGCATGTTTTTATAATTGTGTTGATACTAAAATAACACAGGGATATGTAATTTACGTATTATTTATGAATTTAAATATTATGCTACAATATTTGAACAATTTGCCTGCGTTTAACTTAATTTTGACCTCAAATCTTCAAAATTCACTTCGAAACGGGTAGGTAAAACTTTGAGGTTAGGATTAGGATACATCAACTCGATCGCACCGCCTCTGACGGATATTGCGTAACACTCCTTCGGTTTCTGAGAACCTGATACTAAGTCTGAGATTAGTGAACAGAAAACGCCGTGTGCACGCCAATCTAACGACAGGAATTTTGGCCAAAATGTCTCAGTACTACGCATGATCGTATTATTAATTCCCCCTTCAATATAAGGAGTACGTTTTGAATTTAGATACTTCTGGCCTTAACTCCTTTTGAAACAGCAAATTCTCGTCTGATATCAGGTATTCAGAAAGCAGAAGAGGCAAATGACGGTAAGATTCCTTTTTTCTTCGAACGTCAATATGTGAAGCAATCTACTTCCACTAAAGATAACTGCCGATAACGTAGTTCAGCTATTTTAATATAGGTTGTGGTGGTGTTCATCAAGAAACAGAAAGGAGTCTATGATTAACGATCAAACGAACTTACCTGTGATGTTCGATCGTAATTATATAAGGGCCTCGTTCGGAGATAATTAACTATGTAGTACCGCTATCTGGTGCTAGATGCCACAAGGTTTACAGTAAACTTTAAGTTTTGGGACCCTAGGTACAGATCCCTACACCCACAGCTACTTTCTGCTTCATTCGTTAAAAGTCATGAATTAAATTGCTCTGGGATGGGAAAACCCAATACTTATGCACTAAGAAAGACAATCACGGGCTGGGAAATTATCTCCGAACGAGGCCCTTATATAATTACGATCGAACATCACAGGTAAGTTCGTTTGATCGTTAATTATATTTCATGCCTCGTTCTTCAATTAACTATGTAGATGTTCAAAGATGGAACGCAATTTAATTGAATATAGACCCTTAAACTCAAAAGTTTTATTATACATCGTAAGAAAAACAAAAAATATATATATTGTATAGAAGTATACAACTTAATCTATATGCTAAGCTAACCAAAAATCAGAACATGAAGTCTGTCTCAGACATGGTAACTTAAAACTCAAAACATTCATAACAAAGGTAACTAAAATATATATTATTTAAACTTCAAATACTGGGTAACAGTCTTAAAACACTATGATACAGTCAAAAAACTTAACCTAAGGAATCTGTAAAACCGCCCTCGCAAAATCGAGGCTTGTGCTCTTACTAGTAATCTCCCTATTATAAAATTTTGCAAACACTTGCGACCTGTTCGACCAACCTGCTGTGGACCGAATAGTATCTATATTGATACCTTTTTGAAAAGCCTTGGAAGTCGAGGCATCTCGAGTGCTGTGAGAGGAGAAAATCGTAGTGTTAACCCCACTTAAGTTTAACACTATTTTTATCCACCTACTTATAGTGGCTTTTGATGCTTTTTGATGGTGTTTGTCTGTTGTTAGAAACAAATAGGTATTTTCTGTGTTTCTAAAGGATTTTGTAACATCCAAATAACTCTGTAACGTTGATGCTACACACAATGCAGGGTTGCTTTTGAACAAAGGTAAAACTAATAAGGGCTGATAACTGCCCGGGCGAGAAGTCTTTACAAAATCTGGAATTTTAATTCTGGCCCCCTCGTCATTGAACCAAATATTTTCCACCTTTATCAGATGTATTGTCTCAACTCTTTGGCCCGTGGACAAGGCCAGAAGGGTCGCGAGCTTTTGTGAAAGTTGTAAAAGGGACAATTGTTCTAGAGGGAACCAATGTTCCAAAAAATTGAGCACGATGTTGGTGTCCCAGGTTTCCTGGTATTTGGGATAGGGAGTTCTTAACCTATATATACCTTTAAAGAACCTTTTAATATTGTCGTTATCGCCAATATTACCTTCAATGATTAGAGCGATTGCTGACTTATGGGAGTTGATTGTTTGATAAGAATCCCCTTTATTATATTTATCAGTTAGTTGGTTTAAATTGATCCACCCTATGAGAGCAACAAAACGTTTTCCAAGACTTAAACGTTCCCTCATACTGCTTCACGGTAGCTCTTGAAATTGAGGCTGCTAAGATATCTATCGCTGTTGAAGGTAAGCCTCTTGCGCTAAATGCTTCCCTGATATATGTGCAGCCATCAAACTTAACTGTCCTGCTAAGGGGTGGGTGGATCTGCAAGGAGAGAGTAATAAAGTCTTAGGTTTGAAAATTAGGGGATCTTCAACCAGTAGGGATTGGAGGATTGGAAACCACGGTTGCGTAACCCATACGGGGACAACTATAAGACCTTCAGCATAGTCGTTCATAACCTTATTGAGAACATCTAAAATTAACGCGAAAGGTGGAAATGCATAGAAATTTAGGGTTGACCAATTGACGGTAAACGCATCTATAGCCTCACTGTCTGGATCCCTATGCCAAGAAAAAAATCTGTTGCACTTGGAATTTAATCTGGTAGCGAATAAGTCCACCTCAGGGCTTCCAAACCTGATCCTAATTAAATTAAATGCTTCCTCCGATAACTCCCATTCTATATTACTATTGAAATTTCTCGACTGATTGTCTGCTACCTCATTGTCCTCTGAACTTATATAAGATGCAAAAATTCGTAGATTTCTTTTCTCACACCAGCTCCAAATGTTATAAGCCAGCTTATTTAGACCTGGAAATCGCACCCCCCCCCCATTCTATTAATATATGAGATTGCAGTTGTATTGTCTACTCGCAACAGCAGTTCACAGTTTTCGAGATCCTGAGCGAAACACTTTAAACCGAAAAAAACAGCTTTCAGTTCTAGGAAGTTAATGTGTTCTGACAGTTCTGACAAGGACCAACGACCTTGAGCTGTCTCGCCATTACAACTCTTTTCTTACCGCTAATTTCGACGAAATTCCGTGTCTCTCTTCTTCTGAGGGTGACTGGGCTGTCGAATGGACTGACCCCTCTGATAAGGTTGAAATCTCTGTTGTTGTACTGGACCTCTTGGCAACCCTGAGTGAGGAACACGATTGCTCCCTGCGAAGTGGTTCACTATTTTTCTGAACGGTTTGGAAGGGATGGTCGAGTTGTTGGAAGTGTTGCCCATTCTCTTGAAGTTGGAGAATGGGCGTTTTGCGTTTTTTGACATACTGGGTTCTTTAAACTCACCTGTGACCTTCTGGAAGGCTTTGTTGACCCTGTACTGGTCAGTTAAATTTTCACCGTACAGGAAGGCACCCACCTTTGAACTTTCAACTGCCTTTTTTAAGGCCTCATTTTTAATACCTGGATTAATAAAGCTCTTCCTGGTAACCGACAATTCGTGCAGTACGTGTCCTAGGAGCATGCCTGCATCACATAGATTTTCTAATTTTATGTCTGCCAAGGAAAGCTCCTCCTCATCCGCCTCCAAATAGGAAGAAATAACTGAACCTAAAGCTCCTAAGGCGGACCCGATCAATGTTTGGAGGTTAAGAAAATGGGAATCTCGCTTTTTGGCAGAGTCGAGCATCGTACTCTTTATTTCTTCATTTAAGAGTGGGGGCGATAGATTGCAAGACCCTTCTCTGGGATATTTATCCAGTAAAATTTTCACTGTTTCTGAACCAATTCCCCCGTGGATAAAGGTATTCCACCTGGAAGACAATTCCGGGTGGAGGGCCAGGGATTCGTCTTCTTTGGTCGGAGCCTTCCCCAATAATTCCAGCACCTGCGGTGATAATTCGGAAATCTCTGCAATAAGAGATACTAATGTCAGTAAATAGGTTGGTAATGTCTCACCTCTAGTGTGAGCTCTACCCACAAAAAACGTCGGTAATGTCTCACCTCAAGTGTGAGCTCTACCGCAAAAGAAAAAGGAAACAATTTGTTTACTTATCGACCACTTCTTACTGACGCCATTTTACGTAAGTCAGGTACCTACGTTCAAGTCAACTATTGAAACTGAACTCACCTTCACTGTCCAACTGATCCTCATCCTGTAATGAAACCTCTACTTCCCGACCTTCTAACAACCGTAATCTCTCTTCTAATTGCCGAATTCTTTCTTCTTGATTCATCTTTTCTTCGAAAAATTGCTTGATACTCACAAAACGATGTGGCTATCGCCAACACAAGAAAACGTAATGAAGCAGAAAGTAGGGATGGTTGCTCCGGACTAGACCTGTTTATTTGAACCTAGTTCGCTGTTCGGAGCAGGTGCACGACCTGATACAGCAGAATACGGAGTCGCGGTAAATGAGAGTGATAACTGACCTGAATGAACCGTCGGATGCGGAGCAGCGGAGCTTTAGACGAATGACGAAATAATCCCGGAGCTCGGAGTCTCGGACCACAGAACAGATGACAGATATTATGTTCTCGGATTTCGGAGCGGAGTGCCTTCCGCTTCGATGGAATAAACAGAAGTGTGTTGTATATTATATTATGTATGTCCATAAATAATACAATTATGTATTGCATATTTTAAAAACTGTATTAGTTATGCGGATTTGTTCCAAGAAGTGCAAAAATTACCTAAACATGTAAAGGCATTAACCTATCTCGTTTATTTCGATTTAAGTGTTTAATGCAATAGGTAGGTATATAAAAAGTAAGTTATGGGAAGTGCACGCGCAATCGTAGGCAAAAGCGCGTCCTGTGTCAGGCACTCCGTCTCGTTGCTCCCCGGATTGTGATGTATTCAAGGTCCGGACGTTTATGAAGAACAGGTTAACAAGTAGGTGCGCGGACCTACTTTTTTGCACCTAGTTTGTAAGCGGAGTCGGAATCGGTGCACCTGATCCGCTAAAGGAGCAGGTTGTACCATCCCTAGCAGAAAGTAGCTGTGGGTGTAGGGATCTGTACCTAGGGTCCCAAAACTTAAAGTTTACTGTAAACCTTGTGGCATCTAGCACCAGATAGCGGTACTACATAGTTAATTATTGAAGAACGAGGCATGAAATATAAATTAAAAATTTGTATAAAACTGTTCACTATAATTATATTCTTAAAACAAACTGCTAGGACGCTGCTAACTGTTGCCACTTGCCAATGGCGCAATGGCAGGTTGTGAAATTACCGAGCGAGTTCAATTTACGTTGTTTGTACGCGATGATATAGATGGCAGCTTAGCCTCATTGGCGTGGCGCTAGTGTAATAATAAAAATTAATGGGTAGATTTTTTGTCTTTGAAATTTTACATAAATCAACACAGCTTTCAACTTTAATTGAACTGTTGGGTTAGTATTAATTTGGAACAAAATGTTTCAAACATCAACAATGAAAAAGACTCACTTCACTCAAGCAAATTGTCCACGTTCCACGATGTAGTTCCTTTACTTTCTGTGAGCCTAATAGGAAGTCCGAAATTACGGAATAAGAAAACACGTTGGTCTAATGACAGAATTTTATCCAAAATATCTCAGTACTGCGCATAATCGTAGTTTTAAATCCGTGTTCAATGTAAGGAGTTCGTTTGCATTTTAGATACTTCTGGACTTAACTCCTTTTGAAACAGAAATTTATCATTCGATATTAGTTTCTCAGAAAGCAGAAGCGGCAAGTAACGTTAAGATTCCTTTTTTCTTCGGACGTCAAAATGTGGAGCCATCTATTGCCAATATAGATGACTGCCGATAGCGGAGTTCAGCTATTTTAATATAGGTTGTGGCGGTGTAACTAAGCAACCCCTTAGCAACGTGAAAAAAGCAAGAAAGGAATCTGTAGATGTTAAAAGGCTACAATTAAAAATTTATATAAAACTAATATTCTTTGACGCAAACAGATAAACAGAAGTACAGGCAAACAAAACGAAAATGGCTGCCAGTTGACAATTGATTCAATCAGCGATTGCGCCTTCGTACAGGGACCTGCACAGTTTGGCGTTACTCGAGCGCCACCTATAAAGTGAGGGGGAACTATAACTGGAAGACTGGAACGGCTCATCGCTAGCTACATTTACAGCTTGACCCAAAGACGTCTAGAATGGACCTAACGTCCTTATGGAACAGCTGATTTTGTTTTGAAGCCCACACGTTCTTCGGCAAGCGGGTCGCGGGGATCGTTGTTTGTTATTATATTCAAGCAACGGACCAAGCGAGTGTTCCGCGATATTATGTATCCTGTTCTGTGATATTATGTTTCCGCGGCGGCACCTGTTCACTACACAACTGGTCGGCTGTTTTGTTTTGCCTTTTCCACACACAAACGCTTAGACTGTGAATATTCACCCTGCTTTAATCGAAAATGTAAATAGCTAAGTCCCCTCTATAAGTCTTTGGCTTGACCCCCCTGTGCGGAACGCGGAAGTGCAGTGCATGAGTGCATGGTAACATATTTCTATAGAAGGCCGACTCAATTGGTGGGGGTAAACCCTTATTTTGATGTTTCACACTAGCGCCAAGGTTGCCTGGAGTACGAACTAACGTGGGGTAGGTCAGTAAGTGGCGGGGTATTCAAATGCTGATAATAATAGAAATAACAATAAATTGTATTACATATAAATTGTTTGATTTAATTATTATAGCATATTCTCATTAATTTCAATGTGAAAAACAGGTTAATGTTAAAAACTGCAGACTGTTTTTACTAGTAGGTCACAAAAATAAATTTATTCAGATAAAAGTGTAGACTATTACTGTTAAATGATGGGTCATTCAACTCTACTACCCCTAATTCTCTTTTCCAAATATATTTATTTTCTGATCTTTTGTAAGGACATAAGTCTACAATTCCACATTTACCCACACTTAAATTTCTATGAATGAAAATATACAACAATAATTATACAAACAATTTACACAATACAATTATTAAACAGTGCGCATCAGTAAACGAATAATAGTAAAATAAAACATTACTTCATGATCATGGTTATAAAACGTTATATTTATTCATTTAATACATCTCATTTACGCTTCCTCATTTTACTTACTTTGACATTAGCAAGTTGTCTTATTTCATCTTTATAAAATATTCTAGTATGCCGGCCTTTCAAAATTTTATTAACAGAGTTAATCCACTGAAAAATGAAGACACTAACTGTTGTTTCTATTAAGACAGATCTTAAATTATGTATTTCACAATTCAAATCAGAGCGTATCCTAATATTTATAAAATGTACCAACTGCTGTTTCACCTGATCATTGTCACAGATTTTTGGCAAAATATGAATGCAATAGAAGTAGCATTCTGAAAATATTTTCGAGCAAACAGAAGTTGGTGCAAAAAGACATTTCGTGGAATATGCTCTCTTCCTAATTAATGAATGGGAATCTCCCTCCCTTTGTGTATCAATCAATAATTTTTTACATTACTGACATTCCTTGTGTTTCTTATAAATTTTTCTACTTACAAACCCTGCCAAATAGGAATTCAAATTCTTTTCAATAATTTCATCACTCTCAACATAATTTGGGATATCTGGGACATTTATATTGTGTCTTAATAATTCAGCCTCTTTATAATTTAAATGTACAAATTTCTTTAAATTATCTAATGCTCCATCTGTTTCGTCAGACTCACAATTACAACCAGGAGACTTTGGAGACAAAAAATTATTAATTACATAGTAGTGTTTTAAAGGAATTAACAAAATTCATTGAAGTTGGATTTACATTTTTTGCACCTCGAGATCGAATGCAACCAAAAAAATTCTCAACAGGATCTTGATTTAGTTGCCTAGGTGCTAAGAACTGAAAACCATTCTGTTTTAAATTTCCATACAAACACCGCATATGCCTTTTATTGTCCAAATCCAATTTTGCACAGTTGGAGGTTGGACAACTTTTTTTTCTCAGTCTCTTGGATCCACAAACTTCATCGAATTTAATATCTTGATGGCATCATCCCAAAATTCAAAATGTTTGGAATTGTCAGAAATGACCACTTTGAGGGGTTTACCATTACTGGAATACAATTCAGATCCATTCATACTGTCAAATAGTTTATTGATAAAAAGGAGAAAATCAGAAGTTCCATATGCCGATGGTGGAAGTTTTCCTGAAAAAGAAATAAAATTCAGTAAGAATGTAGCAAATCCAAATCATAAACTGACATACCACAATCAGCAGCAAAACTCATGATTGCTGCTGCACGTTGGCTAAATACTTGCGCAGCGATGGAAACTTTCATCTTTGGCATTTTGTCTGCATAGACATGTTGATTTGTCCATTTTACACAGAGTTTCTTGTCTTCATTGCCTGTACATTTCTTTAATTTAAACTTGCCTTCATTGTTTGTAAAAGTATGTGATGATGTTGACTGAACTTCTTGAAAGGCTGACGCTTCAGGAGGTAAAAAGGTTTTTACATCCAGAGGATTCGGAGGTGACAATCTTCTCATCGTGTAGCAATGGTCACCTGGAAATTATTCTTATTCCAACATTCGTAATAGTATGTGGTGGGTGGGTATACTGATGCGAGTATAGTATATAATTAACGAAACGTGGAAACGAATTGCTTATTATAAATAAAAGTGAGCTTAAAATTATTAAACAGTAAAATACCATTAACTTACCCAAGTCAACAGTGAATGGAAAACCAGTTGGCTCTCGTTCGTGCTCACTTTCTAATGCAGTAGATTCTAAAACCATCAGATAACATTAGTAAAGCAGTAGTGTCAATATTTATTAATTTGTACCTGGAGTAGATTCGTAACTAAACAATGAATTTTCCAAAGTTGGTGGATCATGAAAACCTGGTAAAAGTAAAGTAGGTAAACTTCCAAATTTCAGTTTTTTTCTCGTTCTTAATCCTACAGAAATAACTGAAATGATCATCACACACTCTGTAATTTTCGTAAACCTTGTTAGGATCCATAGCCATCAAAGAATGGTTTCCAATTCTTTCAAGCCAGATGCTAAAATACTGCAACAGAAAGTATAGTTCAGTCGAAAGATTAATATACAAAAATGCATTAAATTCGAAATTTGAATTTACTTTGAAGTTCTTAAACGAGTATTAAACGAAAGGATAACATTAACATTAAATATGTTATATATTTACCTTTCTTTCTGGTTTAGGAAATCTCCTCTTAGTAGATGTTCCACTGGAGCGATTGGGTACAAAACATATAAAAACCATTCTTGAAAGTTTATATGTCCAACAGTCCAACACTAAATAAACAGTCATACAATAACTGGTACACTTCTGTAAGTTAATAAATCCAAACACCAATTTTAAATCCAGTATGTTATTGTTACTTTTGAAAGTGCCGTTTTTTACTTTTATTTCTGATTGGATAGTTGACGCCGAGTTAACCCGACCAACCGAAAGCAAACGAACACATTTAAACAAACCCATGTGCCATCTGTTGGAATGTGATATAACTCACAAATTAGTCAGCTTAGACATTATTTTTGCCGACCGATTGACAGTTTCATGCGCCATATTGGGATACTAGCGACATTCTACCTGGACTACGAACTAAAAACAAAGTTCCTTTATCTGTGGTTTACCCCTTCCACCGAGACAGAGCAGAGTGGATACGTTTTTTAGCAGAGGGCACACACCACAGAACACCCAAATAAGAACGCGCAGCTTAATGTTAAAAGTTGGAACTGCGTTTAGCGCCATCTCTAGCTGTTTACAAGAACCAATAGCGCACAAGCGCGCGTAGATGGAATTGAAATTTTAACTTTATTTTTATTAATATTAAAAATCCAGTTAAATTAATGCGGGACAGGAAGTGCAAGATATATTAGAAAGCGAAAGCAGTGTAGAGGGGGATAACCTAGGGAGTCCTATAATGAGAGAAGAGTTTGAGATAGCACTAAAAAGTTTAAGGAATAATAAAGCACCAGGTATAGATGGCTTGCAGGCAGAAATCTTAAAGTGCGCAGGTCAAGAGGTAATAGATCGTTTATTTAAACTAGTTAGTCGCATATACCTGACAGGCGAGATTCCAGAAGATTACAAACGGAACATCATAGTAGCTTTGCCAAAAAGAAAAGGCGCGGATAGATGCGAAAATTTTAGAACTATCAGTTTAACTTCCCATGCGTCAAAAATTTTAACTAGAATTGTGCAAGGAAGGATGGAGAAAAAGGCGGAAGAAATATTAGGAGAAGATCAGTTCGGATTTAGACGAAATAGAGGAACGCGCGAGGCCATTCTAGCTTTACGAGTAATTATAGAAAAAACGATAGAAAAGAGAAAGAGCGTCTATATAGGATTTGTAGATTTAGAAAAAGCCTTCGACAACGTAAAATGGGGGAAGATGTTCGAAGTGCTGAGAAAGGTAGGGATGAAATACAGGGACAGAAGAATAATACATAATCTCTACAAAGAGCAAAAGGCAGTTATAGAATGTGAGCAGGAACAAAGGGAAGTAGATATCCGGAAGGGAGTGAGACAGGGATGTGCATTGTCACCTCTAGTTTTCAACTTATATATCGAAGATGCGATTAATATTGTTAAGGAAAGAACAGCCTCAGGGATCAATGTACAGGGCCAAACTATTAACATGCTCAGATTTGCGGATGATATAGCAGTGTTAGCATCTAGCAAAGAAGAATTAGGAGCGGCTTTGAATGAAATGGAAGCAGTTTTGACACAGGGCTTCGGCATGAAAATCAATAAAAAGAAAACTAAAATTTTGGTATGTAGGGGATGTGAAAATAGAACTAAAATGGAAATACAAATTGGAAATGAGAAGATAGAGGAGGTCGCGGATTTCTGCTACTTAGGAAGTAAAATAACTCAAGACGGTAGGAGCACTAAAGATATAAAACAAAGAATGGCGCAGGGCCGAGTTGCGTTTAACAAAAAGAAACAACTGTTATGCTCGAGAACGGTTAATATAGAGACTAGGAAGAGACTCTTAACGTCGTATGTATGGAGTACGGCATTATACGGGTGCGAAACTTGGACAATAGGAGAAGCGGATAGAAAAAGAGTAGAAGCGTTTGAAATGTGGTGCTACAGACGCATGATGAAGATACCGTGGATAGATAAGGTTAGCAATAGGGAAGTATTAGAAAGAGTTGGGGAAAAGCGAAAGGTATGGAAAACAATAAAGAGTAGGAGAGATAGGATGGTAGGACACCTTCTAAGACACGAAGGAATAGTTCGTGACATACTAGAGTCAGAGATAGGAATAAAAAGAGGTAGGGGTAGGCCTAGATTAGACTACTGCTCTCAAATAGTTAGGGATGTAGGATGTTCTACTTTTAGGGAAATGCGTAGGTTAGCTCAGGATAGAAAAGAATGGAGGTACGCGTCCAACCAGTTTTCGGACTGAGAACCTTATGATGATAAAGAAAACGAAGACTATGCATGCTTATATTATGTAGGCATCAATTTTATTTAATCAGCATTTTACATTGTATAAGTACAAACATAAATAACCCTAAAGAACGCCAAATAGGCATTCTTTAGCGCACGCAAATTAATACCAAAATCAAATGAAACTTACTTGTAAACGTTAATTGCGAAATTTGCGCAATTTAGTATAATTAACTCAACACCGGGAGTCGTTGAAGGAAGACATTTCACAGCCGTATTGCTGATATTTCGATGCCCGAGGAAAAACTCGTCATTCGCAGTAGTGATGGGTCGCACCTGTGCGTATCGTACAAAATGTACGGCACACTTCACTGTGCCGTGCATGTACGCCACTTTTATTTTGTACTGGCAGTACATTGAATAAGACAGGCGCAGTGCACAGCGTAGCGTAGCGCGGTTCGCCGTATCACCTTTACAGATTGGAATTTCGTACTTCGGGCACCCGTCCGTAAAGTACAATTCTCAATCTCAATGAATGGTAAATTATACTGGAAATATTTTAAACCAAAACTTAAATTTGCAGGTGTACCTAACTTCTTACCCTAAAGGACCGCATGTCATATAAATCTTTAGACCCAAGCGATAAAAAATAAAAATAAGAAACATGTGTACAAGTTGTGTTCGTGTTGATTGTCATTTGCATTTTGCTGCACAAGCGCACCAGCTCGACAGAAACGCACAACTCATAGTACCTTACTTACTACTACAAACATTACATAGTACAATTGTACGGCTCGCACTGTACGACACACTTTGGTGTGCTGTACTGTGTGTACTAGCACTCTGAATTGTATCGGTGCGACCCATCACTAATTCGCAGAGATGTCAAAGAAGTACCTACCATAGATTAGAGACTTATGTAGATAAGCGACTCCCTGTATTTTCGCCGGACCAAATGGTTTAGTTACGCTTTATGGCACCAAGCGCTAGTATCGCAAACGCCGGGAAATTTGAATATAAGCTCCTAGTTATAATGAAATTTCTTATTTTATACTTATAAAAATTTTTGTATCCAGTATTTGCTACTTTTAGAAGAACATAAAAATAGTAATAAAGGATACAACAATTTTTTAAGTAGAAGTAAAATGTTATATATGGAATGTTTAAATAAAAATATTTTCAAAATTAAATTTATGTATTTTATAAATAATGTAACATTGACACAATAAATTACCTACTAATAATAAAGGCTACAAATTCCTTAAAAAAGTTTGCTTTGCCAAGTCGAAGAACTGTACTGCAGAGGTTAAGTGGCATTCGTTTTGGCGCTGAAATTATCAATGCTATATACGAAAGTTTATAAAAACCTCATAACAATAGGGAAATATGTGCATTTTCACTTTGTTAAGAGTTGTTTCCACATTTCTTCACAACACATTTTTGATACCCCACTTTTAAAGTCCGTTTTAAAAAATGTTTCACAAAAATCTTGCACAAAAACAACAGTAAATTTGCTCAAAGCTTGGTACACTCTCTAATCAGTGGCTTGGAAAAAAAACGAGTGAAAATTCAAACTTTTACACGACTGGCAAACACAACACGCCAACACCAACCAAGAAATTGCAAATGGCGCACGAACATAGACATAAGTCTCTAATCTATGAACATAGATTAGCACGAACCAAACAATTTCCAGATACCGGTTACCGGCAGTCCGGCAGAGATCACATTGAAACATAGAGCATATACTTTATCATATCTGTGGACTCTGGCCTTACATCAGCGCTTTTGTGCCGTCAAGCGTAACTAGTACTTCGTCCGAGTTTTCAGGATAGAGTGAACATAGCCTGGTACCTACTGACAAAAGTCAAAATACGTACCGGCCTGCTGCTTTTTTGTGCATAATTATTATTTCTTTGTTATGAACCTATTTCTGCTTCGATATTATTGCGTATCGAGAAAACGTAACCATATTTAGATGTTCTGTGAACTTAACTACGGAATATCTAAAATAACGCACAATTTTTAAATTTTGCATTTTGTCTGACAATGCCGGTTGACAGAAATAACAACAAAGCGCATGCCTTGGATTAAAATTTCAGGAAATCGGTAATACAGAGTTTCGACGGCAAATGTCAGAGTCGTAGTGCCATCTAAAGCGGTTTACAGAAACTGAAGCCAACATAGTTCAAGGTCGTGCATAACAGCGAAACCCCCCTGGCACACACTATATCGCTTGAGAGAGTGCAACTACACTTGTAAAATTGAAACTTGACCTTGGCGCCATTTTTACCTACTTTAGCTGTCAAACAACATAACCCAAGAATTTTCAGTAAAATGTATACTATGTTTATCAAGAAACTACAATATTTTGATAAGCACATTGTAGTTAATAAAGTTTCTTGTTACGGAGAATGTAACTTTGTAATATTATGGTAAGAGCAGGTATTTGGGACATGAATTTATATTTTCTTTTGTAAGAAGAAAATTTTATGTCTAGTCGTACAAAATTATTATTTTATTAACAATTTGATTATAGGTATGTTCATTTAGAGCTCTAGACTTGGCTCTAGACTTGGCTGAGCAGTACATTATGAGAGTTTTTAGTCAATCAAGTTCTCATACTTTGAACCTGAAGATGAATTACCGGAAATGGATTCTCAAACAAACTATCGCTGCCATGGAGGATCATAGAACATTAGCGGTAACTTCAGATGCTATTAGAGAAATATCAAGAGCATGGGATACAGATGTCTCAGCAACAACAATTCAGAATTGTTGAAATTCGTGAAAATGAAAATCATTGGTTGGATGAAGATGATCTTAGTCTCGTTGAATTAATGGCAACGCTTGCGAAATACAGGGAATCGGTACAAATAGAAGATATTAATTAAAGGCAACGCTTGCGAAATATAGGGAATCGGTACAGATGGAAGATATTGACGTAGAAGGATACATTGCCATCGACGACGACATCCAAATTGCAGAATTTCCAACTAATGATGACATTTTGTCTAGTTTAAAATGTCACTCGTCTAATTGCGAAATGTCCGACAGCGAAGGCAACGAAGAAAATGAAAGTGAAGGCGTTGAGACCAGGATAACAATACCGACAACTAAGCAGTTAGGTGACAGTTTGTAACATTTTAAATTTTTTGTGCGCAAGTGAAAATGTTCAAGATAGTATGTAAGTATGCGTTATTAAGGTCTGTACAGCAATTTTGTGAAAATGAACAGTTACGTCATCAAAAACAGTGCAAAATTACCGACTTTTTTTATTAAACAGTGATTTGATTGGTTACAGAATTGTAATAACCTGCATTTTGTATGGGTATATTGTGTATAGTTACGTTATAGTCTAAGAGCCAGCAACATACATGGTGGACTGACGTCCGCAAATCTGAAATTAATTCACAAGCTTCCCATTATTGTGTAAAAACTGAATTGAATAGTCAGTTCGCCTAATCATATTGTTTCTGGCGCAGGTTTAATTATAAAGACATAATTTTTTTTTGAAAAAAAACTCATTTTAGCAAAACAAAAATTTTCATCTAATGATACCTTGTGATATGTAAAAATGGTAAGTGACGGACATTTTTTGTATTGCTAAAATGGTGACTGATCGCCGTAAACATTATAAAAATGTTAAACATTAAACTTATTTTGGCAAGCGTCAAATTTCTTAATGACACCTGACAGAAGAAATGAAGTTTTACTACAGATTGATAATTTACGTAGCCCGCAATAATGGGGGGCCTTGTAATTTATTATAGAAAAGAGAAATTTGGCCCTTGCCAAAATAAGTTTAATTTTTAATATTTTTATTATGTTTACGGTGATCTGTCACCATTTTAGCAATACAAAAAAACGTCCGTCACATACCAGTTCATATTCTATACATCACAAGGTATAATTAGATGACAATTTTTGTTTTGCTAAAATGAGTTTTTCTTGAAAAAAATAATGTCTTTATATTTAAACCTGCGCCAAAAGCAACATGATTAGGTAGACTGACTATTCAATTCAGTTTTTACACATTAATGGTAAGCTCGTGAATTAATTTCAGATTTGCGGACGTCAGTCCACCATGTATGTTGCTAGCTCTTAGACTATTATACGTTATGAGTTATGTGAATAATGGAAGATATGGAAATTTTAATAAAATGTTCTTAAACTCGAAGTTTCTTTAACTCAATTTTTTTTGCGTCCCTTGAGGTTGAGATTGGACTTATGGGAGTTCCACTGTATATTTATTGACCTTGTAAGAATAACAATAATTATTAAAAAATTCGACAAATTACAGAAAAATCACAATTTATTGTGTATGTTTAATACAAATAAAAATGAACTAGTTCAGTTCCAGTTATGTTACTTGACACTTGTCAGTTGTTGAGCAAGCAAGCAACTCCAGATTTAATTGGACCGCATCCACCAATCAACCGCGAGTTCGCGAGTAGGTAAAAATGGCGAAATTTTCTATCCCTTTTTATTGCATGACCGGAATTGATGCGCAATGGTCCAAAGGCGGTATATTTATCCACAACCTTCTCAACTTAAGTTGAGAAGGTTGTGATTTTTCTAAGTTTGTGGTTCTGTGCGATACCCGAACACCCACAGAGATCGTTGCCGATGTCTTCCATCATCATCATAAGGTTCTCAGTCCGAAGACTGGTTGGACGCGTACCTCCATTCTTTTCTATCCTGAGCTAACCTACGCATTTCCCTAAAAGTAGAACATCCTACATCCCTAACTATTTGAGAGCAGTAGTCTAATCTAGGCCTACCCCTACCTCTTTTTATTCCTATCTCTGACTCTAGTATGTCGCGAACTATTCCTTCGTGTCTTAGAAGGTGTCCTACCATCCTATCTCTCCTACTCTTTATTGTTTTCCATACCTTTCGCCTTTCCCCAACTCTTTCTTCCAATAACGAATTACTTAAATGTTAAGGCGGGTACACATCTGAGCAAAAGAGCCGAATGAGCACGCCGCGCCGAATGAGCATTCATGCGGGCAATTTTTTTTTCCACGCATGAGCCGTATGATCCTGTATTCGGAATTGCTGTTTCCTTTGATCGACCGACAAAATACGGATCGGGTGCCGCGCAACATGAGCGTGTTTGGCGCGGCGCGTGTTTCCGTCCACATATGAATGCTCATTCAGCGCGGCGTGCTCATTCGGCTCTTTTGCTCAGATGTGTATCTGACTTTATTACTGATATAGTGTAATATAGGTACGCCGCATACGTATTGTATGCAACCGGTAGCTACCACATACTTAGATATGATCTATATATGTGGTAGCTAATAATGTCTAATAATGTCTAATAATGGTTGGCAGGGCTTGGGATAGTTGACACTTGAGGTTTACTATTTCCATCATAAACTAGACACTATATCTTAGATGAGGGAAGAGTATGGATACATAACTCCCGACCTTTTCCGTGCACGTGAGTGTTACCAAAATTTGAGCGTGTTTGGTGCCAAACAAAGTGATGAAACCAGGTTACTGTTTAGAATTAATGTAATTTAACTAAAAATAACGAAAGCAGCGTTTGAAATAGTGCAATTAGTCAAATCATTTTAAGAATTTTCCTTCAATTCTCGGCGTAAAGAGACTAAGAAATTTAGGTTACGCCCCTTTTTTTGGTGCCGAATGGTAACACAAACATCTGTTTTGTTATTCCTCCTCTTCTTCCCTCCTCTAAGCACTATATAGACGTTTAACGCAAAAGCAATGACGTTTAAACGAAAAGTAATTCAACTTACAAACTAGAGCTGCCAGTGTTATACTCTTTGCAGTTAATCGAGTCGTCGCTGTGTGACACATAAAACACAAAAATGTCAAATCATTGTCAAATTGTCCACTAGCTGCTGCTAGCTGCTCACTCGATCTGAAAATTGAACACACTGTTCTAAAATAAAAAAAGCATGCGGGGTATGTATTTGTACCGTAGCATGGCAACATAACAAACACAAAATTTAATGTCAAACGTCTTCGAATTTAAATAATTATTATAGTTTGATCAGGCGTTATTTTCTTACATTCTTCTTGGAGAAGTTGTTTAACGTGGACATAACAGATAAGGTGACAGATTTGGATACTATCCTTTGCGTTTTGTGTATGTTTCATAAAATTATCTTGGGACTTATTTTTAACATTCATTGTGCTCTGGATTCTTCACAGTGGCGAATTAATTTATCAAGGAACGGTCTTTGAATTTGTTAGTAAGTGTGTTGTGGATAGTAAATACTACTCTATTTTACCAATATTATGTGAGTAATTTTTTATTTAATAATATAATGATATAAGTTTTAAAATTCTTGTATATCCATATCCATTATTGATGTATCTGATTCTGTTTAAACATCGCCTCCTTCACACAATAAAATATGTCACACATCATTTGTTACATTTTATAAAACCATTTTAAACGTCAAAAGTAAGTAAACTTCAAAAGATAAATATTCAAAATTCCCACTTTCCGCCCCTAATTCTACTTCCAAACATCAGAGGCGCTGTTAGCAGTTCAAAAATAATATACATATGTGCGTTGTCTATCTGTACTGTTTAATTTATGATTGCCATGGTTGACAGTTGTGTTTTGAATGTGGTATGATGTTGGTTGAATTTTTGAGAAGAAAATTATTGAGATTGAGTTAATTAAATAGGGAAAATAAAAGTTGTGAATCTTTATTTATTAATTTCCTAACAGTAGATTTCTTCACATTTTGACGTTCGAAGGAAAAAAGGAATCTACAGTATCTGCCGCTTCTGCTTTCTAAATACCTGATGCCAAATGAGAAATTGTCGTTTCAAAAGCCAGGAGTATCTAAATTCAAAACAAACCATGGGCGCCGGCAGGATTACTTTCAGGGAGGTGCATCTGGATCTATACATAACGTGACCATTTACTTTTTCCCTCAAAACGGGACACTCAAAAATCTAGATGCCATTTATCTAACATAACTTTCGTTATGTGTGGTCAGCATATTCCCCTTGGTAAGTTGAAGAAAAACATTTTTCAATTATTAACAATTATTATTAATAATTATTAACAATTATTAAGAATTGGTATTTTTATATTTTTCTGTGGAACAATTTCTTTTAACATTAGGGGACGAAATGAAATTCTTGACACGTTTTATTCGCATTCACCTTTGTAACCAACATCGCTGTAAGGACTGGTAGGTACTTGCAACTGGAGTTTTTTCAGAAGTCCATAATCTGTTCATAAGCAAAAATACCCGCTCTACCGGTGCATTAGAACCAGGCAAACATAAAATGTACTCCAAGATATATTCGAAAATATTTCAATCAATTTTTTCGGTGTTCTATAATTTGAAATAAGTGAATATTCATCAAATTCTTCTGAGTCTTTCTTACAGTTAATAAATCCCTTCTCAATCAGTGAATCCATTACTTTCTGCACTTCTTCACAAGCTGACATTTTATTCAAACGGGCCCAAACAAATATATCTAACTCTTTATTGAACAACCACAAATATTCAAGGCTTGTTTTATAAAATTCTGGAACCGCATTTTTCACATATTCTTCAGTGCACACGCAGTCGCTTTCTTGAAGTTGTATCAGTAAATTACAAACTGAGTGTGGAAGAAACTGAGTGCGTTGTTTTAAAGCAAAATTGTCTTTTAACTGATTGATTTCTTTTGTAGCTTCAATCGCAGAAATATTTTGACCCTCAATCTTCAGTATAGCTTGATGAAAGGACGCTGACTGAGCGTGTATAAAATAAAGCCACAGTTCCGAGCTGGGGTTCTTGAAAAAAGTTTTTAATGGTCGGGTATTTATCGATACTTAGAAAATAGTTTTTTAATGGAAGGAACATTTTCAAAACTTTTTTGACTGCAGGATTAAATGCAAGCCACCTTGTTTCTGAGTAGGGGCGCGCGAAGGTGAGGAGGGGCTAGGCCAGCATTCGAATCTGCACGACATGTGCCCCGCGGGACGTGCGTTCTACTATTTTCTACCAAAAGATATAGACTTCGCCCGCTTTCTGAAAACGGGACATTTAGGCGTCCCCAGGCTTTCTGTGGGGACAACGGGACAGAGTGCCGAATAACGGGACTGTCCCGTTCAAAACGGGACGTATGGTCACGTTATCTATACATTATACTAAACTTTACTATTTTTTTTTTAAATCTTGGTAGCAGATAAAATGTTATACAACACTCACCCCTTAATGGGGGACATAAGTGCCTCCGTCATACGTCAGATTTTCATTCCAAACAAAACAAAAGCACGTGCCATTTGACGTTTATCGATATTATTTACAACGTCTTAAACTAGATTTTGCAATAAAATGTAGTAACCGTACCTATTTTATATTGATTATTCCGGAAAATATCCTATTTCGTCTGTCGATAAATTTTCGTTTCGACTTAGGTGGTTTATTTCTTTGAGAAATTTATGCGTTCGCTCTTTATGTATACACTGGCGTAGGGGGATTAAGGGGATGTAAGCGGTCACGTCTGGAAATGAGGAGACTCTGGCTTGGGAAGTAAAAGAGTAACCACGCGTGGTAAATTGTTGTTCTTGTTATAAAAGAAGTTACGTGAAGTCTACACGATATTCACAGGTCAGTTAAATTTATACTAGTTGTTTGTCAATTATTTCATGTATTTGTTCCAAAAGATATGTTGTTCTTGTTTTGTTTATTTATTTTCAATCGCAAATCTTGTCATCAGGTAGTGTGTATTTGCCTTGTTGTGTCAATTAATCTTTTCTCCCGTGAAAACAGTAATTCCTGAAGTGCCTTGAGTTCTATATATTGTTTATTTATATGTGTTTATTTATATGTGTTTTAATTTGAAATATTAGCCTTGATCTCCTGAACAAGGGACCTGGCATCTACTGAAAAAAATATCGTTAAGGGCCCTGGTGCTTACGGTAATCTGATTCAATTTTCAACTCATAGCTGTGAGTAGCTTGTATAGCCCGCAGTACCCACCGACAAAGTCAGTTAACTAACAAAAATTCTTCTGTTTTGTATGTTTTATGTTTGAGACGTTGCATTGCATGTAATTTGTTTTGTGAGTTTTGCTGATGAGAAGATTTGTGTATGCCCAACATCATTAAATCTAGTAGTTCACAAAATCTGGATTTCGTTCTATAATTCAATGCCTAGCGGGTTATTTGCCCGAGGAGTAGTTGTTCGAACGATCCAGTACCACCCACCATTAAATCAATAATATGTCACATATCCTTTGGAATTATTGTTGTTTACTGTTATTTTTTTTTACAAATGTTGAACCACAATTATTTTATTTTTGATGCCTT
Source organism: Xestobium rufovillosum (assembly GCA_963966045.1). Taxonomy (NCBI): domain Eukaryota; kingdom Metazoa; phylum Arthropoda; class Insecta; order Coleoptera; family Ptinidae; genus Xestobium; species Xestobium rufovillosum. The sequence goes on from OZ014496.1 coordinate 37,974,880, forward strand.
GATATTGCATATATAATATTATTGTGTTATAGTGTGCATAAAAATAGCGGATTTATACTGGACTGTGATCGAGGTTTTTCTTTGCACGGCTCTTTTTCTCCTCGCGAGTCTAAGTCAGGCTGAGCCCGTCAATTAAACTATATTGAACAATTGTGTGTTTTCCTTCCAATTTTCCCAAATGAGCTATTTCATCAGTGCAATTCTAGACAAAATAAATTAACACAACGTAGGGTATAAAATTATTAGACGATTACGATCACGAATTATGCTTTTGACTGTTTTCTGTCATGAGCCTGGGTTACGGGATATTACAATAATTATAGACATTTTGCAGTGAAAACAGTTTATTTTCAATTTGTGTGTTGGACTTACGTGTAAAAACTTGAAAACAACTATAATTATATTTCAGAGGTTAGGTTAAAACGTCAGAAAGCACGTGGATTTGTTTTGTTTGTAATGAAAATCTGACGTTTGTGACGCGCCACTTATCTCCCCCATTTATAATGAATGAATGGGTAACAGGACACTAATTAAATTTGTGGGATTTTTTCTTTTAATATCACAGTAAATACCACCTTAACACATTACGTCTTGATAAAAGTTTTAAATTCATGACAAATAATTGTTTAAAATGCTTCCAAACATCCACTTTTTCAAACGAGATTTCAGTGTGGGCGTGGCTTAAACTCAAATGACGTGCATTGCGCTCACCAATGAGCATGATCAAATAGTTTAAAAACCTATTCCCGCGCAGACACCAAACGGCAAATAAGTGAGTCATTTGAGCTACTGCATATTTGTCATTTTCGTTTGTCAATTTCGAGTTTAATTTCTAGTTCACGTCAGATTCAGATGTCAAAACGGCACGCAAAGGTTATGCAAACGCCAGAAGTGACATCAGGACAGCTGACAGAATCTGATAAAATACGAATAAACTACTTCCCGTCAAAACCGCTGTGTTGTCATATAATTCAGAGCGAAGTTGAAAGGCGTTTTTATTTCTTCAGTTCCGTTTTCTCGAAATAATTTTAGGTGATACGGTGGTTGTGTTTTGCAGTGTTTCATTTGCATGTATACAATTTAAATAATTCGCTATTTATTAGAAAAGTATAAATAATGATTTCAAGTTACATATGACAATATCGGATGCAAAAGTGACGTCAATTGCGCCAGGCAAAATTATTAATTAATTTTTTTCTGCCCTAAAGTGAAGCACAGAGAAAAATGCAAAAATAGGGGTCAAATATTTTCGCCCAAATTTTCATTTTTTCAAATAAAAAAAAAGTCGTCCAGTTGCCCATTTAGTCTTTTAGTCAGCTTATTATTTTTTTCTAACACCTTGGCGAAGTTTAAGAATACAGAGTGCTCCCACCTTCATCAGTAACTCCTTGGGTTAATATTTGCTATTCGACGTAAATGATGTCATCGTATCCCACCACCCATACCATATAAGGCAATAAGTGGAATCTTGCGCTCTGATTGGTGAATATGTAATAAAACTACCCTTGCACGCCTCACGAGTAGGGAACGGTCGAACGCTTGGTTTAAAAGTTTAACCGTTGAAGTTGATCGTTGATGCGTTGATTTAACGGTAACTGTCGTGTAATGGTGTAATGGTGTAATATTAATATGTTCATGTGTTTCATTCATTTTTGTAAACCGCGGAATTATTCTTAAGTTGTTTCTGGATGATTCTGTAAATTCAAAATTCTGCAGTCTGTATGTAGGTAGAGGGTAGTTTGCTGGAAAACCAACAAGCACCAAGGAGTAAAAAAGGAGTAGTGACTGTTTTGTGAGTAGCTGGACCTGTGGCTGGTGTGGCTGGACCTTGAAAGTGCAAGCACGTGTTTGGAAGATTTACCCTATTGTTGTTTTACGTGTTTCGTGGTTGTTAGCTCCATAATTGGGATTTCATTGGCGTGGATTGATTAAAATTGGTCGCATTGTGTTTTGGTAAAACTTGTGAATTGGGAAAACCGATCCGTTACGATTTAATTCGGCCTTATTTGCACACCAAAATCAAGAATCCAGAGCTCTTCACCAGCTCTAACCAAGGTCTTGGAAATAGGTGCCTAGGAGGCGTAACATCTGGAACCCCTACAACAGTCCTAACACGACAATCTACGATACCATGAGTGGACAACTAGATTTGGTGACGACAGCTCTCCACAGAACAGGAAACAACTTTTAAGGTCAGGGTCAGATATTTTATCTTTTTATTGTGCCGTGCTATCTCTGAGTAACCACCTAGCTGGTAGAACCTCGTGTGGAACCAAATAAATTGAAAGTGTTTGTCGTAGTAAGGTGGGATTTCCTAGCGACGTCCAGCGTTCGCGGCCTGCCGTGACGGCTGGCAGTTAATGACCCAAAAATGCATTTTGAATGCAACTGTTTTCTTTGAAGCTTCGTGACTCGTCGTCTCAGCGTCCGGCCGTCAGCGGCTGCGACCCGACTGCTCAAAAACATGTCAAGCCGCGAACGTAGACCCCAGCAGTCACATGTACCTATCAGTTCAAATAAGTATATTGTGGTGGAAATTACGACTAAAAATTTACACATGCAGACAACGAAGTATTGATTGATAGTGTACGTGAATTTCCTTGCATTAAGACCACGAAAATAAAGACTTCAAAGATTATCAAATTCGGGAAAATTATGTTAGAGTATTCCTATTCAACATGACAACAAGCCACTGTTACTTAAACTGCAGTCAACTGTACCACCTGAACACAAAAACACTTTTGATACTACGGGCGGTTCTCTCGCTACTACAAAAACGCGGACGCCAGACGTTTCAACCAAATCCAAAAATCTTCGTGGCCAGCCGTTACTGCCGGACGTCGCGGCGGGCCACGAACGCTGGACGTCGCTAGGAAATACCACCTGTACGCTGTCCTGTTTTGGCGTATGTATAACTTTTGGTGTGTTAGTAATATCAGCGGATCTCTGTGTTCCGTTATTGCCCGTCAATTTTGTTGTTTTGTTACCTTTGTTAGTAAATTTCGGTGTTTTGTTTGCATGATCTGTAAATTTCCTTGGTTTTGTTTAACGTTACTAGCAAATTACGTTTTTTAATATTAGGGAATAATTTGGCATTGTTGTAACCACCATTATACAGTAGACTCCCGATTATGTGAACTAATTAAAACCAAGGCAGTTCACATAATCAAATTATTCACATAATGGAGATTGGACCAAAAATAATAATTGTAGAAAAGGTTTTGTTCATATTACTTATGTATTGCATATTATTACATATTTATATGCATTTTTAATCATTTTTTAAAAAGTCTGTAATTTTTTGTTGTTTTAATCTTTCTTCAGTTTTAATATCGATAGCCTTTTGTCGGATCTTTCTTAAAACTGTGACCTCAGATACATCTACGCACCCCTCTAATATCAGAAATGAACTGGCACAAAGTGGTTCGCGTCTCGCGTATATTGCTGGTGACATAATCGAATGGCAGGAACCCTCTGCTGTTCACATAATACGGAGGTCAATACAAAAAGTTTGCTGTTCACATAATCCGGCGTTTCACATAAAACGGTGTTCACATAATCGCGAGCCTACTGTATTAAGATCTCGGGTTGTGTGCCTTATTGTATTTGATCTTTCTAACTAGTAGACTTGTGTACCGATCTTTCAGATTGTACGTAACTTGTGATCAGCGATTCGGTTATTGCGCCAGTTTTATGTCAGTATTTTCTCGGTTATCTATAGGATATGATTATGAAGCTTCATCTCTGTTAGGAATACCGGTTTGATTTAACATCTGATTTTCTGGTGGCACGCGGTGCCGAGTTGCCGAACGTTCACTGTGGACCGTCCATCTTGGTCATATTTTGATAAATAATTTTCTTCGAATATTTACGACTGAATTTGATATTCATTTTAGGTAAACATTATCTTAAAATTCCAACCTTTCTGTTTATGATATTTTTATTCATTTTTAATACATTTTTTATTAAAATATTTGTGTGCATTTTTGGATACTGTCTGGCTCTTTTGTGTACCCAGCAGTTTTCAGTAATTGTGGCTGCTGGATGTTGTTGCTTATTGGAGGATCATTGACAATTACTTGGCTCCTTGCTATTATCACTGTTATTTTAAGCCCACCCTAACTCTGGCTTGATCTAGTCGCAGTGAATCCTATTTTGTGACGGTAGGTATTTAGGCCTGTCGCAAATTCATATTACCATACCTGTAAGTATTGTACCTAGCACGATACTTGTATCGGAAATAACTTAACAGATCCGCTAACAAAACTAATACATACTTTCGAACTTTAAATGTCGAGCAGTTGGCAACCGTTGTGAATTCAACATTTCGTACTTAACAAAATGGCCTACAGTACATGCTCTTTGAATCTGTATTTTTAACTTAACAATTTGTACTTCTTAGATGCCTCCAAACGCAGATATATATTGTGAAGCTTTGGGGATCAGACATATCCTCAACACCAGAAATACTGGCTACCGAGATGGGTCTGTCTTTGCATAACGCCAAGATAGGGGGTATGGACATTATGTTCGTGGCGTTCAATATTTCGCACTTCCGGCGAAGAAGACTGAACGCTGCAAAGTCTGCTTCTGTGCGAGAAGTTTCAAGATGATCCTTACGATGTTGCCCTGCATCCCACTGGTTTATATGCGTTGGTGGGGTTTTCTGATAAGTTCCGCTTTCTGACCATCTAGGTCTAGGTGGACACTTTTGACAAGACTAGAGCGTTCAATATCAGACGATGTAAGAAGTGCTGCTTCAGCAGTTTGGGTCATCTTTTTGCCGCCGCAAACGGAAACGTTATACAGATTTAGTTGACAATAACGTTTACGCAGCAGTATGTTTTGAAAGGACACAGTGGACAGGTAAATAAAATACCTATGTATATACCGCCCAAAAGAATTTTACGAAAACTTGTTTGTACGTCTCGACAGGCAGCCATCGGACAAAACAGTATAGGACACTTCTTGTTAGAGAATTTACTCACTTCTAATTGCGGCATTTTCCTGAAAAGTTGATCACAACCAAGGCATTTAAAAAAATCCGTCTTGTCGGGGCGTTCAAAACTGTTATTTGTTTGTAGAAAAAAATTCCCAAATAATTATTAAGTACCTTGATTATTATTATTACCCTTAAAATAGAGGAGTAAATGATAAAATAATTTAATCATATGGTTTTTGTCCTTAGCATTGCTGCTAGTATGCAGCCTATATGGCATCCAGTTAAATGGACCAAAATGCATTCTAACCTTCAGTGTGTTTGTCGACTGAACTATTTTCTTTTAATCCTTTCGCAGATAACTGGTATATCTTGGTCAGCTGACGATTTGGAAATGTGTTCGTGTACGACTGGAAAGTGGCAACTGAGATGCGAACGGCGGAGGTGATTGTGGAAAAGTGTTTCTTCACTTGCGTGGTGCTAACTTCAGATGGAAGATCTAGTTTTGGGGTGGGAACGGACGGTCAACTGCACGAACTCATCAGCTCCAACATATCGAGAGATTTGAAGATATCCGACAAAGGAGTGGATGCCGTTTTACTTTCCAATTGGAATCAAATTTTGTTTGTGGTCGCTCATCAGGGAAGCGTGCTTTCTGTTAAATTGCCGCTGCTGGATGTTGCGGAGCACAACGAATTTCCTGTTCATTTAACACCTGTCACTCAAGTAAGTATAATTTTTGGAAAGATCAGCATTGCAGAAAATCATCCATTATCACGGACCTTTGATAAAGCCAGCCCAACTTATTATGTAGCTAAATGATCAATGTTTAGTTTACCTATATCGTCAAGCAGGGGACGGAAATATAATAGCTAGAATCGTATCTTCTGTTCAGGACTTGGATAAATCCAAGAAGAGTTCAATTAGTGGTAGATTAGTGTTTATTATTAAGTATTATTAAAAATCTACGGACGTTCTTTACAAATCGAAATCATGTGATCAAAGTTTGTAATGACTTCCTTAAGGGTGGCGGAATTTGAGCACCAAAAACGGGACATGTGGGCACATTTTTATTCAAACACCATTCTGAAATTAAAGTAGATAGGGCGTTAAACAAAAAAAAGATTTATCAATAAAGGATCAACTTAGAGACTCCCACTACTTTTATAGTAATATTTTTCGTTCGCCTTAAATAAATCTCCTTCAAATTATTGAAAAATCAGTCATAAACTCGACACCTTTTTTACTATTTGTACACATATTTATCGTAATTAGAAAGTAGGGTTGTCTAAGTTAATTATTCCTTATTCATTTTCGACCAAGAACGTCTTGATATGTTGCTTCGTTCAGCCAGCATGTTGGAATAAAAATTTTATTACATTCTCTAGATCTTGTGCATATTTGGCCAAAATGCACAGTAAACTGCACGTTTGACAGTAGTAGTAGTGTGGCCACGGCAATGAAGATGGCGGTAGCGCTTCAGTTGGTTCTCATATTTCTAAATAGAAAATAATAATTTAAAGATAGGACCGCCGACTAATCCTCCTAGATTTATTCGGTTGCCGCTAAAGCAAAAAACCTTGAAAATTCCTAGTTATAGAGGCTCGGTCTGAAGAGTTTGCAGCTGTGACACAAACCAATCATACTGTATTTTACATCATACTAATCACACTTTTGGGGGATAGGGGATAGGTGATAGATAGGTGGCACCATTTTATAGACTAACAGCTGATAAATCCCAGCCTTAATAATTCGAACTTCGAACTGTACTTTCTACAAAAGTTTTTGGAACTCCCTATATGGTGCCAGTCCATAATAATTCAACAAACGTATGTCATCTAGTTTTAAATCCTCTAATAGATGAGTTCCACTATATTTACGTGGCGACAGTAGGAAAGGGCGGATCCAAAACCTTTTCCTGGTTTTCTTTTTCTTTTGTCTTCTTCAAATAAAATGACGCACGCTGCTGCTGCAAGAAGTACATTTCTTTTGCTTGAAGAGTTCATGATGACTCACTTTAAGTCTGGGCGTAAGCTCGTTTTTTCAACTTGTTACATGTAGCCTGTTATTTCGTTATATGGCAGTTATATAAGTCTGGAACGGGCTTTACACAACAATTTTAAATCGCCGATTTTTTTTCAAAGTTTCTCGTCTCTGAATGTTCAGATATTTCGATTAATTTTCCCGATATTTAATAAATTCCAGTGCGATGTACAGAAACCTCCCATAACGGACACCTTTATTAATTGGATATCTCCGATAAATGGACACTATTTAGGGAACGAACTGTCGCTTATGGGGCTTTATCATTCTCTATTAAACGGACAACTCTCATAAACGGACACAAAATCGGTGACCATTGGTGTCCGTTTAAGAGAGTTTTCACTGTACTGAACTCACATTTTTGACAATTCGAATATGAGAAAGGTGCGAGTAGTGATTTCGGTTGTTTAAATGTATCATTATTATTAACTTTGCAATCTTCACCTTCTACTCTTCTATTCTAATTTGTAGTATGTACTATCAGCGCCAAAATTCCTGTTCCACTTTACGGTTCAATTCCGCTTGAAATGCCATAACCAATTACATTCTGAGGTAAAAAAACCTTAGCAACTGTCCTCCAATTAAAGTTTTGAAGGCGGATCTAAACGATTTTATTTGAATGACAACAAACGTGTTATACTTGGGCCGCTGAACAGACGGAGTGATCACCCTGCAATCACGAGCTCTAGACGGAACCACTATCAATTTAGGACGACAGAACCACAGTGATTCGCTTTCTTTAGACCCAACGAAGTCGCATCGCTCCAATTTGGTCGTCATAAATTAATATTGGCCCCGCTAGAGCACTTTCTTGCAGGGTGATCACTCCGTCTGTTCGCCGGCCCAAGTATAGCCTTGCACTAGTAAACAAAGGGCAGCAAAATAGATAAATAATCCTGTTCTTTTAACGAAAAATCACATTGTCTAGGGGGGGGGGGCTGACGAAACAGCAACGTCCAGCATAAACGATTCGCATCGCAAACTGGAACACCACTTTTGGAATTTATAGTACCTATTTACAGTAAACATGTTAACTGCGAGTGGACAAGTCTATTACACATGAACTGCTTCTTTGAGTTTCGCCCTCCTATAAAAGACAACTTATTGCATGTTTTTGTCTTTTTGTTAGTCCACTCCACATACATAGAAATAAAAATGAAAAAAACAACTTGAATTTCAGATGCGAATAACGTACGACGACCGAGTGCTAATAACTGCTGCCCAGGACTGCAACATCTGCATCTGGAAAATTCTAATTGCCAAAAGTAAGCAGATCAGAATTGACGGGGATTTTAAGGAATTCACAGATATTCTAATAACTCGAACTGATCTGGAGGCGAGACGAGACCTGACACAGAGGACACATGATTTAGTAACGGAACATGCGTGCCAGATGAGACAGAGCGAAGTGGCACACAACCAGAAAATGCAGGAGGTTCACGAGGGATATTGCGGGGCCATAGAGGAACTGAAAGAGGGGAACTAGAAAACGGAGGCCGATCATGTCCAAGAAATGAACAACATAAACATGGAGATTGCTAAAATGAAGACGCAACACAAGGAGTTTGTCCACAAACTAGAAGCAAATTATAACGAGAAGTTGATCGTGGAATACGACAAGTACCTGAGATTGGAAGACAAGATGTCCAAGATGAGGAGCAACTACGAGAGGGAATTAGCCGAACTGAGGAAGGCCAAAAAGGACTCCGAAGATAACATCACGACCGAGTTTTTGCAAAAGTTGCAAGAAAAAGAGGTCCATCTGGAAGAGATGGTGATGCAAATGAGACAGATGACGAAGGAGCACCAACTGATAAAGCAGCAAATCGAAGACGACGCCGACCGCGAAATATAAGAGTTGAAAACGGAGCACGAAAAGGAAATAAAAGAGGAACAAGACACCAACGACTGGTTGAGAGGTGAGACGGGCATCATAAAGAAGAGATTGGCCACTTCCATAAAACGAACACATCAAATTCAAGGGAGTTACAATAGGTCAGTAATTTACTATTCTTACGTCCACCTTCCCATATTTTCATTAGACCGCAAATTACATTTCTAAACAGCCTTAATTCCTTCTAACAGTTTATGCGGGGCGAGTCGGGAGGAACGCGCCAAATTCCGGGGGTGTATCCTAAAGTAACATTTACATCTAATTCGATATCGGCATACTTCGAAATCCGATTGCAAAGTGGGTATTTCACATATGCATTTATGTATTTGCGTTTACAACGGCACTTTGAATTCAGCACGGATCATGTCAAAATTCAAATTCGAATTGCCTGTTTGCAAATCGCAAACTTCCAATTTGAATTGTGACAAAAATATCGAAATGACAGCTGTCAGTTACAAAATATGTCCGATATAATGTAATTTTCTCCATGATATAATCAGAAAAGCGGTGAAAAGTAATTAATAGTCGAGGTTTGTATTGTATTCTTTTTACTTTCAATTTTAGCTGAAAGCAATGGTTCTGTTAGATAATACCACCGGCGAAATCACATTTAGAATTTTTATTAAAGTTTCGAGGTCTCAGCCAGTCGACTTATTCAAAACAAAGCTTGTGAATAACTAACTTTATTAAACAGAAAACAGAATGACATAATATGGAACACCAGCCTGAAAAAATAACAATTTGAAATGCGTTCAGTCAGCATTCAAGCGATTCTATTTTTAACCATGATCAGTTTAGTTTTCTTACTTCATACAGAGTAAAACCTTAATACTCTCCCTAAAACTTAAGACTAATCTTAAAAATTCAAATCCTTAATAGATAACAATAAAACAAAGAATATACTTAAGTATCTTTAAAAACCAAGCCTAACTTAGCTCTCAAAAATTCAAATCTCGGTTTCGGTAAAGGTTTTGTCATTATATCTGCTACTTGATATTTAGACGACACATATTCGATCAAAATATTTCCTTTTTCATATAAATCACGCACAAAATGAAACCTTACATCTATATGTTTCGTTCGCTGATGAAATTCTGGATTTTTTATTAACTTTATAGCACTTAAATTATCTATCTTTAAAACACTATTGTTTATATTAATATTTAATTCACCAAATAAGCGCATTAACCACACTGCTTCTTTTGCGGCTTGAGCAGCACTTACGTATTCCGCTTCAGTCGTTGACAGAGCGACACACTGCTGCTTCTTGCTCATCCAAGTCACTGCTGCACTTCCTATTTTGCACACAACACCTGACGTAGATTTTCTGGTTGTTTTATCCCCTGCAAAATCTGCATCACTATAAATTTCCAAATCTTCTTCTACATTGTACAACAATCCAAGGTTTGCAGTTCCTTTAAGGTAACGTAAAATTCGTTTCACCAAAAGAATGTGAGCGCGTGTTGGCTTATCTAAAGCTCTCGAGGCTATACCAACAGAAAAAGCAATATCCGGTCTTGAACACACTTGTAAATACATTAAACTTCCAACAATTTCTCTATACGGAAATTTTTGTATTTGACTGTCTTCAACTTCAGTAGCATCTGAATCCCATCCACAATCAATAGGTGTAGACACAGGTTTTGCTTCTAACATACCGAACCTGCTCAAAACTTTCTCTATGTATCTAGCACTACTCACAAAAATTGTACCATCACTTCGTTTGTCTATCTCAATTCCGAGAAAACTTGACACATTGGTAGTAATTTTTGCTTCAAATTCACTTACTAGTTTCTCCAGAAAATTACATGCATCTTCTTCAGAAGACGTTGCAATTAATCCGTCATCAACATATAGTAACACTAGTAGTTTCTTCTTATCTTTCTCACAAATATATAAACAAGGGTCACTAGTACTCTCCCTTAATCCATTTTCCTTTAAAAACGTAGTGAATCGCTTATTCCAACATCTTGGAGCTTGCTTTAATCCATACAAACTCTTTAGTAACTTACACACTTTTGAAGAGCCGTCTTCATAACCTTTCGGTTGCACCATGTATATTTCTTCATCTAAGAGACCATTCAAAAATGCAGTTTTTATATCAAATTGTCTTAAGCACAACTTCTGAGATGCGGCAATACTAAGCACTGTTCTAACTGTATCATACCTCACTACTGGACTAAAAGTTTCTGTAAAGTCGATCCCTTTTTCTTGAGAAAACCCCTTAATCACTAAACGAGCCTTAAATCTTTCTATAGTTCCATCCATATTGCACTTTATACGATAAACCCACCGATTGCTAATTGCCTTTTTGTTTGAAGGTTTCTCTACCAAAATCCACGTTTCATTTTTCTGTAGAGATTGCATTTCCTCATCCATTGCTTCTTTCCATTGTTCAGTATCTGGAGAAGCCATTGCTTCTTCAAATTGGACTGGTTCCCCCATAGCTATCATTGCAATAGGAACACCATAGAAATCTGGTCGTTTCAATTTTGTTCTATCACGTAGTTTAGGTATCTCTTCTGATTCATTGTTTTCAGCAATGTCTTCTTGATTCTGATTATTTACTTCTTCTACCGACTCTGATTTTGCATCTTCAATTGTTGTCATCGTAGCTGACACACGTTCTTCTTTAAAAACTACGTCACGACTCACAATAACATCATGCACTTCAGGAACCCAAACTCGATACCCTTTGACACCATCTGCATATCCAACTAAATAGCCTTTAAGTGCTTTTTTGTCCAACTTTCGTCTCTTTTCCTTTGGAACATGGACAAAACATTCGGTACCAAAAACTTTGAAATAGGCTATATTTGGTTTCTTACCAAACCACAGTTCATATGGAGTATGTCCTTTTATCTTTGTTGGTCCTGTTCGGTTAATTATATAAACAGCTGTATTTATTGCTTCTGCCCATAAAAAGATTGGAAGTTCAGATCTTGAATAAAGCATACTTCGTGCTGCTTCCATTATAGTTCGATTCTCTCGTTCAACACTACCGTTTTGTTCAGGTGTATAAGGAACAGTTGTCGTGTGTTTCACACCTCTCTTATTTAAAATTGATGTAACTTCCCCGTTCACATATTCCTTTCCACCATCAGTTTGTAATTCAACAATATTTTTCCCAAAACGCGTTTCAACTTCAGCACAAAATATTTCTAGTTTATCTTTTACTTCCGATTTTTCACGAAGAAAATAAACTGCACGGTACGCACTAAAGTCATCTTTAAACAAAACATAATAGCGTTTCTTATTCGGAGACTGCACACTCATAGGACCGCACACGTCAGAATAGACCAATTCCCGAGGCATACTTGAAATTACTTTCCGTTCACCAAAACTTTGTCGATGCATTTTTCCATATACACATGCATCACAAAATACGTTGTCAGAGGTTAGTTCAACATCAAGGTCCTTTAAAAACGATTTCACGTGCCGTTTGTCTTGATGACCTAATCGTTCGTGCCAAAGCTGTAATGTTTCAACCTTTTTTGTAACATAAACACTTTTCGGTAAAATCACGCGTAAACAAATCCGATATAAATTATTAGCGTCAACTCCAACAGCAATAACTTTATTATTTCGTTTAAACACACAACTGTTTCCGTTGTTAGTCACCATAAAGTCTATGCCTTTTTTAGCAGCAACTTTAATTGAAAACAAATTTTTCGACATTCTTGGAGCATATAAGACATCGTACAATTTTCCAGATAACCACCGTCCATCGACATACGTTTCAATGTCAATGTTACCATGACCCAACGCTTCTACTTTATCACCGGTTCCAACATAAATTAGCATTGGCTCCTTAAAATCAGAATATGTGGTAAACCAACCTTTTTTATTTGAAACATGGTTAGAAGCACCAGAATCTATTATCCAGATATTATTGTCATTAATAGTTATATCTCCAACAAACGCTTCACTCACTGTTGAGTCACTGTTTTTCTTTGGACAGTTTCTTACTAAGTGATCATTTGACCCACAATTAAAACATCCAAAACAGTCTTTACGCTCATGATTTCGTTTTCGACACAAAGAACAACGCGGCGCGGTTGATCCCGACGCAGACGAACTTGATTTCCACTTTTTCAATTTAACTTGTTTCTTTTGTTTACCGTCCTGTATTTTCATTTTTGAAAATAATGCTATAGTTGACTCGTCATCTTCTGTTTGTTTCTGGAGGCGTAATTCTTCAGTAAGCAAACGCGTAGTCAACGTTTCAAGGGTTCTATTCCTTAGTTCTGTAGAATCCCATGCACTGTGAAAATAGTTAAATCGTGCAGGTAAAGTAGACAATATTCTCGTCATTATCATGGACTCTGGTATTTCGCCACCTAGTTTTTTTAACTTGTTTGCTAACTGCTCAATGTTCGAAACATGTTGCGCAATATTACTCTCAGGCTTCCACTTAAAATCGAAGAACTGTTTCTGTACCAAAGACAAACTTTCGTCAGACTTTAAATCATACACACTGTTCAACTTCTCCCACATTTGTTGAGCTGACTCGCAGTTCATAAGAAGTTGTAGTGGCCTGGATTCAACCGTTGTGACGAACAATTTTCTTGCACTTCTATCAGCTTTCTTCCATTTCTTGAGAAGTTGTTCATAATTTGGAGCACCTTCTGTAGGTTTCTGTTCTAGACCAGTACAAACATCCAGGGCATCTTCACTATCCAAAAGTGTATGAATAACGAATTGCCACTGCGACCAATTGTCTGCATCCCGAAGTTTTTCCACTTTTGGTTTATCTGCTTCCATCATTAACAACTTGGCGTTACACAACTATGAGTTAAACAACACTTTTCTAAACTTGAAATCAAAAGGCTGAGGGCTGTGCTGGGCCCATAACCTATTAAAGTTTCGAGGTCTCAGCCAGTCGACTTATTCAAAACAAAGCTTGTGAATAACTAACTTTATTAAACAGAAAACAGAATGACATAATATGGAACACCAGCCTGAAAAAATAACAATTTGAAATGCGTTCAGTCAGCATTCAAGCGATTCTATTTTTAACCATGATCAGTTTAGTTTTCTTACTTCATACAGAGTAAAACCTTAATAATTTTCAATGTAAATGCTACCCAATTTCACTTCAAAGTTTCTAGCACAACTGGCAATCCGATTTCGAAGTGTGCCGATATCGAAATGTATGTAAATGTAGCTTAAGCCTAAAAATTATGTAAAAAAACTCAAATGTTACCCAATTTTTATTCATTTTCAAGTTATAGCGTCTGTTTGTAATCTTATCGCCTTACTTATTGTATTGTTGTTACTTTGGCTGCCCACGCGCTGCGACGAATTTTATGTACAGTACAGACTCATTAATCCCGATCCTTAATAGTCCGGATTATTCGGTAATCTGGATAGTTCCTTGATTGCATTGCATACTTTGTAATCCGGATAATTTCAGTTTCGGTAATCCGAATGCGCCTCTAACGAACCTTTTAAACGCTTTGCGGGCGTGTCACCCCCTCCTAAGGTGTTTTTCTAACCAATCCCCAAATACTTGCCAAATCAGGGGTTCGGCGGTGAACCCGAATCAGCGTTGCCACAGCTAGTACAAATGTATGAATCTAGTACATTTTTGACCAGATTGATTGGACAAAAATACATTTTAAATTCTTTTTCCGATTTAATGCTTTCTACTCCACTGGTACAAGTTGATTTTGGTCAACTAGGAGTGGCGGCGAGGGTATCAAAGGGTGAAAATAAAAATGCCGGCAATCCGCACACTTCCTTGCAGCTTATGGATGCCGAGGCGGCTTCTTTGTTTTGCAAAGGAAATACCGACGTCTATAAAGAGCCGTCGCATTGGAGTTCGAGAACATTTTGACATTAACGACTTTGCTTGATGAAATTCGAAATTTACGACTAAAGGTACTCTTTCGTTTGCGCCGGTAGAAGCGGCGTGTAGCGTGTACCGGCAGCCGACACACCTGTTGTACTTCTCCAATAGTATTTAAATAGAACTGCTCTCGTTTGTGCGTTTCACCTGCCGGCCGGTGCATTCATGTTCAAATGCGACTGTGTCCGTCGCGCGTGTCGGCCGCCGGTACGTGCCGCATCTACCGGCGCAAACGAAAGTGTCCCTTTACTATTTTTCAACACTGTATAAATGCTCTTTACCCCATGCCCTGAATTCACAGAAGCCGATTAGACAGATTTAAGCATTCAACAATGTATAGATTGGGCTGAAAAGAACAACGCACCCCTAAATGAATTGTTAATACTCAGGCATCAAGCATTTTGTTTGAACTAAAATTACAGACTTTATTTATTAATGTAGTAGAAGCAATTATGCAAAAGCGTTTTTATGTTCATTTAACCTGTTTGGTATGTTTTTACAATGAAATCATTAAAAATCCCTCGTGTTTAGTTCTTTTATTAACAAATATAGATTGATTTAATAATCCGGATTTTTCAATAATCCGGATCGCCCATGTTTTTATTGATCCGGATTATCGAGTCTGTACTGTATTATGATTTCAATGTGCTGTTTTTAAATGTCCATTTCATTCATATCCAGCTAAAAATTCTGTCTTTGTTTTTAAGAAACAATATTCATTCATTCAACTCATAGACTTGACAATGAAAAGGTCTTAATTAACTTCTCAAGAAGTATCAATAAGTTGTTTCTATTCAATTATTGTCAATTTAATGTACAGTTTGCCAATATATTGTGAATTTGTGCATATGTGTTTTTAATGAAATTGCAAGATGTGAAAAAATCCAGCGATATGCGAAAGCAATTCGCAACAGCGTCATTAAAAAAATACCCACACACATTGTTCTAATCATTGCGATCTCGTAATAAATTTCCAAAAATACCGCCACTGACTTCCAAACATTTTGCACTTCGTCTATGAAGTGCGCCCGTTGCTCTTTTGATTGTTTCATGCCTTTCTGTAATTATTACCGACTGCAGCATTTCTATCTAATACGTCAAATTAGTACATCCCGAGTGTTGAATTTTACTTTATAAAACTCACTTTTGAATCCGTCTCATGGATAATAGTGCAATGGTGTGAGGTCTGGAGACCTCGGAGGGCAACTAATAGGACCACCGCGACCAATCCAACTAAAAAATGAATTTGCGGGTTGCGGCTTACTCGATTAAGATAGCCAGTGTGGGAAATTTTTTAATTTTTTCGTTTTCTTCATGACGCTATAACTTGAAAACAAATGAAAATCGGACAACAACACTTGAGTTTTTTTGCGTTACTTTTACACCTAGAGTACACACTCAGAATTTGACGCGTTCCTGCCGACTCACCCTGTATGTAATTTTAAATTATTTCCCCCTGGGCAGGCTACCCTCTAGTTCTTCCGCACAGCCCCTTACTTTATTCTTGAAAATGGAACAATCTAATCGAGCACATCTGCATAGTTGTTCAGTTGTCAGTGTTTTTTTTTGCAGGCTTAGTACAAAACAAATATTTCTCTTTGGTTAAAACCATTTTTAACCAGTGTCCGAAATCAAAATTATATTTTGTTAAATTTAACCATTAACATTTGGTGTCATTGTCGTCTGCATGTTCAGGAAACACGTGTAGAGTTTAATTACTGCGTTACCGTTTCGGCGTGCGAGGTAAACTTCTAAAGAATTCATCGAGAGTTTCCACCAAAGTTCACGATCCAACCATTATGTGAATTAAAAGACATATCTAATAATTTATTACAGTATTATTTATTTTAAAACCTTTTTAAAAGATAACATATTTTAATGACTATTGGGGATTTGACAGATGTAGTAGAGACATTTTGAAAATTAAATTGGGAAAACTCGAAGAGCCTCCTTAACAGGGAATGAAACATTTTCATACCTGAGTGGTACTGAACCGTTTGAACAATTGCTCCTCGAGCAAGTACCCCTGCCAGGCATTGAATTATAGAACTGAATCCAGATTTTGTGTACATACTTCGAGATCTCTTACGGGATGCTGCCCCAAACAAATCGTTGGGCTTGGAGCACCCTTGTATCTCTACATACTTTCGTGCTTATACTAGCATTAACTATTCATGTTAAATGTTTTTCAATACAGCATTTTTCGAATGTGCATGGGAAAACCATAGACCACTGGTTTTGTCCCTGCAGGTCTCATCATTATGGTGTTTTGCCCTACACGTGAATCATGCAATATTACTTACTTTATACACGGTGTCCCATTTATGCTTCAAATAAACCGTGAGCAAGATAATCACGCCAAATAATGAGGGTTGTCTTATAAAATTTTTCACTTAGATGCTTATTAGTGAAGATACAGGGTGTTAAAGCAAATGACTTTTTGCTATAACTTAAGAACTAAAAAAGACTTTTATTTCAAATTTTATTTACCTATCTGTTTCACTTTTCATTTCCCAATAAAAATAATTTTATCTACGCCTGTCAGTTAAGAACTTCTTAATGCACTCATTTTGGGTGCTTTAAGGAATTTCTTACTGCACTCGTTTTTCTTGCTTTTCAACCAAGTTAATGACAGTAGCATTATAGTATATTATTATATGAGCGATTATGACAACCATTATTCACGAAGATGATGTTTGAGCCCACGAGCCGAAGGCGAGTGGCTCAAATCATCTGAGTCATAATCGCGAATATAATACTATACTTTTTCTACACCTATTAAACAAATAAATTAGACTCAAATTTGATAACTTTAATGGAACACTATCATAATACATTAATTTTTATTTTTCAATAAATGGACTACTTACTAGGAATATATATTGAAATTTGTGCAGTTAGTAATATATAAATTTGAAGTTGTCCCTTCCATTGATAAATTCTGGCAGTTTTAGTGGTTGGATTGTTAGTTTGTACGAATTAATGGGTACCTACTCGACCGAAGTGCATACGTTGGAAAACGTAAACAAGTAATATGGCGAGATACACTTGGCTGTCACCCGAGCGATTGTCAGCTTCAGCAAGAGTTGATCGCGGTCGATATAAAATATCATTGGATCAGGGAAACAGGGTTTATTGAATCTATATTTGTGATTGGCCGAAATGCCGTGAATTATGATTTCATAATTCACTACAGTGAATTATGGGTACGATATTTCACGAAGAAAATCCGAATAATTGTCATATAATTAAATAGGTGTAGAAAAAATATATTAATATGTCAATTTTTACAACTGCCATCTTGATGTGTCGCTATGAAGTTTCAATGTTCTCTGTCACGACAAATGTCAAATTATAATTACCATTTATTTTCACTGTTTAGAGGCGTAGATAAAAATTTGTACCCTATACGTGTGATAACGCTTTATTAACGCACTCGTTGGTCATATCCCACTTATATGGTAAATAACTATTAATTTATTTTTAGAAAAAAGCATAGCCCACTAAGTTAAATGCAAACATTTTGTTCGTGAATTTAAGACTCTAGGCAGATTTTTATTTTAAAATAGTTTTTCAACTTTCTAACTATTTCTATGTATTCCGCCTCCTGACATTTTAAAAATCTGTGCACACAATACCAAAATAGAAAATTTTTGTTTATGAACCGGAGATGCCGGAAGATTTGCTTGGCGCTTTCGAATGCTTGGCTTTTGGAATCTCACTCAGAAGACTAAACAGAATATATCTACATTTTTTTTGCTCTCTAATAATAGGTCTGGAGCGGGACATAGCGGACCTGAAGAAAGAAATAGCGGAAAGGGATGCCACAATCCAAGACAAAGAGCGTCGCATTTATGAGCTGAAATGCAAGAACCAAGAGTTGGAAAAGTTCAAGTTCATCCTCGATTTCTAAATCAAAGAGCTGAAATCCCAGATCGAACCTCGGGAGAGGGCCATACGTGAGCAAACCGAACAGATCAACGACATGGTGAGGGAACTGGAAAATCTGCAGAGGGTCGTCATCAATTTGGATTTGCAAATCGCAGAACTGAAGGAGAAGTTGGTTTCCGCCGATTCTGAACTGAGGAAGGAAATCGAAAGGAACAGGGCCATGAAGCTGGCTCTGAAGACCATTCGGATGGACATCCATCAGGCCAGCGGTTTCATCAAGGACATTCCAAAACTAACAAAGATATTAAAGGTAGGTGCTCTTGAGATATTGATATACTGAAGGTAGAGAATGGAAGATAAAAATGGTATTGCTTTAAATTATCCCAAGGTGCCGTGAGACAAGGGTGATGGTGGCGGTTTCCTCCCTTTCAGGAAGGATCTACTGCCTGAAACCTCTCGTTTTACAAAATACCCAGCCTTTTCGCAGAAACGTCAATTTTGCGATATGACTGACACGTACACATCTACTTAGGATGTTATTTATTTACAATGGAAGGCTGCAGTATGTGTCTCAACGCATTGCAAGTAGAATTCGATAGAAAAAATAATATCTTTCCACCGCAGTTGTAAATTACTCCAATGTGCTTGTATGTTACCCCAAAAGCTGCGGTCCTTCGAAAAATATGAATCCGACCTTTCTTACAGTGTATTTTATAAGCTTTATTTTCTTATACGCACATACTTTTGACTGAACACGTTGAACAACCGTTCTCTCGCACTTTGCCTGCTAGACAGAGGTCAAGTCTGACCTTGGAGCATACTTAGGCCCTACCCACTAGATATGCAATTTAAAACAATAGCATTTTTATCCTAGATTATTCTGTGGTTTTCATCATACTTCTCGATCTGTCGCTTGATCAAATAATAGTCCAAGAGCCGGCAATATTAACGGGTATACAATCGTTCCTACAGACCTTTTCCACATAAAACGAAAGCTTACAGTCACCTCAAAACCGAATGTAGAGGTTGCCTCGATTTCCATGGCCGTAAAGTTGTTTTATAAAAAAAAGTTCTTCATAATTTTTTAAACAAAAAAAATGATAAGCTCTACAAAAAAGAAGTGCACTGCCGTGTAGAGGATGGTCATCATGAGAAATTGGTATAGGGTTGCCACCCTACTCGTGGACGCAAACCCTCGGTGGCTGCGTGTAAATAACCCTCATTTTTTCAAAATTAAATATTATCGTTCCTGTAATTGAAAATTTATGGAACTATTCTTCAATACGTTACCTCAAAGAATATATATGGTTGCCTCGATTTTGATGGCCGAAAATGGTGGCAACCATCATCATCAAAGTCGAGCGCGCGCGAGCCACACGCCACGAACGCAGCAATTTTGTATCATAATCATAGGCGGCTGATATTACGAAAGCGTAGAGCGGACATTGAAAGAAATATTTTATAACTGAAAGATAGGTACATCTTGCATTTTTACGTAATTGTAACACGTATCTTGCAGTAAAGTAGAAATGCAACTTCTAAGTGACAATTTTATATTATTGTCGGATAGAACTTACACTTTCGTATAATTGTAAGGTCTATCTTGCAATAAAGTATAAATGCAACTTCTAAGTGACAATTTTTTATTATTGTCAGATAGAACTTGCATTTACATATAAATGTATCTTCTAAGTTACAATTTTGTATTTGTATTATAGAAGTTGTACTTATGTATAATAGAGTCTATTAGTGTAACGGCGAAATCAAAGCGCGAAATTTAAAACGCTATCCTAAGAGAATAGTTGGGTAAAATTTTTCAATGCATTTTAAATGGAGGTAAGATGACCTTGCACTTCACATTCTATTTTTACCTTTCATCCTGATTTCTTAGCATTAAATCAATATATGGCGATTGCTATGAAGTCTTTTTTCACCGTTTGTCTTGTAAAAGCATTTATTTATGCAGTCATTTTGTTTAAAACTAAAATTCAACAAACTACTGCAATTTACGGCGCGAGAATGTCGGTGATAGAACCGGCGCAGTAGATTATTTAAATGAAGTCGTTAACAACACTAATTTTTAGCACTTTTTCTTCCATTTTACACTTTTTAAATATAAATAAGAACTTAAACCGCCTATTAAATAAAAATTAAACAATAAATAACCCGCAGAAATAAACAATTTAGCCTCAAACCCTGTGCAGCAAACGTCAAAATAATCTCCAAGGTCACCGGTCTGGTCTGAACACGACATACGTTCTTTTCTAATATGTACTGTGCTCCGTTTTAAAATATTTCTGAAATTAAGTTGTATTTTAAGTTGTTTTTGAAAATGTAACAGCTGGAAAGAGCAGTCTATATGTCACTTGCAGAATCCTCGTTAAGAAATGCACTGAATTTAAATAATCAGTGTTTAAAATCTATGTCCCATAAGAGCTCCATGTTAAGAATTTTGAAGTAGGATAGCCCGCGAAACTAGTAACATAACCTAACTAATGGACTCTATTGTAATTTGTAATTGGTAAACTTGGGTTTATACAGGGTGATTCATAACGAGTGTAAAAGGAGGTCAAAACAATAAGAAAAAATCGATGAAAGTATGCCCTAAAATTATTCCCAACAAAAATACAGGGTGTTCAAGTTTCTCGAAAAAACTGATTATTTTTAATAGAAAGCTATTAAATTAAAGTTTTCGGGATAATTTGTCGCTTGCAGACCTCTATAATCAAAAAATTACTTTTATATCCGAGAATATTTTTTATGAACAATTTTTTAACCGAAAATTCAGATTTTAATGTTTTTACAAAATCCTGTTTATACGTAAGTGCAAGTTATATCTGTCAATAATATAAAATTGTCACTTAGAAGTTGCATTTCTACTTGATTGCAAGATACATGTTACAATTATTGTTACGAAACGATGATTAAATTCTCGAAGGACCAAAATGTTACGAAACGATGATTAAAAAACGCAAAATAACTTATTACGTTTTATTAATATTATGTTTAAAACTCACAAATAGAAAATACAGTGCACACAGCAGCGTCACAATGACACTCGATATTCGATACCAAACTGGTTACTAACATACTAACTAAAACTAACAACTGTACATTTATTTATACCTTAAAAACCAGTCCCTACCATAAAACTTGTGTTCATGTACCCCTAAATATGCAAACTACCTGGCGTACTGGGTACCTGCAAAGAAACATAATAAAGTTCTCAAACAATTATGTAAAAATGTAAGATGTATCTTTCAATTATAAAATATTTCTTTCAATGTCCGCTCTACGCTTTCGTAGGATATAGGTAGGTACCGGCGAAGGCTTGTTTTATTTTTTTTTACGGACGGTGTTTCTTAAAAATTCGACACTTCTGAAAGTTGTATTGTGACATTTGTGGCCACGTTTCGCAGAAAAATTATAAGCAGAATGGTTTAACGCAATTTAGTTCAAAAAACTTTGTTATATTCCTCTGGTAATTTGAATCCGAAAAAATACAACATGAATAAGCCGTGTTTCGTTTGTAGAGAAACAGATGGGAAAGTGCTCGAACACTTTTAAACAATTACATAACTTCTTGACGCGATGCGACCAGTCATTATATTAATAAATTTTTAATATTTTCGGAAGGAAAAGAATCGTAAATCGTTCGAATTTCGCTATAAGTGGCCTGCGCGCCAAGTCTGAGGTGTCGCGTGAGCTCGACATTTGATGATGGTTGGATGGTTGCCACCATTTTCGGCCATCAAAGTCAAGGCAACCGTATATATTCTTTGAGGTAACGTATTGAAGAATATTTCGACAAATTTTCAATTACAGGAACGATAATATTAATTTAATTTTGAAAAAATAAGGGTTATTTACACGCGGCCACCGAGGGTTTGCGTCCACGAGTAGGGTGGCAACCCTATACCAATTTCTCATGATGACCATCCTCTCCACGGCAGTGCACTTCTTTTTTGTAGAGCTTATCATTTTTTTTTGTTTAAAAAATGATGAAAAACTTTTTTTTATAAAACAACTTTACGGCCATGGAAATCGAGGCAACCTATCCATTCGGTTTTGAGGCGACTGTAAGCTTTCGTTTTATGCGGAAAAGGTATGTAGGAACGATCATATACCCGTTAATATTGCCGGCTGTTTTACTATAAGCGAATGTTGCCTGCCAATTACTTGTTTATAAAATTTCAAGGAAATGTACCACAAATACAACGCAAACAAGGATTTCGCGACGACGCAGCAAGAAGATGTCGAAGCGAAGAACGAGTTTTTAAGACAGAGAGAGTTGTTGGAAGGAACCATAAAAACTTTAAAACAGCAGGTGACGAAAATTTTTGTAACGATGATATTTTGCTGGGTCACAGCAAAATCTATATTGGGGAAGTTGTCTCGATTAGACTTTGACGTTCGTTCCGAAAACGACATACATATCTGCACATGAAAATAGTTACTTTTTGCTCTGAGAAAACATGCTCCAGCTGGTCTCCGAAAGAAGTGTCGTCAGAAGACAGCATTCTTGCCCTCATCTGCACTCGGACAAATATGAAATATTTTTCTGTGTGTACTCGAGTTTAAGTGCTCGTTGACTAGGCTTGATTTTTAGGCCCCGTTAGTTGAACGGGTAGTCCATCGGGCTGGTAATGCGCTGGGCACGAGATCGATATTTGTTTGCATCAATTGAACGTAGTTCATTATGCCGGAGTGAGTCAGACTTATTCCAGTATTCCAGATGAATTAGAAACTTTGTTGCTGTTTGTTGTTTGATATAAATATGTACGTATAACAAACGACGGCTAGAAGACACTTCTGTCTCTGAAAGCCTTCCTGAACAAAAAAATGGTGAATTTCAATGAAATTTGATCGTTCTGTGCGGACACTTGGTGTATTTCATTACCTCCAAAAAGCATGAACGCAAAAGTACACCCTTGCAACAAAGCTCAATTAAAATATTTACAAACGTAGTAGATTGCCATTCATAATTTGTTCTGCGAAGACGCCACAGCTCCTAGAAATAAGAAATAAGGGGAGGTTCGACGTCAACCGTGTACACGTGTACATATACACATTTGGAAGAAAGAAGCATGCACCATATGAAATGGGGGACAAGAGATGGAAGAGACCACAAATGATAGCACACTGTCACATATTGTACAGGCAGCACTAATATCCCCGTTTAGAAATCTCTAAGGCAATCGCAGAAGCAGCGCCTATCCATCCAACTTATAAGAGGGACTGTCGAGGTGGCCGAGAATTCAACTTCTTTACCACATCCTATCATTGACAGATTGACTTCCCAACTGCTCTGATCGAACGTTTTTGCTTTGCGGTATGATTTTCTAATATACGTAATCATCGTTTCCAAATAAGTGTCGATGGTTATTAATTTGTATCATAGCCTAGCTATCAATAATCAATCAATTATCCAACCACCTGCATCTGACTGATTTGTGACATACAAGCCTGGTGAAATTGGAGATGTCTGCCCGGGTGTCTGCCGATGCCACTTCCTGCGGTGATCGGTTCTCATCCGATCAATCGGCGGTCTTTGGTGTATGCTGGTTACTTATCTGTAACACATTTGCTAGTGGCCTCAACCTAAAATGATCGCACTTTTATGTGACCATGTAGATCCCATACCTAACCCCGACAGACCAAAACCGAATATCATCATAAGGTTCTCAGTCCGAAGACTGGTTGGACGCGTACCTCCATTCTTTTCTATCCTGAGCTAACCTACGCATTTCCCTAAAAGTAGAACATCCTACATCCCTAACTATTTGAGAGCAGTAGTCTAATCTAGGCCTACCCCTACCTCTTTTCATTCCTATCTCTGACTCTAGTATGTCGCGAACTATTCCTTCGTGTCTCAGAAGGTGTCCTACCATCCTATCTCTCCTACTCTTTATTGTCTTCCATACCTTTCGCTTTTCCCCAACTCTTTCTAATACTTCCCTATTGCTAACCTTATCTATCCATGGTATCTTCATCATGCGCCTATAGCACCACATTTCAAACGCTTCTACTCTTTTTCGATCCGCTTCCCCTATTGTCCAAGTTTCGCACCCGTATAATGCCGTACTCCATACGTACGACTTTAAGAGTCTCTTCCTAGTCTCTATATTAACCGTTCTCGAGCATAATAGTTGTTTCTTTTTGTTAAACGCAACTCGGCCCTGCGCCATTCTTTGTTTTATATCTTTAGTGCTCCTACCGTCTTGAGTTATTTTACTTCCTAAGTAGCAGAAATCCGCGACCTCCTCTATCTTCTCATTTCCTATTTGTATTTCCATTTTAGTTCTATTTTCACACCCCCTACATACCAAAATTTTAGTTTTCTTTTTATTGATTTTCATGCCGTAGCCCTGTGTCAAAACTGCTTCCATTTCATTCAAAGCCGCTCCTAATTCTTCTTTGCTAGATGCTAACACTGCTATATCATCCGCAAATCTGAGCATGTTAATAGTTTGGCCCTGTACATTGATCCCTGCGGCTGTTCTTTCCTTAACAATATTAATCGCATCTTCGATATATAAGTTGAAAACTAGAGGTGACAATGCACATCCCTGTCTCACTCCCTTCCGGATATCTACTTCCCTTCGTTCCTGCTCACATTCTATAACTGCCTTTTGCTCTTTGTAGAGATTATGTATTATTCTTCTGTCCCTGTATTTCATCCCTACCTTTCTCAGCACTTCGAACATCTTCCCCCATTTCACGTTGTCGAAGGCTTTTTCTAAATCTACAAATCCTATATAGACGCTCTTTCTCTTTTCTATTGTTTTTTCTATAATTACTCGTAAAGCTAGAATGGCCTCGCGCGTTCCTCTATTTCGTCTAAATCCGAACTGATCTTCTCCTAATATTTCTTCCGCCTTTTTCTCCATCCTTCTTTGCACAATTCTAGTTAAAATTTTTGACGCATGGGAAGTTAAACTGATAGTTCTAAAATTTTCGCATATATCCGCGCCTTTCCTTTTTGGCAAAGCTACTATGATGTTCCGTTTGTAATCTTCTGGAATCTCGCCTGTCAGGTATATGCGACTAAGTAATTTAAATAAACGATCTATTACCTCTTGACCTGCGCACTTTAAGATTTCTGCCTGCAAGCCATCTATACCTGGCGCTTTATTATTCCTTAAACTTTTTAGTGCTAGCTCAAACTCTTCTCTCATTATAGGACTCCCTAGGTTATCCCCCTCTACACTGCTTTCGCTTTCTAATATATCTTGCACTTCCTGTCCCGCATATAAGTTTCCTAAATATTCTTTCCACCTATCTGCCTTTTCCCCGCTTCCGATTAGGATATCTCCTGCCTCATTTCTAATGTTTTTGGTACTAGATCCAATTTCTCTAAAATTTCTCCTAATTATTTTATATGCTTCATCAGTCTTTCCTATTTCGAACTTATCTTCCACTTCTTTGCATTTATTATCGATCCATTGCTCTTTCGCTTTCCTACACTTCCGAATAATTTCCCACTTGATCGCCTTATATCTTTGTTTCCCTATTTCATCTAACCTAATTTTATATTTTCGCCTTTCCTCTATTAGACTCACAATATGTTTTGTTATCCAGGGTTTCCTACTTTCATTCTGTTTATGACCCAAAATATCCCTAGCTGAGGAAACTAAACTATTCTTAATGCAATTCCATTCTGCCTCTATGTCCCTAACAATACTTCCACCCGCCCCCTTTAGTACTTCGTTTGTCTTTTTCTCGAACTTATCGCGCATATCATCATCTTTTAGTTTCTCTGGGTCAAGATACCTTCTTCCGCTTCGTTTTTTCAAAATCTTAAATTTAAGATTAGCTTTCATAACGACTATGTTGTGATCACTATCTATATCTGCTCCTGGATAACTTCTACAATCTCTAACTTGATTTCTAAATCTTTGCCTAACGAGAATGTAATCTATTTGATATCTCCCTAAGTCTCCTGGCATCTTCCACGTATAGCATCTCCTAACATGATGGTGAAATAGAGTGTTCGCGACCGTTAAGTTATGTTTATCGCAGAACTCTATCAGTCTAACTCCCCTATCGTTCCTATTGCCTATTCCAAAGGGGCCAACTATTCCGCCCTCTCGCCCTGTGCCTACGACTGCATTGAAATCTCCTATAATTATTAAATTTTCGTGCCCTCTCACAAAATCTATCACATATTCAATTTCACTATAAACTGCCTCTACGGCCTCATCACTGTAGTTAGAAGTGGGCATATATACCTGTATTATTACTGTTTTTACAGGTTTCGAATCTAACCGGAAGGGAGTGAGACAGGGATGTGCATTGTCACCTCTAGTTTTCAACTTATATATCGAAGATGCGATTAATATTGTTAAGGAAAGAACAGCCTCAGGGATCAATGTACAGGGCCAAACTATTAACATGCTCAGATTTGCGGATGATATAGCAGTGTTAGCATCTAGCAAAGAAGAATTAGGAGCGGCTTTGAATGAAATGGAAGCAGTTTTGACACAGGGCTTCGGCATGAAAATCAATAAAAAGAAAACTAAAATTTTGGTATGTAGGGGATGTGAAAATAGAACTAAAATGGAAATACAAATTGGAAATGAGAAGATAGAGGAGGTCGCGGATTTCTGCTACTTAGGAAGTAAAATAACTCAAGACGGTAGGAGCACTAAAGATATAAAACAAAGAATGGCGCAGGGCCGAGTTGCGTTTAACAAAAAGAAACAACTGTTATGCTCGAGAACGGTTAATATAGAGACTAGGAAGAGACTCTTAACGTCGTATGTATGGAGTACATCATTATACGGGTGCGAAACTTGGACAATAGGAGAAGCGGATAGAAAAAGAGTAGAAGCGTTTGAAATGTGGTGCTACAGACGCATGATGAAGATACCGTGGATAGATAAGGTTAGCAATAGGGAAGTATTAGAAAGAGTTGGGGAAAAGCGAAAGGTATGGAAAACAATAAAGAGTAGGAGAGATAGGATGGTAGGACACCTTCTAAGACACGAAGGAATAGTTCGTGACATACTAGAGTCAGAGATAGGAATAAAAAGAGGTAGGGGTAGGCCTAGATTAGACTACTGCTCTCAAATAGTTAGGGATGTAGGATGTTCTACTTTTAGGGAAATGCGTAGGTTAGCTCAGGATAGAAAAGAATGGAGGTACGCGTCCAACCAGTCTTCGGACTGAGAACCTTATGATGATGATGATGAATCTAACCTAACCATAACTACCCTGTCACTTTGCTGCAAGAAATTTTCTACACTCTGCCCTACTTTCTTCCGCATAACAATTCCTACTCCCGAATTTCCTCCTACAGATCCTGTGTGTATTACTCTAAAATCTCCACTCCAGAAGTCTCCAGCTTCTGGCCATCGCACTTCACTGATACCTACTACGTCTAATGCTAGCCTATCCATCTCAATTTTCAAATTTTCAAACCGAATAGAGAACCATTAATATCTTAAGAATCGTACTTAATTTTCCCGTAAACATTTTGCGCATACCACCATTTTACCGAACCTAATTTTACGTAGTTAAATGAATTGTTTCTGTTTTGGGGTTTATTGCCGTTTAGGAGTAGAGAACCCCGTACCCTTCTTTTACTGAAAGCTAAGGATATTATCAACGAATAGATGTCCCACCGATTATCTTGGTGCAACAAGAGCATCAGTAGTTGATAAGTTAACTATCCGATAAGTAGAGAGACATACGGCATCCCATGATGCAGACTAGAAAAATGCAGAGCGATTTACTTGATGTCTGTGTCTAAACTGAGGACACTTCGAAACAATTTTCCATATAACACCCGATTGTTGTACTTTTGATCACTATACTAATGTTAGGGATTTGTGGCAACAATACAGCGACACCTATTATTGCATAGCTTAAGTAACAAAATTTGATTCTTGTATATGGGTTTCAGGTGGCACTGCGGTGGGTATGGGCGATAAGATGCGTTTGGTGGAAGAAAACGCCACTTTGATTACGGAAACAAACGTGTTGCGAGCAAATCTGAAAATGGAAGAGAGGAACAGCAAGAAAATGGAATCCATTCTGGGACTCAATTCCAAGTATATGTTACCGAAAGTAGCACAGAAACTCATGACAGATGCTGTAGCAACGAGGGCGGAAATTGAAAGTGAATTTCAAGTGGAACTGAAGGTTTGTCATTTTTACAAATGCTAGACTTGAAAAGGGAATAGGGTCATTTAATAGAATCCCAAAATTTCGCTTTTTTTACATTGCTTGTTAAGTATTGCATATAAGTATATATCACCACTAAAAAGTTTCAACCCAATCTGACAAAAACTACCGAAGACATTCGCCTTAGAACATTGAAATATTTTGTCCGGCGGAATTCTACCCTCTGACGTAATCGGATCTCGCGAGTAAGCAGCTGCCGTTTGCGCTCGTCTTCGAACATAGCAAGAAGTAATATAATCCAGCGACTGTTAGTAAAATTTTTAAAGCGTTTTCCGCTTTATTTGTAAATTCTGATACCAATTATTATCATTATATATTTACTTGTATTTTATATAATATTCGCAATGTGTGATGCTAACTATATTAAAGCCGATTCTTCGAATTTGCCGGAAGTGGATATT
The DNA here is from genome assembly GCA_963966045.1 of Xestobium rufovillosum. Lineage (NCBI taxonomy): Eukaryota > Metazoa > Arthropoda > Insecta > Coleoptera > Ptinidae > Xestobium > Xestobium rufovillosum. Next base: position 38,004,087 of record OZ014496.1, read on the forward strand.
ATAATGGTAATGGATTATTTTAAACGAGAGTTTGTAAGTGCCGAAATGAGGGGTGTAAAACTTCAACAGCAAGTTTTTCTTATTACATAGGCAGCTTAGAGAACAATATTGTTGAAGTGTTCCATAATCGAGGTTTTTTAAATAAAACTAGTTGTCAACGCATTGACAGAACAGCTTCCTAGCCACAGCCACAACTGAACTGGAGGGCGCGTTAATCGCGCGCGCCTTCTTTTCGTAATTTTTTTCTCAATTTCTTCCTTATACAACCTATTACGATTTTCGCACATCGTGTAGAGAAAAATACCCTGTATCCGATGCAATACAAAAATATATACGGTCTCATTGAAAAAAATGTTCTATGACGTCATATCTCGGCTCAATACATATACACATATACAGGGCGATTCAGAACGGGCGTGCCAAATTAAAATGGGTGCTAGAGGAACTCCAAATAAGACGAAAAGTTTATATGAACATATGTTCTAAAGTGACTACTAACAAAGATACAGGGTGTAAAAGTTTTAATATTTTTTTAAATATCGTAATGTAATACTTGATGTGTTTTCTCGTTCTTCTTGTTAGTTTTCTTAGTGTTATTCTTAATAAACTATTTTTTTCAATTTTCACTTTTCTTGCATATCGGTGAAGCCATTATTGCATTATGTAAAATTTCAGTGCATGTGCACGATTGCACAAAAAGCTATTTCATTCAAAAACTAAGCATTTTACGAAAACTTTTGAAGACACCAATTTCTTCCCAAATTGAACGTAGATTTCAAATACGTTAAGATCACCTGCATTCACCAGTGGCGTAACATTGGATTGTGGAAATAAATAAACGGTCTATCCCGTAGCAACGCTACTGATGGGGCTAGCAGAGCAAATTTTTTTGGAAAATTAGAACTTGACAAATGAAAACGACGCCTTAAATTTCAACTCAATAACTTTCCTAGTTACTAAGATAATAAAAAAAATATTTAAAAAATATTAAAACTTTTACACCCTGTATCTTTGTTTGTAGTCACTTTAGAACATATGTTCATATAAACTTTTCGTTTTATTTGGAGTTCCTCTAGCACCCATTTTAATTTGGCACGCCCGTTCTGAATCACCCTGTATATACGGACGGAAATGTGCCACCTTGCCTAAAAGTCTTGGAATTACCTGAAACGTCCACATTTGATGAAAAAACACCATGGTTAAAAAACGACTATCACAATAGCTACCTAGCTTAGGCTATGAAGCTAAAAAGGAGTAATTGAAATCCGATTATCCTCGACACTATTTATTTTCGAATATAAGTGTTCGTTCTATGAAGTACTCCATAAAATTATCCAATGCAAATTGAGGAACTAAAGTAACTAATCTATGATATATTAAATATAATTTCTGATCTATATTATCAATTTTCCTATATGATTTCCTAATCTCGTCCCTTATCAAACTACTAGCAAGAAAATTTGCAATCCTATCACTTCTAAATGAACAACGGCGGTTAATACGAATATTTATGTACCTTGGGATCAATTTCTGTCTTCTACACTCCCTGTTGAAATGCACATTGGTGTATGTAATGGTTCTTGAAGTATGTAGCGCTTTATATTTTTGGAACAAAGTGGCCGAACCTGCCCCTTGAACAAAATAAAGAGTGTCGAGGATAATCGGATTTCAATTACAGCTTTTTTTAATTTTTTTATTTAGAGAACAGTATTTTTTTGATTCGTTGTTTATAAGCTCAGTTCTACGCACAGCACGCTGCCACAACTTCCTCGCCTGTACATTTTTGGACAAAGTAATAAATACCTTTTCCGGCGTGGTTGTGTTATGGCATTCGGGAAGTATACAGTATTTATAATTTTTCTTTTTCTGATTATCCGATACAGCGGTAGCAACACAACACACAACCAGCCGAACAAAAAATAAAGTATCTAAGTAAAGAGAAGACGTCGCGTGTTCCCCTGTTCCGCTAGCTAAGCGATGCGCTGGACAGATCTGATGACTTCACGTCTCTCCAGCTGCACGCGGTAGTTGTTTCGCAGAGCGGCAACTTTTATAATTTTTTTAAATACGAAATCGTCATCAGAAAATTTTAAAATTTTATATCGTTACTGAATCAGAATATGCAATATGCAATAAAAAATAATCATGAAATGAGCCCATTCTACGCTTTTTAATTTTAGGCGAAAGAAGAACGAATTGAAGCTCTGAAACAAGAAAATGCCCGATTGCTGGGGAAAATATCCGAGGACGTTGAACCTGAACCGAAGCCGTTAAAGAGACAATTCTCCTATAGACGATCCAGCAACTAATTTTTTCTTGTACTTATTTATATTTTTTATTTTACATGTATACGCATACAAGACATTCAGGCCTATTCTGTAACTCCAAATCGAATAGAAATACGTAAAATCGAATAGAGGTTGACAAGTAGAATCGGAATTATTCGAAATCGGTATTCTGTAACCCCTTGCAATTTCTACGATCGAAATGTGATAGAAATCGATTTCGACCACTCAAACTTTGTCGAAGTGCAATTCCGATATCGAAATTTGCTTTGACGCATGCGCAGCATTGTTATATTCGCGAGCGAGTTTGACACTTTGCATTGTGTTTAGTGTTCATTTAACGTTAAAAACCTCCATGATTGAAGTATGTTGGATAACATTTCCGTATTTCGAGCAAGAGCCAGGTACGCCTTCGGGATTCAGCCTTTTACGAGGGATATCACTGGGAACTAACATTTGTAATTTTCCGTCTTTCAAACATCCTCCTTGTTTGGTATTCTACTATTTACTTTCGAATATTCTACACGAAGTTTATAGGCCGCAGCCCAATCCATTTAAATTTAGTGTTAAGGCTGGGATACGCAACGGCAGGACAGGAGATCGGTAGTACATGTGCAAGACAGAAATAGACATAGCTTTAGCAACCGCCTGGTACAGTCAGTCCAGCAGAAAATTGAAATAACGAAATTAGGCAAATATAGTCTTAAAATAAAGCTAAAAGATCGGTGAGTATGCTCATATATTTTATTTGGCTGTTAACTAAAATCCGAATGTACAATTTGTGTGTGAATAATGCTAAGATTTCCGTTAAAATTTGCCAGTTTTCAACTTCGTTTATTTTAACAACAGTGTAAATGTGGCAAATAAAATAGTTATAAGCGTATTCTACCAACCCTCATATTTCTTTTAAACCATAATTCATGTCTATAAGTAATACCGTTTTTGAGCTGGACTGTCTGTAGTAACACCGTCTCAGAAGCGAGGAGAACGCTTCTCGGGTATTCGAATATCCCAGCCTTAATTCGTCCCATAATTTTTCTACTGAATTGTTAGCTTCTGTAGGCTTTGTCTTCCCGTGAAGCAGTATTCAATTTTCACTTATGAAATCATTATTTAACTGCTCCAGAGATTTTTTTTGTTTGGAGTAGCACAAGACATTTTTAAAAATTTAGGAGATAATTCAGTTAATAATATCAAGGTGTTACCTTCTTGCAAAAATGCAACAAACTGAATGTAAGTTCGTAAAATTCCTAGCCATAAAATCTTCATTTTTATGGTGCCTACAGCCGTATTTCACAAACATAACATCTGGACTACAAATAATAATGCTGTCTTCCACGATTAATTTAAGTACGTCTTTGGTTAGGTTTCACAAGAAAACGTCAGTTGGTTAATAAGGTCTATAATTGCTCGCCGAATGCTGCGTTGCCATTTGTATCAAGCGCCTTCAGATAGAAGTCGCATTTTACGATCCGAGCTGTTCTCTATGTCCCTTACAGAATACCGATTTCGCTAGCGGGATGATGCGATAGATATTAGACATTCCGATTTGGCAGAGATTCCGATTGCTACCTACTTTTCTATTCGATATGTTAAAAATTACAGAATAAGCCTGATTATTAATATTATCCCTGCACGAAATTAAATTATTCACTCCTAGGTTTTTTCAAATTTTGCCATTTCATTTCTACTTGGGTTTTCCCAAGAGGTTTTTCCAAAATATAAGAGATACAAAAGGTTTTCCCTTCGAGCGGTGAGATCTCGGAGTGCTTGTTCTAGTTGTTTTATAATGTAAATTATTCTCTGATATCTGGTGAATACTGAATCGCCGTTGGAATAAATTAGCTAGTTCTATAATTATGTTATATAGTTTTATAATTATGCATTTGTAGAGCTAAAGTACTCGAAGCCAGTAATAAGTACAGTAGAACCCCTATTATCCGTGCCTTACGGGACCGGGTAACTCACGGATAATTGAAAAACACGGATAATCCAAATACCTTTTATATCACATAACAAGCTTTATATTATACATATTATGACCTAAAATAAATACTTTTTATTTCATAAAACAAACTACCTATGTATAATATACGCAACATAACATAAACCGAATACTTTTTATTTTATACATATAACAAACTATACGTGATGTAATAACGCAAAGCGAACTAAACTGAACCAATGCAAACACAAGGAAACGTGTCAAAACAAATTCTCAGGTGCTGCACGGATAATCCGCATGCCGGATAATCCGCGCACGGATATTAGGCGTTCTACTGTACGACCCTTTGGCGAGTTTAGGATTGACCACATTAAGAGGGATACGTACGTTGAAAACAGCGCCGATATCAAGCTCTAAGTTACGAAACGTAGAGCTCTTACTAATAAATATTTTGCAGAAATTTCTTCTTTGTCAGAAAGAAGAAGATTTGTTCTACAATTCTGTCAAACCAAATTAAGAACAAATATGCAAATAATCACAGAAACGAGACGTGAAATTTGCGTTTTGGTGTATTTTCAGCGGCTAGAAACTTGGTTCAAAAAGCAAATACTGGAAAACTAATTAGAGCACATTATAATATGAACATTAAATTGCTTGCGTTTCAAATTTGAATGCATTTAAACTGAAAATAAATAAGCTACATTAAATTTACTTCGACAATAAACCCATTTCTAAAAACGAGAGCGCCTCCTTCCACTAGCAGATTCTAACCGCCCCTCAGTAGTCGGTGACAGCCGAGTACGTTCGGGCCGTATCTGGCTGGCAGATCTGTTTCTCTTCGTGTTTCTCCTACGCTGGCTGTGAAAATTAGTGGGGGAGACCGAGTGTTTATTTTTCTTGAGCAACGTACGTATCCCTCTTAAGTGCACTTTGTATTATAATGCAATTACATTAAATATACAAACGAATCAAATTATATTTAGACATAAAGTTGGAATAATATAACTTGGCGTATGATTGAAATAATCTACGCATCATGTTAGTTTGATGTCTCTCTCGCATGCAACTAGTTGATATGGCCGCTAATTATTAACGTAAGATGAAATAATCAAGATTTTCCATTGTAACTCTTTATTTCACTCATCCTCATTTATAATGTTGCATAACCATGTATTTGTACGTCTTTGCTTGTTTCGTATGTTATCATGGAAACTAGTATTAGTGTCACAGTACTGTCAATGTCGAAACAAATTATACTTGGGCCGGCGAACAGACGGAGTGATCACCCTGCAAGAACGTGCTCTAGCGGGCCAATAGTAATTTATGACGGCCGAATTGGAGTGATGCGACTTCGTTGGGTCTAAAGAAAGCGCATCACTGCGGTTCGGTTGACCTAAATTGATAGTGGTCCCGCCTAGAGCACGTTCTTGCAGGGTGATCACTCCGTCTGTTCGGCGGCCCAAGTATAGTTCACATGCATGTGTCAACCCATACGCCAAGTTATATGATTTAAACTTTACCTGGTATAATCACTTTGAACTTGGATTTATATTAACAGCGAATCGATAATTATTTTATTGGTTCAGAATTGATGTGCACAGTGTGAATATTAGGAGGAAGGATATGCTCACAATTCCTAAACACAAGTTATTCTTATTTAATCGCTGCTGTTCTTCCTATGTTTGTACTGTGTACAAAGTGTCCCAAACTGGACGCGTTCTTATGGGAACACCCCTTATTTGAAGAGATAGAAAAAAATTAACCAAGGTGTCCGGAGCTCAAATTTAATGAGAAAACCACTGGCGCAAACAAAACTTTGCTATCTCTTATCGTTTGGCCGCTAGAGGGCGATTCTCAAATTTCGGCGATTTCTTTTATGTCCTTTAACTTGTTTATTAATAATGATAATTAATTTTGGTAAAAACTTTCTTAAGACACTTTTTTCCGTAGAATCCATTGCAATAGGCAGTTTTTTTACAGGGCGTTTAGATTTTCGTGCACCACCCCAAACTATTTTTTTTTATATAGACCACCCTATAAATTATGAGATTTTTGAAAAGCTCGTAAAATTTCCTAAATTTTGATGTATCACTTGTCATGTTTATCTTAAAAACCATTAGAAACATTTAAAGAATTATTAATTTAATATAATAACTATGAGTCATCTTATCATGAAACTTTAGATCTGTGGTTTTAATCATAACATGTTAGCATCCTATGTCATTTTATTAGTCATGGCAATCTTGATTTCTGCAGGCACAATATTTTAATTTTTAAATCGTAATGTTGCTAATGGTTTTTAATATAAACATGACAAGTGATACATCAAAATTTAGGAAATTTTACGAGCTTTTCAAAAATCTCATAATATATAGGGTGGTCTATATAAAAAAAATGAGTTTGGGGTGGTGCACGAAAATCTAAACGCCCTGTTAAAAAAGTGCCTATTGCAATTAATTCTACGGAAAAAAGTGCCTTAGGAAAGTTTTTACCAAAATTAATTATCTTTATTAATAAACAAGTTATAGGAAATAAAAGAAATCGACGAAATTTGAGAATCGCCCTCTAGCGGCCAAACGATAAGAGATAGCAAAGTTTTGTTTGCGCCTGTGGTTTTCTCATTAAATTTGAGCTCCGGACACCTTGGTTAATTTTTTTCTATCTCTTCAAATAAGGGGTGTTCCCATAAGAACGCGTCCAGTTTGGGACACGTTGTACAATGCTGTTCTTCTGGAATACAAGTTTATGTCTCTGTTTGCATTTAAAAATTCGTTACGCCGTCACCTGCGGTCTGCCGCTATAAATAATTGATTTCATGCGAACCTATCTTATTGTTTGGATGTCTAGCATTCTTTTTTTTTTTTTTTGTGTTTTATGTACATATTTATTATACTACTACTTATATTGTTTTCTTTATGTCTATTTTTCTTTTGTCTGTAGAAAATAAGTAGTTATTATTCCTTAGGCTGTTCAATCAAACAAATATGTATGTTATTTCGATCGGTTAAGTGGAAGAACAGTTATTGTCTTCCGCAAGGATAGCCAATGACTGAACTTCGCCGTTTGTCTGCTATGTGTGTATACCTCTTCATTTTTCGATGTTATTTATGTTGTATGCTATAGCAGATAATAAAGTCGTTTATTATTATTATTGTTATTATACAGAGGGCGGCAAAAGTCAGTTAACGCTATCAAAAAATATGCATGCGTGCGTCTTCGTTGTGTGTACAATTAAATACATCTTGCTCAGTGGGGGCAAATGCGGCAAAAGTTTAGTACACGAGTGTTGTACATCGTGTTTGCATCTCAATGGCAGCGCAGCTCCGTATAAAGTACACGAAAGCCAAACATATCTGCCTGGTGTCAGGATACCTACGTTACAATTCCGATTACAACACAATTTTTGGAGAGTTTGCGGTGCGGTATCCTGGTAGACCTATTCCTACAAGACAAATGGTGTACAAGCTAAACAAGAAATTCATGGAATCTGGGTCGGTTTCAGATGCGCCGCGCAGTGGCCGCCCCTCCACCGTAATCACAGAAGAAAATGTGCATCTCGTTGCCCAAGCGTTCATTGAGGCACCAACCAGATCTGCACGTCGTACATCTGTTCAGTTAGAGATATAGGACCGTAGTTTACGGCGTATGTTGAAGAAAATGAATATGCGTTGTTATCGTCCGCGTTTGTTGCACGCATTAAATGAAGACGACCGTGATCGTAGGCTTCAATTTTGCGAGTGGTACATCGGGTGCGCGGAAGACCACGCAAATTTTTACCGATCCATTCTCTGGGCCGATGAAGCGCAATTAAAATTGAACGGACGAATTAACCGTCACAATACCTACAGGTTTTTAGAACTATACCGTAATGAACCGGTGATTTGGGACCCAAGGAATAAATTTCACAAGGATAAAGTTAAGGTGAATTATTTTTCGTTTCTATAGTTTAAAATCTTTTTTCTGAAATTTGCCACTACATCGAAGGTCTATACCGTGTGAATTTTCATACCTCAAGAACCTATTATACCTACCTTACCTACTTAATTATTGTGGACATGTAGGAAATCTAGAAGCAAAAAAAACGCAATCATCCTGTATAGTTCAATGTTTTCAGATAAATGATGCTTGGATACGACTTTCCAATGTATTGGAAATTGATATTCTAGAAATGAAGAAGAAGAAGGAATCATTGATGGCATGTTTCAGAAGCCATCTGAAGAAAAAAAAGGCGTCAATAAAATCAGGAGCTGGTGCAGGAGACATTTACAAACCAATATGGGCATTTTATGAAGTGATGGAAGGATTCATGGGGCACGTATACGAGTGTGTACCTACAATAAATACACAAGATAATGTAAGTACTTATCTAAATATATTATTTGTAATTGCTTTTCAATCGTTATTTGGTGTGCTTTTCTTTTTTGATGGGAAAGGGTGCATTACATAAAAAAGACCGAAAAACATTTTTGTTTTTTTTCTGGGTGAAAAAAAGTGTTTACAGAAAAAGTTATGTTTTCTTATTCCCTTGACGAATTGTTGGCATAAAAATAATCAGTGAAATTTTCTCTTACTTTCAATGCATTTAATGCTGGTTTACGAGCCACTCGAGATATATCCCTTAATGCACCAAGTTCTTGTTTTTCTTGTCTCCAGGATCCAGGTCGAACTAGTTCTCCGCCTTCGTAAGTATCCAACGATCCCGGAGGGGTGTACAGGTTTCCAGAAGTTTTGCTTCTTCTTAAGAAATTGTGTAGTAAAACACAAGTCATGGTCACCAGTGACACTGCATTTGGTTGAAGCAGCATTGGTTTTTTAAATATTCTGAAAACTGAAGCCATGATGCCGAATACGTTCTCTACTACAACCCGGGAACTAGATAATCGTTGATTAAATATGCGTTTCTTCGAATTAATATCATGGTTTCCTGGAAATGGTTTCATAACATGCTCACTTAAGGCAAATGCGCCATCACCCAGGAATACAAAAGGAATATCTTCATTTCATCCCGGCAAGGGACAGGGGGGTGGTAAATTGATGAGGCCTGAGCAAATATTATTCCATAAAGTAGTATTCCGGAATATACCCCCATCACTAATCCTTCCTTGGCCTCCTATATCGGCAAACAAAAAGCAGTAGTTGCTCTTAACCAACGCCAAGAGCACAATGCTGAAACTGTTCTTGTAGTTATAGTACTCTGAACCACTGTAAGTTGGGGATTGCATAACCACATGTTTCCCATCAATGGCTCCAACGCAGTGTGGGAAATTGCTAGCAAATCCTTTTTCTATAGCCAACCATTCCTCCACAGTTTTCGGCATCTGTAAAGACAAAATGATATAGAGGACTAATTTTCAAATATTACCTTACGTATGCGAGTATTATTATATTTATTTTTTTTACAGGAGCAACATACACAAGATATAGTAGATGAGGGTGAGTCCACATCTGAATGTACATCAAACATAAATTGTGATGGACCTACTTCACCAACACCACAAAGAACTACTACACCTCCGCCAAAATTACAAGTACAAGGATACCGGCGCCGTGCATCGAATCCTGAGCTTCAGGAAGCAGGAAAGCAGATGAAAGAAGTATTTAGTAATCTAAGCAATGTACTAACTCGCAGGACCTACGAAAAAGAAAAGGAAGACGAATGCGATTTGTATGCAAAACTTCTAGCAAAGAAAATTAGAAAAATTCCTGAGGAAGAAAGAGCACAATTAATGTACGAGATAGATGGCTTGCTGATAAAAAAGATGCATTACGGAACTTCAAATTCTGGTGCTGATTCACAGTTCAACAGCAGCAGTTCAAATTCCACAGTTAATTCTCCTTATTCTAGTCCTAGTCCTAGTCCCTACTCTTGTACACTATCTCTAAGAAACATTGAAAACTTCAACCAGTCCAAAACACCACACCGTGTGAGTACTCCCTATACTGTGCAATCTCATCCTCCCACTTTTGTCACGCAGACACACAATAATTACTCTCCATCTAATACATCACAACGAATAATTACGTCCAACAGGCATCTTATCGGGGTAGCTTGGTCCAGAGCGACAGAGAGCGAAGATGCAGACAAAATTGACTTTACCTGTTAGTAACAGTCAATCATACAAGGTGTGTACATGCATAATAAATAAATCAATAAACAAGTTACATAAAAAACCTCTTCTTTTACCTTAACTTGATCCTTCAGAGCTTCATTAATAGCTTGACATACTTCTGGTATAATTGTTGAAATAAGCTGACTTGAGATTTTGAAAAGGTAATGGAGACTTCTATAGCTGTCCCCAGTAGCTAGAAATCTCAAAGTTATTGCCAAACGAACTTTGGCTGGTATAGCGTCTCTCCAATAAGAGTCTTTTCTTGAAATGCTTGGCCCTATTTTACACAAAAGAAATTCGAAGTCGGTTAACGACATTCTACAGAAATTTTCAAATTCTCCGGATGGCTCGTGCAGCATTTCAATAAACATATTTTCCATGCTTTCCCTATAAAATTTGATTAAAACTGAGTGAACATAAACAAACAAAAAAACAATACTTTGTTCTGTTGCGATGTATAGCTGTCGCCCACCACCTTCTTTTTCGTCGAGGGTTTTCGTTAATCGATGCGTTCACATGTAATAAATAATTATACACGCTGAAAGATGCCATTGCCATCGCAACAGCAATTTCCACGTCCGTCATCTTGAGTTCTGACCGGTGGCGGTGAACTTAATTTATTATTAATTTATAAATATTAATGATTGTGATTGTGTCACGTCAAAGTCAAAACAAACCACCGACCAATACAATTACAATGTACTAGGTAGCTTTATGCTCTGTGAGATGTACTGCGCTTGCGCTTCGACGGCGTTGGCCAAGTGTGTAGATAGTCGGTTTGTGAACAAATAATTCGACGAATACTTCGGCAATTACTTCGGCCAAAACATTGCCCAATGTCTGGACCCGGCATAAGCTGACTAATTTGTGAGTTATATCACATTCCAACAGATGGCACATGGGTTTGTTTAAATGTGTTCGTTTGCTTTCGGTTGGTCGGGTTAACTCGGCATCAACTATCCAATCAGAAATAAAAGTAAAAAACGGCACTTTCAAAAGTAACAATAACATACCGGATTTAAAATTGGGAGTGTCTACAGAACCGAATATTCAGACGGATAATATTTATTATAGAACCGAATACTACTTATACCTTATATTTTGGTTTAAGAACTTCGTTAGCCAAAACTCCATCTATCGGCGACGTTGGTAGGGAGACAGTCGTCGTACAGCGTCGTACAGCGTCGTACAGCGTCGTATAGCCGTCGTACAGCGTCGTGCAGTCGTCCTGCAGCGTCGTGCAGTCGTCGTACAGCGTCGTGCAGTCGTCGTACAGCCGTCGTACAGCGTCGTACAGCGTCGTACAGCCGTCGTACAGCGCCGTACAGCCGTCGTACAGCGCCGTACAGCCGTCGTACAGCCGTCGTACAGCGTCGTACAGCGTCGTACAGCGTCGTACAGCCGTCGTACAGCGTCGTACAGCCGTCGTACAGCGTCGTACAGCCGTCGTACAGCGTCGTACAGCGTCGTGCATTCGTCGTACAGCGTCGTGCAGTCGTCGTACAGCGTCATACAGTCGTCGTGCAGCCGTCGTACAGCCGTCGTACAGCGTCGTACAGCGTCGTACAGCGTCGTACAGCGTCGTACATCGTCGTACATCGTCGTACAGCCGTCGTACAGCCCGTTATACAGCGTCGTACAGCGTCGTACAGCGTCGTACAGCGTCGTACAGCCGTCGTAGAGCGTCGTACACCGTCGTAGAGCGTCGTACACCGTCGTAGAGCCGTTATACAGCGTAGTACAGCCGTCATGCAGCATCGTACAGCATCGTACAGCGTCGTACAGCGTCGTTCAGTCGTCGTACAGCCGTCGTACAGCCGTCGTACAGCGTCGTACACCGTCGTACACCGTCGTACAGCCGTCGTACAGCGTCGTACAGCGTCGTACAGCCGTCGCACAGCCGTCGTACAGCCATCGCACAGCCGTCGTACAGCCGTCGCACAGCCGTCGTGCAGCCGTCGTACAGCCGTCTTACAGCCGTCGTACAGCGTCGTACAGCGTCGCACAGCGTCGCACAGTAGTCGCACAGTCGTCGTACAGCCGTCGTACAGCGTCGTACAGCCGTCGTACAGCGTCGTACAGCCGTCGTACAGCCGTCGTACAGCGTCGTACAGCCGTCGTACAGCCGTCGTACAGCGTCGTACAGCGTCGTACAGCCGTGGTACAGCCGTCGTACAGCCGTCGCACAGCCGTCGCACAGCCGTCGCACAGCCGTCGCACAGCCGTCGCACAGCCGTCGCACAGCCGTCGCACAGCCGTCGCACAGCCGTCGCACAGCCGTCGCACAGCGTCGCACAGCGTCGCACAGCGTCGTACAGCGTCGTACAGCGTCGTACAGCGTCGTACAGCGTCGTACAGCGTCGTACAGCCGTCGTACAGCCGTCGTACAGCCGTCGTACAGCCGTCGTACAGCCGTCGTACAGCCGTCGTACAGCCGTCGTACAGCCGTCGTACAGCCGTCGTACAGCGTCGTACAGCGTCGTGCAGCGTCGTACAGCGTCGTACAGCGTCGTACAACCGTAATACAGCGTCGTACTGCGTCGTACAGCGTCGTACAGCGTCGCACAGCGTCGTACAGCCGTCGTACAGCCGTCGTACAGCCGTCGTACAGCGTCGTACAGCGTCGTGCACCGTCGTACAGCGTCGCTCAGCGTCGTACATCCGTCGTACAGCCGTCGTACAGCCGTCGTACAGCGTCGTACAGCGTCGTACAACCGTAGTACAACCGTAGTACAGCGTCGTACAGCCGTCGTACAGCCGTCGTACTCCCGTCGTACAGCCGTCGTACAGCGTCGTACAGCGTCGTACAGCGTCGTACAGCGTCGTACAGCGTCGTACAGCATCGCACAGCCGTCGTACAGCCGTCGTACAGCCGTCGTACAGCCGTCGTACAGCCGTCGTACAGCCGTCGTACAGCGTCGTACAGCGTCGTACAACCGTAGTACAACCGTAGTACAGCGTCGTACAGCCGTCGTACAGCCGTCGTACAGCCGTCGTACTCCCGTCGTACAGCCGTCGTACAGCGTCGTACAGCGTCGTACAGCATCGTACAGCCGTCGTACAGCCGTCGTACAGCCGTCGTACTGCGTCGTACAGCGTCGTACAGCCGTCGTACTGCGTCGTACAGCGTCGTACAGCCGTCGTACAGCCGTCGTACAGCCGTCGTACAGCCGTCGTACAGCGTCGTACAGCCGTCGTACAGCGTCGTACAGCCGTCGTACAGCGTCGTACAGCGTCGTACAACCGTAGTACAGCGTCATACAGCGTTGTACAGCGTCGCACAGCGTCGCACAGCGTCGTCATAGAAGGGCACGGAAGGTCATAGAAGGTCAATGAAGGTCATAAGGGCATAGAAGGGCACGGAAGGTCATAGAAGGTCAATGAAGGTCATAAGGGCATAGAAGGGCACGCAAGGTCATAGAAGGTCAATGAAGGTCATAAGGGCATAGAAGGACACGGAAGGTCATAGAAGGTCAATGAAGGTCATAAGGTCATAGAAGGGCACGGAAGGTCATAGAAGGTCAATGAAGGTCATAAGGTCATAGAAGGGCACGTAAGGTCATAGAAGGTCAATGAAGGTCATAAGGGCATAGAAGGGCACGGAAGGTCATAGAAGGTCAATGGAGGTCATAAGGTCATAGAGGGGCACGGAAGGTCATAGAAGGTCAATGAAGGTCATAAGGGCATAGAAGGGCACGGAAGGTCATAGAAGGTCAATGAAGGTCATAAGGTCATAGAAGGGCACGGAAGGTCATAGAAGGTCAATGAAGGTCATAAGGTCATAGAAGGGCACGGAAGGTCATAGATGGTCAATGGACGTCATAAGGTCATAGAAGGGCACGGAAGGTCATAGAAGGTCAATGAAGGTCATAAGGTCATAGAAGGGCACGGAAGGCCATAGAAGGTCAATGAAGGTCATAAGGTCATAGAAGGGCACGGAAGGCCATAGAAGGTCAATGAAGGTCATAAGGTCATTGAAGGGCACGGAAGGCCATAGAAGGTCAATGAAGGTCATAAGGTCATTGAAGGGCACGGAAGGTCATAGAAGATCATAAGGTCATAGAAGGGCACGGAAGGTCATAGAAGGTCAATGAAGGTCATACGGTCATAGAAGGGCACGGAAGGCCATAGAAGGTCAATGAAGGTTATAAGGTCATAGAAGGGCACGGAAGGTCATAGAAGGTCAATGAAGGTCATAAGGTCATAGAAGGACACGGAAGGTAATAGAAGGTCAATGAAGGTCATAAGGTCATAGAAGGACACGGAAGGTAATAGAAGGTCAATGAAGGTCATAAGGTCATAGAAGGGCACGGAAGGCCATAGAAGGTCAATGAAGGCCATAAGGTCATAGAAGGGCACGTAAGGTCATAGAAGGTCAATGAAGGTCATAAGGTCATAAAATGACACGGAAGGTCATAGAAGGTCAATGAAGGTCATAAGGTCATAGAAGGGCACGGAAGGTCATAGAAGCTCATAGAAGGTCAATGAAGGTCATAAGGTCATAGAAGGGCATGGAAGGTCATAGAAGGTCATAGAAGGTCATAGAAGGTCATAGAAGGTCAGGTCAGGTCAGGTCAGGTCAGGTCAGGTCAGGTCAGGTCAGGTCAGGTCAGGTCAGGTCAGGTCAGGTCAGGTCAGGTCAGGTCAGGTCAGGTCAGGTCAGGTCAGGTCAGGTCAGGTCAGGTCAGGTCAGGTCAGGTCAGGTCAGGTCAGGTCAGGTCAGGTCAGGTCAGGTCAGGTCAGGTCAGGTCAGGTCAGGTCAGGTCAGGTCAGGTCAGGTCAGGTCAGGTCAGGTCAGGTCAGGTCAGGTCAGGTCAGGTCAGGTCAGGTCAGGTCAGGTCAGGTCAGGTCAGGTCAGGTCAGGTCAGGTCAGGTCAGGTCAGGTCAGGTCAGGTCAGGTCAGGTCAGGTCAGGTCAGGTCAGGTCAGGTCAGGTCAGGTCAGGTCAGGTCAGGTCAGGTCAGGTCAGGTCAGGTCAGGTCAGGTCAGGTCAGGTCAGGTCAGGTCAGGTCAGGTCAGGTCAGGTCAGGTCAGGTCAGGTCAGGTCAGGTCAGGTCAGGTCAGGTCAGGTCAGGTCAGGTCAGGTCAGGTCAGGTCAGGTCAGGTCAGGTCAGGTCAGGTCAGTCAGGTCAGGTCAGGTCAGGTCAGTCAGGTCAGGTCAGGTCAGGTCAGGTCAGGTCAGGTCAGGTCAGGTCAGGTCAGGTCAGGTCAGGTCAGGTCAGGTCAGCGTTCAGGTCAGGTCAGGTCAGGTCAGGTCAGGTCAGGTCAGGTCAGGTCAGGTCAGGTCAGGTCAGGTCAGGTCAGGTCAGGTAAGGTCAGGTCAGGTCAGGTCAGGTCAGGTCAGGTCAGGTCAGGTCAGGTCAGGTCAGAGTCAGGTCAGGTCAGGTCAGGGTCAGGTCAGGTCAGGTCCAGGTCAGGTCAGGTCAGGTCAGGTCAGGTCAGGTCAGTCAGGTCAGG